>OV121083.1:28510415-29145292 GCA_921293015.1 Phorcus lineatus | reverse complement strand
CAAAACAACAATAATATTGATCGCGAACAGTCATTTCCGTTCACAATAAACGATCAAAATCGGGAAAAATACCTTTTTCAAAATTAACATGGGGTAATTTTTCAAATTGCACTTAAAGACTTAAAACTTGATTTGAAAGAAGCCTTATAACAATACGAACAAAAAAGTAAATCATGACGATATCATAGGTGTCATGTTTTTTCGCATTATCAACTGCTTTGCAATAATCACAGTTTGTTAAATTTTTGATTAAATGTTAATACTTTTTTCTCAGCAACCCTTCAAAGTCGAGCGACTTGTTCAAGGGGCGATAACTCAAAAAGTTAGACTCATAAATACACCATTTTCTCAGGAATGTAAGACCACTATCGGCAGTTTACAAATCTATTACAACATTGGTCTTGAACAGTCAATTTCTTTCACAATAATCGATCAATATCGGTAAAAATACCTTTTTCAAAACTAACATGTATTTAGAGACTTGAAAACTGTTTTGAAAGATGAGTAATAACAATACAAACAAAAAAGTAAATCATGACGAATTCATAAGGGAAATATTTTTTTCACTTTATCAACTTCTTTGCAATAATCTTTTTGTAAGAGGATTTATCTAATTCATGTAATTGTTTCTGAAGACTGCTAATAGTACTGGAAATTAATACAATTTTCATGGCAAAATTAAGCGAAAAAATTGAACTGTATCAGAATGTTTTTGGATTCTGTTTGTACTTATGTGTCTCATATTTTGCTGTGCTGATTCATCAATTAATAAAAAACAAAAACAAGAAGGGAGTTGGCTAATAAATGCTTCAGACATTTTATGATTATTTCTAACAAATACTTTCACATGTTGATAAATACTTTTCAACATTTCACTCATTTTATTACTTAATCTTTGCATAAGATTCAAAAGTTTAATTCTCTCAACAGAGTGAAAGACTTTTGCAAAGTCTACAACACATAGAACTTTCCCCCCTTTGAACTCAGACTATTATCTGTTGTGGTGTAACTTCCAGGGAGCCCGCTTGTCCTTCATATATTTTATCTGTAGCATCCGCCAAATGAACTAGTCTTTTGTTGACAATGTGAGTGAATAATTTCCAAAATAAGCTAAGTACTGTTATTCTGAGGTAATTATTAGCATCGTTTTGGTCACCTCATTTATATATCAGAACAAGTATACCTATTGACCACAATTCTAGGAAGTCCCCATTATTTAGTATAATGTTGAATATTAATTCAAGGTATAGGAGTAATAGGTTTGATGAGAGTTTGAAACATTCTGGAATACTGTTGTCTATACCCAAATATTTATTGCACTTGAGGTGTTGTATGCCATTCAGAATTTCATCCCGACTTATTGGGGTATCCAGTAAGTCAGAGGCAATGGCTGACATTGGCATAGATTCTTGATCATTTATATTGTCTTGTCTAATTGGATGTAGATTCTTATGAGAAGTTGTAAGTAATGATTTAAAATAGCTGTTCCATTTCTCCATTTCCAGTGATAAACCTAGGATTTTTTTGGGGTGGGTCAATGCCCCACCTGGTCAAATTTGGGTGGGCCCTATTTTTTTGGGAGGTGGTCCCAAGGGCCCCACCTGATCAATTAAGGTGGGCCTTTTCAGAATGTTTCACTGTGCGTTTGAATTTTCAGAATAACTTGTTTGAATAAACTGTTACACATTAAGTTTTTATACTTTTTTTAAATAAATAAATCACAGTTTTTACATGATGAATTTTCTTTATTCATCACACAAGAACCACAAAAGATCTCAACTCCATGATATGGAAACAGACATGCTCTCCTTGCATATAAATGGTACATCAACTGTCATTGACCATACAAAAATCAAAATATCTCTGAACTTTAAAATATGGCAAAAAAATACTATTATTTTTCTGCGACATGATCAATTTGTATATTAGTGCGGGAAATGAAACCGAAAGTGAAAGCGAGATTAGACAGCGAAGTTACAAATCCGTAACTAACACGCTTTTCCATTGGCTGAGAATATTACAATGGCCAATCAGGGACGTTGATGCATATCGTCGTCGGTCGATAAACTGGTTCACTGTCTGAGCGCTTGCGGCGAATGATCGTGATTTAGTGACGGAGTTTTTAGATTACAATTTACTTTCATTTATAAATATAGGCCGCATTCGGATTTTATAGTTGCGTTATTTTACAAAAGAATGCGTTAAAGGGGCGCAGCTTCAATTTATATGTGCGGGAATTTTCATTTGTATGCGGAAATGCCGCAGAAACGCATCCTAGGTTTATCCCTGCATTTCCATTTTCCTGTTTCTAGTCTTTTGGTGTGTTTTTTTCTAGATGTTTTTAAGATACCAACATTATTTGGAATCATTCATTATATTTTCCAAATTATGAATTATTATAAATTTGGTGTGTACTTCAGGGTATCAACACCCTGATGTAGTTAAAAAATAAGAAGTGTCGTATTACCAGTCATTTTACAGTCCTTTTATGTTCGCTTCAGTTGAATACCATTGAAATCTCACGTCATGTCATAGTGAGAGTTATGCCCCCTACAGAGGGCGTTGTAACCTGCAGTTCGAATAAATATGGCCGCCTAAACAACACATTTGTTATCCTGGATTACATGAAGTATGAACCTATAATAGGTAATGAACATCCAACAAGCCATTACATGGTGTCAGAAGTCGGATACCTTTAGCGTTCTATAGTTACACAGCAATGGCTAATATTACAAATCCAGCGATCAACTGGGACTCTCCAAACATAGGTGAGGAATGGCGCCGTTTCCAACAACACGCCGAACTCATGATAAAAGGACCACTAGCAAAAAAGGATGAAGAAGTACATGTCAGCTACTTACTTCTCTGGGTTGGTGATAGAGGCCGGGACATATCCAACACATTTCAGATCGCACAAGAAGATCGTAAGAAGTTAAAACCATTTTTTGATTGTTTTAAAGAGTATGTCAGCCCCAAATCAAACCCGATCGTTGCCAGATGGAAATTTAGAAACAGAGTACAGTCATCAGCGGAAAATGTAGAGATATTTATGACTGATTTGAGACTGTTATCCCGTGACTGTGAGTTCAAGGATACTGAGGAAATGATAAGGGATGCCATAGTGTTTGGTACCAATTCACAATCAGTACGGGAAAAGCTGTTACAGGGAGGAGGAAACCTGACACTCGGTAAAGCAGTGGACATAGCTCGATCGTGTGAGATCTCAAAAGCACAGGTCAAAAGTATACTTCCAGAAATTAATTCCTCAGTGGACAGGGTAGATGCCATTTCTAACAAGAAGAAAGAAAAACACAGTAGATCTCATAAAGAAAGATCATGTGAACCTTCGTGTGGCAATTGTGGCTACCAACATGACAAGAAACAGAAATGTCCTGCCAAAGGTAAGCAGTGTAACAACTGTGGAAAATGGAACCATTTTGGATCTGTTTGTAGTCAAAAACAACAAAAGGGCCGCAAATCAGTCAACACCATTGAAGAGATTGACACTCACTCTGACACAGAGTTATTCATTGACACAATTGACAACACTGTCACTAATGATCAAGCTTATGTAGAACTGTATCTAACAGAACAGAAAATTCCAGTCAACTTCAAACTTGACACAGGAGCACAAGTTAACACTTTACCTGCCAGAGTCCACAATACTGAAAGGATATGCAGGAGAACATCTCAAAGTACATGGACAGTTACGCATTGCAGTCACCTATAAACAGAAGACCAGAACCTTAAACTTCTTCATCGTTGAAACTGACGCACCCCCTGTATTGTGCCTCCGTACTTGCATCGATTTACAGTTGCTGAAGCTTGTACTTTCTGTCGAATCCTCTACATGCAAAGATAAGGGCAATCTCACCAAGGAATTTTCAGAACTATTCACTGGTGTGGGTGAGTTGGAAGGCGAGTGTAAACTATTCTTACGAGATGATGCCATTCCTGTGGTACACCCTTCACGCCGTATTGCCTTCGCGCTGAGGGATAAACTGAAACAGGAACTTGACAAGATGGAGAAGATGAAAGTCATCACCAAGGTTACAGAAAGCACCGACTGGGTGAACTCATTGGTAGTTGTCGAGAAGCCAAATGGAAAGCTGCGAATATGCCTGGACCCAAAAGATTTGAATGCGGCAATAAGGAGGCCTTATTACAACATGCCAACACTAGAAGATGTAACATCAAGGCTTGCTGGTGCCAAATTCTTCAGTGTCTTGGATGCCAAGTCCGGATACTGGTCCATCAAACTTGACAGACCATCATCACTTCTCACCACGTTTAACAGCCCCTTTGGGCGTTATCGCTTTCTGCGTCTACCTTTCGGCATTAACTCTGCACAAGATGAATTCCAGCGTCGCATGGATGAGATATATGAAGGACTCGATGGTGTTAATGTTATCGTTGACGATATTCTCGTTTACGGAGGAACCCCTGCTGAACATGATTGGAACCTGAGAGCTGTGCTGAAGCGTTCCAAGGAGAAGGGAGTTCGATTCAACCCTGACAAGGCGGTTATTGGAGTGCAAGAAGTGAGTTACTTCGGACATGTGCTATCAGCCGATGGCATAAAACCGGACCCAAAGAAAGTCAAGGCTATTGTAGACATGAAAGTACCAACCAACCGTGCCGAGTTAGAGACTGTGTTAGGTATGGTAAACTACTTGTCGAAGTTTGCACCATCCTTATCCGAAGTGACAGCCCCACTTCGCGATCTCACGAAGAAATCAAATGAGTTTCAATGGGACGACAACCATGACAAGATCTTCCAGAGAATGAAAGATGTCGTCACACAGACAGACTTTCTAGCCTACTTTGACCCAAGCAAGGAAGTGACCCTCCAAGTTGATGCGTCTAAGCATGGATTAGGAGCAGCATTACTCCAGAATGTAAGACCTGTGGCATATGCGTCCAAATTACTTAATGCAACAGAGCAAAATTATGCCCAAATTGAAAAGGAAATGTACGCAATACTGTTTGGCTGTAAACGCTTCCACCAGTACATCTATGGACTAGAAACTACAGTGGAGAGTGACCACAAGCCACTGGAGATTATACTCAGAAAACCCCTCTCAGTTGCACCCCCGCGACTTCAGAGAATGATGCTGCAGCTTCAAAAGTATCGAATCAACGTTATCCATAGACAAGGAAAAGACATTCCTCTAGCAGACACACTTTCCCGAAAATGTCTTCCAGACACTGATACAACACTGTCCGAAGGTATGGAGCTAAAGATCCACTCTATCATGTCAACACTCCCCGTCAGCGACAAAAAGTTACAACAGTTGATGGAAGAAACAGAGAGAGATGCCACCATGAGAAAATTGGTGAAAACTATTCAGGCCGGCTGGCCAGAAACAGAGAGAGATGCCACCATGAGAAAATTGGTGAAAACTATTCAGGCCGGCTGGCCAGAAAGAAGAAGCATGTGCGCAGACCCTATACTTCCGTACTGGAATTTTAGGGACGAACTGACTGTCATCAACGGCATAGTGTTCAAAGGCGAGAAAATCGTCGTGCCAGAAATCATGAAAGCCAACATGCTCAAAGCCATCCATACTGGCCACATGGGTATTGAGAAGTGTAGGAGTAGGGCCCGCAATATTCTATTTTGGCCTGGGATGAACACTGACATCGAACATATGGTGTCAGGGTGTGAAACATGTCAGGAGAGACGCTCAGCCAATCAGAAAGAGCCACTCATCCCAAGAGCTATTCCCACGTACCCTTGGCAACTGATAGGAACTGACTTGTTCAATTTCCATGGCAAGAACTACATTGTTGTTGTTGACTACTACAGCAGATGGCTTGAGTTTGACAAACTGTCAAGTACTACCAGTGCAACAATCATCGACAAACTGAAGTCAATCTTCACCAAATATGGGATTCCTCAAGAACTCATGTCAGACAACGGGCCACAGTACGCATCTGAAGAGTTTAACCGTTTCACAGATGAATGGGACATTAAACATGTATCATCCAAAAGCAATGGATTTGCAGAGAGAGCTGTACAAACAGCAAAACGTCTTCTAGAGAAAGCGGAAGCTGAAAAACATGATGTTAGACTCAGTGTCCTAGAGTACAACAACACTACCATCGACAACATCGCCTCCCCTGCGCAGATGTTAATGGGCAGACAACTTCGTTCGGTTCTACCTTTATCGTCATACCAGCTTACTCCTCGAACTGTGAAACCGAGGGATGTTCACCAGGCAATAACCAAGTCAAAGATGCAGCAGAAGCAGTACTATGATGAGAAAGCAAAACCTCAACCTGAGCTTAGTGTTAACCAACTGGTTCGAACACGACTTCCAAATGAAATCATCTGGAGACCAGCTACAGTGATCAGCCAACACGACGACAGGTCTTACATCGTAAGAACTGAAGATGGAACAAACTACAGACGTAACCGTAGTCATATCATCAGCCAGAAGCAGCCTGCCAAATCACCGCCTCCATGTATGGATGATCAACATAGCAGATCATCACAATGTTCTGACACTGGCCAAACGCTGACTCTTGAGCCATCATGTGTTAGATCCACAACAGACTCTGATCCACCATCGCTCTACATAACTCGAAGTGGTCGTTCAGTGAAACCGAGGACCCTGATGGACTTGTAAATAGTCACTGATGTGTTGATTGAATTAATTTGTTATCCTGAGAACTTTAAAGTTTTAAAGTTTAATGTTATTGTTCTAGTAGAATTAACTAAGAACTCTGAATTTCACTTCAAATTTTCATACAAAGGGAGATGTCGTATTACCAGTCATTTTACAGTCCTTTTATGTTCGCTTCAGTTGAATACCATTGAAATCTCACGTCATGTCATAGTGAGAGTTATGCCCCCTACAGAGGGCGTTGTAACCTGCAGTTCAAATAAATATGGCCGCCTAAACAACACGTTTGTTATCCTGGATTACATGAAGTATGAACCTATAATAGGTAATGAACATCCAACAAGCCATTACAAGAAGCATGTAATATTTCTTTGCTGAGTTATTGCCCTTGTTTTGTTTTATTAATTTGATTAGGGGTATTTAGGAAAGTTTGTTAAGTTGTTGAGAACCAATTTGGCAGGGGATGTTGATGACCATGTCTTATTGTTACTATTATTACTAGCTTGGGTCTAACTTAAACCTTTGTCTGAATTTTATGTTTTGTTGTTTTCATGGCTTAAGTATTATATAAGTAATAAGATCATAGATGGGAAGGTAAGGGCTTCAAATGGGTGGCATGTTTCGTTATTATAAACTTTAACAACATTTTTAGATTAATATGGGAAACCTGTTATTTGATTGAGCAGTACTCAATTATAATCTTGTTTAAAATAGTATATAATAAGAAAATAATAAATAGGTTGATTAGTTTATTAAATAAAACATTTTCTCCTAACATTTCTTTCAGCAGAAAAACTGTAAAACAAAGATGGGAATGCTCTTAGGGAAAACAATGGATGAAAATCTTAAGAAACAGCAAGAATTCATGTTACAGACACAGCGCCTCCAAGTGAGTATAATATTGTGTCATCAATTGATTCTCCCAGCATGATCTACTCTCAGAAGCTTTGAAACATTGTAAATAAATTGTACATATGCTGATAAAAACTATGATATAAGAAGAATTGCAATATATTTCCTGTTCAGCAATTTGTCAGTAAATTCTTTGACAGAACTGCTTAACCACCAAGCTAGTTTTGGTGGGGAGGTACATTGTGCATGCATGATCGATCATCTTTTATCCTCAGATACAAATAGCTAGAGGCATTATTCTCATTATTCCCCATCACACTAGTGCCAAGCAGGAGATATAGTTTTTGACAGCGTCTGTATGTACAAAATGAAATAACTTAAGACCTATTGACTGGATGCTTTTCATATTTTGCACATTGTTTTACCACAAGAGAGTAAGGACCTCACTGATGTTTGTGTTTCAAGGTCAGAATGAGTTTTTAACATTTTACCCTTGTCAGCATGATATTTCAAGAATCATGCACTAGATTCTCAAAATGGGCTCTCAATGGGAGGGCACCGGCCTTAGTGAATTTTGGCGACCTTCACATTATTTTCAGGGTGCAGCAGAGTGCTAAAATTATCAGTATTGAACCCTAAATTACCTTCACATTATTTTGAGGTCACAGCAAGGCTTTGAATTGTTGAGCTTTGAAACCTGCATGTTAAGCTTGACAGTGAGATATATCAAGAACCATTCACTATCTTTTCCTTATATTTTGAACAAAGCTTCTCATGTTTAGGTTGTCAGAGCTGAAAGGTCAGGTGGGCTTATGAAATAGCCCATTGTCAAGTATTGTTGGGTGTGTGGCGACTGGCATTTTCCATGACATATCATATTTTCAACTCCTCTAGAACTAAAGATTTTTTATTTGGTCTTGATCAGGGTTACATCTAGAAATTCAAGCAAAAGAGCAAATTGGCTCACTCACCTTTTAAAAAGGAGCCAATTTTGATCTCAGAAGATCTCTTTTATTTCTAAAAAGCACACCTATCTTTCTTGTTTTTCCAGTGTGTAACAGCTTTTCAATTGGAGGTTCTTCGACAGTGACAACCATCAACTGCTGAAGATTTCATTTGGTTTTGAGCTGAAAGGCTTTGTTCACACTCAGCAGTCTGCATTGGCAGTAAGAGTCCAAACGTGCACAACTTCCAAAGATTTGGAAAGGTGTCTCTATGGTGTGTTTACAACAGTTGCAGAGTGTAGTCAATTTGTCTCTAGGATACATCTGCAAAAGAATTATCCTTTTCGCTAATCCCCACTCCTTTACACAGGCATCTTCCTCAATCTTCTTTGTTTCCTTTCCATAGAATTCAGATAGTCTCTTGATTTCTTCATTTCCAGAGGAGTTCCTTTCATCTGCAGACAGGAAAGATATGACTCTCAAACCCAAAACTTCAGAAAATTTGGAAATTGATGTCTGGTGCTAAACGCTTATTCAAGCTGCTGTCAAGATTGTGGAGAAAACTTGTCCTGATTTTCTCAAACTTCTTGTAGGATTTCTTGTGATCTGAATGAGAAAATGATACAGTGTGTCCCTGAAATACAACTTTCTTTTCACTTTCATCATCACTGAATTTCATGATCTGTGTACAGCCCACTCAGCAACATCTATAGTTAAATTGCCAAAGTATGTTTCAGGTTTGAAATGTTTGCATGTGTTAAATATGATTGTACACTAATGATGCTAATTCTACACCTATACTGAAAAAATCTTTTATTCATTTGATAGTAATGTTTTTTGAGTATTGAAGTGTTTAGATGCTAAGTACAAAGTTAAATCTGAACTGTATATTCTAAGTTGACAAAGTGAGAAAAGGGTTAAGAAATGTCAGAGAAAGATATGTTTGAACCCATGGTAAAATACTACCTTCATTGTTTTTTGTACACATAAAAGTTACAAAATACACCTAAATTACAGTATTACTACACATTCACCAATTGGAAAGTAGGCAGTTCTGCATGAATCTGTTATACACGACCATATTTTTGAACACAGAAATATCTGTGCTTTCATCCAACAACACAGAAAACCAGTCACCGGTGTTAATCTTTTCAATAATATCCCTCTGAATTATTTCAGCAAATGTCTCTCTAAAGTCTTCAGCTGTTGCATGTGACTGATAAGTAGTATTCAAAGGCTGACAGCCTTGTAGGGTACACAAGTTTATCAAAGACGAATATTTTCTAAGGGCAATGTCTTCCTTAGTAAGCCAATATACAGTTCTCATGGCACATATGAGTGATTCATAGCTTTTGTTAATCGTAAAAGATGTAGCTCTGAAACGAAGTTTCAATCCCTCTTCTTTCATTTCATTAATGTGATCTTTAGTTTTAATATGTCTCTCTAAAGTAGAAGTTCTAAAATTAAAGCTACCTGACACAGACGTTAATTTGTTTTTCTTATTCGCAGTCAAGCAAGTTTGACACTATTGGATTGTGGCATGGCAGTAGCAGACAAAACACTTGTTGATGACTCAATCGGCGGTAGTTTGAAATCAGTGTTTCCATCCATCCTTGACAGGCCACGACTACCTTCATTTGTTGTACTTTCATCAAAGTCATTACTTTTTGATGGCCTCTAAAAGAGAGTCTGTTATTCTTCGTTTTCTAGGAGCACTACCCATATTGACAGCGACAGACGAGGCACTAATTGTCACCCAATGAAATTCATTGTTTCTAGCAACCACGGCGTATTATCTAATCACAGGCACTCGTATGATGACCCTGATTATCTATAAATTAAATAAATCATAAATTGTCCGATGAACTATAGGGCCAATGGCTCTATTTTAGAAGTATGCTACTAAATTGCTACAGCCAAAAACAAACCCACAATATGTGACGTCATCATACTTGTGTAGAATTTTCACACTTTATGAGTTTTTGCAAGGTCCGATGTAATCATTTTCAACAGCTTTGTTTATCAAACTCAGAAAAAAACCTTGAGCGAGAAAGGAAGAGTTATTGTGTGCTTGGAAGTGCCAATCAGAAATTACATTAGACTTTGATTCAAACACATTTCAACAAGGAGGAATTCTCAATATTTTTGTAATGTTTATAGTACCTAGCAAGTATCACTATTCAAAGGAGTTCATTCATGGCTTGATTATCAATTGCACAGTTGGAGTGACAACGCCCATGCAAATGCTTCCTCAAGTGTAATCAGTGATGCAGGTCTCCTTTCTCATTGTTTGTTTACCGTGACCCGAGTTTAAACATTGTTGAAAGGTGTTTACTTCCCCCAGTTTTATCATGAGACTTTGACCCGAGTTTAAACATTGTTGAAAGGTGTTTATGTCCCACAGTTTTATCATGAGACTGTGACCCGAGTTTAAACATTGTTCAAAGGTGTTTACGTCCCACAGTTTTATCATGAGACTGTGACCCGAGTTTAAACATTGTTCAAAGGTGTTTACGTCCCACAGTTTTATC
This sequence comes from Phorcus lineatus, assembly GCA_921293015.1. Taxonomy (NCBI): domain Eukaryota; kingdom Metazoa; phylum Mollusca; class Gastropoda; order Trochida; family Trochidae; genus Phorcus; species Phorcus lineatus. Next base: position 29,134,336 of record OV121083.1, on the reverse strand, counting down.
ATGAGACTGTGACCCGAGTTTAAACATTGATCAAAGGTGTTTACTTCCCACAGTTTTATCATGAGACTGTGACCCGAGTTTAAACATTGATCAAAGGTGTTTACTTCCCACAGTTTTATCATGAGACTGTGACCCGAGTTTAAACATTGATCAAAGGTGTTTACTTCCCACAGTTTTATCATGAGACTGTGAGCTATTAGAATCATTCTGGAGACTACATAGGGAAATGCCTTATCATTTGAAATATTGGTCCTTAACCTTAGCTAAATATTCATTACCCTATGGACTACAGAGCCAGTGGTTTATAATTTTTTTTTACACCCCCACCTTCTAATTATTGGGCATATATAGCGTTCCGCCTGTCCTAAAATTGTTTAAAATGCTGTGTTTGATATACAAGTGTGTGGATACCTATATTTCAACATATAAAGGTTAATTAAACAATTGAATCTGTTCTTCGCAGCAGTCAATAAGCCAGGGGATCTTTTCAGTAACAATTACAGAGGCAAACTACTTGAACATCATTTTAAAATCATTAAGACATCATAAGAATAAATTTCATCAAAGTATATTTAATTACTTCATGTACATTAGTTTTACAGTAGTACTGCTAAAAACAAAATAAAGTGTTTGGTTTTTTTAGAAGGTCTATATCATCAAACTCATCTACCTGGCAGTCATTTCTTTCACTGATACCATCTTTGTGTTATTGTGGACTCCAATTTGTCACTTGATGACCATTAGGGTTGGGTATTGCCAGAAAAAACGTATTGCGATATATTGTGATATTTGATGCCGTATTGTGATACGTTTTGCAATATATTGCCAAAAGTGCAATTGGGTTTTGGGACTGTTAATTACTACCTAAAATTACAAATGGTCACTTGAATCAATCAATAGTTACTCTGTTATCATATTCATGGCACAGTATTAAATGCAAAGTATTTAACAAACCAAAAAACAACCGATATGTTACATTTGTGTCAAAAGTTTTTATTGTTTTCCAAATCTCAGCTTATAGTTGTTTCAATAGTAGATAATAGCACTAATAGATATATCTCAAACTCTCATGGTAAATATCCATTTTGCTAAGCTATAGAGCAAAGGCTAAGGTCCTCTTGCCTTTTAGCAACATTCAAGTTGTTTCATATAAATTACTCACACTCAGAGTATCATTAAAACTTAAAAGGATGGCAGCAAACGCATTTGAATTTAAATCGATTGGGGTCCAACTGGCAACAATTTGTCAATTCAAAATATTTACAAATAGTCAAATACTCGTTTACAAATACGGAAGTTGATGTCGTCGCATGTGGATCGCAAAGTTTGTTGTCCCTCCGGAATATTTAACTTTACTTCTGCGTCACATCGATTACAAAATTCAAAACGTTTAAAAAAATGTTATTATGTTACGGAAGTTACCGATAATGCTCACGGAAATTGCGGAACGTATTGCCGGTTTTTGGACACTGTACCGCAATATGATATATTGAGTAGTTTGAATCGCAATATACCGGTATACCGGTTATATCGCCCACCCCTAGTAATAATGCAGGGAGCGCCTTGTGCATGCATTCTGTTATATTATTATATATTTTCAAGACAAACATCTTCTTGTACCTCCCACAGTGAACACATCCACCTGTGAAAAACGATTGTTCTCCTAAGCAGCATCAATAGCCTGAAATCAACTGCCTCAATGTCTGCGCGATTGTCATGAACTCTCCTCTTTTAAATCTCAACTAAGGCCTTATTTCTTCAGAATTGCTTTTCTGCATGTATCTCCTGCTCCCCTTTATTCTTGCATGAGCTTTGAGCATGTATTAATGCATTTGATACATGGATATATGTGCATTTTAAGTATGATTTTATTATTATTATCATTATTATTATTATTATTATTATAAACAGGAAAGGTCAGTTTGAGCTGGCTGACAGATATCTGTGTTGTTCTGCAGATGGAGCGGCAGCTGCAGATGCAGAACCAGATGCGGGAGAGGATGATGGCCATGCAGATCGCCAGGGCGAGAGACGTCTTCTGGTGGTTCTCCTCATTCTATGCAGTTGCCTCTGTTGCAATGCTGGCTGGGTAGGACCTTTTTTAGGAAGTTATTTTTATCAGCCTATTTTTCCTGAGATGGCCATATGTCATGGCATGGTGTCCAGCCTCTGTCTGTCTGATAACTTTTCCTATTTCCTTTTTTATTAAGAAACCACTAACTCTAGAGATTTGAAATAATATATTGATATTTTTTGGCCAAAAGGGTTTCAAAATGGTAGATTTGGTGCTTCTGTATTACCTAAAAAGTGTTTATTATTATTTTGAACAGATTAAAAGTAACAACACTTTGAATAAAAGTTCTATAAAACAACCAAAATAGTTTGATCGATTGTGTAATATTTAATGGTTTTTCTTTCTTATAAATCTCTTATTCTTTTCATTGTTATTTGCGCTGAACACATCTCCCTAGCCCAGTGTACATGCAGTTGGAGTGGAAGAATTTGAGTTTAGCCAGCAGGCCTAACAAGAAATACTAACAGTTGTACTTACAGCAAAATAATATGCCTCCACTTTTGACTGAAGTCAAAGCAGTTGATTTGTTTTTTTCACAAATGAAATACTAAAACTATTTGACCAATCATTACCAAATTTGGTATACGGACTCTTAATATCATTTAGATGTGCCTTTTGAGGGTTTGAACATCTTTTCTATTATTTTGGTTTCTGTTTCCGCAGCAACGATTTTGACTTTGTCTTATTCAAGGGTATTTCATCAATCAACACCAAATTTTGTTCACTGCCTTTCCTTTACATGTAGATGTGCCTTTGTCGGGGTTTGACCTTTCTCAAGTTTGTTTACATAGCACCAACTTGGATTTTGTCTTTTGATAAAGGATTTGTTTTGGAAGCATCATTCTAAAACAAATACATGGAAGATGAGGGAGGGGGAGGGGGGATCTGGTTTTATGAGTAAAAGCAATCTCTTGTATATGGAGCAGAAGATACAATATTCTTCTTTATGATGATAAAAAAAAACAATTAAACAACACATAACCTCCTTGGTGTTTTATGATGTTAATTAGTTATTTTTGGTCAAACAATACTTTCAAATAAAACACCAAAAATCTTTTAGAATGGTCCTTTAATTTTAAAGATATTAGATCACCTTTATCGGCAGAACAAACATGGCTACCCCGGTAGACTGTTATGCTCTAAGTTGGTTGTGATGACATACACTGAAAATAACGAAAATAGCTAGTGTAAATATACAATATTTAAGCTACCCTTTTATTACAGAAAAGAGGCAAATAGTAATAAAACGACTTTGTCACATCATTATTTACGCCCGCTTGGGATAAACAACCCTTTGATGTTGTAATGAAGATGACCCACAATATGATGTTATTTAGAGATGTACATTGATGTCTATCTTTTATCTATGTGACATGATTTCTTACTAGCTGTCAAAAGTCTCTGAACTTGTCATTCACTGGCTTAGAACTAAATCCAATGAGAAGAGAATTACCTGTGAGAATAGATGCGCATTTCATTGACAACAGTTATTTGGACTATAAGCACTTATGAATGAAGTTTCCACAAGGTAAGTTCAAGTTTCAATATAAAACTTGTTCATGATACTTTAACCGAAAAGTCAACTGGACCAATACTCAGAAAATTATGTATCTTGAACTTTGAATATATTTTTAACTCTGGACAAATATGTTAAAGAGGTGTTCTATTTCAGATAAACATTTGCCAGCTTTGTAAACAATGGAATGCCTTTTACGCTGATCAGTTTATTTTTTTCTTTTAGAGGAGCTAACATCTTTTTTATATACTCATTCTGTAAAATTAATTCAATTAAGCAAAACACCTGATATGAGGCTGGTTAAAAGATTTAAACTCTGTATTGAACACAACTATAGTGTACCGTCATGAATGAGCCACTGGTTAGAAATGTTGACATTTGAGTGCCTGTTTCTGTGAAAAAATACATGAATTTCTAAGGAACTGTAGACAATTTATCTGTCATTATGATCACAAACAAATTCTAAGAATTGTCCTACTGTGAAACTGTGATACCCATACAGACATGCCCTACCCTTAAGATTTTGCCGTAATACTTACTATTTATTGTGTCAAATTATGACCTTATAATTGAGGGAATAAAAATACGTTTTAAATTAAAGTATATGTATAATTTCCCTTATTTATGTGTTGGCCGTATATCTGAATAAAATTACTGATCCTAGAGACTAAAATTTTGTTATTTTGTGTCATCAGGGAAATAAAGAAGATGAGATCTTGATGTTTATCATTGGCTGTTCATAGAAAAATTAGCTTCTAATAGTTTTTATCCAGTTTCCACTGCCCCAGCCACTGCCATGTTCCTATTCAAGGTCAAAAGTAAAGGTTGCAAGTAATGGAATCACTAAAAAAAGTACAAAATTGTTTGAAATCACCCCAATGGAGTCATGATATCAAAATGCTACTAGTTTGATTTCTTGACTATCAAATCTCAGTTGCCTTTTGTTAGGGCTGAAACAATTCACTACTACACTAGTTAAACCGCGACATTTTATGTTCGGTTAGGTGCACCGTACATTAACAAGGATTTTCGGTTTGTACCGCATATTTGATTTGCGTCCAAAATATCATTTTAATAACTTAAAAAAACAATGATGTTTATTCAAAAAGTCAATGATCAAAAAAAAATGTATTTACTATCATTAAACATCTTCAAGTTTCGAAGTGGTAACGATACCTGTCACCATTTTCACCACAATTTAGTTTGATCTTCAACTCTCAACAATAGTGTTTGAATGATGTGACTTTCCGAGATCTCGTTCAAAGAAATATGGCGACTACTTGTTTCATACCAAACCGAAAATGTACCGAACCGAGGGTCCTGTACCGCATTACGCACCGAACCGAAGCTCGAGCGTACCGTTTCACCCCTACCTTTTGTGATATACTTAGAAAAAAATACCACAATTCATTGTGGCTCTGAAGAAGATGTAACCTTCAGTTCTGGGGCTGCTCTAGCTCATCTAGTTACATTACTATTTATTTTATGAAATTAAGATTTATGAAAGGTAATTCTACTATTTTTAGCTCATCTGGCCTGAGAGGCCCATTTATAGATCTTTAAAGGATTTTAAAACCCCACTTAGAAACTATTGTGGTCAGATACGTGATGTTTCAATCATACAACACATCTTACGACATCGCCCAGATAAAAAATTTGTCCCTCGTGGTAATCTTGCAATGTCACGCTTTCTGAGCGAAAGCCGAAAACAACCGAACATTAATGAGCGCACGTACTAGTGACGTAATAGTGGCCCGACGAACCCGGAAGTGTGCAGTTGTTGACATGTAAACGTAGGGAGAGTTTTTCGGCGTGAGGTTATAAAGCCGAATTTTGATGTAACTGTCATTAGAAATAAACATATAATGCTACATATGCTATCAAAAACTAATTATGAACTTATTCGACAAAAAACTTTATTCTATTCGATACATTATTTTCCCATTTTATAATCAATATTCCGGGCCATTACCCGACCACGTGCGAGTGAAATCGTATTTGAATCAGCATTTCATTTCATGTAGCCCGAAACTTGGGTTATGGGTTTATATTGACGAAACGTCCGACTGTCTAACTAACAGTTTTTGACGAAATATCTTTATGAATTTTTTCTTATGACAAATAGATTTTATTATGTTATTATTGTTGAAACTGCGATCGTTTACTGTAAGGGGGTCCCAGTAACTGTCTCTAAATACGGCCATTAGGTGGATAGTTTATAAGCTAATATCATCAATCAATTCTTATATTTTTTTGTTGTCCAAGTTTGCAGAATCAGACAGCGAAGCTGAATGAATTTTTTCTCTCCATATTTATAGTATATCTAGTAGCAAAGATAAAACTAGGCAATGGACAGCAAACGGAATATTGATAGAAAAATATTACACATAGGGAAAATATGTTTGACATTTATCATGTAAGTTTGTTTGATTTGTAAATTTGTTTTAAATGATGATTATGTTAGCAGACACATTCAATATGCCTGTCTATTGCTACATCTACAAAATCATCTGCTTTCTGTGATTTAAGTTTTGCAAAAAATTTAAGATATTTCTGTTTTCAAGTCAGAAGACTAACAATTAATCAGGCAATAATAATTGCAGGTCCAAAAAGTGGAAGTTATGTCCAGGTAATTTCCATGTTGAATTAAAATATTTTTTAAATATTTTTAAATATTTTACAAAACAAATCACTTCAATAACACCCCCACCTCCCCCAAAAAAAATATAAGAGATTTTTTCCCCTATTACTCTCTTCCTATAAGAAAGCCAAATCAATGCAAATTTTATTTTTTTAACAACAGAAATGATACTGTTAAGGGCAGATTTTCCTTACACTGATTTTGGTGCTTCTCCTACTTACCATATTTCAATTGAGATAGTGTTTTTATATTAACAAGAGAGTTCTTGCATGAGAAGTTATTTTTGAATTGATGTTTTCTGATTAAATTACACATGCAATATGCCAGAAATGTACATATGTGTAAGTGTTTAGTTAAATATTCTCAGAAATTTTATCATAAATAAATTAAGGTGAGTATCAGAAATTCAGAATAATAAACTTAATTTGAGAAGAATGTCTGCATGAATTTAAGTATGTTGCATACATTTTTTCTGATAACTAAGTATTCCCAAAATCATTGTAATCTAATGATACATATTTACTTTAATTGTTATTTTCATTCACCTTCCAACAATCAATTATCATTTGTAAAATTCCCATAAGGGGTATATATCTACATCATGATATTGAAAAAAACAAAAAGGGGATTACTGTCTGTATTCTAAAGAGAATTCAACACTTATACTTGCTAATTATCTCTTTAAATTCATGTGATCAACATTGTTTATGTATATTTGTGACATAAACATTTCCATTTCCATAATTTCATTATTAAAGCCGGTCATAAAAGATATAGCTAGGCCTATATTGAAAAAAATATGGGAACCATGTAGGAGGTGTTTAAACTTTAATTTTAATTCAGTTACTCAAATAATTCTGATTATAGACGTGTAACCGTGCTGTGGTAAAATACTGAAAATACATTACATTAAGTAAACTAAAAACACTCAAGTTCTTTTAAACATTATAAAGTAGAGTTATGATGTGTACAAATTACTTGACACACACCACGTAATGTTTTGACTCTGTTAAGAAAGCAGACAGTAACAATAAGTTCAGATATGATATAGGTCGCTGTTCCTTTGTGCACCCCTTTTAACGCAAGCTCCAAATACCGTTGGCTTGTTATATACCGTGCTCAGTCGATACATGGAGCTTGGTAACCGGAACTTGAAGTTATTGGAGGGAGGGTATAGTAACAGCATGTAAACAATAACGACTTGCGATTCCCCGACAGTTTATTATTGTATCCTCTATGAAGATAAGTTGACAGCTCTTTCAAAATTTATTTGTACAATTAAGCAATTAAACGAGACAGTTAGGCGCATAAAGCTGAAAACACATGCGACATTTTTTAGAAATCATGCGAGAATGCGATCGCGCCGTTAATCTGAAACACTGCCTAGAATTTTGTAACTAGGCCTATAGGAAATATGTACATTCATTTTATTGTATTTATTGAAGAAAATAGAGATCTACCTTCAACCAAATAAGGAAATAAAAATATATAAACCCAACGACAAAGGCACAACGAATTTTAAACTTCGAAATGACGAACCATAGCCATAGGCCTACAGTAGTGTATAGCTTCGTATCCAAAATAAATTTATTTTTAAATATCGAAAAATAATAAAAAACGATCTTTTTACTTCGTCCGACATTGATTTAATATCTTTGACGTATATTTTGGGGAGAAACATATCACAAGTGTCGGAATATACCAACCAAAAGCATGTTTTTGAACTGCTTGACATATCGGCATACTGCAGTTCTTCACGCCTGGGCTAGAGTGACGAGCTGCCAATCTTTTTGCATATCGGCCAGCCGGATTCGCAAAGCGGCGCACAAGTGTCAGCGCGGGTTTGCAAAATTTATGTAAAAACATGCGGGCTTGCATTTACCTTTGAAATCTAGCACAATAGTGAAACTAAATATCACAAAATAGGGTTTTAAAATCCTTTAATAAGGGTCTTGGGACCACGCCCTATAACCTATTTTCATTATCTTCTCCAGAAGCAAAACGCCTAGAAAGCTGAAACTTGGTGTACAGACTTCTTAGCTGATGGGAATTCTAATTCATAGATTTAGTGACCCTGTGACCCCCATTAATGTCCACGAGAGCCACACCCTAAAAACTCATTTCAACAAAATAATTTTTTTGAAAAAAGGCCTAGAAAGCAAAAGTACATAGAAAGTACATAGTCCTTATGTGATGAGGATTATAATAGATGGATTTGGTGATCCTCTGACAATTAAGACAGTGCTAATAACGTATTATACATATTCTTCATATTTTCCAACATATGTGTTTATCAGTATTTTCAAGTTGTTGAGTAAAATCACAACAGAAACATGTTAATTCTCTTATACAATTACCTGGGGCAATCATCTACCTATATGAGTAGCCTTTTATATACTTCAGTAATTAACAACTCTTTATAGTCCATTACTTTAAGCAATGGAAATGAAACAATTGTTACATTTAGTCATAAGGAAGTATTATGCCAATCACATTCTATGAGACATTTGATATACTTGAGGGCTTAAAAGCTTTCAGGGAGTGGGGCCCTCTCCAAAAGGAACGGCAGGGGAATCTCGAGTGGACAACGAGAGTAGAGTCTAGAGACGGCTGCTTAACGAGGTATGGGCAAGGGGCAGTCACTTTGCCACCATTTGCTGTCAACTTCACAACTGACCTTTTTCTTCATATTCATAATGTCATAAGGAAATAAACCAAAATCTCTATCAAGTTATCATCTTGTGTGTGACTCTGTTCACTCCTGTCTGATCAGATGCTCCCCCTAGAACTCCAAGGTTGGATCTTATCGCATCAAGCTACTTTTAAAAAAAAAATTGTTTCTGGCACAAAACTCAAAGACTATGATCTAGCCCAATAAAAATTGTAATATGGATTCGGAGAATGAGGAGTTGTGCCTTTTGGATTTTTCAACTTCTTTGGTTTTTTATTTATTAGGCGGTTTCCATGTAAATGTAAGATAGAATTTCATTTCTGGAGCAAAATTCAAAACCTTTAAAAGCAAAAACTTAGTATGTTGATAAGTTGGTATGTGTAGATGTACCTTTTGGGATTTTCAACGTCTTGGGATTTATAATGTTGACGGTTTTTAAGGATATAGACTGCATGAGGCAATTTAAAGCTGCACTGGTGCAGAATTTATATGGCATATTCAAACACTGTACAGGTAAGGGGAATATCTTTGTAGGATGGAGAATGAGATTGGTTAATTTCATTGCTCTACTCCTGAAAATAAGATTGCGGCAGGGACGTATTCTAAAATCTACTTTTGTATTTTACTTTGTTTCAGATATTTGATGTGCAATTTTCTGTAGATAGGGATGATTTATGTCTAAGATTTATTTTAAATTTTATGTCTGTAACATGAAACATAACAAGATATTAAATTCCCTAATCATTGTTTTCTTCCCCTTCTGTAACGAAACAAAAACCCTGTGAATATTTATAAAATATATTCTAGATAGACTGATGAGCTACAGAGCTAATGGCTTTTATTTTACTGAAACTTTTTAAAAAACATTTCTGTTCGTAAGATGATTTTGATAAACAAGTGTAGTTGCAGTGGACAGACAGTAAGAGGATTCATCCCTATACATGGGTTTAGGTGGCCACATATAGCAACTTGAGCCAGATTTTTAAATACTTGGTCAGTTGACAATTTTAACATTTGCATTCATTTCAAATCATCAGGGCTAAGACTTTAAAGGTCTCAGATCCCTAAATGTAGGGGTCTCCTGGATTGAAGTTTGGAGTTTTGATTCTCTGCCTTCTTTTTATACTTTTATATTTGTTCCTGTACACTGCTAAATAGTCTTGCAGTCCTGAAAAAATCGGGCACTGACTGCATCAAGTTTCAAGTTATGTCTACTCGAAAAAGGCCAAATGACAAAATCATTTTGCCAATATTTGACCGCCCTTGTGGCTGGAAATGTGTTCGAAGCTAACATAAAAAATTTAAAAAATCAGGTTTTTGATATATTTGGGCTTGAATTTGGCATTTTTTAAAATTCACAAACTTTGAAAGGTCACTGTGAAAAATGTTTTAAGCGTATAAAGTAAACTTGTTACAGGGCATGGCTACATGTTGAACAAGAATTGGCTCTCTGCTGTAAGTATTAGCAGAGCACTGATTGCTCAAAGGTGTGCGTGGGTCGAAAAAAAAATAAAAGTGCGAAAATGGCTCTAAAAACTTTTTCATTAAGTACTATTTCTTTTGAAATGTCATTGCGCACCTTTTGAAGCAATTATCAAGTCTCTTAAGTTCATTTTGAAAAGAAAGCCAATGTTATATTTCCAAACTGTAACCTGTAAGTTTTAATCTGTTTTGGCCCCCCCCCCCCCCCCCCCCATAAAAAAAATGGCTAGAAAATATATCGCGGAAGCATTGCCATAACAAGAACTTTACCATTGCCGCAATGTAGATGTGCCTTTTGGGGGTTTCAACTTCTTTTTCAATTTTTCAATTTTTTTTCCCATAGCAACAGTTTGGACTTAGTCAATTTGAAGGGTAGTGTTAGTTTCCGGAGCACAACTCTGAAACTACATGACCAATCTTCACCAAATTTGGTACACATCCCCTTCATATTATGTAGATGTGCCTTTTGGGGTTTTTTTTCAATTTTATATTTTCTTAATCTTAAATTGAATCATATGTAGTTAATATTTTGTCATAACTGTGGAGATGTTCATTAACCAAAACCTAAAGTTTATGTTGTTTTATAGAAAAATTCTTAAATTTTATTTGAGTTTAAAAAAACCGTTAAGAATTTAAAAAAAAAAAAAATATGCTGAAAGGGTGTACAGGGGAGACATCTGTTTTTACGAGTAAAAACACTTTCTAGTTGTGGAGATGGTGCGGAAGCATTGCCATAACCTTGTGGAGATGGTGCGGAAGCATTGCCATAACCTTGTGGAGATGGTGCGGAAGCATTGCCATAACCTTGTGGAGATGGTGTGGAAGCATTGCCATAACCTTGTGGAGATGGTGTGGAAGCATTGCCATAACCTTGTGGAGATGGTGCGGAAGCATTGCCATAACCTTGTGGAGATGGTGTGGAAGCATTGCCAGAAAGCCATAAAACATTCTCAAGCCCTCTTAAACTTTATTTGTGGAGATGGTGGGGATTCATGGCTGCAAACTTGTGGAGATGGTGCGAAAGAATAGCTGCAAACTTGTTTTTGCAAAATATTTTTATTATTTTTACATCATCATAAAGGCAAACTAAATATCTTCATTTCCATGTATAATTTGCACATATTCCCATCAAAACAAAACATTTCGCACATGCGCTCTCAGAATTTATGGAGTAATGGCGCTCAAATTAAAAACAAGTTTACTTCGGTTATAGAAACCGTTCTAGAGGTGATATAAATTTCATTCAAAGTGCCTGGTAAGTATCATCCATTTGTAGTACGGTATTCGCTGACTAGTTTTGTATACAAAGATATTTACATCTGTAATTCGCCTAAACAAACCATATATCGGCTAAACAGTCGCTACTCGCGGCACTGCAAAATTCAGCAACTGGTGCTACTTACGCATTAACAGTAGCGAGGAGGGTGCTGGAATATTCAGCCTTGGGGGCAAAACTGGGCAAAATGATATTCAGCAACTTGAGGGTTAATGTGCGCATGCGTGGTACTATTTGTCGCTGGATTCATGTTTTTCATTGCATCTTTTAATGTTTCGGTGACGAGGGAATCTATTTCCACGTTTAATGTGGACTTTTCCACAATTTCATGCACACTACGGCAGTTTTGTCTGGTAGGCCTGAACTGCACCTTCTATAATTTACATATGAATTTACAAATTCTGAATGTTTGAAAACAGATGAAAACTCCATTTCCGAAACTTATAGCGGTCATTCCGTCTGTCCGTTCTTCCGTCCAGTCAATTTACTCAAAAAACGTTAGGTCTAGATCAACCAGACTTTGCACACTTGTTAACCATAAGCTTGTCTATAGTTCAGACCACTTTTGAATTTTATGGAATTCATTTTTTTGTTGTCGTTTTCATGGAAGAGTGAAATTTTAATTATGGATCCACCTGATGATACTCTTGATCAAGTTCGAAAAGCAATAAGAGTAATGGCCCATGATTACTCAATTGGACTTGGAGCGATTAACAGATCTGTTGCTCCAATGGGGACAGATTTTCTCAGAAACTATTACACCTAGAGGAGTGACATTTTGGTTTTGGATACACCTGATGATACTCTTGAAAGCCATTTCTGAAATTTTATTTTTTAAATAGTTATGGCCCTTGCTTCTGAAATTGGACTTGGAGCAATTAACAGGTTTGATGCTTAGGTGAATGAAATTTTGGTTTTGGACACACCTGTTGATGCTCTTGATCAAGTTCGAAAGCCATTTCGGAAATGTTACTTTTCACAAAGTTATGGCCCTTGAATGCGCAATTTGACTTATTGTGATTAACAGATCTGATGCTCCTATGGGGACAAGTTTTCTCAGACAGTATCACACTTAGGTGCATGAAATTTTGGTTTTGGACACACCTGTTGATGCTCTTGATCGAGTTTGAAAGCCATTTCCGAAATATTATTTTTGACAGACTTAGCAATTAACAGATCGGTTGTTCCAATGGGGACACATTTACTCTAAAACTATTACAGTAACTTTTAGTAAATAAGGTTATCAAGAATCATATTAATTCAGACTAGAGAGAGAAGAAATCACACGGGCTGCGGGGGTATGTGAGCCATGCTCACTTTCTTCTTGTTTTCTCAGGTTTAAAAGGTAGATTTAATAAGTGACTTGTCAAGATAATATATAATGATATAATGATAAACATCTTATTGATATTTAAAGAAATTAGAATTAAAATGATGTTTAATAAATTGACCATGGAATGTCATTTTTTGTTGTATCTCAGAGCGGTATTCAAATATGCTTATGATTATTAGCACAAGCTGGTTAATTTTTTTTACATAAATATATTAGTTGCATGGTTTACGCTTTAGCATTACTTGCAAGAAACTTACTAGATTCCCTTCCAAAGCATCTTTACTTTCCATTCCCATTTCTCCCTCACAGGAAAGTTACACTTTTAAATAAATTATCTTGAGCAAATTTGTGGCAATGTTGTAGAAGGGTCTCCAGAAAAGGGACTGGGTAGTTGATACTTTGCTGCAACACCTTTTGAAATATTCTACTGCATTGCAGTCAAAAGATACCCTGCCAAAGCATGTCCACTGGGTAAATTATCTTGTGGCAATGTTGCGGAAGGGTCTCCACAAGAAGGACTGGGTAGCTAATAGATTGCCGCAACACCTTTTTAAATATTTTATTGCCACGCAGCCAAAAGACACCATTCCGCACCATCTCCATAAATCCTTCCACTAGCGGCTGTCATGGTTTACCTTGTATAACTAACCTTAGAGCTTGACCAATCTTCACACAAGAAAAACAAAACACAAGTTGCAAACACAACATTTATTCCATACAACAAAATCCCTTACATTTAACACAAAAACAACAACCTACAATTACAATGGCATGCCATGAAACAAAAACTACAAATTCAATTAATTCCACGTTATTAGCCGATGTTGCCCGGAAAGTTGACCTAAGGTCACGGTGACATCAGGTCAATCGTAAAGGTCACAGTTCATCCAATACACGCACAGGTTGCCTCCACCAGCAACATTACAAATACAGGATCGTTCACCTGGTGCAGCTTTAACGTCAAAACTGCACCCCATGACCTCACATTGGCAACTGCCCTGATTCACACACACTCAGTCACCTTTATAGTGGTTCTGCATGCTTCTCACGCAAATCATGCTCATAACACCTAAATTCTGGGTTCTACTGGATAAGTTCAATAATAGATACATTAAATGAACCAACCTGACAGCGGCAATGGTAAAATTTTGCTCAAAACTCTTGAAAAGGTGGTGCAGAGGTGGTGTGGCAATGCTTCGGAAACATCTTTTTAGGAATTTTTTTTGTAGGGGGGACCTGGCCAACAGCTTAAAGTTGCTTCTTCTCAAAAATGATCTATCAGAATGGCAAGTTTGGCTTTAATAGATTGAGTGGTTTCGGCCGAATCTTGTTTACAAGATCAGTGAGTAATAATAAAAAAAAATAAAAAATTATGCCATTATCAGTTAGGATAAATGATGTTTGTTTGACATTTGAAAAATGAGTTACCTATGCTCAGGTTTTAAGCCATGCCTCAATAGCAGTTACTTATTGGCTTTCAGGATGTCGAAGCGACGTAGTCCTGCGATAGCTGTTCCATTTTTACCACTGACCTTTATCCTGGCTTATCAATATGACATGGCCTATGGGAGCAAGGTTGAGAGAATGAGAGGTAAGAAGGACAATAAAATAGTTCCGCATATCACTCAAACCTGCTTCTGACTGCTCCTTTATTTGGATTATTAGATATCTTTTCAACTATTTAATTATCTATGCTGCAACTTTTATTATTTTATTTTCATTACTTGACCATCCACACAATTGTTTTACACAGCAAAAATGACTTGTACAGAAAGCATTGTTTTTCATGATTTTGTATTTTAAATTGACCTTCAAATTGTGTAACCTGATAACTTGACAATGAGTGAGTAATGCTGGAGCTGTGGCTTCCCATATTGAGTACATGTGTGTGTTTGGTTGTTACAGGTGAGGCTGACCGGATTCTCGACACGGAGGGAGTAATGCTGGAGCTGCCTCATGGTTTGCCAACTTATGCCAGCATTGAGTCTGCACGCCTCCATCAACAGGACAAAGAGCGCCTCTCTCAGTCTCACGACATCTTCCTTTAACCCACTCGCTCCTGGTATCAACATTCACCTCCTGGTATCAACATTCACCGTTGAAGCTCCAGGGATGTGAACACTAGGGCTCATCTATCTACGTGTTTTCCAAGCACTCTGCAATAGATGAATAAGTCACATAAGTGAATCCATATTATAACCTATGAAATATAGATTTATTCTTTATACTATTTTATTAGCCAAATGTGGATGATCTGCCAGAGTAGTGTTGTCATAGGATGTGTTTGTAAGTTATTGAGTGTGTCAAGCTGTGATTTTTTTTTTCTTTGAACAATAATGTAAAGAAGATCCTGGTGGTCTATCTCTCAGAGATGCTGTTTCACAGACTTTATATACTTATGTCCTTTAAATTGTGTAATTTGATAAATAAATATTTTTTCTCAAATGGACCACTGCCGATATTGACTAGTAAACATGCATGTACAAGTTGCAGCTCCAGTATGCAAATAATCATTATCCCCTGCCACAAAGTTGATGGGAATATACATTTGGGGCTCTGCAGTCCAAGTTAAAGGGGAAAATTTTTCTTGATAACTATTTTAAGAGAGAATTAACAAATTTGGTGTGTGGCTTCAGGGTATCAATATGTTGATGGAATTCGAAAATCAGAAGCATATAATAATTATTTCTCGGATTGCTTTTAGCAGAAACAGTTTAAGACGGGATTACAAATTTTGTTATGTATGTGGTTTAAGGATTACAATACCTTGATGTAGTTCGAAAATGAGAAACTTGATATAATTTTTCCATGACTTATCGCCCTTGTTCCTTTTTTGGGACTTAGGCCAGACTTTTTTTTTTTTTAGGTTTATGGAATTTAGAGTAAAAAAAAAAGTTCGGTAGGTAGGAAAAAACAAATTTAAAAAATTCAGTTTTCAAATTATTTTTTACAGTTTGTATTAAGTGAAGGTCGGTAGGCAAAAAAAAAAATAAATAAAAATTTTCAATTGTGTTTTAATTCATAATGGCACACTGCTCACCATCCTGATAAATTGTCAAACATGTAATTTTACATTACCGCGTGGTTACAGTCCAACAAATTTAGAGTTACCTCCCTTCCCTAATTCTCGGAAAGGGGGATATTCTGAAATGAATCGGACGCGTTTCGATATATTGTATATTTCTATCTGGGTTTTTTTACAGATACAGATCATGAAATTGGATTTGGATTTATATGATATATTATGTTTATTTTTTTTACACACTTTCGAGTCGGCGGTTAAAAAATAATACCGTTATTTTAACTATATTTTTTTTCCACATTTCCACTTTTTAAGGTCGGCGGATCCGTAAACCAATAAAAAAAAGAAGTCTGGCCTTAATACAAAAATATCTTCAAAGGGGACAGCTCTTTTCAGAAACTATTAAAGATATGATTACCAAACATGGTTTGTTTTCAAGGTATCAAAACCTTGATGGGGTTAAAAAATTGAAAGGCATGCAATTATTTTTCCTTGAGTTGTTGCCCTTACTCTTGTTTTGTAACCGTAGTTCTAGAGTATCTTCAATTGGAACAGCTTTACTCAGAAAGGCTTCAAGAAAGGATTAACAAATTAGATGTGTTGCCTCCGAGTCTCAATATCTTGATGAATATTTTTCCCAGACTTATGTTTCCCTTGTTCTGTTGCTATTCGAAACAGAACCGTTTAGTATTCTCCATGTAGCCTACCAAACATTTTCCCATTCTATTATACACTATTCCATACAGAACCGTATAGTATTCCCTATGTAGTCAACAAAACATTTTCCCATTCTACGATATACTATTCCGAACAGAACCGTATAGTATTCCCTATGTAGTCAACAAAAAATTTCCCATTCTACGATACGCTATTCCAAACAGAACCGTATAGTATTCTCTATGTAGCCTATATATAATACACTTCCTGTTCTATAATATTGTAGTCTCTCCCAAGGGAACCCATGGAAGCTCTATTAAAATAGGGTTATTGTGGCACAATGATTTAGGCAAAAAACATGTTTTACAATTTGCCACAATCATGGACCTCCCTTACAATCATTTAAATAGATCTCAATCGGTCTCTGGTATTTGGATCTGCATTCCCTGATATCGTGGTCTAGTTTAATTGCAGCAGGAAAGGGAATGAAATGAGCTGATTGAATACTAATGTACAATCTGAATGCTCAAAGTTTTAGAACTCATTGCAGGATATAAAAGCCACATAGTATTTTGATGAGAAACAAAGGGACCAGTAATGCTGTAAACTATATATGGTAGAGCCATGGGCTCAGTAGGTCATCAGGTACAAAGACAGAGAGATTAGGCACTGAATGATGAGTGACCTGATGTATCAGGTCTGGATTTGTTTAAAGACCTCATATGAGGTTATGATCCACTCAAATGCCCCTTTTGAGATTCATTAAAGGGATTTCAATTACTATGACTCCACTTTAAAAATAACAGTTCGTGATATGGTTTCAGTGGTAATTACTTGGCTTTCATACTATATTTATTTGGTTTTTATACCTGTATGTATAATTATAATGATATACATTTAAAACACTTCACATTTTGGATGGCAAATATATAACAGTTATTAGTTGTGAATGGAAATCAAAACACCCTCATGTGTCTGCTGAAGTTGAAATGACATGTTCCACTTATATGAATGCTAGTTTGAATCACTATCAACTCAGATTTTATCTTTGACTTGCTTGGGATAAGTTCATAAATTTAGATTGACTTTTGGATGCCCCTTATTTTTTATTTTTCAATCAAATTTGATATCTTTATATTGTCACTATACTGCAGCTGTATATCCTGGCCTAGGTGCTGAGATGATATATCCAGATTCAGTTTAATTAGGCGAGACAATATATCATGAAATTTTCCTAAGGAACCTACAAGACGATTATCATCATGATACCATGGTTGTGATATATAACATATCCCGATTCTCTACAGTTTATGAATAAAGAATAGATAGGACATTAAAAAGCACAAAAATTTTTTTTTTGATTACCAAACTGTCTTAAATATTACATGAATGGGAATCACAAATTCCAAAGGATAGTGTAATTGCGGATTAAATATCGGCAACATCATATATTTTCTGTTTATGTAATCACTGTGATCACTAAATAGAATCAAAAATTTGTCGGCTTATATAGTTATGTGTTTGAAACACTTTATATTAATAATATCGGATATATAGTCTCTTGTGGTGACACTTGTATCGTGTAGTAGAGGATGCAAACATCGATACTATCGATGAATCTTTACACCACTACACTATATCGTATTCTGTACCAAGAGAAATGATACTTTATATTTATATTACAGCAATGGTTAGAACATAAAATTGCACCATTCATAAATTCAAGTTTGTCATATATGTAAATCAAACAACTCATTGCCTGTCCATTTAATTGAGAAAATGGGCCGATAAAAACTTAAATACAGCCCCTTAAAAACTAATTACCATTGATTGAAAGGCCAATATTGTCACTGAAGTGTGAATACAGCCACTTGACGTAATACCCCCAACACACAAGTGGTTGAATCATGATCATTTAGTAGAGTACTTTACTTAATTGTATAATATTGTTGTCAATGCTTGCAATTCTTGAGCAGAACTATTTTGATTTCTTGTAAATTACTAATCATTTCATGATAATTTTTAAATGGATTACCATGAATCGTCACTGATTTGATCCCTACCCAGCAGGCATCTGACGTCATTTCGACGTCGAAATTTGGTTGATTTCAGGTCAGGACGTCGATCGACCATTTTTCGACGTCGGAACAACGTTAGTTTCCTGACGTTGAAATTTGGTTGGTTTTTGACGTTGTTTCAACGTCATCAGAACAACTTAAAACTGACAACTAATTACTTTTATGACATTTCATTATTTTTAATAACATCAAATAAGTTAAGAATTGTTTTAAAGAATGGAAAGAAAAATGCAAAAACGAACAGCTATCATTGACATTTAAAAAGTGTTATTAATATTGGATTTGATAAAAAAAAGTTAATAACTTTCAATTTCACAATAAAGGGAGGTAATTCTGTTCTTATAACTAATTAGAGTTAACAAGGTATGTTGTATTTTTCAACAGTTTTTATTTCTTCAGTAAAGTTCACAAATGAAACCATAAATTTTCAATTTGAATGACGTTAGTAGTTCTTACAAAACGGTAATTGCCCATTTGTAACAAACATTTTTTGGTGACACTTTGATCTAAATCGTTGCACTGTCATATAAACACAAAGACCCTCACTCTTTATTTAATTTCCATTACGTGGATATTTTCACTCAATCGACTCTTTACTCAAGGTTTTTGAAAAAGTTGAAAGATTAGAGTAAAGCTTCACAGATGATGCGTGGCTATTAAGAAACAAATAAAATACAATCTGAATGATCATCATTCCTTGACGTCGATTTGATGTCTTTTCAACGTCGATACAACGTCGTGGCTTCAACGTTGAACCGACGTGGAAATGACGTCAGATTTCGACGTCGCCGCAAATTTCAAATCCAATCAATTTTCAACGTTATTTCAACGTTGATAAACGACGTCGTTTCAACGTAGATACAACGGCAGATTGCCTGCTGGGTAGTGTTTGTAGGTATTCTTCAATCATTCAAATATTCGTAAAATCGATTCTCAACCACGAAGCAGCAACGAATAACTCACGTATCCTATCTCTTCATGCAAACTTGAAGAATCTGATGTGTTGAAACAGGTCTAACGAGTAGTGGGATATTGTAATATTATGTCAGGAGTCTGTTGTCTCAGAGTTACTTCCCTTTAAACCTCAGTTTATTTTGCATGGAACTTTGTAAGAGTTGAGAAATATATATGTGCTTACATTGGAGGTAATTAAATAAGAACCGGAAAAAGATTTATAATCAAACCAAGATAAACGGCGATAGATCACTTTTATCTTCTCTATAAAAAGTTCCATTTATATGAATCTTACGTTTCTTACGAGGGGGGTTCAATTAGTTGGGCATTTATGTTTACATAAATAGTTTCATCCTATATCAGGTGTTACTTTACTCAAAATATAATATTGACACATGTCAAAACAATTTATAGACACTGTACACAACAGTTACTTAGATAGCTGCACTGACCTGGGGTATGTTTCACACAGAGTATGTTTCAAGAATTTTGTATGTGGCATAAAGATCGACTTAAATGACCCATGACAACTTTCGTGATTCATGAACATGAATTAATATTTGCCAGTAACTTCAATTTAAATTTTCGAAGTCGGCCGATAAAAAACTTTAGTACAGCTTTTTCGAAGGACCAGTGAACAGAACTGAAAGTGCCCGTTGTCACTGAAGCGTGAGTCCTGCCGCGCGTGACGTGCTAGTTGTCACCCCAATTAGTAACCTCCTTATTGAAAAAAGAACAGCAAATCTCGCTGTTTTAACAACTGTTTAAACATATTAAAAGTTATCCAAAGAACTCCAACCTTCGATAAATTGTAATTTAATGTATCTTTAGTTATTTGTATTGTTCCAAGCGAAAGAAAGTGTTTTAATACGATGATAAACGTATTATCCCAAAGCATATGTGGTCGCACACCTATTCGTCGAATTTATAGTTTTAGGATAGAAAAATCCGTTCGACGGATCGGTACTGAGATTTTAGTTGTTGTTTGGCTTACATAACGTTGGAACATTCAAAAATAAGACAAAAGGAGTGTTAGTCAAGTCAAGTCAAGTCAAAGAGTAATTTACTGTATTTAAGGCCTCCGGCCCGCATACAAAAGTACATATACAAATAGTGAAGACACAAATAATATACAATTCAACAAATGACAGTTGAAAAATTCCGTTTTAGTCACTAGTTTTTAGCTGTTCATTTTTAAGTCTTAAACTATGCTTGATAAATAATGATAAATGGAGAATAACATTTTCGTTTTGAGAGGACATTAAGGATGTAAAGGCAACATTAGGTGATTTCGATAAAAACTTTTCAGGAATGTACTTTCTTCTGAGGACGGAATAAGATGGGCAAACTAGCATAAAATGTATTTCATTTTCAACTGCTGATTTACATAAAGGACAAATTCTTCTATTCTTTTCGATACACATTTTTCTTCCTTATTTACCATTAAGTCTAACAACCCAAGTCTAAATCTGATGAAAAATTCTTTGGAATTTGGTCTTGGGATATAAAATTGACAAATATTTTTCTGGTTGATGTAAACATTTGAAAGTCCTGTAACAATCATACCGTGAGCTATCTTTAAGGGTAGAATGCCGATCTTGATGAAACATATTATAGCTTGGTTTCTAAAATCATAATAAAGAGATCAATATTTCCAATAGTTTGGTTCATCCAAATAAAACCAAACCCGTGGGAGAACAGAAGGTTTCTGATGTGGGATGCCCATGTAATTTTGCCAATGTTATCTAAATGGAAAAGCATTTTATAAGCTAGCTTTGGGTTTCTAGTCTCATTCATACCGATTATTTTTATCCAATGTTTTAGGCATTTAATTTGGGAATTTATATACAGGGGATATCTTCCCCATTCGCCGTAAATCATGCAATTAGGTGTAGATAAGCTAACGGATAAATATTTCTTACATGCTAAAAGATGGAGTTTTTCTAGACAATCACTGAATCATACTGTTGGTATCCCCAAATATCAGATCCATCTAACATCATCGGTTGTATATGGGAATCAAATAAAAAATACTTTAAGGGTAGTTATTCCGATGTTATATGTGACAGAAAGAACGTTCAAGAGGGCTTTCTTTGCTCTTGTAACTAGATCCTTTACACTTTTAGAGAAGTTCATCGTATGGTTAAACAACAGGCCAAGATATTTATATTGACTACTAACCTGAAGTCGTACCCCATTTAATACCCATTTTTCATTTGCTGATAATGGCCCGTCCCTTCTGAAAATAAACTATTTTTGTTTTGTCATAGTTAACAGATAATTTCCATTATTTTGTGTAACGTTCTAAAATATTAAGTTGATTTTGTAATCCTATAACAATGTCTGACACTAAAATGACATCAGCAAAAAGCAACATTGATATTTCATTAGAGTCCGGGAACATTTGAATGCCATGTTTTCCATTGTTAGCAATCTCGTAATATAATTCATTGATAAAAAATGAAAAAAACATCGGGCTTAAAATACATCCCTGTCTTAGTCCAACTAGACAATCAAAATAGTCTGTAAGATCGCCATCACACCGAACACATGATTTTATGTTAGCATACATAGACTTTAAGATATAATACATTTTCCCACGAAATCCAGCCCTAAGTAAACAATACCATAATTTAGAACGATCAACAGAATCGAATGCTTTTCTAAAATCGACAAATGCTACGAACAATTTGTGTTTTCGTCGAGAAAGACATTTCTGAATTATTGCAAATAATGTGAAGATGTGGTCTGAAGTTGGATATCCTTTTTGAAAACCGGCCTGAGTTTCTGGTATTAAATCTCGCATATTTACCCATCCTCGATAATCCAGCGCTTTCGTTCCGATTAATCTACACTACCAAGTAGTAGTAGTAGTGGTAGTGTAGATTAATCGGAACGAAAGCGCTGGATTATCGAGGATGATATTTACCCAACTAGTTATTCTATTATGTAGTATGGTTGTAAATATTTTGCCCAAAGTACTCATTAGTGAAATGCCTCTTTAGTTGTCCGGATCATCAAGCTTACCCTTCTTATGTAAAGGGATAATTATTGAAGTAGACCAATTTTTTGGAAACAAGCCATTCTAAAAATCCCGGTTGAAACATTTGACCAAGAATGGCATGGTAATAGATACTGAACATTTTATCATTTCTATAACTATATCATCGGGACCCGCGGCTTTTCCGTTTATAAGATGTGATATTGCATCTGATATTTCCTTTTCTGATATTGGTGATTCCAGAATAAACTTATCCATATCTGTGTAAAATTCTGATGGTTAACTATACATGTCATCTAACACATCGTTATCACTTTCGCTGTCAAAAACACATTCGTTGGAAAATATTTTTTTAAAATGAATTAGCCATTCGGTTTTGGGAATGGGGTTTTGATTAGACCGTCTATTTTGTAAGGACCGTATTTCTTTCCAGAATTTAGATGGATTTTTAATCGAACCATTGAGTCTAGTTTGCTTTTGTTTGCGTAGATCGGATTTAAATTTTCGGCAGCAATTCTTATACTTATTTCTCATTTTGCAATACTGTGTTTTATTATACTCTGTGTGTTACACCGAAACGCCCTGAGAGCCTTACGAGCATTACGCCTTGCTGATTTACATTCTGCATTTAGTTGAGGTTTTCTTGAAAGGTTATTTTTCTTAGTAAGAAACGTTTTCTTCATACATTCAGAATAAGTTAAAATCATATTTACAAATTGATCGATTGCACCATTTAGATCAACATCAATCAATGAAAGTAACCGTTGACTACAAGATGATATTTTGTCAAATAAGGTAATTACAAAACATTTAACCAGAAGGTCATTCCAAACAATTTTGTCTTTCCAACAACAATTACCATGTTGTTCAGTTTCAATGTCTAAAAATGGGAATTTACAATTCAACTCCAGTGGGAAATGGTCTGAGTCAATTTTATCTCTAACGTTAAACATCTCAATAAACTGGACAAGCCCCGGTGAGCAGATTACAGTCATTCACGCTTGAACCCTAATGGTTGCAAAATGTATATTCACCATGAATGTCGCCAAAAGCTCTACAATGAATAGCTGTAGCTTGGCGTGACACATGTCTGACAAGAAATGGTCTGAGTCAATTCTATCCCCAACGTTAAACATCTCAATAAACTGGACAAGCCCCGGTGAGCAGATTACAGTCATTCACGCTTGAACCCTGATGGTTGCAAAATGTATATTCACCATGAATGTCGCCAAAAGCTCTACAATGAATAGCTGTAGTGCGTGACACATGTCTGACAAGAAATGGTCTGAGTCAATTCTATCCCCAACGTTAAACATCTCAATAAACTTGACAAGCCCCGGTGAGCAGATTACAGTCATTCACGCCTGAACCCTGATGGTTGCAAAATGTATATTCACCAAGGATGTCACCAAAAACTCTACCGTTGACGATGGATAGTTGTAGTGCGTGACACATCTCTAAACATCGTGTTTAGACTCATTTATTTTATTCTGATCATTTGAAGTTACGATGTACTTGATGAGTGAATACATTATCCATATAAACGAACGTCCCGTCGATATATATGACATATATCATCTTCATTTGTATTATGTATTTTATGAATAAATACATGATCATATAAACATTTCATACATTAGAAACATTCCATACATTATGTACACAAAATTGTACAGTATGTGACAGACTTATCGATCAGTCCAAATCTACCATACTTTGAGTAATTGTCCGTAAGGCCATGACTTCGATGTCAAGCTGCGCCATCTTCACCTCAGTGACTGACTGTTCCCTCTTCATCATGGTGATGAAGATGAAGATCTTGGGGTGTGCCGCTGTCTGCTGGTTCATCTTGTGGTGCCAACCTTCCAGTTTGTTGTTGGTCCTGTGGGTGGTGGTGTCGTAATGGTTCCAGGTTTGGAGTCTCCATAGGCCGTCTATCCACTGCGATGTGACGTAGTCCATGTACTTAGTGATCTGCTCACCGCCAGGACTCACAACCAGCCAAGCATCTTCGACGGCAGCAACAGGAAGAAGAGCTAGACCCTTGCTCCTCTTAGCCAGCATCATGAACTCTGTATCTTCTTTGTACGTAGATGCAAGGCCTAGTGACTGGATTTTCTTCCAAAGGGCTTGCGCGAAATTGAAGAAACAGCCACGGATCTCTACTGTCGGGACTTCTCTGGCTGCGTTGGCGACGGCGTGAAGTCGATCTGCAGAAAGCTTGGCTGCATGTTGAAGCCATAAGTGAATGCTGCGTCCTTGATGTTGCGAAACATGGTGCCATAGGTGTCCATGGTCTTGTCGGGTAGTATGTAGTAGACCAGTGGAAACATGTGTATTAATTTTACAGTCTACATAAACAGAAAGGAGTTTTACAGTATGATCCCTTAACTCGGTATTATGTCCATTATCCGTCTAAGGAAATAAGACCTCATGTAAACAAGCGATCGTAATGATTGTAACAACCCGTACACCCCTTCATTAATTAACTTAGATTCTCCCAGTGTCTCTTGTTCGCCTAGATTCGACCGATCGGTACAAAATCACTCAAGCGTTATTCGACGGATAGGTACAGGTCAGTTTTGAAAATTCGAAGGATTAGGGTGTAATCGCATATGTACATCAATTACGACGTCTGCCTATTGTTATCACAACAATTAGACTGGGTTAAGGACTCAATTTTATGACAAGCAGGTGTCCATTATGTAATGCAATCGCTTTAAAATTCAATTCTTACCTTATTGGTCTCTAATTAGACCTATTTGATTTTCACGCTTTGGACCCGTCAAACGTTTTGTCATAATGGCGTATCTCTTGGCATTCGTCTGCCACTTAGTTTATTGTCACGACGTCCAATCATTTTGGGCCAATGAACTTGTAAAATGTATATTCAACCAATAAATTGAGAGAAAAATATTTGGCTCATGCATTTCTACCGACGATGACAATCATTTAAAAAAGTTGATCGTTTGGAAAGGAAACCAAACTTATATAGGATTATATAGGATGATTTTAACACTTGCTCCAGGTATGTTATTACATCCTTAATTGTTAAATTAAAAGACAGAGACATTGTCACACAGTGTGAGATGTTATAGTAGATAACAATTAGACCTGTGCATCGTAGCCACAGTGGCTAGACGATATTTCCCGATTCCAGTTTTATTAGGAGAGACGATATATTGTGGAAGTATTGCCAATTAACCTGCGAGACGATTATCACCACAATACAGTGGTTGCGATACAATACATATCCCGATTCTCTACAGTTTATGAAATATGAATACAAAGGACATAGACATATGGTGTAAACATATTTATTCAAAGAAAACTGATGGGATTGGCAAACAAGCAAAATCTTTGCTTATATGAATGCCTCTCCCGACAATTTACAAATACAAACTTTCATGAAATGATGACGTTCACAAAACATTGAAGAACAGATCAGATATGCATGTACATTTGCAGGCTTACATACTATGATTTAAAGATAAATTCATAGACATATAATGTTATTTCTTAGCTATCAAACTGCCATAAACATTAAAAGAAGGAAAATCACAAAATAAGAGAGACTGTGAAATAGTAGATAAAATATCAGAAATATCATATAGTTTCTTTTTGTCTAATCACTGTAATCTACGAAATAGAATAAAAACTGTTTTTTATAGTTATTTGTTTGAACAGTATCGGGATATATTATATCTTAAGGCGATACATCGATGTATCGTGGATCCTCACGATATAAATATCCTGATATATTGTCTAAATGTGTTTTGATGCACTCGTATCGCGTAGTAGACGATGCAAACATCGATACTATCGATGAATCGTTACACCACTAATAACAATACATGTTAGTTAACTACAAACTAATTATTGTCATGAAAGTGAAGTGAAAGAAAAGAAATTCCACTGAGAAATACGATACAAATGCCATTACAGTAAACATATATCACATTGTCTCCACTTCATGATAAGGCTTACATTTTTTCGAGACAATTTAAAACTTCATATCGAGAAATACATGATATAACAATACGTGTTATCTAATAGGGGTGGATCTCTCAACGCCCAAGTTATAAGCGTTTTTTTATTTAAGCCCACCCGAGAAAACCGCGTCCTAGGATTGTCACAGTCCAAACAAAGTGGATACGACTGAGAAGGAAAGTTGATATCGTAAAGCAGTACGATAAATCTTACGGTCATGCTACTGCCTCAATTTGGCTGTTGAATTAGCTTAAAAATACAGAGAAAATCAAAGAGCTGGAGTTTCAGCTGACGACTAGCACGTCACACACTGGGCGTGGCTTCGAGTCCTGCTTCGATGATTTTGTCAAAGCTTGCGCGAGTCTGATTGGGCGTTTATTCAAAACGGGTATAAAAGGTCTCCTCGTAGTCTAACTAAAGCGTATATTTTTCTGATTTTTGGCTCTATTGATTCTTATAAGTGAAACGGATACAGATAATAATTTGTAATAATCAAAATTATGCGTTTCGCCTCCTCTTTAAATAGAGCAAAAATGTCAAATAAACTGGGTTAAGTTAAAATTGTATATCTAACGTTGCATCTTTATCTCTTAAATGTCAAAGTTATT
This sequence comes from Phorcus lineatus, assembly GCA_921293015.1. NCBI lineage: Eukaryota > Metazoa > Mollusca > Gastropoda > Trochida > Trochidae > Phorcus > Phorcus lineatus. Next base: position 29,107,033 of record OV121083.1, on the reverse strand, counting down.
ACATTTCCTTGTGTTCGATTGTAAATTACAAACAGTCCTATATAAATGTTAAGAAGTCGAAATTCAGCGTTCTATTTACATGTATATTAGTTAACTGACCTACTAAGCAATACCAACCTATATTTCTTGTTGTATCTGCTATAAATAAGTTTCCAAAATTACGTTTGAGTCAATTGCCCGGTTTTCGATCATAAATTTTGAACTTGGTCATGTCAGGCAGATCCCTCGGAACATTTAGCCGCTATCAAAAGAAGAATTTTAGCTGACCGTCGCGTGAAGGTGTCTGAACTGTCTATGGAATTCCCAGAATCGTTTGGAAGTGTTGAAAATATCTTGGTATGTCCAAGGTATCAGAAACCTCCGAACACAAGATTGCCACCAAAGTTGTATGAAACTCCTGGATCTTTATAGTGGTGATGAAACTGGGTTTCTGTCTCGTCTTGTTACAGATGATAAAACCTTGATTCACCTCTTCTACCCTGAAACTAAACTGGAATCCATGCATTGGAAACATCCAAGTTCTCCGCCTCTACTGAAGTTTCGTACTCAACATCAGCTGGCAAGGTTATGATCTTTTGAAAGCAATAGGCATTGATTACATGCCACCCAAAACTAAAATGAATGGTCAATAGTATGCCAATCTATTGCAAGAATTGCAAAAATCAATTCAACCTATGCTGTCACGTGTTGTTCTGTTTTTGCATGACACTGCTCCAGTTGCGGAATTCAAGTGTGGAGTTGCACAGGCCGCTATACGTGAATGTGGATTCGAACAGCTGAATCAACCACCCTACAGCCCAGACCTAGCCCCCAGCAACTACTTCCTGTTCAGAAGCCTGAAATCCGCCCTACGTGGAATGCACACTGCGTAATTGATGAAAATATTGTGCATCCATTTAATTTTAGGTTTTGGTTAAAATTTATTTATGAAATTATCAAATTCAAAAGACATATTTGTGATGTACAATTCATTAAATACCATATAACCTCAAGGGGTGGGTTTCACAAAAATGGTTTTTAAAACATTTAAGAACAAACTCATATACTTAAATTTGACCAAGAAAATGACTTAAATTTGCATTTTAAAACAACCCTCGTTAAAACGTACGGCAAACTGTTTGATTAGCCAACCACAGCCTGTCACGGCATATCGCCGCACGCGCTCTATTATTGTTTAGATAGTTGACTCGCACGTTGAGGTTTTTTCTCTTACAACACTTATAAAAACAACTATCAAGAAAATGCCACATATTAATCATAGTTGGGAAACATTTGAAAATGAGGGAAAATAAGCTTTTGTTGTTGTAAACATGTGTTTTACACTACGAATAATTTAATCTCCGAAAATGCCACCTTGTTTACGAAATCATCCCGTCTATGAACCCGCGTTGTATAAACGCACCAAAGCTAGATTGTCTTGTGTTTAGACATCAAACAAACACTATGGACAGGATTAACTTCTCCGAAATACCGCTAACTGAATTTTCTTGTAAATATATGTAAAAATACCAATGGAAGTGGTGACTGATGACGGTTCAGTCCTATTGATAGGCAATCAGTGCTGGATAAAGGAGAAATGACTTCAGCAATCTGTTAAACGGAGAAGAAGTCACGGAGTTCGCCGATGAGGTACGAAGTATCGACACAACGGAGTTTGTCCTTTTTAATGACAGGATCAGTCTGTTTGAGATTCGAACTGCAGTTGATGCGGCTAACACAGGAAAGGCACCAGGTATCGACGACATTCCGGCCGAGCTTCTGAAATCCGACTCTGTCATTAGAACATTACACAACCTTTTTAATGTGTGTTTTAGCACTGGAAAAGTACCTAACATATGGTCCAAAGGGATCATAACGCCAGTACCTAAATGTTCTAGAATGGACCTGAGAGACCCCCTTGCATATCGAGGCATCACCCTGACAACCTCGATATATAAGTTACACAGCAGTGTACTTAATAGAAGATTACAAGTATGGTCTGAAAAGAACAATGTGCTTCATGACTCTCGGAATGGTTTTAGAAAAAAACGATCAACCACTGACCACGTGCAGACTTTTTCATCGATTTTAGAAACACGTAAACTCAGAAAAAATCTACATTTGTTGCTTTTATTGATTTTAAAAAGGCATATGACTCTATTTACAGAAACATTTTGTGGAGACGAATTTCGGCCAGTGGTGTAGGAGGTAAAATGTTAACTGCTCTACAATCCCTGTACAAAGATGTTCAGTGCTGTGTGCGAATAAACGGATTTAAGACCTCCTGGTTTGGAGTAAACCGTGGACTGAAGCAAGGGTGCCTCCTCTCCCCATTCTTGTTTAACCTTTTTATTGATGATTTGTTACATAATCTTAACGTCTGAACGTTGGTGTAAACATAGATAACTTCAACATTGCAACTTTAGCATATGCAGACGACATTGCCATTTTAGCGGAAAGTTAAGCTGATCTCAATATGCTTTTAAATGTTTTGAATGTTTGGTGTTGTGATAATCAATTAGAAATAAATTCAGAGAAATCGAAGATTGTACATTTTAGAGTGCCGTCAACTGCATTGACGCAGCATGTGTTTAGTGTCGGGAATAATGTTTTAGATATTGTTAGCAGTTATAACTATCTTGGTTTACTTTTAACGGAGTTTGTCGATTTTAATGCTATGGCCAAGGCAGCCGCTAGATCAGCTAATAGGGCCTTAGCACTTTTAATATCTAAGTTTAAGAGTGTTGGTACTATGCATTTTAGCACCTATTCAAAAGTGTATGATACAATGGTATGGCCTGTCTTAAGCTATGGTGCAGCTATCTGGGGTGGATATGATATATCAGCGGTAAATGCAGTGCAACATAGGGCCGTTCGTTTTTTCATGGGACTTGGGAAGTACGCCCCTAATGTTGCAATTATGGGATATGGGATGGGTTCCCCCTATTGTCAAGCAATGGTCGTGTATTTCTAGACAATGGTGTCGCTTTCATAATATGGAGCATCGTCTGAATAAAGCTGTTTCTGTATGGGCAGATTGATGTGGGTTAAATGGTGTTAAGAATTGGAATTTTAGAGTAAGGAAAAGATTTATTTCCCTTGATTTACACTTCTATTTAGACGCACCTGTTAAGATTAAGAAATCTGTTTTATGTACACTTATTGAGGATAAAGTTATGAAAGAATTTGTTATTTTATGGCATTCATTGCTATATAGGGAAGATGGGAGAACTGGTTCGAATAAACTTAGACTTTATAAGCATTTTAAGTGTAATTTTAAGTGTAAATTTTTACAGGTCGGCTATGTCTAAATTTCGATGTGGCGTTGCTCCCATTAGAGTTGAAACCGGTCGCTATAAAAATATACTATTAGAAAATAGAAAATGTTTTAATTGTATAAATGATGTAGAAGATGAATTACATGTGTTGTTTCACTGTGTATTATATGATGACCTGAGAGATTCTCTTTTTAATCAATGTGTTGTTTTATCCCCAGACTTTTTAGATAAATCGGATCTTGAAAATAATGTATTTTATTTTTACCAATCCTGATATCTGTTTTAAAATCTGCTTTTTAATACTACAACGAAGGAAAGACTTGTTATATGGTTAAATAATGTTTTAGGTCTCTCCTAATTCTGTATTGAATGTTTCTGTACATGTTTTATAAATGAATCGTGTGTATAAATGTAAATGTATCTTAGCTATGTACAGAAGTGAGACGTTAATAAACTATTGTCTGTCTGTCTGTCTGTAAAAAGGCAATTATAAATTTTTATACAATATATGCTGTCAGCAGTTACACCGTAATTAATTCCAGTCATATTTCAACTCCAAAATATTTTGGAATCAGAATTCAGCAGCGAGCTTTCGCTTTTATTGGAGTGCCTGTCTTCAAGTTTGGAATCTTGTCATTTGGACACGCTGAGTCCCAGCGGATGTTCCCGACCTTCCCTGTACGAATCTGATCTATCGAGTGACAACGAAGCTTTTCACAATGCCGATGTACCGAGTATTCGAGGTGATCGCCCAACAAGCACTAACTAACTAACTTACATGGTAACTTGTTTCACATTCGTTTTGACGCTTATTACCTTCAATTTAAATTCAAAAGGTTATCCAAATAAAGCATGACGAAATCACTTTTTAAAAAGCCTTTATGATGTATTAAATCTTGGTATAAAAAAAGGTCATTGTATATACAATAATACAATGTAGTATAAGCGAAGTTTATTGAAAATTCAGACATTATCATTTCAATATCCGTATTCGCGAATTGAAGGAGAGGACGGAAATTGATGAAGAAGAATATCTCTAGTTCCGTGTCATGATTTGTGATCGAAAACCGGACATTGGCGTGCGCCAATGACTCAAACATAATTTTGGAAACTAATTTACATCAGACCCAAAGACTAATATTGATAGGCAGTCTTAGTAGGTCATTTAACTGATTTACACGTAAATTGAACGAAGAATATCGATTTCTTAACATTCATATAGTTGTTTTTCGCTTATCAATTTAAACAAGAAAATATTTTTTGAAATTTTAGAGATAAAGATGCAAGTTAAAACGGGTGATTTGAACTTAGCTCAGGACATATGCTATTTTGGCTGTTTTTTAAGCCACATAAAAAATCATAAAACATACTCTGTGTTACTTTAAAATGAAAAAGCCTATCACAATGGTATCCCTCAAAGACATATAAATGTAACAAATATCTAATGATGCTGATCTAAACATAATCAACTAGACATATGTGCACAGTGATGTCCCCCTTCCAAACTTTTTATCTAACCTAATCATCTTATTGCCACTTATACTAGAAACAATCCATACCAAACATATAATAGAAAGTTTAATATATTAGCAGCATGGAATTTGACATAATAATGACTCGTGAAATATACAAGTTTAATGGTGCATAAGGAAGAGTTTTATATATTTGTCAACTTCTTTATTGTAGGGAATGTGACATTCACACAGTCATCAAATATCATAAGTAGCATCTACAGCCCCCAATATGCACTAAGTTCAATTTGTTTCCAAGGTTAACCAAGTAAAATGAAAAAATTAAGAATAACCAAAGTAGCAAATGGCACCACCCAAGCACTAGATCTAACCACATACCAGGTTTAGTAAAATAATACTTATTAGATTTTTAGATATAGGTTAGAAAATTACCCTACCCCCTTATGCACAAAGTGCAACTTGTTTCCATGGAAACCAGAAAAAAATTCAGAATAACCAAAATAGCAAAAGGCACCACGCCACCACTAGACCTAACCAGTTTCGTAAAAAATTGATTGAATGGTTTTTTAGATATGGTCCGGAAACGAAAGCATTTCGGAAATACGGAATTTTGGACGGAACTGAAAACATTATGTCTCCCGCAAAGCTTTTTGGGGGGGACATAATAAATTATGTTTAAACTCTGGTCCTAAAATTCCTATGGAGCAATACCGAGATCAAGAAAAGAAGTTACATCTGGTTGATAGGTTTTAACTGTTTTAACGATACATGAGAACAGCATTTTAAAACAATAAAAATCGCATTGGTTTAGGTTTTTCTTTCAACATTGACGGTATAGAGGGTAGCCATTAACAATGTTAATTAGTGGGGATGTATTAAGGTTCCATGTCTAATCTGATGAGAACATATTCATTCAATTTTTAAGTCTGAATCTGTACTGTTGATAATTTTTGTGAAATTTAAAATATGACTTTTAGTAAAAAATATACCATTTATCATGACAAGTGAAATTGAAATTGTACAACAATAATTTCTTTAAATTTTCAACAATAGTCTTTTTCGCGACAGCCAGTTTTACGTCTGTTGACCAAATAGCTCAGTACCCCCTATTGTGGAGAAAATTGAGGCGTGCAGTGTAATGAAGTTTTTACATTTGAAGGGCTCTACTGCACGACAAATTCATGATGAGATGAAATCTTTTTTATGACAATGACAGCCCATCCTATGACACTGTTGTGAGATGGAAAAGGAATTTCCAAACAGGCCACATGTCCCTCGCAGAAGTGGACGCCCCTTTAGTTACTGATGATATGGATGTCATCAAGAAGGTTGAGACGCTGGTTCAAGAAGATCGCCGCGTAACTCTACAAATGATAATGTATGAAACAGGTCTGAGTTATGTCAGTGCATAGAACATACTCCATAACCAGTTGCATATGTCCAAAGTGTCAGCACGTACGCTGGGTTCCTTGCTTACTGACACCATTGCAAAAACAGAATCGAAGGGACATGTCACGGCAGGCATTGGAGCTGCTGGAACAAGACGAAGAGGATTTCTTCAAACGTCTTGTTACCAATGTCCATGAATGAATGCTGGGTCTATCAATATGATCCTGAGACAAAAGAGATGAGCAAAGATTGGAAGCATGCTACGTCACCACCTCCCAAAAAGGCCAAGGTGCAAAAGTCTGCAGGAAAGGTCATGGCGTCTGTTTTTGGGATTGTCGTGGAGTCATCTTGACTGATTATCTAGCTAAGGGTCAGACCATTACTGTAGCTTATTACTGCAACCTGCTGAGCAAGTTACGGGATGCCATTAAACAGAAGCGCCGCTGTATGATCACCAAATGTGTACGCCTGTTAGCTGACAATGCCCCAGCTCACACTTGTCAATCAGCTGCTGTGGAGGCACGGCGATGTGGCTTAGAAATCTTACCGCATCCCCCCTATTCACCCGATCTTGCACCAAGTGACTTCTTCTTGTTCCCTGAGACGAAAAATCCACTTCGTGGACGTCGTTTTGAGGACACCAATGACATCATTCGAGAGGTGGAGGCTTGGTTTTCCATGAAATCAGGGGTCTTCTATTCAGACGGTCTGCGCAAGGTCAAGAAGAGATGGGGAAAATGTGTATCTCTGGATGGTTATTATGTAGAGACGTCTTAAAAACATGAGAACAAAATAAAGTTTGTACCTTTGATGTGTGTCTGTGATAATTGAAACTTTTTGATACCCCCTCGTATGACTTTGTAATAGCGCACAAGTTTCAGTAATGAGATATTTACAGACAGAATTTACATCCGATCTCCGATCCTTAGACCAAACTCTTCTTATCAAGACACACCAATTTAAAACAGGGGCGTAGCTAGGGTTTTGAAGAATGCTCTCAATCGGGCATGTCTCTCTCCCCCGAAATGAGCATTGAAAGGGCGTCTTTAAAAAAAAGTCAACTTAAAGAGCCACTCCGTGATTTTTATAACATATTATTTTCTTTTGATACGAACCTAAATGTCATATGTGGTGATATAAAATCCAAACATCTTAACTTTTCATGCCCAAAAGACATACATATGACAAATACTGGTTTTCCATGAAAATCTCAAAACAGCCTTATAAATGCACAGAGGTGTAGATATCACGTCCAAAATACATGGATACTAGTTATATAACCTATAAAACACTATCAACTGCTAATTGCCCTCCTGGCTGTTAAAGATAAGTCTCCAAAATTACGTTTGACTATTTGACGCGCGCCACTGTCCGGTTTTCGATCATAATTGCGACGTTCTACCTTCATATTGTCAGTGTAAAAAAACCAATAAGCTTTAATGTCCGCTCCTCAAATCTAAAGTATTAAACTTTTTTTCTAACTTTTATTTTTCAAATGTTTAGTGCATTTGCTTGAAGTATCAACCCAAAGAAATGGGGGTTAGTGTGAGTTTTTTCGAAATATTTAAGACAAATATCCCTTTGTCAGTCAGAGATTTAACATGGGAGTCAATGGGGAAATGATGACCTTTTTTGAGAAACCTTAAATTTAAATTAGTTCCTGTATTAAACTTTTTTTATATGAAACTATGTTAACATTATTTTCTTCAAGAAAAAAGTAAAAAATATATATAATAAAAAATATATGGTAGTGTGGATTTTTAGCCGCTACGGCACAACATGTATTGAAACATTAAAAATTTTGTATCCATATTCAATCTATTTTTTTACTAGAAACATGCTTTTTCCCACTCATTTTTAAAAAATCTACCTGAACGCATACATACAAATAATATTCATTCAACAACATCTACTTTCTAAGAAAAACAGTTAATAGAACTTGCTCACATGATAGTTACAATTGAAAATTGCTGAGTCAGCAAAATTGTGAATTATTTAAGAATAACAATACTACGTTTGTTAATTTGGATGAATATGCAATCAGAAATCATCAACATTAAGAAATTACCGCTTCATTTTGACTTATTATATAAGAACATTATGATCTATGGCTATTTGAGTTTTGTAATTGTGACTTGTAAGCAGGTGACTCTGAGGAGCGAACATCCTTAAGTTAAAATGTGTTTTTGGTAACAGTCGATACTTCGCGATCAACTCACGGAGTGGCTCTTTAAAATGTTTGAAAACAAGGAAATATGTATGAGTTTGCTTCTAGGCTTAGGCCTACTATGTTTCAGTCATATTTACTTTCATGGATTGAACTATCTTACATTTATTTTACCATCTTTTCTTTTGCCCACTAGTGTTAAATTCCGTATTTTCCCCTGAGTTGTCGAAGCTGAACATTTCATTTTTGAAAGCAGATCCAAAAACTGTTTCTCCCTTTCGTTACGACAATGCGCCGATTCGCTGGTTGGACGTTCTAATTTCGTTTAGAGATAACTCCCGCTTCGGTACATTTCTATTGGAGCCAAGAATCTAAGATTCAAAACTTTTGCATGCTGAGAGCGTAACAAATGACATGCGTTTAGTGACAGTGCAGTCGAATAATTTGTCGCTCTTTGAATCCACAGGCCCGTAGCAAGCGGGGGTCAAAAAACTGTTTTTCCTCTTTATTTCAATGTTTGTATGAAAAAATAGAAAATTATAAGTTTCATGAGGCATCTGACCCTTTTCTGCAGATTGAGAACGTAACGTGAACATTAAATGCCTGTATTTGGTCTCACCGACGTTGTAAGCGGGTGTTTTTCTTAAATAAATAATCTGTCACGACCTATAAAGTATAAACGTTATTCTTCCCCAACACCCCCCCCCCCCCCCCCCCCGCCCCCGCCCCCCCTTATAAAGTATAAACGTTATTCTTCCCCCAACGAGCACGTCCATCATGTCCATGTCCTTTTTAACGTTCGATTTCTAAAAACAATTCCCGCTCTGTAGAACGAACGCCGACCATGTGACTGGCAAGAATCGGGTAATGTTATCTAATCATGTGCGCACCACAATATTCAGTATTGAATGAAAGTTTCGTATTATAAATGTTGAAATGTGTTTTTTAATAGATAAACTGAATATTTTACAGGAAAAAACCCCAAAGTACGATTAAAAATAGGAAACCATCTCTTTCCTAGACTGATCCACCATCACCTCCCTCGGTGTACTCTTCTCAAATGAATTTAATTATCATTTGTGACATTTGTGACAACAACATGACGCCAAATACCTTTCAAAAACAACAAAAACGGGTGATCTTAGAATCCATGTTCGGACGCATTTCAACAAGTTTGAGTGGTGTTTTGCTTGCGAACTATATTCGCTCTATGCAACCTGACGTCATAACATTTGGCGTAGGGTAACAAGCAGTGATGGGGCGAATGTTTTGATCTGTCAGACAGGGGAATGGACGAGTGAAGTCATTTGTTTACAAAGAAAAATAATTAACGAAATAGGATTTTACAGTTTGAATATCCTAGAGGCATTCGTTGATAATGGGAAACTGTCTGAAATCACCAAACAATGACGACATATCGCTGTTACGAGGAAGTGATAGTCAAGATGGCTCTGATTCAGTCCCAGGTTTAGGTCCACCACCTCCGTATCAGGTTATTTTTTAAAAAACTTTTCTTTGTTTTCTTGTTAGTATCGATAGATATATTTATAAGAATAAACTTAAAAGAGCTCTTTTGTTTTGCCACAGAAACAATCGTAGTGTCTAGATTCTATAAGAACCAACCTTTGTTTACACTGTTACAGTATTAGTTGATCAGCTGTTCTCCATTGTCATGCTGATGCAGTCTCATTTGTGTGACTTGCTACACGGAAGTAAACAAACAAAAACTGCCTTTTCTCATATATGTCACTAAGTTGAATATTGCCTTATCAACTAACTCTTGATTTCTTTATAATTGAAATTCACATCTGTAAAAATTAATTTTTATCAAATTCACCTAAAATTAATGTATGAAGCATCGAGGTCCCTATCATCGTTGGTCTTATCATTTTACATGTAGGCCTATATAGGCCTAAACTTAGTATTAGGGCTAGGGATCCGATGACGTTTTGATCGACATTTGATCTCTTTCATGCTGTTGATCGTTGAATTCATTCGCGTATATAGTGCAGCTCTATTTGGTGCAAATATGTATATTTAGAGCAATAAAATGTTTTAAAAACAACTAGTATGTATCTATTTATTTATAAGAATTAACATCAACATTTATTAAGTTCATGGAGGTATAAACTTAAAAACCGATGTGCAAACTCACAGTTTGCACATCGGTTTTTAACCATTTTTAAAAGTTTATGATATCTTCCAAATAAGATGCAAAAGTGTTACAAGATTAGACTACCTGAAAAGTCCCATTTTTTTCCGACTCCATATACAGCAATTGCAACAAAATTTTGGAAACAACTCTCATATTTTGATACCATATATTACAGTGTACAAGTCAAGTTTTTTTATACCGGGAATTGAGGGGTCAAGGAGGGGGGTCAACTTATGTAAGAGGTCCATGTTTGAGACCTAAAAATTCTGAGGTCAAGTGACGATCTGAAGGGGACAAACAGACGAGATTCAAACCGGAAGCCACGATGTCAACTCATTGTCAAAATAATGAAATAAAATAACTTTTATAAATATTACATAATTACACTGTTTTTTATTACAATTAATATGAATCTGAATATGAAGGGATTTGCATATGGGGACTGAAAAGTTGAAATTAGTAGGGAATGGATACAAAATGGTTGGTGTGATAGGAAGTCTGAAATTTGTTCCTGATCAGACCTGAAAGGTCAGATGAGCTTATGGCATGGTCCGTCCATCATCCACAAACTTTTCACATGTTCAGCTTCTCTTTCAAAACTGCTGAACCCCCAAAGCTGAAATTGTTTGGGGATATATATTGATCCAAATTGGACTGACTCCCCCCATATATGGGCATGACAGTGTTTTCCCTAACATCGAAAAAAAAATCGTCTCCAGAAACATTTGGTTAGGCAGCTGAAGAGTAACATTTTTCTGACATGAAAAATTCAAACTTGAAAACTTGGTAATGACCCCCCTTTCAAACATGGGCGTGGCAGGGTGTACAACCTCAAATCTTCTTTTCTCAATTTCTAAGAAACTTTCAATGCTAGGAATCTCAAATATTGAAAATAACATCTTTGTAGGATGGAGACTGAGATGTGTGATATCACTGTCCTACCCTTTTAAATAAAGGTGTGACAGGGGTGCAAATAGCATGGTATGGGTGGGGGAAAAAATGTCTAAGTCTTTGAAAAAGCATTGTTTTAAGTTCATTTGATCATGTTATTGTGGTATTAAGGATTCAAAGGAGCCAGATTACAATACATGCCTGCAGCACTGACAATATTCTAACTAAAACAGGACCAATTTGATGGCTGATGTGCAGAGTGCCTTCAAGTATGGGCTTGTTATGGTCAACTGGCCCTAGCTGGGCATATTAATCCTACAGGGATTGGGAAAGGCAGGGGCCATGGGCCATTTTGCACATTGGATGAAACAATGGCCCATTCAAATCAGAAATTTTGCCATTGCTCCTATGGGGAATGGCCCATTCAAAATTCTGGAAATGACTAAAAGCCCTAGAAATGGCCCATTGTCCAGGGTGTCTTTCCCAATCCCTGATCCTAATTGCATATTTTGTGTTTTGAGGGTTGGTGTTCAGGGAGATTATGGTTAGGGGAGGGAAAAGTAGTTCTTGTAATTTTTATTTCAAATGTTTTTAGTCATTCATGAATAATGCATTGAATGATGTGGGCTAAGTATGAGTCAAGCGATACAATTGAATACAGCAACTTTAGTAGACAATTTTTTACCTCAATGTTTTGATTATTGCATGTTTTAACAACTCATTGCATGTTTTGAACTTGTTTTTTTCTAAGCATGTCTTTGTCCAAATACAATTATTCCTGAAAGACTAATGAGCTGTATAGCCAATAACTCTATTTTCTAATTATGCTTGCCAAAGTTAAAACTATTACTTTCCAAATTTGTTATATTTTCAAAATCATTCAAAATCAACAAAATCGGTGACTGTGGATGAATTACAATATGACAGTATGATTTTCAAGGATAAAGTTTTTATCAAAATAATATTTGGTTTGGGTAAATATGAGTAAACTTCCAAAAAATACAGTTGAGTATAATTTTAGCAAAACTCTTTTTGAACTTTTGGCGCCATCTGTGCCAGAAACCTTTTCAGATCTTATAGACCCAATAGTACTTAGTGAAAGGGCGAAGGTTAAGTGTATCATATTGGTCTTGGAGTCAGTCCGTAGTCAACTGAAGTTTTCGAAAGAAAGGGGCAAATCGTTGATGTGAAATATATAGATAACATAACACTTGACAACATTCAAACAGTGGCATAACATTACACATTGATGCCTTTTTGCCTGTATGTTGTCCGTAAGGCAGTAGTTAGCATCTGCTAAAACATATGCACAGAAACATTATCTCTCATAGTATTTATCAAAAACAATGGAAAGACATTTTTGAGAATCGCTTTAATCGAGTAAATCTTCACAGATACCTAAAGTCCCTTCCAATGTTTCTTGATATTAATCGTTGTGACATATAAGCCCTGCTGATTGGATGAAAAGTTCATGATCTTTGCAGATTTCCCTCATTAGCCAATCACAAAACTATACGTCAGAGGTCAATTGGGTCAAATGTAATTTGTAGGGTTTGTATAATTAAAAGCCTTCCATTCACAAGGTTGCATGCTTATTGGAGGCAACCTCTCCACACAACATTATCAAGTTTTGCTTTTAGGTAATTGAAGATGGTTTTCTATATAGGTCTGATATAGTCAAGTACATGTTAAATTTGAAAGCTTATAATGGTTCATTGATTTAAACAGACAAGTGATTTATTTATATCTCACCTCATTTTACATAAAATGTTTGTAGAATAACATAAATTAAGCTACTCCAGCTCAAATTACGAAAGGCATTTAAATGTATTCGTTGATTAAAGAAAAACCTTGAATGTACATTACTGAGGTTACAAAGCTATACAGTCAATACACTAACTTAAACTATAACAAAATATAATCAAGTATGATGAGTGGATGGTGTCCCGTTGTTGGCCATGACTCCAATGTTATTAAACAATGTCAGACTGTTTGCACTGTTCCTGCAGGGCCTCCTGCTGCAGATTGTATTTGGACCCAAACAAATTTTCACATAACATGAATGTTATTAAATTGGAAGGACTACAATTTCATTGTGAATGATAGAATAACATACACTGTCACTTGAATCAATTATTCGCTTACTTGTCACGTGATCTAAACGTTGGGTAATGTAATGGGATCCCTGGTCCAACTCTTGACCCACCCGTCTTGTGTATCTGGGTTACCCTACTTATACCTTGCCACTTCAGTGAACTTAGTTCTAGGAGAAGTGTATTCTTCTGCATATCAGCAGTGGTTGGGGAACCCTACACTTGATACATTGCTTTTTCAATGGTCTCTGTGTCTTAGCCACTGTGAATTCAGTGGTTGTTGGAGATTGGGGAAGGGGTGGGGGTTGAGGAGAGATAGTGTTGTTTTTGGTTGATGTTAAATTGGGATGAGGAGTCAACAAAGTGGAAGTCAAGGAGGATTTCAAGCATGTTTATAGCTGCTTTTAAATGTGATCAAAGAAAGTATTTTCACAGAGAGCAAATACATAAGAGGTGAAAATGAGTCAAAATGTAATTACTCTTTAAGAGCTATATATTTATGAAAATTTCTTTTCTATTTTGAATCTTGATTTATGGAATATGATATGGTTAGATCAATTTTCTTCAAATTACTGTAAGTAAATTTTTAATACTTACCCCACTTCTTATATTGCATATATAATATATATTGCATATTACCTATACTTTCGATCAAAAGATTGGAAAATGTGTTGGTAGTAGTCATCCTGTCTTCATTCTGCAAGACTGGGAATATGACAATGACAACACAGCCTCGTCACCGGGAGGTGACGATCCAATCACGTCATGTCACGTCGACAAAATCACATTCCATATTAATCGCTATCGCGATTGGACGTGTTTATGTTCTGAACTAATTGTGTTGTAATTTTTGTGTGATTTGACCTATCTTTGCTGCACGGTATGTTCTCTTTTTATTATCCCTATTTGTGCGTAATGTGAATAATGCAGTGGTTACCTACCTCGCTTCGCTTTGCTTGAAATTCGGCCTCCTTTGGCCGTGTTTCGACACGTCCTGCATGTTTTCCCTTCGTTACTAGGTTGTGGCTGCATTTATGGTATCCAATATTCTATTTTGTTACCTTCATGCATGCTGTATCCCTTAGAATTTCACTTTTTTTCACCACAAATTTTCTTTGTTCTGCCTACGTGACTCCAAACAAAATGGCGTCTGTTTGGTTTCGTATTCGCACGTAGTTGTGTGAGATTTTGAAAGTTTTTCTATTTCAAAACTTTTTCTAAACTTTATAACATAGTACTGGGCAATGGTTTCTTCACCTTTGTATATGTTACTATTTTGTTTATTGTATGTGATACCACCCTTCTCGGCAAACAAGTTTTTGCACGAGATTTGGTCGGTGCTACAGTTGTTTTATTCATATTACAGAGGCCCGTAGGGGTCAATTTGTGTATGCATTAAATTTTAACGTTGAAGGCAGTCATTCTGGCGGTAACTCATTGGCTTCCAATCCTTTGCGGGTCTCGATTGTTAGTGGCGTCAGACAACTCCATGGTGGTGTGGTTAATCATGAACCAGGTTACAACGTCATGGCAGAAACTGTTGGACCAGATAATCCAATTGTTCCAATTGCTGGACGACAACAACTTCAAGGTCACGGCCGGACACATCCCAGGTTGCAGGAACGTGCTGGCCGACGCTCTGTCAAGACCGGACAAGCCATCGACGACGGAGTGGATGCTTCATGTTGCGCGGTCTCGTAGCAGATGCACCAAGTCCACTTGCTCTGTGGCCTCATCTGTTGGCCATCCGCACCCCGACCCAGAACGGTTTCATCTGTCCGTATGGACCATTTACAGAAGACTCTGAAGGCAAAGGGATACTTGGTCAGGGTGGCTAGTGCTATCTTGCGGGCCCATAGGGTGTCAACGAGATTGCGCTATGACGACAAGTGGCTGTCTTTCGTGCGGTTTTGTGAGGATCGTTCTCAAGATCGGTCAGGGCTTCTCCGCAGTTTGTGGCAGAGTTCATGTTGATTCTTCGTCGGAAGAAGCACCTGAAAGGAGGTACCATATCAACCCATCTGTCGGCACTTAACTCCGTCCTAGCAGTCAAACAGGATCTCAAGTTTTCAAAGATACCTGAGCTTATCGCTATGTTGAAGTCCTTCAAACTTGAGGACCATAAGTTGAAGTTTCGGCCCCCGGCTTGGGAATTGAACATGGTTCTTTGTCGTGGACAGATCAGAGATTGAGGAGTTGTTCATGTGTCCAGTAAGGGCCGGTCTTCATCCAGGAGGAAAGCACGGAAGAGGCTGCTTGTTCCGTTCTCGGCTACCGCCAAGGATGAGGTTAACAGAAACACCATCGGTTTGTGGTTACAACAAACCATCCTGGCAGCATATTATTCAGCAGGCGAACGTCACCCTACGGCCAACAACACTCACGAGATTTGGGCTTTGGCTTCTACGATACCTTTACACCGCAACATGTCGGTTCTGGCCATCATGGAAGGTTTTGGGAAATCTACATCGGTCTTTGCCAGTCACTACCTCCGAAACCTTGCAGTAGAGGATGTCGAGGGACTCCAGTCTTTCGGGCCGTTAGTTGTCGCAGAACAACTGACACGGCCTTTTTCGCACTAGGTAAAGTTTACCTCAGTCGTATTTCCGGCCTTAGGGCTTTCCCACGGTCCGTTGTGGCATTCCCCTAAGTGCTCGATGATTATATGTTATGTTCTCCCTTTGCAGGGGGTTCGGACATACGTTGTGTGTTTTTCTTGACGGTTTGGTCCTCTCCTCTGCCTTCCCGCCATCCATTTCTGTCGGATTAACATGCAATATAAGAAGTGGGGTAAGTATTAAAAAAATTTTAAAATCTAAATATTTGAGATATTTAAAAATACTTACCCCTCTTCTGGGATTAAGCCTGCCCAGTGATGTCTCACTTCCTCCCCTCAGGCGGCTTCCGTCGGAAGCTTCATATGGAATGTGATTTTGTTGACGTGGTCACGTGACGGATTGGATTGTCACGTTCTGGTTACGAGGCCGTGTTGTCATTGTCATGTTCCCCATCTTGCAGAACGAAGTCAGGATGAGTACTACCAACATGTTTTCCAATCTTTTGATCGAAAGTATAGGTAATATGCGATATGAAAAGTGGGGTAAGTATTTTTAAATATCTAAAATATTTAGATTTTAATAATTTTGTTTAATGCACTGACACTGGACAATTTTGGTAATGTTGTATTTAACGTGCAGATAACTATGTTTCATAGTCTTCAACATCAAATAGTTCAAAAGCGAATGAGCTGCAGAGCTAGTGGCTCTACTTCTATATTTCTATATTTCTGTATTAAGCATTTTCATTCATTTTCCATCCCTAATAGACATGATAATAGAAGTGATAGTCATCCTCTAAATGGTAGCACCACCTTTGGACTGTTTTAGGAAAGTGTTCCTGTGTATCACCCGTCTCCTAATGTGAGTCGTCCTGCCAACCAACTAACAGAGGAGGAACAGATCAAGATTGCGCAGAGGTTGGGTCTGATACATCACCTGCCAACCGGCGTGTATGATGGCAGCAACAAAAAAACTAAAGAGTGAGCTCTCCTTCTATCCCCTCGCTATCAGGTTACAAGTTCAGCATTTGCACCTAACTGTTATAGTATTAGCTGCCACTGCACAAATCTATCAGTGTTGTTCTTAAAGGGACACAGAGTATGTTGTTGGAGTCAAATATGTTAACTTTATAAATGATGTTATTTTTGTGCAGGGTTGTCTCTGAAAATTACCTTTTTATTGCGGATCAGGTCAGTATAGAGACCATAAACAGGTTTAAATTGTAATTTATTATCGAAAACTGGACTGAAACGTAATTCTGAAAACTTATTAACAGCAAATACAATACATGTTGATAGTGTGTAGTAGGTCATTCAACTAATATTCTTGTAAATGGGATGCACACTTTTGACTATCAACATTGATATCATCATTGAAAACGAGAAATAACCTAATTTTGGCATTGAGAGATAAAGATGCAAGTTAAGGGTCGATGTTTGAATTTAACTCAAGACAGGTGGTATTTTGGCTCTTCTTTCAGCCAAATAAAATTAATGAAACATACAGTTTAAAGCAGGTTCGAGGGAATTTTGTCAAAATGTTTGGTGTCCATTAAATTTTAAGAAGTAGGTACCTTAACAATTTTAAATGGTCCACTCTGTTCAGATTAAGGAAGGAAGACCCTCTGATTTGTTTGCCGGGGAACAACACTGATATGCAGAAATACCATATACAAAGTGCTATCTCTACAGAACACACCATGTGCTAGCTCTACATATACAACACCATGTGACATTAAGTTAAGATAATGATCATATAAATCATTTTTTCCATGAGATAATGATGCTTATTCTAAAGATGATCTATGTTCACATGACAATATGTTTGATAATTTTGGAAATCTATTACTGGATTTACCCTATGCATTCAACCTCTTTATAGTAAATGGTAGAGTGTATGGAGACTTGCATTGTGAATTCACATTTCATGGGCACCAGGGTTCGATTGTTAATGACTACTTTATTTGTTCACCAGACTTTTATAAAATTATTAACTTGTTGAACATTGAAGATAGGGTAGACTCTGATCATCAACCAGCCAATCTCATTAAAATGAAATCTACATGCTCCACTACATTACGCGTGTAGATCTCACCAGGCTCCTTTATGTGAGTCGTCAGGTTTGCCTCTGACATAATTCAAATCAGCCAATCAGCAAGGTCGCCCCATAATCCATGGTGCTGCGAATGGTATTACGCCTGTACGCTTTTCAGAACTCAGAAACCGAAAATTTTCTACTCTTTTCAGAATGTCGAACTGACTAAATATCCGAATTATTTTATTTCATGTACTTTCAATTTACCCTAGCTCGGTTTAATGGACAAAAAAGTCAATCGAAGCTATGGAGTTATCTTATCTCAATGTTATCCTTAAGTAGACGGTATTAATCAAAAATACTATTTCTGAAAACAGATACATTGAATGAACGTTTCGTCTATTAGCTGTAGTAAACGTCGCATAATTTTCAATTTCGTGAAACAAATTAACTATAAACATGTTGAGAAACCAAAACTACCAAGACACGTACAAATACAAATAATAGGTTTCTTGATAATTATGTAAAAGTCAAATGTGACGTTCATATGATAATGAGATTGACCCTAGTTTCGTCAAAGATTGACATATTATAAGTAACTCTGCTGTATTATTAATGTATTTAAGGACATATGCAAATTACGTCAACTAGTTCTCTGGAAATCGAAAAGTTATAAGAGTTTAAACTACAAAGCATGTAATCACTTCCGATCTCAAAGATAGGCCAACAAGAGACGCTCTATGTGATTGCTTGAAGGTATTTGCGGCAAGCCAATGAGATTTTGAGGTCAAACTGAGGCAAAGGTTAATCTGAGGGCCTGAGTAAAGGAGCCTAGTGAGATCTATAATCTGCGTAACATGGGGCAGCAATATTAGATTTTATTTTAATGAGCAGAACTGACTTGCCAATTTCCAAATATGAGCAACCTAAAGATTAGATTTCATGTCGATGATTCCAAAGAAAACATTGCTTGGAACGACACCTTTTTGACAAAATATCTTTAGATTCCCTTAAAGATCATCTACCATCAACCTTCTCTTATCGAAAGTTCGATCTTAACGTAGCTTTGGGTGATTTTGTCTACATTGTACTAAAGTCAGCAAGTTGTATGAAGAAAAAATGTAGGAAATTCGGGCAAACCTGTAAAACACCCTTAAATGATGAAGAGATACTCGAAGAAACGAGTGGATGATAACATAAGTATTTTTTGTATAATGAGAAACAAATACAAAGCTTCCTGTGGGAAATTTGAATCTAACCTCATTACTAAAAATTGAAAAAACTAAATGATTCTATCAACAATCCAACTATTTTCTGGAAACAAATTTGTTCATTCAAAAGGAAACAAATATTAAAAGTAATATTTCTTAATGATAGCTATTCGTTCAATGATGATGTTGTTTCTCTTGATGAATTTGACAAAATTATAGTAACAAGGACTACCTGAACTTGCTTTTAACATGCTTGATCACTTAGATTATATGGGGGACACATTTAAGAAATCTTTTATTTTCTCATGGGTTTGGATTTGTGTGGCTAAATTGAATAGTTGGTAATATACTCTTACAAACATAATCATGGACAATTGACATGCTTTGAGAGTATGTTCACAGATGAAGAACTTATTGCCCCAACAGAACTACTTAGCTGCATGTGCCACACGTAATAGCGCCATACATTCATTATCAAATTTGAAGGAAGGGTTGACAAAAACTGCCCGTTTACTTTCCTATAGATTCTTGCATATGATTTATTGTTAAGTGTATCTTTGCTTTTGTGTGTTACGCTTAATTTGCAATGGGACATAATGAACAACTACGTGCTATTGGCATGCTTCAAATGGGTTCCACACAGCAAGAAATAGCAAACATGCTTAAAGTGTCACAGTCTATGATCAGCAGACAGTGTAACTGCTACCAATAAGCACTCGATGTTGATGATAGACCCCGTTCTGGTCGTCCTAATGGCACTACACAAGTCCAAGATCAATGCATTCGTACACAGGTCCTGTGAAATCGGGCAAAAACAGCCAATCATCTTTCTGTCAATTTGTACCAAGTTAAAGGAATTCAAGTTACACCCAAAATGTTTAGAAATTGGCTACATGCAGCCCATTGGAATGCGCGACTACAGTGTGTTTTGCCTCCATTAACTCCCCAGCACAATGCAAACATGCGTCAATGGTGTAGGCAGCGTAGATTTGGGGTAATCGTTGATGGGTGTGTATAATGTTCACTCTGGATTTCACTGATAGGCGTGTTCGCGTTTGGAGGCGTGTAAATGAGCATGTGTACTACTGTGACCACATCGTGGCGCTGATAGTTCTGGCCTTTGCTCAACCTGCAGGTTGCCGTTTCATCTTTCAAGATAATGATTCCCATGCAAAACACATTTTTGTCATGAATGATTACCTCCAGCATCACCATATTGTCCATATGCTTGGCAAGCCATGAGTCCTGACCTTTCCCCTATTGAGCATGTTTGGCACATGATAGGGAGACGTGTTTGTTGACGCCAACTGACAACACTGCAAGATTGGTCGTGGCCGCTGCAAGAGGAGTGGGACAGATTCACCCAAATCATGACTTGAAGTTTGATAAAGAGTATGCCACGACAAATTACTGAATGTCTGCGTATGGGTGGAGCAATTCCTCATTGTTAAGGCAAAAATCAAAAGCGTCCATTTTCACATTTGACATGTATCTCTTTGTCAGATAAGTAGCCCATATGAACTGTTTATGCATGTGTAGGCTATTGGACTGTTATTAACCCTTACGTTGCTGAATATTATTTTTAAAAGTTTTGCCCCGTGAGATGCGACCGTTTTAACAATATATGGTGGGTTTACATGGCCATTTCCGGACATAAATATTGTCATATAAAAATGTTGATACTGCGCCATGCAGTTAAATAGATATGTAGTGAAAAAGAAAGGTAGATGATAAAATCACTTCTCAGTTAACAAGATATGAATAGACAAAATGCCTGTTTGTGCGATGCATGCTGGGTCTTAAAGGGGGTCTGCAACTCTTAATTTTTAACTTCCAGAGTTGAATTAGCGAGGCCCCGCGAGAGTCATAAATCTCATTCAGCGCGCCCTCTACTCAGCGGTGTTTTTACTGCGCAGCACCCTACTCGCCAGGTATCCCTACTCTCGCGAATTACCCAACCGTATACGTGTGTGAGAATGTCGTTGTAAACAAATCGTTCTACAACTGAACTGCCATATGAGATATGAGATAAAAATTATAAATCTTTGTAAAGTGAAATATTTTTTAGTTTTTTTTTTAGATTTCCTTCACTTTTTACAAAATTAGATAAAAAATTTTGGTACTCTGGTATTATGCTGTTGTTTACATTTTACTTGTAAGCTTGGACACTCCAAACTTCACAATATGGTTTAAACAATATCTATTCATGTACTCAGGTACAGGGGGATCGACAAACAGGGTTTCCCCTATGCAAATGTCTCTCCCCAAAACATACATTTTACTACAGGATGTTTACATCATAAGGATGCATTAATATATACATAGTAGAAAACAAACATATAATTGTAATACATTTTCAGGCGAAGCGTCTGCTTAACAATATAAATTTGTGAACAGACAATATTATTCTTGTATTGATATAATTTGACAAACTTCACAATATTTCTTTCGATATTTGAAAAGTTAGGTTCTGACTTGTGTGGATATTTTTGGGATTTTCTTCACTATTACTCAATTCCTATGATAAAAGAAATTTCACTAACTATTTTAAATTTCTTATCTATGGCAGATAGGGGTTTGAGGTTTGTTTTTTATATTTGGCAGTAAATTGAACTGTTAAATCAATGCACTTTTAATATTGATACAATTCTCATATAATTATCCAACTATTTACAAGCATAATTGAACACTAAGTTGACATTTAACAAAGACACAATCATTTTTCAGAAATTTAAGACATGTTTGCCATAATTTGAAAATATCACTGTTGATTATTAAAAGAATGAATACGTGAAGGATGTACTGGTCACTAGTTATAAAGTAAACTAAAAGGGTTACCTTGATGATAGGGTGTTTTGAACTGTTATGTAGGGTCCGGTTTAGTATGTCTTACAACACTGTAAAAAATCGCATTTGAGTTGACTATTTATCAGTAAAATTTTAAGGTATAATCTCATGATGATACAATCAAAAACTGATATAATATTTTCATTCAGAATATATCCATCATGTAAATCTGCTGTGAATTCCACTTTGCTTTTATTTGTCCACACTATGCTGATTTAAGAAAAACATAATTTTATATGTTATCTTTCAAACTACCCTACAACTGCCTTTATGTCTTTCAGAAATGAGTATGTAATATGTAATCTGGCACTTTTTCTAAAACAAGCTGTTATCTTAAGAGACAAAATTAATATCTAAATTGTAAATTCTGCTATGAAATGTTTGTAATCTTTCATGTACCCATTGTAAACTTGCACTTGTACTTGTATATGGGCCTGAGGCCTTAAGTAAAACAATTTACTTTGACTAAGCTAGCTCTAAATATAAAACACAATGTGCTAGCTCTACATACACAAAACCATGTACTAGTTCTATTTATGCAACACCATGTGCCAGCTCAACCAATGTGGCACATGGCTAGCTCTACATATGCGACACCATGTGCTAGCTCAACATATGCGACACCATGTGCTAGCTCAACATATGTGACTCCATGTGCTAGCTCAACCAATGCAACACCATGTGCTAACTCTACATATGCAAACCATGTGCTAGAACAACATATGCGACACCATGTACTAGCTCAACAAATGCGACACAATGTGCTAGCTCAACAAATGCTACACAATGTGCTAGCTCAACATATGCGACACCATGTGCTAGCTCAACATATGCAACACCATGTGCTAGCTCAACCAATGTGGAATATGGCTAGCTCTACATATGCAAAACCATGTGCCAGCTCAACATATGCAACACCATGTGCTAGCTCAACCAATGTGACACCATGTGCTAGCTCAACATATGCAACACCATGTGCTAGCTCAACCAATGTGGCACATGGCTAGCTCTACATATGCAAAACCATGTGCCAGCTCAACATATGCAACACCATGTGCTAGCTCAACATATGTGACACCATATGCGACACCATGTGCTAGCTCTACATATGCGACACCATGTGCTAGCTCAACATATGCGACACCATGTGCTAGCTCAACCAATGTGACACCATGTGCTAGCTCTACATATGCAACACCATGTGCCAGCTCAACATATGCAAAACCATGTGCTAGCTCAACATATGTGACACCATGTGCTAGCTCAACAAATGTGACACCATATGCTAGCTCGAAATATGCGACACCATTTGCTAGCTCAACATATGCGACACCATGTGCTAGCTCAACATATGTGACTCCATGTGCTAGCTCAACATATGGGACACATACAACTTTGTGCTCTACATATGCAACACTATGTGATAGCACCACATATACACTCCCCTTGCTAATGGCTGAAATATTGCCCAAGCGGCATTTAAAAATTACTCACTCGCTGCACATACAACACTATGTACTAGTTCTACATATACAACACTACATGTTGGTTCTTCAAATACGGCACTATGTGCTAGTTTTTCAGATACAACATTATGTGCTACTTTCACATATACAACACTACACAAGATGTTCTTTAGATGTTCTATTTTCTTCTTTCCCCGCAAGAATAAGGTGATAAACCATGTGAAGTCTGTTTAGCAAGGGTCAATTGCTTTATTAATTATTCTGTTGATTAATGATTCAGTCTATATTTATGTTCAAATTATGAAGAGAAACTGTCTTTTGGAGACAGGTCTCTCAACTGCCTATAATGTTTCGCCACATGTCACAAATCATTCATATACTTTTTTACTTTGATTTATGCTTCAGATGCGTGATATGTATGGGAGACTTTCTGCTGGGCGACATGTTGCGCTTTTTGCCGTGTATGCATGCGTACCACAGAGAGTGTATAGACGACTGGTTGATGCGCTCCTTCACCTGTCCCTCCTGCATGGAGCCTGTGGATGCTGCGCTCCTTACCACCTACCAGACCAGCTGATCCATGTCACCTGCCTGGTGCTCAGCCAGTCTGCAGAGAGGAAGAGAGTGTCCGTGATCTGTGAGTGCATGGTTCTGTGAGTGCCCGGATGAATGGATGGATGGGATGGATGGATGATGAACTGTGGCAGGCTGCTGTGTTCAGGAAGGATTCTCCAATGCATTGTTTCACTTACATCAATCTTTGTGTATGTTTAGCCATGTGGGCAAACTAACAGTCAAGCAAATCAAAGGATGGTCTTTTGTCACCTTTATGACTGGACAACTGGGCCTAGAAACACAGCAAATATAACAAAGAGTTACCAGAAAC
Organism: Phorcus lineatus; assembly: GCA_921293015.1. Taxonomy (NCBI): domain Eukaryota; kingdom Metazoa; phylum Mollusca; class Gastropoda; order Trochida; family Trochidae; genus Phorcus; species Phorcus lineatus. The sequence goes on along the minus strand of OV121083.1, from coordinate 29,082,607 downwards.
TTAAGTAAACTTATGCCTCTTTTGTGCTGATGTGATACTGAGTTAAGCCTATATCCCAGTCCACTCTTATTGCTTTAAGGATTACAAAAACATCCTGTATCCAGCAGACACTTGATGTCCAATATCTGTTTTCTTTCATTCACAATTTGAACAATATTTTGTACAGAGTTGAGTGAGAGTGATGATACATCAAAAACATGAATAATTAAACTAAGTGGAAATTTTTTTATGGGCATGCCCTTAGTTACATGTTGACTGGTGCCTGAGTAATATTCAGCGCTGATGATAGCATAGTATGTTAACCATTTCTAGATCTGGCCTATATTTCAAAATATTTCTGTCTGGTAGGTGTTAATTGTCAATGTTCTGCCTATCCTAAACTTGTCCCCAGTGTATCAATGAAGAAAGATGTCAGTTCATCATTGCAAAACAGTTATTAGTGCTTAATGTTATCTCTTTACTTGTTTGATTATTATTTGATAGACCAGTGAAAGGGATATGACATGTACGTCTGTGTGTCCGTCCATTCTTCCAACATTTAAGCTCATCAGGCCCTAAGGTCAGATGTGCTAATGTCAAGGGCCTTTGGTCCCCGTCGCTCCAGCGTCAATCAGGCTTCTGGTAGCATTTGGCGTCTGTTGTTAGTAGAACCTTCATTTTTCAACTCTTCTCCTGAACCCCAAAAACTTATTTATTGAGGAGGTACCTTGCTCATATGAAGCAAATTTTGTTGATTTGAGCTAACATAAGGGTGTGGTAGGCATTTTCCCTTCAACCTTAAACAACATCTCCAAGGTCAATTTACATGGGAAACAAACGTTTTCAGAATAATGTCTTGGACATATGGAGACTTTTAAAGATTTGGTTTTTGGCCCCTTTCTAATATGGCCACAGCAGGGTGTTCGACCTCAAACATTCTATTGACTTTAATTTTGAAAATAGCACAATTTTCAGAATATCATTTTTGTAATAAAGTAACTCAGATTTATCAATTACATTGTATTCCATTCAAAAGTATGGGTGTGGCAGGAATGTAGCTATGGATATGTAACGAAAGTAGAGCTTCCCTTGTAGTATATGATTAAATATTAAGTGTAATCATATCGGTCTGATAGTAAACTTATAAGCAAGCCCTAGTGATCTTTTTGTCGGTAGCACCAATTATTAATAGGTACATGCTTTGTAACTCTTATGTACTAACTTCTTAATTAGTCATCTTCTCTGCCTCTCCTGACCTCTGTGTCCCTGCATTGTAGTGAACAGGAGAGTGGTGTTGCTATGTGAATTGCATACTGTATTGCCTCAGAAATTGTAACACAGATGTGTATTTGATACTGTGGAATGTAAAAGGGTTGGGAGTAGGGCCAAATCAAAGGGCAGGTAGTTAGGAAGTGAGGGGTTGCATTTTTCAATCTGCTAATTATGGTAAAGTCAGGCTTCTATATTAGGAACACTTCCATTCTTAACAGCTCATCAGACCTGAAAGGGCAGATGGCCTATTGCATGGTCTGTTGTCTGGCATCCAGCACCCATATTCTTATCATTATTTTGACAAAACTGCTGCACCACCCCAGCTGAAATTTTGTTGGGAGGTGCTTTGAACAGAATATTGTCTCTGTTAGAAGAAGACTTGAGTTTGATCTTGAATTCCACTTCAAATATGTGTGTGGCAGGATGTCCATCCTCAAATCTTCTTTTGTCTCTTCTCTTAGATTCATCAATGCTTGGAACCTCATATCTTGAGAAACTTATCTTTCATTGTTCTTTCCCCCTAAAATAAGAGCTGGCAGGCAAGCAACTTGAGGGTGGTAAACAAAAACCAAAAACAGTTTCCACTGTTCAGATTTCAGAAAATTATCTTCAAAAGTCTGTATATTTGGTCTTGATCCAATCTGAAATATCGGCATGGCAGGGAACCCACTCTAAAAAAACCTTTTGTATTTTCTTAAAAAAACATTAAGGGTGGAAACTCAAGTTTTTAGAATACTTAGAATCAGCTTTTTAGGATGGAGACTTAAGATGTGCAAGTTTCATTATCCTGCCTCCAAAAGAAATAGTGTGGTAGGGGTGCAGCTTGAGGGTGGTTTACAATGGTTACCCTGTTGTATGATGAATGTATTCAAATAGGTATGTTCATGACCTCTCAAATGAGCCAAGATTCATGCCTTGGGAGATGTTGCTTCTGTTTCATTGTCGGACTCGTCTTAAATGCTCTTGGTAGATGTGACCACAGACACAAGTTCATCGAATGTCAGAGAGGGTCTTGTTTTTAATTTCTCTAGGCATCAAGAAAAGTAATACCTTTTCATTATTTAAATGAAATGCTCTTCTTGAAAATGTCACTTCACATGTCAATAGCCATTAAAGCAAGATAATTACCCGACCACTTTTTATGAACCACCAGTATATTGATAACGTAATTAGCTTATTAGTTTGATTTCAGATACTGAAGCAAGGGATTGATGAATCAACAGATAATAAGTTTTATAAATTTATATTGATTACAGCTTTTTACCGTTCTGAAACCTTGGGATTCGGATGATCGGTGTCTGTGCTATGGTTGTAAAACATTTTTGTTACTCATTCATGCCAATTCAATGGTGTAACATACTGAATCTTGTGTAGATGTACCTAGACCAATGCAGACATAAGTATGAAATTTGATGGCTGTCGAAAACAAAATTAGAGATGTCTTTTTCTTTGATATTTAAATTTTCAACCTCAGATGCGACATATCTGATGAGCTGCAGAGCCCATGCCTCTATTTTTCATCTATTGTTATAGAAAAATGATTCTTTTAACAAACTATAAGAATGGTTTATTTGAAATAAGCTTGTCTTGTGCCTTCTATTTTCTTTTGTCTGTCCATACATCAATTAATTAAAAAATGGGGATTACAGGGGCCACATTCTCAAACCTATTTCTTCTTTTTCTCAAAGAGGCTAAATGCCTTTGAGGCTGAAGTCTCAATTGAATACTATTTCTTCAAAACATGTTCATGTTCTTCTCAAGAATTAAAATCTTTAGAAATCTGAAATCTGTTTAATAGAGCTAATAGAGGATTATCCATCATAGATTTGCTGATTCCTTAGCCACTATAAAGGTTAATAGGACTTATTTCTAGGAAAACCTCTTAATCTTCAACAGCTGAAATAGAGAGAAGAAAGTCTTTGACTAACTCAGATTATTATCCCCTACAATAAAGTTGAAGGGGGATATAGGTTTTGTGTGTCTGTCCGAGTTAAATGGAGCAACTTTTCTCGGCAACCAATAATTATAGGATTGGTATGTAGCTTCAAGGTATTAATACCTTGATGGAGTCTGAAAATAAGAAGCTTGCAATTATTTTTTTCCATAGTTATTGCCCTTGTTTTAATTTTGACATTTCTCAGAAACTATTTAAGACAGAATTACCACATTTACCACAAGTGTGCAACTTAAAGGTTTTTAAAGAATTATTGCCTTTGTTCTGTTTTTTTTTTATCTGATTGAGGAATTAAAGATTTGGTGACTAAGTTGTTTTAAGGACTAGAAGGGCTATTCCATATAGCCTATTATCCTTTTTTTCTTGAGAACTAAAAGTGTGCTGACTTCTTAGCCATTCGGGATTGTTCAATGAAGATTAAGCGAGTCTTTTCGTAGTCTTCTAAAGGTTCAAAGCCCTTTATAGAAAGCTTAAGTTATGTGTGAAGACCCCTTGTTCCTTGTTAATAATCAACTATAAATTTGTGAACCTTCAACAACTGCTTCTGTAAAGTTTTCAAAATATATGTTATATAAAGCTTGATGAGCCACGGTTGTAATGGCTTTATTTATTTCTTGTTAAGTTCTTGTTCTTATCTTGGTACTTTGGTAACACAGCATCTTACTTGCAAAATGACATGAGGGTAGTGAAGGTATTGTTTAACCAGCATTTGCTTCTTTATTTGCTTATCATATTTTACCACAGATTTAAGATTTTTAACTCATCAAGCTTACAAGGTAAGATGGGTTCATGGCATGGTCCGTTGTTTGTGTGTCGTCGGTAATCCTTTCATATTTTTTATTTCTTCAAAACTGAAATTATGTGGGTCCCATGCAAATTTTTGTTCAATGTTAGTAGATTTGGGCCACTAGTGTTGTTTTTAGAGCACCTTTAGCCCCGGCATCTATTACCAGCATGGTCTTTCACTGGCTAATTTAAACCTTGCTGCCAACCAGTCAAAATTCATGTTTATAGTGCAGCGCCATTTTCATAAAAAAGTTGCAATTCTCAAATGATTTCCAATTTCTCATCAACCTTGGCGACAAGCACAGAAAAGATGGGAAAAGCGGCAAGGCCTATCTTAGCAAGTCTGGTGTCTGAATAGGCTTTGCGTGGGAAGATGGGCTGGATGTAGCATATTTCATACTGCTGTCAATACTGTTTTGAGCTTCAGCGCGAAAATCATAGGTTATTCCTTGAGTTGTATTATGCAAGTTTGTTACAGAGGCAAAAGAGGTCACACCTTTTAAAACCATTTAATACCTATTCAGATGTAAAAGTTTTATATAATGAAGTTGTATAGATATACCTTGACAAATTATTATGAATTGTTTAGTTGTCTCTGAACCATAATAGCAACTACTTGAACAATTCTTTTCATTTAAATGTTATGCTTCAACCCTTGAGAAATCAGGTATGGAATACCTGATGAGCTACAGAGCCATTGGCTCTATTTTTTGTATAAATATATATTTTGGTATGCACAATTGATATGTTTTATATTAAATTTAAATGTGAAAATGTAAATTCAACATTAACTATTATAACTTTATGTAGTTTATTTCATTAAAACCTTTAACTCATTCTGAGATGTGGGATGATATGCATTATGTGATACTGGCAAAGTTGTTTGCTGTATGGTTCTACCATATGTAATGGACTCATACACTAGTTTGTTTAATGGTGTGAAGGTATGAGAGTATATATGCATACAGTCATTAATGACCATATCACACATATGGTTCCAAGGCACAAAGATCAGCAAGTATCCCTGTAGATAATAATTAACTAGATCATAGGAATTCTAGAACTTTGGTTTATTCTCAATGTAGTTTTTTATTAATATTTTTTTGTGTTGAAACGCAGACATTCATCGGTAACAAAATTTTTTTATTTTTTTACCTTTGTCAACACTAGTTACTCTCTCCACCTGCATTAATGCACAGAGTGCTATGTCTCACTACTTGCTGTCTTCATCTTGGCTCCTATGTTCAGAAGTAGGACTTTCTCTGTCAAGTCAAGGGAACTGAACTGGTTTACCAACATCATGTGTGGCATAACACCATCAACCTCTGTCATGAGGTCTTAAGGGACACCCATCCTGAGACAAAATCAGTAATTCACTTTCTTTGACTGAAAGTTAGAATGTTTTATTTCTAAATGCTCAAGTTTATCCAAAGGAAATGCTCTATTGATTAGGATCTTCCAGACTTGTACACTCTGTACGCCAATATATTCTATTCTATTCCTTTAACCACATTGTGACCAACTAGAATTCGACAGGTTTAAGGAAATAACTTTATTATCAGCTTTCCTAAACTAACTACTATGTCCTCTAATAGCCTCTTTTGTAAACATAACCTTAGGTCGAGAGGCTCTACCTGCAACCCCATTGGATAGTATGCGGCTCGTTTGCGAGAATACAGCATTTGGCGACAGAAAATCCGCTCTAACATAACCTGTGTATTGTATATCATATACATGCTTGTGCATTATCTCATAAAGCCTCCATACCTTTTCCTATTTTTTTTTCTCAATAATGACACAATTTCTTTGACAGAAATTTGCATTTTAGCTGGCTTAATTTTTAGTTTAATTATGTTCTACATATTATATGATCGTAACTATTCAAGCAAAATTCTATTGACCATAGCAATTTTTAAGACAGTATATGAAGCAGCAGTGTTAATCAGACTGATAATTGTCTCTGTTAAAAAAAGATAGTAGAATGATCCCAAGGTTGATATGATTTACACTACATACTCTTTATTTGACGACTGAAATCTAGACCTCATTTGTGATTACAATTATAAATGATACTTTCTACAGTTGTTCATTACCTTCAAGACCTACCTACACTTCCACTTTTTACATCATGCAGCTGGTCACAAAATATCTTCTCTCTTCATCCAAAGTCATAATACTTACCCTGCTAATTCACAAAAATTTTGTATTCTATATTTACATTAGTTGGTACAAACATGACTCTTGGGCATAAGTAAAGGCATTTTTTATTAAGACTCTTATTCTCATATTTATAGAGTTCCATGTATTCAGAGCTGCTTATTTTGTGTGCATGAATGTTGTTGAAGAATGAGCAAGCACTGACATATTTAGGAAGGTGCTTGTTGGGTGGATGAGGTAATGGCGGCAAGTGGGTTAGGGACGAGGAGGGCTGTGGCCTTCTTTCCTGCCACTAGTGTAAATTACCAAACCAATGATCTGTTACATACAAGTTCAATGTATGATACATTTGTGCAATAATGATCTGTGTGAGACATTCTGGAAGAAATAAACCTTCAACTCCACCAAGTGCTTCCTGGAAAGAGAATGCTTTCAGAGTTATTAAATGTATTTGTAAATAAACAGCTTGTTGCATTATGTGTTTTTTCACTCAACATACATAATTGGTTTATATAGTATATGCAGTGTAGATAACTCCCCTTGCCCAGCTGTCAAAGACTGTCTGTTTCCAAGTCAGACCATAATCTTAAAACTTGGTTCGCAACAAGCTTATCTATGAACTTGTTGGTCCATATTCTTTGCACTTACTTTCAATATGTAAAGTTTATGAAAAGTTTGTTTCAACATTTCAGACCATCTTAATTTAAGGCACTTACCTGAATAGATTATTATACTTTAAAAAATTTACTATGCATTATTAATTTTTTTGTAAAGACTTATTTTTTTATATCTGAACTTTTCAAACTCTCCGTTATGTTACAGTTGTTGTAGTCACAGAAGTTATTATTTATGATACTTACTTGGATGAATATTTCATTAGATCATCAGATGGGCATATGGCATTGCCATTTATCTGTTGGGAGTATTCAGAAAACTTTTCACATTTCCTCCAGAACTGCTGCATTGAAATTTGTCTGGAGGTACCTTGCATCTAGCAGAGCCAGAATTGTACATTTTGGACTGACCCTCAAAAATGGGTACTATTTTTTTAATGTCTTCTTCAACCAAAGGAAGCTGAAATTCTCAAAACCACATCTTTGTTGCATTGACCTCCTTGCAAATATGGATGTTTGTCCACCCTCAAAACTTCTTTTGCTGTCTCTCTAGAAACAAGTTTTGTTAGGAAGCTAAAGTTTGGGGGAATACCTTATTTGTTAGATGGAGACTAACATTTCTCATTGACCTACACAGAAAGGAAGAGCATGGCAGGGCACACTTGTAAAATTAGATATAAAGAAAAGGCCCCTTTAAATGCTTTGATAAAATGGTTGATAAGTAATGGTTAATACAATAATTAATTTATAATTTTTGTATAGGAAAATATCAGAGACACTTTGAGTTTGCAACTTTGAAACTGACTTACATTTCACTTGGTAGACGTTTTTTTCCCCAGAAAACTATAATTATCTATCATCATTAAATATAAGAGTAGATGTAAAATAATTTACATAATAATTGGATATCTTTTTTATTTGACAAATCCTCCTCCAAAACTTTCAGAAATCATTACATATTCAGAAATCAAAAAGTATTATTCTCATTTACGTTTGACAAGAAAAAAAAACATTACAAAATTTCAAGTCCATTCATTTCAGAAGCAGACTACGAGGGTTGTCCCAAAAGTTTCGGGCTTGAATATGAAAACACCCCTGAAACGCAACAATACTGTGCGTGCATGAAGAACCTTCATTGACATGTAAATGGCATGAAAATCACGAGATGCATACTCTTCAATTGCATTTAATAGCCTGTCACTCAAAGGTACCCTCACATCTTTTACCGAAATGGAGAAAAATAAATGTAGGGCTGCTATCAAATATCCGAGTTTAATAAAATGCACTCCAAGGGAAATTCATTGTGATATGTTACCAACATTAGGTGACTCTGCTCCGTCATATAGCACCATTAAACATTGGTGTGCTAAATTTAAACGGGGTAGAGTAAGCACTTAAGACTAGCCCCGTCCTGGTCGTCCATCTGATGTCACCACAGGTGAAGACATTAAGGCTGTTCTTGACACAATAATGCAAGACAGGCGAGTGACTATCAGATACTTTGCTGATACTCACCACAGTAAAACATCAGTTGAACGAATTATGCATGAACATTTACATATGAATAAGGTTTCAGCACGCTGGCAGTTCTCTACTGCAGACAAAGTTGCCGAAGCCAAACGCGCTAACCACTGCGCTATCCCGCCCCCTTGCTTTCCGAATGAAGGTAAATTTCATGCACCATCAAACGGCTTCAAGAGCCACTCCGTGAGTTGGTGGAGTCATATATGCCAAACTTAATTAATGGTGTCATTTGATCGCAAAGTATCGACTGTTACCAAAAAAACACACTTTTAAGCTTATTGGGTTTTTTTACACTGACAATATGAAGGTAGAACGTCGCAATTATGATCGAAAACTGGACAGTGGCGCGCGTCAAATAGTCAAACGTAATTTTGGAGACTTATTTCAAACAGCCAGGAGGTCAGTTACCAGTTGATAGTGTTTTTTAAGGTTATATAACTAGTATCCATGTATTTCGGACGTGCTATCTACACCTCTGTGCATTTATAAGGCTGTTTTGAGATTTTCATGGAAAACCAGTATTTGACATATGTATGTCTTCCCGCATGAAAAGTTAAGATGTTGGATTTTATATCACCACATATGACATTTAGGTTCGTATCAAAAGTAAATAATATGTTATAAAAATCACGGAGTGGCTCTTTAACAATGCCAATAGTCTCAAGAAGGCCTAGGCGAGTCGAGGTAACTTTTCTGATTGGCTTAGCGGCGAAATGTCAAAGTTGAACGGGACGGCAGGCCTCATCTACCAATGTCATATTAACAGTATACAAGAAAACCTTGATGCGAAGCATCAACACGGCGCCAGCGCCATTTTTGCAAATCGTTTTAGAGCATTATATTTCAGAGACTGAATATTAGTCTAAGATAAATATAATGCCTAGGCCGACATCAGATTTGTATACACATCATACAATTAATAGCAATTTACTTTTGAAAAGGAATTTTGATACTAACAAATTCAAAATCCAGAACATGATTCAATGACATTTATATTTAATTATTTAATGTATTCTTCATGCCATTATTTTCTGAATGCAGTTAACATTTAACAGTTAACAGTCACAAAGTGCAGTAATCGGCATTGATGATCTGAATAAATTTTTCAAAGATGTTTTATTATCAAGTTTATACATTTATGAATTCTTTGACACAAAGATAACAGTTGGGGTAAGTTTTAAAGCAATATATCAACAAAAAGGGGAGCAAGTCATTAGAATGAAACTGTATCCGATAAACAGGCCCCCCTCAACCGGCACTTCATTGTCTTAGCCTGGCAGTGTCGCTGAATCGCTTATTGATGAGCTGTTCGGAAAATAGGTCATGCTAATTATAAACTTTGTCTCCCTCTTATAATTGTATGAGAACAAAAAACAATCTTAAATGGATAACCATGTCTTTTAAAAAAGAAAATTAAAAAAAAAAAATTATACTATATAGTTTTCTAGTACATCTTAATTAATCAACTGCGGTGAAACATATTTTTATCACAAAATAGACATTCATTTCACACTTCCGGATGCTCCCCATTCCCCATAAGATTTCCCCAAACCTATCACAAATAAAGCACGGCGCCTGGCGCCGTGCAATGACCTAACGTAAAAAAAATGTTGATCTTAATTAACTTTGATTGTGATCAAGTTTTCAAATAAAATGGAAAGTCAAGTGGTTGACATCATATTGTGATCCTTAAAATTTACTACAGGGTAAATGATTAAGCACTTAACAATGATACATGATATGTGCCTTTCAAAGTGTAAGTAAATACAACATGCTTTACCACCACCTATAACTTACAGAAATCTTAAATTTAAGATTCTTAAATATAGCTAATAAGCTAAGCCTTCTGTCTGGCCCATTAAACTAAACATCCCACTGAGACCTTGTTGTCCATGGTAAGTATTCATAAAAATATCCTGTCCATTATCAATATCAGGACTCTTTAAAGCCCAACTCACACTACGCACGATCGTTTTTACGATATGTTATGTGAAAACGGTTTCTGTGCGTGAGGTACACGTTTGTACACGGTCAGAACACAATCAACACAAACTTGACATGACGCTTTCACAATGCAATCACGAATGGTGTAAGAATAATGCACGATTTCAAAAAATTGTGCAAAGGCAGCTATGAAATACAATGTCATTGCGATAAAGACATGTGGGCATATATTACTAATTCTAACATTATCTTCGGAAAATCTTTTCTCTAATCTTCTGGGTTTATGCAAATAACTACTGATGGTGTTTCACAGGCATCCCTTCCGATTCAAAGCAGTTGAATTTTCAGACCACGTAAGGAAGTTTACATCTTGACATTGAGAAACTTGCAAAGTCGATCGACAATTGAGGACATTATAATTCGCTTCCTACCAAATTACGAAACACCCCGCATTTCTACATGCTGATCATCACAATTTCTTGATCTGTATGAATATTGAGCGCCCAATTAGTCATTAATTATCATTCCAAAAACTTGAGTCTGTGATAAATACTTTACAATTGACCTGAGAGCAATGTCGTGCGAGTCGAGCGCAATATAAGTATCCACATTGTTATAATTATTACCGGCTTTGTTAATAATGAGTCAGTTTAAATTCTTATTGATAACAAGTACATCTGCGATTCATTGTTAGAGAGAAAAAACCAAAGCAAACATTATATTCCATTTACCAGTGAAATCCCGATTTCTTTGTCTAATTGTCTCATGTGTTCGAGAGTTGATTTACTTATTTGAATTTTCGTACGATTGCGTATGAAAATTATACATAAATTTGATAAGTCCTATGCACATAATCTTCAGAATAGCATGAAGATCTTATACACTCATTTTTCCGATATGCGATTTTTGCAGTATACAGTTTATATAAGTCTACCAAACCTCTGATGGGATACCACATAATTGTGCCTGTGATGAATTCTTGTTGCATTTTATAATACCTTGAATCAAAATCTTGCAGAAGTAATTCGTAACCTCTTTTCTTCCCTATCGTTTCAAGGTATACTTTCATGTCGAAAATTCATTGTTAGTATTCACAATTATTACCCATTTATGCATCTTTAAACTTGACATTCTGCACAAAATATAATTTCAAATATCTGATAAACTCAAAAGTACAAATATATTATATCGATTATGCACTTTGACTCTTCTTTAAACAGCAAAGCATCTTTTCATAGGCTTGTGTGACGACAAATATGTTATCCATGCATGCAGCGTTTCCATTGGCTGAAATATTGCATTGAAGTCTATGTTGCAATTTTTTGCAATTAGGGGAACCTGCTGGAAGCCCGAGAAGAGCTTGTATCAGAACATTGGTTGTGTAGGAATTAATCACGGAGCTACAACTGGATAAAACAGTCGGTATGCACGGGTGGAGAATTGTCGGGTGTAACATGGCGATTTGCTCGTCTTCCTCATTTACAATCAATACCTTACCATCGTTTGTGCTGGCATGTTGACTGAAAGGAAGACACGCGAAGCACACGTGATGAAAACATGTTGATGGGAAACGCTCTTATTGGTGAAAGTTCAGTCCAATATCGTGTAACGATTGTATCCCGATCTTACAGTAATCGTGTGATTCAGTGTTCCGTACGAGCTGCCATCGTGGTCCTAACTATAAGGGTTAATTATACCCCCGCTACGAAGTAAGCAGCGGGGGGTATATAGCGGTCATTCCGTCCGTCTGTCCTTCCGTCCGTCTAGATCTAGATCAACCAAACTTTGCACACTTGTTAACCAAAACCTTGTCTACTGTTTGGACGACTCTTAAATTTATCGGGAATCCATTTTTTTGGTCGTTTCCATGGAAACAACATTTTTTGGGCTTAGTTATATGGTGTACAATTGGGACAGATTTTCTCGGAAACTATTACACCTTGAAGAGTGAAATTTTGGTTATGGATACAGGCTTGTAAGAGGATTATTAATTAAAGAAAGTTGTCTTTGATAAACAAGATGTGTACTTTTTAGAATGAAGATTTACTCTGACATTTTTTATCCTTAGGTGAAGAGATGATTATGAGAAATGTTGTCTACTTGTAAAAGATTGAGACTATGTATCTTATGAATAATGCTAATTTGTATATTTGAATTGTTAATGTAATTTGGATATTCTAACTTCTATAAATATGATTTTAATGTAATTTGGGTAATATCTTGTCCATGATATCCATGCATGTAGAACAGTTCTCTACTGCAGACAAAGTTGCCGAGAGCCCGTGGCAGGATTCGAACCACGAACCTCTTGATCCGAAGCCGAACGCGCTAACCACTGCGCTATCCCGCCCCTCTGAAATTGGACTTGGAGCGATTAACAGATCTGAGGCTTCAATGGGGACATGTTTTCCCAAACAGTATCACACTAAGGTGAATGAAGTTTTGGTTTGGACACACCTGTTGATGCTCTTGATCGAGTTCAAAAGCCATTTCTGAAATATTATTTCCACAGACTTATGGCCCTTCATTGCGCAATTGGACTTGTAGCCATAAACAGTGGGGACACATTTACTCTTAAACAATTACAGTAACTTTTAGTAAATCAGGTTATCCAGAATAATATTAATTCAGACTAGAGGGAGAAGAAATCAGACGGGCTGCGAGGGTATGTGAGCCATGCTCACTTTTTTCTTGTTTAATACGAGTACGATAATAGTATGATTGCAAGAGGGATATTTATCGATCGTTTTGTGGTTGTGCTGTTATCGTGTCCTAAGGCTGAAGCACGATCAACACATTCACAACACAAACACTACTCAATTACCACACAATCACTACACAATCAACACAAACACAACACGATTTTCAGAAACATTTTTGCGATTTGAACAAATCGTGTTAGACAAATAGCATGATCAGCACAATCACTGTACGGTAACCACACAATATAGGCACGGTAACCACACAATATAGGCACTATAACCACACGATGACTTCACTACACTTTCATACAGCGATGGTAGTCGATCCTACGTAGTGTGAGTTGGGCTTTAGACAAAAGGTATCTGATGCAAGGACTCTTTAGAAAATCAGTTTTTCAACAAGGTACATTTTCTTTCAAGAGTCTTACACAACGAACATAACAACCCTGTAATAATGCGTTAACGAAAAAAAAATCTTCAATTGTTCTGTAATATGGCTGCATATATAATTTTTTCATATCATGGTAATATTAGTTTTACCATTTGTTTATTTTGACATTCACTGCAACTCATGGTGACGCCATCTTGAGTCTATCATTCGACATAGAATAACCCTTTAGGGTCACATGATGTATTAATTCAAGACTGGTCACTGACATAAGAAATGAGTGCGCAAATATGCAGCAAAGGCGGGAATCAACGCAATCGATGTATTGTAGCTAGCTTAACGTATGTTATGAAAATAAGTGAAAACAATATATAAAATTGTCACTTATTGTGTTGATACCAATACGTTTTTTTATAATTATTTCAGCATAGATGATGTAAGCTAAATACGCAACTGGTTATGTTATATAAATTGAAAAAATCAAAGAAAAATATTCCTTTTGGAAACGACTCTTGATGTTCAATTGTCTTAAACCTGCATGTAAGCCTCCCTCGTCCTTTAAAATCCTTAATCATTATGGACGACTTGTCAACATTTTTCTCAAAGTAGCAGGTTGTTCATGAACTGCACAAAGTTCTCGAGCTCAGAACATGTACTTCGTGCAATTTCCATGGTGTAATCAAACCCTCAACTCCTTGACCAGTAAGCAAGTTTCTGAGGTGGAGCAGGAATCATCACGGACATTTTGTCCTCGAGACTGTCCTGGGCTACGCTTTGGAAGGGACTCTTGGACCAAGAGTCCGCAATATATCCCGATACAACTCAGAAACTTGCTTACTAGTCAAGGAGTTGAAGGTTTGATTCCACCATGGAAATAAAACATGTAGCTTGGGACATACATTTCAATAGACTTAGCTATTATCACGAAATGTGAAATGTAAAGTAACTGTGAGAGTTAGATCTTACATTTGAAATAAAATCTGATTTTAAACTTTGTAATTGTGGTCTTAAATGTTAATACAATTTCAAAATCGTGTAATGTAAAATCTTCCTAAGCTTTTTTTTACATGAAACACTAAACCTCCTAAACAAAAACCCTGATAGCTTTCTTAGAGTTAATGTCCGCTTTTGGATAACTTAAAAAACTTCAACTACACTTGGGTGCTGGTGACATGGATGATGGCATCTATGAGTTTTAGTGCGTCTTCCTCCAGAGTGGTGATGATGTTGTGCAGCAGGTATAGAGATGTGAAGAAGGACACACCACCCCCGACTAGGGCACCAAGAACTGGAATGAAGCGCGTCACCTCCACAGAGGCTCTCTTACAAACAGCTTCCATAGTCTCCGACTTAACAAGTTTTAAAATATATGATTTGACTGCTTGGCGTGATGTCACAAGGGCTGAGCCATTTTTGAGAGCATTTTTGTAGTAGTCAATTGTGGTACAAGTTCTTTTCGATAATTCATTCAAAGATTCATCATCCAGACCATATTGCTTTAGATAGAAATTAACTTCTTCTACGAGAAGCATAAGATCGAGGGACACACTGATGGCACCTCCCAAAAGCGGGACTGGAACTAAGGATGAAGCCGCGGCCTGGGCCCCTGACATACTGGCAACATAGGCTGCTCGCCGTCGTAGTGCTGTGGATTTGCTCCTGATCACGCTCTTGGAGATGGGGGACAGCGACAACACTAAGGCATTTCTTTTCTGTTCAGGTAAAGAAACTAAAATGTCTTCTAACAACCGATTGAAGTCCCACTCTTCACGCTCATAATTTGAAATAAAATAAACTGTTTTTTGACACAATCGTGCAGCTTTGAAATTCTCCTCACATTTCGATCTGATGCGGTCAAGAATTGTGTTGACTGAGAAATCCTTCTCACTTTGCCTGGCACTATCCATTGCCTGGTCAATTTTAGTTCTAACAAAGAAGTATGTTTTGTTCATTTTTTCAATTTCCTGCGCAAGCCATACGTCATTAACTGAGAACCTCTCATCTGATAGGAGAAGAAAAAAGTCATATTTGGAGTATTCAACACGTCCAAGGTAGGACTGGTCTTTAGGGAAGCGAGGTGTCCCGATGCCGGGGAGGTCCCAGAAAACAAGCTGTGAGTTGAAAGGGTGAGGGTACATAGTTGGATTCTCTGTCATGTCCCCCGTGCCTACGGGTGCTGCACCTTCATCCTCTGCCGTTAGCCCCCTAACGCTGTTGATGAAGGTCGACTTGCCTACTGCCGCCTCCCCAACCACACCCACAGCGAGGGGCACGAACTGCCACTCTTTTTGCTTACTGAGCACCAGGGCCTGTATCCCGCTCAACCCTCTCACCTCAACATGACGCCGCACTTCCCTCAACTCACTGTCGTCGATGTGCTCGTAGAAGTCGTCCACGCTTAGATTGGCACACATCTGCAAATATACAGGTAAATAAATTGACAATTGAATTTGCACCACTTCTGGTCTTGAATATATATGCTTTAGTCAAAAGACTCCTTATTTAACCATTGGCCACAAAAGGGCATTGTTGAAATAAAAAAATGTGTTTGTGAAACGCTTCTGTCGGGGATAATAATATAGCTCAATTTTAAAATAAAAGCTAAAAAGAACTTTTCCCTCAGAGGAATAATCTATGACATGCAAATCAAAGAAATGTTGATGTCTCAAGGCCAAATTGGTGACCTCAAATATCAAGAAAATGCTTCCTGTCCAAAAAAAAATGTCGCAAGGTTGTAAAACAATGAAATGTCCTGTCATGGTTACAAAATTTGTGTAATAGTTGGCAGTGAACGAATTATTTGTCTTTTAACGAGAACGTATTAATTGTTTACGCAATAGTGAATACAATCCCTGTGATCTCGTTAAGTCAAGTGGAAATAACCAATAATCAAAAGTTACATATACCAGCCAAGGTCAAACTTTCTGAAAAAGCTTCTTGTGCCAAAATCAAAGTAATGAATCTAAGCGTCTCTACTTAAGAATATTAAACTTAAGTACATGTAGTAAGGGCCTAAATTTTTTGTGGACAAATGGGTAGACAGACGAACAGGCAGAAAACAATCCCCGATTCGGAGTACTATCAAAACGTTCTCTCCAAAGAGTATTCATTTGTTTTAATTTATTCATTTGAAATCAGTATTTCTTATAACAGTATTTCAATAACTGTTTCAAAATCTATTCTGAAAAATAAATGCAGTGGAATGAAAGTTTGATAGTGACAAGAAAAAAGAATGATAATCCACTCTGATCTCCAAACTAAAAGATCTTCTTCTCCGAAGATACTTGCAGTAGAGAGGTGAAATTCATACTTAATGTAGCTGAAGCATTGTAGTTTTGAATTACAGCAATATAAGGTCCTACGTTATTACTTTTGTTGCTCTGACCTTTTGAGGTTGACCAAAATTTGAAAATCGCCAACTTCCAGGGCCCATAAGTCAAAAACCTAGGCCTGGAATTTTATGATTTTTGAATGATAGTTAGACATTAACAAGGTCTTCAGGATAAAAGAATAAAATTGCTTGCGAACAGTCACTTTCGGTCACAAGAAAGGGACAAACTTTGCCTTTTGGAAAAGTAGTGATATATATTTTAACATTGAAATACGGAACTGTTTACCACTAAGACAAAAAAGCATGTGTAGGTAAAACACTGTGTAAAGCTCAAAGAGGAAGTCTTGAAGACCTAAGTACTGCCTCGGCAGTCGTAGTTTTATTAGAAATTGCAAGTTTTGGCTAGATATTACAAATATGAAAATAGAATCAGACTTTGTCCAATTCCCCAAAATGTGCTAGCCACATACGAGTTAATGTGTAAATCCCAATCAAAATTATGTCAGACTTTTCTGAACTCAAAAGTTTAAAATAGGTTAGCCCTACACAAGTATTTTGTGTGCAAATCTACCGGCCAACTCATAGTGAACACCTCGTGGCTGATACATTGCCTGCCGGCGAGCTTGCCTTGCATGAGGTAGGCAAGCTGTGGCTGGGTAAGAAGGTGTATGTGAGATAAACCCTGTTTATGGTTTAGTGTACATACTTCTACATACATCTAATTGTCTCCAGAACACTATCAAATAAGGTAAAGCTTAACAAAATCACAATGGTTTTAAAATCTAAGATTTCAAAATTGTCAAATTGTATAACCAGACTATATCCGAGATATTCTGGAACCAAAACATAAACCTCTTTTAATCTTACATACAGATCAAATAGAGGAACAGAAAAAGGTTAAAGTCATAGTCTCATTTTTGCAAGGCAAATTGTAATAAATACCGGACAAATAGTTCACCACTCACAGAAATCTTTCCCCTGACATTTGCAACAATTTTCAGAACTCTGCAGGCATTCTAGCCCTCAATAATGAAGTTCAAACTACCCTACCCTACCCGAATATTATGTTTTTTGCGAGCGTTAGTCCTTACGTCATTTCGCTAAGGCCGTGACGTAGAACACATAAAATTTCCCAGCTGAATATCCAATGAAAATAGCTAATAGCTTACGCTTTTTCAAATACAGAAATAACAAAAAGGTGGTAAAAGGTGGTATTAAAGAGATATAGCCCATGATATAGATACATCTTCTATTAATAAGGATCACATCCATATTTAAGTGTCTGCATCAGGTAAACCAAAGTTCTTTGGAAAAATAGAACCATTGGCTCTGTAGATCAACAGGTTATATATTGCCAGACATCTTTTTCAATCTTAAAAATTCTTTCTTAAAAGAATGTAGCAAATTGGAGTAAACCTATGCGCTTCCATGTCCCGAACTCAAATGATTAGAAGGTGTTCACACTAGTATGAGATCAAAATGTTTTCAAAAACTCCATTTTTGTAAAATGTCTTTCTGCAAAATGTCCATTAAACGACCAACTAATATAAAAATCTGAATTGTGTATGACAATATGAGGGGCAGCATGCTTGATAATATGAAATGATAGGTCTATAGATACGTCATGCTGAGGATACATGCTATATCATATTATAAGTTACCATGTGTCTGCCAGTTTGATATGGAGATATATCATGTGTCCGAGTGAAATATCAAACTCGAACTTTACCATGTGTCCGCAGTTTGATATGCAGATATATCATCATTCTCTCCAAACAGAGGTAGCTGCGACATAAATACCAATACAACATTTTATGTAACGTTTGTTGTATGTTTCTTGGGCTTCTAACCACTTCCCCTACCAGCGCAATACTAGTATTGCAACTTAAATTACCTGGCAATATTTCAGCCAATAAAAACACCAAAATTTTGAGTGAATAACATATTTGTTGACACATAGGCCTATGCAATGAGGCAGTCGCATAATGATGTGTATGTGTTCTGTAAAGAAGGCTTGAAGTGCAAGGTACATATTCCAATAAAGTTTAGCTTTTGATAAGCGTACAGAAATAATTTAGGCTTTAATGTAAACTTTTGAAATGGTGTCGCTCATTGCACTACTAACTTTGACTGCATCCAATCATCGTTCTATATTTCTAGATCGTATTTAAACAGAGGTTGTATAGGAATTAACCAGAAAGTGTTTTTACGAGAAGTGTTTTTACTCGTAAAAACAGATGTCTCCTCCATACACCATTTCAGCATAGCTATAGAAGCCGAATTGAGCCATGAAAATGGGAAAAATCAATGAACTCCAATAATAACAATGTGCTCCAGTTGTTTCACAGATATGCTCCGGAAACTAACCCTTCCCTTCAAAATGACAAAGTCCAAACTGTTGACATGGAATCAAAAATAATATAATAGATAGAAGAAGTTGAAACCCCCAAAAGGCACATCTGCATGATATGAAGAGGGTGCACAACAAATTTGGTGAAGATTGGTCATGTAGTTTCAAAGTTATGCTCCGGAAACTAACCCTACCCTTCAAAATGACAAAATCCAAACTGTTCCCTTCGGGGGGGGGGGGGAGAGACATAATGACGGAGCTACACCTGTGGGGAGAGAATAACATAACATGTGTCCAGGTGAACTTAGTTCTTGTTTGATATTTAACTCCCACACATTATAATTGTCCACATCAAACTTTCGGTCACATGGTAACATATATATATATCTCGACGAGTACCCTTTTTGTATGCCTTAAATATGGCTTACAAGATAGCATATGCCAAAATGGCGGCCGATCTTGTCAGTGTTATTCTTTAATTTATGAATTATAAATATGATTTTTATTTCAACGTTTAAAGCAAAAGAAAGTATAGTTTAGTCAGCGGTACAAGACAGAAATTCGAACAAACCTGCAGAGGTTTCTGATTTTTTTAAGGGGACCCTTTTTGGGATACTACTGCATAAAATCTGTTTATTTTTGCTATATGACAGGTTGTGACTATATTTGAATACAAAATATACACACAAAAAACAAATAAAAACGTGTTTTCTCATATATCACCAACCGAACAGGGCCCCAAACCCTAGTGGTTGCCATAGCACCAACGGCCGAAACTTTATTCTCACCAATCTAGCAAAGTAGACAGAATAAGGGGAGGTGGGTGGCCGTACCCCAAGAAGGATTCCCTTCAAAGAATAAGAAACCTCTGCAGGTTTGTTCGATTCTTTTTCAGGAAGGGATCCTCCTTGGGGTACTACTTCATAAAAGAGACTCCCAGAGAATATTCTCTGGCAGTGGCATTCTGTCTGCAGCATCAAAAACCCTTACAAAGGAAGAAAGTGTAAGTACACTCACCAGGTCAAGTGACTTTTAACGTCGTAGGAACCGCTCCCGGGGCGCTGACCCTTGCGACCTACTAATAACGGCTAAAATAGCCTGAAACGTGACATTTAGCTCAAAACACCCCCCCACCCAACCCCCCTCTTTTTTTTGAAAGAAGGAACTAGTTACAATACCCATGAGGACAACACCCTCTGGGTGTCTGCCGCCAGGGCCAACAAGGTGCAATATTGTTTGAAGTTAGTACATTATTACAACAACTACCCATTAAAAACGTAACCCGAAAGCTCTACCAGCTAGAGGGTGTATGACTCTGCCCACTGGAGAGAAAAGACTTGCCAAACCGAGCACGTCTGATGAACGTGCTAGGCCGGCTCCAAATGGCGGCGGAGCAGATCTCTTCAATGGGCAGGGCCGCAGCATAAGCCTTAGAGGTTGCCACCGCCCTAACCGAATGAGCTTTCAAACCCTCTGGGAGCTGTAGTCCCTAGAGATGGTCTGTTTCGAGGCTGGCAGGCCGGGCCTAGCCCCGCCATAGCAGCAAAACAACTGTTTATCCTTACGGATTTCTCTTGTTCTTTTGATGTATAGTTTGAGGATGCGACGCACATCTAAGATGACTGTGGGGTTGCGCCGACCTCGCCCCTGAAGCCGCTGGTTGCAACATTGCTGGCAGCTCTATCGGGGCAGTTACGATGAACGAATGATCCACCTTCGGCGGTTACGAGTCAGGCAGTCTAATGCTGACTCTGTCCTTGTGAAAGACAGTCAGCTCGGGAACAGAAGACATCGCAGAGGCCAGGCCAACCACTGAATCCTGGGATTCGGGTGTGGCGCCCCTTCCCGCGTCAGAAAGTCCGGCAGACATGGTAACAGTACAGGAGGTTGCCGGTCCAGTCTATCGTGAAGGCGTCTGATGCCAGGGCGTTTGGGTCTGGTGTCCTGGAGCAGAACACCGTTGTCTGATTCGTCATTCCGGACGCAAACAGGTCCACCTGGAACGACCCGTACAACTGGGAGATAAGAACGAAGATCTCCCGGTGGAGCGTCTGCTCGGACATTGTCAACTCCCAGGAGGTACACCGGCATTGCCCGTACGTCATACCATTCGCACCAGAGCAGGAACTGCCATGCCTCCTGGAGGAGAGCTGGGGACCTTCCGCCCTGCTTTGCAATATACGTCATAGCAGTCTGATTGTCCATTTCCAGACGCACTACCTGACCCCTTACCAGGTGAAAGAAGCGGTTGAAGACCCTCCTCACTGCCCTCAGTTCCAGCACATTGTTATGCTTCCTGGACTTGTCCCTCAGGACCCCCCCAACCTAACCTGAGATGGAAGCGTCTGTCTAAACTGTTACTGTCGGCAGCAGAGTCACCAGCGGTAGACCCCTTATGAGGTTGGCCTCCACCAGCCACCATTCCAGATGAGTGGAAAGCCACTCCGGTATGGTCACCGATTCCTCCAGGCTCTTGGAATGAGATCACAGCCCTGTGAACGCCTGCTGGACCAGCCTCATCCTCAAACGAGCCCTCCAGACCACGTCCACTGTTGCCGCCATGTTCCCCAGCATCTGGAGCCACGTCCGGGCGGAGTGTGTGGGCAACTGTAAGAACTGCTGTGTGGTCGGATTCACCTAGGTCATGCGGTCTGGGGCCAGTGAGACCAATCCCCTCACCATGTTGAACAGAGCCCCCAAGAACACCAAGTCCTGGGTGGGGGTGAGGTCTGATTTCTTCATATTTATCACCCAACCCAGCCTGAGAAGAATGTTCAAAATCTCCTGGGTGGCCTTCTGATTCTGCGAACTCGATAACGCCACTTGACAGACAAGGGATGAGCGTTGTCACGTTACCCCAAATGACATGCAAAGTCAGAATCGAGTTGGATAAGCTCTCTCCTGCTATACCCTTTCAAATAGATGCCATATACGTGACATGATTGACAAGTTTATCTTATTCCTCGAGGTTGAATATTGGTGATGCCCCTGACTTGACAGTATCAATGTCAATCTTTCCTATTACACAGTTGGTGATTGCAGCTTTATGAACTGATGTGCGGTTGTTTTTTACATCTAAATATGCATTTGTGTCGAAAAAGCTGGTGGCAAACACGTCAACATCGGTGAAACCCGGTAATAACAGAGACTTTTTGTCCCTTATGGAAGCAACATCGTCCCACTTTCGAAGGAACATCAGTAGACTTCGGAAGGAACATTGGTAATATCCGTGAATTCTCGGTCGACAGCGGAAGCAAACGCATCTAAAAATAGTTTGGATTGAGCAGTCTCCAGCTTCGTTGGGTGTTGTTTTTTATGTTTAATTGCATTTAGTTGTACATGCTTGCATTGAAAGTCTAATTGGACAAGGAAACGATGGGGTTGTAGAGTTTTGTTATGAAATTGAGTAGTTACGGCGTAAATTGCATAGAGTCCGGGTTTGTTTACATCAGTCAGACGAAGCCGTATCGCTAACGCTATCACTAAATCGCGCTTGTAATTTTATATTGTTGTTATTTTTTTAATTAATTTTGGAATTATTTATGTGAATTTTATGTGTATGTTATGTATCATGTGTAATCTAACTTTCATTTTGGTACAGAAAGAAAGAAAGTTTATTTCGGTTTTGTAGGCCATTGGCCCATGAACAAAAGTAAATAACATTTATACATTTTATATTGCAACATACAGACATCTTAAGTTTCAATTTGTTACATATCGACACTTAAGAGACAATTTAATAAATTCAGCACAATTCATTAGGAGAACAATATCATTACACATTAATAGCTTGATCAATTTACAATTGTTCGTTAGTTCATTCCATACAGGTAGATAATTATTTCTAAGTATAACATATCTATTACATTCAAACAAGAAGTGGACTTCATTTTCAATACTACCGCTATTACACATCTTACAAACAACATCAGAATTAACAGTTTCTTTCCATCTAGTGTTACATCTTAATGGCAACGCATTGAATCTGAGTAGGCATAGATATCTCCTTAGGTCTCTAACATTTATTCCTAATATGCAATGATCAATGGGAAAGGATAACATTATACTTTTGAAATTATTGAGTCTGGAAGAATTCATAATATTGCTACTTATATCTTGTTTGGAGCAATCAACTAACCTCTGCTTAAAAGATGAGAAGAATAATGATACATTGCCAATGTCCTGTACAATCTAAACATAACTAAATCCATAATTGTTTAAAAGAGTACATATTCCTGAGGCCCAAGTAACCCTACCAACAGAATCTAATTTAAGCATATAGTTATAAGTTTGTTTAGGGTAACGATCATTTGACATTCTTAACAATTTACACCAAAATGTAATACATTTAAGATAATAATCCACATTCATACTATATCTACCACACTCAGCTAACGCTGCATTACTTGAAACATGCTTACCCACACCAAAAACAAATTTACAAAAGTTATTATGGAATTTATCAACATTTCTTTCTTGATATCCCCATACTTCTGCTCCGTACAACAAAATTGGTTTAATCTTACAATCAAAAAGTTTAAATAATATATTGACAGGAATATTTTTGAATTTAATTTATACTGGAATTGTTTAGTAAGTAACAAAGCTTTACTGGCCTTTGCAACAAGCGTCTTAGTACAAACACTCCAAGATAACCATGTAGAAAACATGATACCAAGATAATTATAGTGTGTTGCTGTTTTTAATTGTACACCATTAAAAAACCATTTTTCGTAATTACGAAGGTAGCCATAATTTCTAAAAATAAAAATCTCAGTCTTGTCCAAATTGACAAAAATTACATAAGATGTCAACTTTTCTCTGCAAACCAACCACACTATCATCAAAAATACATAAGTCATCAGCGTACAACAGTAATAACAACTCTAAATATTCTTCACCGATAATTATACCTCTGACCTCAGAAGATTCTAACATAATTTGAAATTCTGATATAAACATTGAGAATAAAAACGGACTGAGTACACATCCTTGTCGAACTCCGCTTAAATAATCAAAATACTCTGTGATAGTAGTGCCAGATATTCTTACAGATGCTTTAATTTTCCAATACATATTTTGTAAAACTGACAATAACTTCCCATGTACACCTTTTTTCATAACTGAAAACCGTAGCAAATTTCTATTAACCGAATCAAAAGCCTTTTTAAAATCTACATACCGACAGTAAAATCTACCACCACTTTTAGATAAATATTTTTGCACAAGACACTGTAAAGTTAAGACATTATCCATAGTACAATATCCCTTTCTGAAACCCGCCTGAGACTCTGGGATACTATTATACAAATCAGCAAACTGCTGTAAACATTGATTAACAATATAACAGAAAATCTATCCAAAAGAATCCATCAGTGATATACCTCGATAATTATCAAAACAATCACAACACCCTTTCTTATGGAGTGGAACAATTATACCTTTACACCATTCAGTAGGAAAACTACCTGTTGATAGAATGTTATTAAACAAAATGAGTAAATACGGAAGCAGAAGACCACCACAACTTTTGATCATCTCCGCTAAAACACCATCAGGACCTGCAGCTTTACCGAGCTTGAGATCTTTTATAGCTGCTTCAATCTCTTCCCTTGTAATATCAGAATTTAATACATTGTTGACATCATCATCATTACAACTATCACAAATATCTCCATCGTGATTATTCAAAACACCTTCGGCATGTGAAATAATATCACTGTCTAAACATACATCCGTTAAATTGAAAACCCTCTTGAAATAATGAAACCAACTTTCAGAACTTATCCTTGAACTTTCTACTTTAACTCTATTAGCTAAATTACCAAGATTCCCCCGGAATGACTTACTATCTCTACTACTATCTACCAGATGCTGAATACAAGAATCCTCATACTGTTCCCGCTTCCTCTGGCATAATGATCTATAACTATTCCTGAGTTTACAATATTCCGACAGAAGAGCCTTGTTGCCAGACAGCCTGAACTCGTCTAGCATCTTGAACTTACCAACCTTCATATCCTCACACTCCTTATCATACCACTTATCAACTGATGCACCTTTAAACTTATCACTACGAGATAATAAACCACACGACACAGCAACACCCTGCAGTACTCAAGTGACCACATCTACCGCAGAATCAACACTGGTACAAGCAATATCAAAGTATTTCATGTTTTGTTATCGTGCTCCTTCAGTTGTTTTTCTTTAACTATGTTTCGTTTGACCATGTAAATATTCCACTTGTTAGGTACCATATTTGATTTGATCTCGAAATGACTTTGCAACCACTTGTTTATTATTTCACAAGTTAGTGGCAGTTCGCCAATTCAATGATCGTAATGATCGAAGTCGGTAATTTAGATTCTTGAGGATTGCGTTTCATTAATCATTTTGCTATAAGATATCAAATTAATTAGTCTGGTATATTTACATTCCAAATACATATAACCTCATGCTGTATCAGATGGTTTTTTATACTTATCCAATGCGGGTCAGTGATAGCATTAGCGATACAGCTTCATCTGACTCATGTAAACAAACCCGGACTCTATGCAGATAACAACGTAACAACTAATTTTCATAACAAAACTCTACAACCCCATCGTTTCCTTGTCCAATTACGCTTTCAATGCAAGCATGTACAACTAAATACAATTAGAAATCGCACATTAAACATAAAAAACAACACCCACCGAAGCTAGAGACTGCTCAATCCAAATTTTGTTTAGATGCGTTTGCTTCCGCTGTCGACTGAGAATTCACGGATATTACCGATGTTACTTCCGAAGTCTACCGATGTTCCTTCGAAAGTGGGACGATGTTGCTTCCGTTAGGGACAAAAAATCTCTGTTATTACCGTTTTTCACCGATGTTGACGTGTTTGTTTCGTTCATGCTGGTTTCCTTCCATTATGATAGGAAATTGATATGTTAAATTCGAGTTTAACTAGTTAAAGGAATATTGTATTTTTTTGAGGTCGCAGAGTTACCTCCCTTTAACTGCGCTGATTTGAATTTGCAATATGGCGGCAGCATAATTTTTTGACGTGCTCAGCAAATTAAGTCAAGAAAAATCATTTAAAGAAGGGCGGGTATTCTAAAATAATGGATAGAAGTAAACGTGAAGGTGCGGGGAAGAAGATGGGCGAAGCCCTGGAGGTTTCGAGGCCTCAGAAACGTGAGTCAGGCGGAAGTGGACTGCGCGGCATAGGTGATCGAGAAGTCAACTCGCCGTTTGGAGACCCATCGTTTACCACACCTAGCAGCAGGGACTATAATCAGCTACGGTCAGTTGAAGATGAATGTTCAACTTTAGAGACAGAATTGAGGGCACTTAAACTTGAGAAGCAAAAAGAATCGCTGAAAGCAGAAATAAGGAAAGTTAGAGGTGACCTTGACGACATGCAGGGAGGTTACTCCAAATGTCGCTGATGAAGGTAATGCCCGTCAGATAACAGATTTCATTTGGATGAACACTCTCGATGTAAATAGGAACTGTGATTTGCAATTCTACAATGGCAAGCTTAAGTTGGGCAATAATAAGCCTCCGCTTAGCGGTATCAGTATGGAAATGTGGGGATATGCTAGTCTGGGAATATTAAGATGTGATGATTCAAGAGGGGGCCTCGACGCAAACAGTGGTAGACTATCATCGCTACATGCAGGACGTTTTTAGACTAGCAAATAGAAATGTTTGGACGTCAGCTTTGTTATATGACAAGGAATATAGGGACAGCCAGGCGAAGGAACAATTTCGATGGGGAACTCCGAATCAACTTCTCCGGGAACATCAGTTGCTAAGAAAAGATGATCAGTACCATAAACATCTAAATGTCGAGCAGAGAGACGCACCTTTTGTCATGCAGAGACAAGGTAACGCGAGGGGGTGGCGAGTACAGTCGAACAGAGGCTATGGATGTCAAGAGGTCCACCGGGCCCGTTTACAGCTGATGGAAGGGAAATATGTAGACGCTTCAACAGTGCATTTTCGTGCCACCTCTCTGACTGCAAGTTAGTCCATGTGTGCTCTCTGTGCAGAGGGTCCCATCCGTCAAGCAACCATACTTTCAGCCCACCCTGCAATACAGGGTATTACCAGGGAAGCGGTACAATGCCCACGGGTGTGCAGACCATGCCACGAGCAAAAAACTGATTAATTCTGAACACTCCACAGCCAAAAGTCTGAACTATGATGCGTGGGTCAGCCTTTTGCCAGAGAACTATAAAGATAGGCAGTATATATTAAATGGTGTTAAGGATGGTTTTTATATGGTGGAAAAAGATGTTATTGATAGTGTAAAAACGGCCTTTACCCAAAATCACAGATCAGCAATTGCAGATAGGATGTTAGTAGAAAAGCAGTTAAAAACTGAACTGAACTATAGATTAGTATCAAATTGTCCAAAGATTGTGAGTGCTCTTGGTGCGGTGCCTAAAGATACAAATAAGATTAGGGTCATACATGACGCCAGCCTGCCTGAAGGGAAGGGACTAAATGTATATATGTCAGACTGTGAATGTTCATATATGGATTTGCAAGTGGCAAAGCAGCATATTCAGCAAGGCGATTACTTGGCGAAAGTAGATCTTAAAAATGCATATAGATCTGTGGCAGTCCATCCTTCAAATTATGATTTGACTGGTGTGAGTTGGACATTTGAAGGAGAATAATCGGTGTCTTATATGGTAGATACTCGTCTACCTTTCGGGGCATCTAAGAATCCGAGTATTTTCCAGTGCTTGACGAGAGCTGTGTGTGCAATTATGTTGGAATGTTTTAATATATGTGTTATTGCATATATCTTGATGATTTATTAATCATATCAAGGGACAGGAAGCAATGTGTTAATGATATGCATATGCTGGTATTGGTTTTGCGATATCTGGGGTTTGATATCAACTGGGGTAAAGTTGACGGCCCCAGTCAGAGCATTGTGTTTTTAGGTATAGAAATCAATACAGTTCTGTTAACGTTTTCATTACCTGGAAGCAAATGTAATGAACTACTGAAACAATTGTTGGAGTTTAAAGCGATGACTAGAGTCAGCAAAAGACAGCTTGAGACACTTGTAGGCAAGTTGTGCTGGGCAGCACAAGTCGTTCAGGGGGGTCGGACCTTCCTTAGGAGGCTGTTCGACGTGAAAGCTGTCTTAAAAGGGAGCAATCACAAGGTTAAACTTGATGCCGATTGCAAGGCTGATGTTGTCTGGTGGAGTGATTTTATGTGCGCTTTTAATGGAACGGTCAGTTTCGCCCCAAGTGCACCGTCTATGTGCTTGTATACCGACACTTGTGATAATGGTGCTGGTGCTTATGTGGAAGGTGATTTTGCTTACTGGAATTGGAAAATTGATATGCCACAGGTGGTGGACGATCACATTAACACTAAAGAACTTGTAGCTGTGGTACTAGCACTTAAGTGCTGGAGGCTCCCGTTTCGAAACAGGAAAATCTTGGTGCGGACAGACAATGTGACATGTATGACTGCAGTAAATAAGGGGACGGTTCTTAGTCAAGCAGCCATGAAATATGTTCGCCAGTTATTTTGGATTAAAGCTTTGAATAACATTGAATTAGTAGCGGTGCACTTAAAAGGGGAATCTAATACTGTTGCGGACACTGTGTCTAGATTGGATGAGCCTGGACGATTGTCGTTTTTATACGATATTTTGCCTTATTTGTCTGCCATACCATTTACCAGATTCAACCTGTTGAATCACATGTCTTTTGCATTCATTTCTTGCAGATGGGGCGACAAGGTCTCTACGTGTTAACTTGCAAGGTACTGTTCTGAGACTGAAGTCGAAAGCTTTGGCAGTCTCAACGCAGAAGACGTACAATAGCCAGCTAAACTCATATTTAGATTTTTGTAGCAGGTTGGATGTCTCCCCTTTGCCAACTTCCACAGAGACTATCGCTCTTTACATCGCATACCTAGTTGTGAAAGGATTCCGCAGTTACAAATCGATACGAGGATATCTTGTACCCATATCAAATCTCCAGAAAGAAAACGGAATTAGTGATGTATTATGTGATAATTGGCATCTCTCTTGTATTCTGTGTGGAGTGAAACGTGAACTGGGAGAAGCCGACCACCCCGCTGTGCCCATCTCCCCCCAGTTGTTGTTGACTCTGAGGTCTAGACTGGATATGTCAGACTTAACCCATGTCAGTGTATGGGCTGCTTGCTTAACAGCCTTTTATGGTGTATTAAGACCAGGTAATTTTCTGTCTGAAAAACTGTTCAACCCAGAGAAAGATTTGCGTCTGTCTGATCTCTCTCTTTGTGAGGGAGGATACAAATTGAACCTGAGAGTAACGAAAACATTGCAGTTTCAACTTTCGAGAGAGACAGTTGGAAGTCCTGTTGCCCAGGATTGAAGGGAAACCGTTATGCCCAGCTGAAGCCTTAGACACACTGCTCCAGAGGGGCAGACAAAAAGACTGGGAGCAACCATTGTTCTGCACATCGACAGGGGCTGTTTTGACAAAGAACATCTTTATTTCAACTATTCGCCGTCTGTTACAGGATCAGAATGTAGTGATTTCTGGTCACTCCTTCAGACGTGGGGGTGCAACATGGGCTTTTCAATCCAGTGAAATTGTGCAAGCTCTAGGTTTTTGGAAGAGTGGCGCTTATTTACGGTACATGGAAATCTCCCGTGCAACAAAATTAGACGCGTTAGCAAAATTTGGTCAAAAGTTGCCAGATTTCTAAATTTAACCTTAACTATTGTCTTCTTATCTCAAGGTTTTTACTCTACTCATTTCCCCCCTTTTCTTCTCCTCTTTGGGGTTGGCTGTGTTATTATATGTTTACAACATTGTAAAGCCATGCATGAGGCTACTTTTTGCATTCAATTTTGTCAAAGTGTGTGTGGCATTGTACCTTTGAAGTTCTTTGGCGCAGTAAAAATTTGCAAGTTTCATTTATTGTTTATTGTCATTGTTATTGCAGTGTTTATAATAAGCAATATGAATAACGTTTAAAATAGGAATTTAATATGTTAAATTCGAGTTTAACTAGTTGTAGGAATATTGTATTTTTTTTAGGTCGCAGAGTTACCTCCCTTTAACTGCGCTGATTTGAATTTGCAATATGGCAGCGGCATAATTTTTTGACGTGCTCAGCAAATTAAACCACTCCCTCCCTCCCAGTAGTATTACTGGCTTGGCAATTGCGGTTATTCTTTGCTATATTTTATTATACTAACTCAAAACATCTGTAAATCTATAGTTATTTACATAACTGTGTGACTATAAAATTCTCAAATGCACTGTCAGTGAGTGTGGGTGTGTTATTATATGTTTACGACATTGTAAAGCCATGCATGAGGCTACTTTTTGCATTCAATTTTTTCAAAGTGTGTGTGGCATTGTACCTTTGAAGTTCTTTGGCGCAGTAAAAATTTGCCAGTTTCATTTATTGTTTATTGTCATTGTTATTGCAGTGTTTATAATAAGCAATATGAGTAACGTTTAAAGAAGCTTTTCCTTCTATTAGGCACAGTTTTCCTTCAAATTTGATGCATTTCCTTTAAATACTTAGGGGGGCCTGGATTTATTTTCAGTATGTTTGACAATTTATATGTGTAAAGTTACGTGTAGTGGAGTAATTCGGAACATTTTGATCAGCAGAGCGTGGCCGACTGGACTTCAAAATTACTGCTATGTGACCTCATACGAGATTTTAGTAACAAATATCGCGGTAATCCTGATCATCCACGAATCAAGGTAATCCACGAATTTAGGTAACGTTACTGTAATAGGAGTCACTTAAAATAAAGACCCAAGATAAAAGGGCCCACCTTCATATAGTAAGCTAGAGCTACTTACTTCTGAATGTTTTTCAGCCTCTAATCGGATCAGCTGGAGATTGCTAGTTCACTACTGTCACTACTACACTACTGCGTTGGACTTGAATCACGTGGTTCCAAGCAATGAAACAATCTAGGCTACGTCTGTGAATAACCATTTATGACTCGAGAACTAGCATAATGGCAGTCTTGGTACAATTGCAGGTTACCATCATCTCCCTTCAATGATTTTCTAGGTGCTACATCTACCTTCCATAGAGATTATCGTAACTGCCCACAGACCACAGACAACAATTATTTGTATTTATTTGTATGTATTTGCTATGCTTGATTGGTAACCCGGCGAACTATCCGGCGTACTCGCGAATAACTTTATTGATAACGGAGTACGCCGTATGTGTCGGTTTTAAATGATAGCTAGGCGACCCCAGCGAATAATGGAGGACAAATATTTATTGCGACAATTCAACAACTTTTTTTGTTATTATCACATTACTTTTTTTAATAACTTATCAATATAATTTAACTTACAATGTATTAGCTACAGCTAACAATGTATATGATTATCGAATACTTTGCGTTATTTTCTAGTTACATTTCAAATCATATTTCAAAAATATTTGTATCTGATAGATAGAATGTATTTTGAAGCTATGCAGTATGATGACTGCTTCCCGTGCGTTCGCCAAAACACTTGATTCAACTTGAACCTGATATACAGTACGCCGGTCTTATGTCAGGGGAATACGCCGCTTAAACGAATAAAGCTTAGCCTTTCGGCTTAGGGTACCCTTGAATCTATCACTAAGGAAGTTGGTGAAAGAGTCCTTATTTTGACCAGCCGTCTAGTTTACTACCGAGAGCTGCTGATTGGTTAGTCCACTATTAGTGTCATATGTGTCCGACCACATGGTAAGTCTACAGGCTAAAGGTTTGTTCAAATGTTGATTTATTTCACCCTGGCCGATGCTACTGTATGTAAGGAAAAATGTAGGGCCTAGTTCACATAATCTAACTTCTGCCGAGCTTTGACGTCATGTTTGCAATGAATTTTTCCTTTGATGGCGTCAAAATTCGGCAAAATTGATGGCACTACTTAAAGAGCCACTCCGTGATTTTCATACCATATTATTTACCTTTGATACGAACCAAAATGTCATATGTGGTGATATAAAAACAAAACATCTTAACTTTTCATGTCCAAAAGACATGACAAATACTGGTTTTCAACAACTCACAGAGTGGCTCTTTAAAGAGCCCCTCTCTGTGAGTTGTTGCAGTCACATATGCCAAACTTAATCAATGGTGTCATTTGATTGTGAAGTATCGACTGTTACCAAAAAGACACATTTTAAAGCTTATTGGTATTTTTACAGTGATAATATGAAGGGAAAACGTCGCAATTATGATCGAAAACCGGACATAGGTGCGTGCCAAATAGTCAAACATAATTTTGGGGACTTATCTAAAACAGCAAGGAGGTGATAGTGTTAGCACATGTTCCGCTTTGACACGTGCATTTGTTGTGTTTTCAAAACGGACCGATGACAAGGCAGGTTGCATATTGAACAAAGCTGTTCTGGGCACGAACGTCTTGCAATGATGCCATAAAACTCGCCTTTCACTAACTAAGTAATATAGCTCTAATTAAGAAGGTGACATAGACGTAATTCCACTTTTAAATTGGAGGTAGGTCATTTATGAATACATTACAAGTGATACTTACCTATGTCACTTTATGAGTATGTTTATAACAATACATATATTGGAGCTTGATATGCCTGCGTGAATAGCCTTGTTATATATTGTATATGACCTGCATCAATGTCTCCCAAGTTTGTGTGTTTGTTAGGTTATTAAACTAGTAGTGTATATTGGACGTGATATTAACACTTCTGTGCATTTATAAGGCTGTTTTTAGATTTTCATGGAAAACCAGTATTTGTCATATATATGTCTTTTGGACATATTAAGATGTTTTCATTTTATATCACCACATATGACATATCACATGACTTAATTAGTAAGTTTACTAATTTGATTTAGTAAGCTTACTAAATAGCGATTAAAGTCTCACTTGGCACCCCAAAAAATTTAAACTTTCTTTGGAAGTACCTTGCATGTAGGGGATACAAGATTGTAGATTTGAAACCGACCACCTCTCTCAAATATAAGCATGGCAGGCATTATCCCTAAAACCAGTCTGCCAAAACCTTCAAGTTAAGTCTCCTAAGGCTGAGAAACCGGTTGGCATAGGAAGCCCAAATTTTCAGAATATTACCTCTGTTACACATTACAGGAAGATTCAAATATGGGCATGGCAGGGTGTCCGCTCTCAAAACTCTTTTCACTATTCAAAATTAGAAAATGTCTTCTAAGGAAACTAAGATCTTAAAATTTAACTGTCCCACACCATGCATGGTAGTCCTGCTTCATGACTGTTTATAAAAAAAAGGAGCCTTAAATAGGGTCCTAGTGAAAACAGCCATCGGGGAAAACGGCCAATAGCAAACTAGAGAAAACCGCCATGATTCTGGAGATAACGGCCAAAGAGTTTTAAGGAAACAGTTTATTTCATTTAACCTGTGTATCAAAGTCCATACCCATTTCTGATTTATTTTCCATCTGGACTTACGAGTCATGAGAAATAAATGAGTGGAAACATTGAATTTGCTAACATTTTAAAAAGAATGCTTTCTGGATAATTCTTTTAGATTATTCTATAAAGAGGTCTTTGTTATGATTCATATGGTTTAAACATACTTTCATTTCACAAAATGAAATTTAGATTGGTGCAAAAGCTATAAGAACTACTTGAATGTTTAAAACAGACATGTAGAAAAACATTGACCAAAAGCAAAGAGGCGAGTTTCTTAATTTTCAATTGAAATATTAATTGAATAATTTTTTTTACAACATTTCGTCATTAATAGAAGATATTGGCACTCTTAGGATAATTTTTAAAATTCCATGACATAAATAAGATTGTGAATAATTGGAATTCTGACCAGAGTAATCAGAAATCAGTGTCATCTGTTTTCTAGTAATTAGAGGATGTACTAACAAGTTAAACATAACCTAGTTGAAATAATGGTTGAATCAATATTTTTTTAGTAAGCGTGAAATTATATGATACTTGCACAAAGTTAGGAAGTATTGAAACAAAATTTTGTTCAACAGCTGTACATGTGGAGCTGTAATAAACTTAAACTTTTTAAAAGAATGATATGAAATTCTTGAAACGTGCATTCAGATATTTATGAATATGTTGTAAATAGACTCAAAAAGTGCTGGTTGATTAGTGAAACTGTCAACCACACAATAATCACATCATTAACAAACTGTGGCAGCCAACTGGAATGGATTATCATTAGCAATCCCCTCGGGGTAACTAGGCCTAACTAGAGACTTATTGGATAAGGAGTAATCTTTACTTACTTGAAATGAAGTAGCGCAATTTTACTCTATAAAACAAGATGTACACTTGTAGTGACAACACTTTCAATATTCGATTTAGAGAGACTGAATTGTGATTTAATTCTTACCTCATTTATTAATGTAATATATTTAGCTACTTTTAAGATTGTTGATTTATTTGAATCTTAAAATAGTGACACAAATTTATACATAATAGGTCTAACCCAATAATATTGTTTAATATAAAGCCTCCTAATCTGTAAGTAGTTTGGACAGATGAGCATAAAGTGGTACTCATCTTCAATAGCATCATAACCTTGGCTTTTACTGTACAGTAATCACACTTTAAAGAAGTAATCTTACAAACTCTTTACACGCATTTTGGAATGTCCTTTTACAAGCTACAAAACAGATTTGGCACATTGTTCCTCTGGCCTGTTGTTTACATAGGGGAAGGTAACCCCAGGGTGCAAACAGTATAGTATCTGTTTTCAAATATCGTAATGAACAGAATTGATTAAATGAAGGTGGAACTACGATACTGTAGATTATTCGGTCAGGTTGATTTTTGAAACGAAAGGTTTAACTTTCAGATGAATGAACATATATTCACGTTATGATTTAACCGGCTGAAACCGTTATCTGAAACTAAGTAGTCAGCAACTTCATTTTCATGTTTGCACAATAAACTCTTAAAGATACGTTGACACTTTCAATATGCTATCTAATTTATTACTCATTTCCACATAAGCGATTTTATGTTTATAATTGAGCATAATATACATCATTCATGTATTCATATATGGCTGTTTTCTCTTGTCACAATGGCTGTTTTCTCTAAGGCTATGGCCGTTTTCTCTTATTTGCCATTGGCTGTTTTCGGAGTTGGCTGTTTTCTCCAGTTTCCCTTTATACAGTCTAGGTTTACATTCAGCAAGTCTAGATTGACTGAATACACAATACACATACGGAATTAGGAGCCTAAAGAAAAGAATATTGTGGATGAAGGAACAGTAAATTATTAAAATATTTCATAGACTAAATTTTAGTCCACATGCATGGCAGGGGTGCAACTTTAGGGTGGTTAACCAAAACCATGCAGTTGGCATAGGAAGCTAAAACAGAAATGTTTAGTCTTGATCCACCCTAAAAAAATGTGTGTGAGAGGGTGTGTACTCTCATATTGTCTCATCCTTTCTCAACATGCCATTAGTTTAGCAGATTATTAGAGTATTATATCTTTAGAACAGAGACTTCTACAGATGTGAATATTTCATTATTATTTCCCAAGAAATAAGGGCATGACAGGGGTGCAAATTATGGTGTTTTTCCTGTAAAAGGCTGTTTACCCTGTTTATGGGTATGTTATGATAATAATAATAAGGGTCCTTTTCCACACATCCATGTGCAAGGCCTGTGCTCAATGTGGCAGACACATTTGTATATTACATAGAATGAGAGGAGAAAGAAATCTGTTTAAAGGAGCTTTTGTAAAGAAGGGTTTTCCAATGGGATTTAGACATGTTAAATGAGGAAGGAGTCTTAAGATCAAGTTGAAGAGGGTTTGGAAAAGGAGCAGTGATAAGAGTATGTTTTGAAGTTTTGTATGATGCCTAATCAATAATCAATACCCCGCCCGGTATATCTTATGTCCTGCATAAAGTTATAATCATGTCCAAAAATTCACATTTTCACCACTTAAATGCCACAGATATAATATTTACCGGTACTTTTTAAAAAAAAACCCCAGGAAATGGCCATATTTATGTTATGAGGTTGAAATTCTCCGTCCTATGTACTTGTATACTAGTTGTATGTTATATATGCTTACACTACCATGCCATATTTGTCATTGTATCTGCTGTAAAGAAGTTTTGTTTGAGTCCTTGGCTCGTGCCACTGTCCTTTTTTTATTTATCATGAATCAGGAATTTATTCTCACTATACTGAATTGAGACGTGTTAATGCCCCTTTATGTAATGCTGTATTTAATCAAATAACTGTGTTAATGAGCTTTCAAATAAGCCCAATTTACTTCCTATAGACCAAAAATACTTCAATTTCACTCTGTTCAAAATCGACTGACGTGTATTCAAGTCGTTGAATGCCTGGGGAGATACCATGACATGTATGTTAACCTAGTTTAAAACTGCTGTATAAATTTTACTTAATACTTTGATGTTACAGTTTGTATCAAGCATGGGAGCACTTGATGAGGTTGAGAAGAGTTAATGCAAAGACTCTGTCCAGGGTCAACCATGGGAGAGGAAACTTTTTTTAATGTAGGAGTCATAAGCAAGTCTGGCTGTGGCAAGTCAAGTTTCATCAATGCCTATTTGGGCCTGGGCCACACAGAGGACTATGCGGCCAAGACTGATGTAGTGGAATGTACCACCACAGTTACACCATACAAACTTCCTGGCGCACCAGTCATTCTCTGGGATGTGCCAGGCTATGACACACTCAATGTTCAATATGGAGAAGAGTACTTGAGAAGTATTGGCTTTTATAATTATGACTTTTACATCCATATTTCATCTTCTAAAACTGAAGAAACTGAATTTGGTATTCACAACGCAATTGCAAAACAGATGAAGCGTTATTTTTATGTGAGAACTATGATTGACAGAGACCTGGGTGGTCAAAAGAAGGCTTTCCCACGAACTTTTAATGGGGAGAGTGAAAAAGCAAAAATACGTCAAAAATTGGAGTACTTTTTCCCTGATGTGCCAATATTCCTGGTGAACTCACTTGACAGTGAAGGTTATGACTTGCCCAACATCAGAATGATGTTGAGAGATGCCATCAAATTCTCCATGCGATCTCACAGGGACAAGTTGAAGGAAGCCAACCAGCCAAATTCCAACTCTCAAGGGAAAGGAACTCAGTCTTGTGTCTTGCAGTAGGAAAACACAAAATTTGTTTAATCCAATGTTACCTTGTGTTTTCTGCATATTCAATAAATCAACCTTTATCTGAAATGATGGTGAATGGTTAGCTTGTCTCTCCTGTTATTTTGACAGATTGTGTGGACATTTTATGTGAAATTCTAACATTGTTTCTTTACAGATCAAAGGCGCCGCCTATCCTTTATTCCGCAATAAAGTATAGTTTTTTAATGACGTCCCGAAACAATGACCCATGATGTCATTAGGTATGGTCCTAGTCGAGCATTTTCGTTTCACTGCCAAATTCAATTAATTTCATTTAATTTCATTTTGGTTGAAATATGATTTGCACAAGTTAAAATGGACATGTGTTTTAACTATAATAGTTCAGGGCGAAACAGTACTTTATTGCAAAACACATAATGGTTGGGGCTACTCTATTTTCTAAATACATTTCTGTGTTAAAACAAATTAAATTGTTCTTCTCATTTGTACCATATATAACAAAACAAAATCTCATGGCTTTACATTTCAAACCTTCAACCCTTATTCAACAATGAAGATTTCTTCCAAGAATTGAGAATTCAGTGTCAAGATCACCAAAAAAAGACATCATCATTTGTCTTCTCTAGAAGTTATGTGGAACATTTCCATCAAATGGTTGGATATTCTGAAGCTACATGTGCAGGTTTCCATAGTGAATAACTCAATGCTTTGTTGCAACCTTGAAAATGATTAAAAGGTCTCCAAAATCCCCTGGGCCTTGCATCTTTCCAATAAAAGCTTTGTACAAAAAGTGAAGAAAATCCAGTTAACAGTTCTTGAAATATTGCACTTAAAAATTCTACATGCATGATTCAATGGTGAAAGTTTTAAAGCCTAACTGTGATCTTGAAAATAATGGGACGGTCACCTGAATCATCTGGGCTTTATGTCTTCCGAAAACGATGCTTGGTGCCAAACATAAAGGGAATGAAGTGAATGCTTCTTGTTACATAAGAGAATTCTACAAATGGTTCTTGATATATCACGCCAACAAGCTGAACATGCAGGTTTCAATGCTGAAAATTTCAAAGCCTTGCTGAGACTTGAAAATGATGTGATGTTCATCACACCAGTCTGATTAAAATCGACCGTTTTCTGAGGAATAAAAGTTTTTTAAAATGACTCTAGCAGGGGGCTTTCCTCACCACAACGGTCTGAAGGCAGCCTCACTGCTCGCACGTGCTGAAACCAGTTTAGCGCAGACAAAACCTAGTCATTAGCGAACCATCGCGTTTTAAATAAGGATAGCTGCGATCAAGGTTAACGAATGGTTAATGGGAGTTACTTGCCCCTAGCTACTGTTACCAAATGCTTTTGCCGTACGCATTGTGATTGGTTAGCTGAGTTTACGTAAGAATATGCGCTACAGTAGGCTGCGGTCAGACCGTTGTGGAGAGGATAGCCTAGACAGATAGAGTTTGAATCTCTACAGAGTCAATATTTTGAAACTTATATTCCTTGAAACACAGTCGATTTTAATCAGATTGGTCATCACAATTGACTGGCTATATGTAAGTTATGAAGAAACAACATGCAAATGGTTCTTTAACTATCCCGCTATCAACGAGACTTTGACATTTTACCCCATTGTCACCCAACAGAGGTAGCTCCCTCATAAATTCCTATACAACCTCTGCCTTAATAGGAAGGTTTCTTGATCTAGAAATGTAGAACGCTGATTGGATGCAATCAAAGTTAGTTGTGCAATCAGTTTCAAGTTTCAAAAGTTATCATTCACATTGCTTAAGTTATTTCAGTAAGCTTACCAAAAGCTAAACTTTATTCGAATATACACCTTGCTTTTTGAGTCTTCTTTACAGAACACATACGCCCCATTTTGGGACTGAATCATTGCATAGGCGTGTGTGACAAGAAGTATGTTATTCATGCATTCAGTGTCTTCATTGGCCGAATTATTGCTAGGTAGTTAAAGTTGCAATAATGCGCTGGTAGGGGAAAGTGTCGGAAGCCTGAGAAACCTTCTAATTAAGACAGAGGTTGTATAGGAATTCATGAAGGAGCTACCTTTGTTTGGAGAGAATAGGGTAAAATGTCAAATTCTCGTTGTGAACTTGAAATGAAGGTCAAATTCACAAACATCTGTAGGCACCTTTCTTTCATGAAGCAACATGCAAAATATTTTTTTAAATCCAGTCAAAAGTTTTAAAGTTTTTCCATTCCGTCCGTACATGCAGACAGATACTGCCCAATACTATATTTCCTGTTTTGCATTAAACACAACGCAGGTTGTACCCTATTGAGTATTTAATATGACGTCAACGGGGCAATTTGATTGGCCTTATTTGTAAATGTCAGGATTGTTTAGCTTGCAATTTGACAAAAACTCCCTTTGAAGAGGATTGTTTTTATGTAGAGGAGTAGAACATTAAGAGTTAAGCAGATAATAATAGATAATTCTTTGATCTGGCTTTGTGCCCATGAGATTAAACGGAGCCGTGATACTATTTTTAGTAGTTGTTGCATCACTGCCGGAGCTAGGAAGCCGACAGATGTAGGTTATCGGCGGAATAATCATGAATGTGATTAGAATCTGATCTTGTAAACAAGTTGAATCATTTCATATGGTGTAAAGAATATATTGATTTGTATTGTGAATAAAATACCTTAGGTTTTCTCTAAAATTAAATGGTTATGTGTAGATGTGGTGGAAATAAGTCAATTCTTTAAAATCTAAATATTGTTTTCGTTCTCAGTAGTGACGGACATTCACGTTATCTTATGATTCAGTAGTAAAAATAGAGTCGGAACACTTGTTTTACAAGACAAAGTTATTTCAAAGAATATTCGAATGTTACGAACTTTAAAGATCACTTATTGCATTACAGAGCATCTGTAAATGTTATTATTTTGGAAAACATCATTTCAATCAAACACAACCAAAAAATCACTGTGTTGCTTAGCATAGTGAGCAGGAAGTATGTTATCTTAAGGGTGAAACTTCCTCATATAAACCATTCAGTATATGGATAAAAATGTCCCTGTTAGTTTGATGAAATAACGGTTAATCTTGAGAACAGTTAACTATGCTATCTTGTTGATAAGTATACACAGAAGAAAGACCATTACACGACAACAATGAACCAGCATCTGCACATGAAAGTGATATCTGCGAAGAGGACACGGATGATTGAAGTAAAACAGACTTTCCTGCTTTAAAGGAAATACAATTTCTCTTACCCGTGGTTTTGTTGAAATTGTCAAAAACAAACCATGTCCATTAAAGAAATTACATTATTAGATTATTTGAATTCAAAATTTCTTCGAAATAGCGTTGTAAAATGTTGATAATTATTTCACAGCCACGTAATGGTTTTAGGTGTCGTATGTATTGCATATGCATGTAAAATAGTTGTTATCTTTGAAGCTGGCAAAAACTTTCTCAACGTCGTGGTCGCAACAAAACTGATAAAACTGTTCTGTATTAGTATCATCACTTTCTAGTACAAACTGCACTAGAGGTTATGCTAGGACTAAACAGTCGGGAAGTTTTAGTTAACAATTCCAAAAGTATCAAATTATGATTCTCCTTTATTCCAAAGAATAAGGATTAACCTTATATTTAAGACATAAAGTGACGCATGTTTTTAAGACTTCTCTACATAGTCACCATCCAGAGATACACATTTTCCCCATTTCTTCTTGACCTTGCGCAGACCGTCTGGATAGAAGACCCCTGATTCCATGGATAACCAGGCCTCTCGAATCTCTCGAATGATGTCATTGGTGTCCTCAAAACGACGTTCAAGAAGTGGATTTTCATCTCGGGGAACAAGAAGAAGTCACTTGGTGCAAGATCGGGTGAACAGGGGGGATGCGGTAAGATTTCAAAGCCACATCGCCGTGCCCCAACCGCAGTTGCTTGACAAGTGTGAGCTGGGGCATTGTGAGCTAACAGGCGTACACCTTTGGTGATCATTCCGCGGCGCTTCTGTTTAATGGCATCTCGTAACTTGCTCAGCAGGTTGCAGTAATAACCCCCAGTAATAGTCTGACCATGAGCTAGATAATCCGTCAAGATGACTCCACGACAATCCCAAAAAACAAACACCATGACCTTTCCTGCAGACTTTTGCACCTTGGCCTTTTGGGGAGATGGTGATGTAGCATGCTTCCACTGTTTGCTCATCTCTTTTGTCTCAGGATCATATTGATAGACCCAGCATTCATCCATGGTAACAAGACGTTTGAAGAAATCCTTTTCGTCTTGTTCCAGAAGCTCTAATGCTTGCCGTGATTTGTCCCTTCGATTCTGTTTTTGCAATGGAGTCAGTAAGCGAGGAACCCAGCGTTATGGAGTATGTTCCATGCATTGCCATAACTAAGACCTGTTTCATGCATTATCATTTGTAGAGTTACGTGGCGATCTTCTTGAACCAGCGTCTCAACCTTCTTGATGACATCCACATCATCAGTAAGTGAGGGGCGTCAACTTCTTGGCTCATCTGCGAGTGATGTGTGGCCTGTTTGGAAATTTCTTTTCCATCTCACAACAGTGTCATAAGATGGGCTATCATTGTCATAAAAAAAATCTCATCATAAATTTGACGTGCAGTATAGCCCTTCATATGTAAAAACTTAATTACACTGCGCGTCTCAATTTTCTCCATAATAGGGGGTAATGTGCTATTTGGTCAACAGACGTAAAACTGGCTGTCGCGAAAAAGACAATTGTTGACCCAGGAACTAGACAAGGATCACTTATGCTACAGTGACCATGTGGTCCGTATTCACCAGTACATTCTTTGAGATAATTGAAACTTTTTGATATCCCCTCGTACATAAAATTAAATTTGAATTAAGATAAAAATGATAACTGTTTTAGGTTGAAAATGTACACACCTAATAAACGGGTGAATTATTAAGACATATAAAATTATTCGTCTTTATTTGTAAAGATTAACACGATTTTTGCAAAGATTTTGGATTTGAATCAACTTAATTCCTGACATTCTTGTAACATTGATTGGTGAAAGTTCTTTGGTCACATACATGATATGATAGGCGTACTCGTATTTATTATAGGTACATTATTTTACAAGATAATTAGGAAA
Source organism: Phorcus lineatus (assembly GCA_921293015.1). Classification (NCBI taxonomy): domain Eukaryota; kingdom Metazoa; phylum Mollusca; class Gastropoda; order Trochida; family Trochidae; genus Phorcus; species Phorcus lineatus. The sequence continues at coordinate 29,040,363 of OV121083.1, read as the reverse complement.
TGAAATTAATCATGAGACGGATAATTATATGTTTTCTGTAAAAAAAAGGCTTCAAGAAACTATTTATTGTGACATATTAGATATAAACTCAAAATACAAATGAACATGTTAGGCTTCATGGAAAGGAAAATCGAGAAAATACTCCAAGAGAATGAAATGAACATTTCATCACGGTAATAACTGTTAATTTAAACAAAATTGAAAATAATTGCAAATGTTCTCTACAATGTTGCTTTGATTTTATTTAGCCAACGTAACAACATACACAATTATGTAAAGTTCAAGTAAAGCAGAACTACTTTAAGAGGTTATTAGAATATGATGTATCCTTGATAAATCAGCTGTGCATCTTTTCCCCCCACAGGTGATAGCGTGGAAGGCCGATGTGTGTTTGGCGGCAATATGGTCTTGCAATGAACTCGCATAACTAAAGCAACACCAAAAACGTTCACACACCAATCTGTCGCCATTGCAAACCTTTTCGTGTGCGCGTCGAGTCGTGACTCCCTGGTAATGTTGTTTGCATATTGAGCAAAGGTAGGGTTTTAAAGCGTTATTGTACGCCATATTTCCTCTATACAACGAGTGCAAAGATCATACATATAACTCGATATGACTTACGATCGTCACTCATGTAATCTACCTCGTAAGTTATTTAAACAATATGTACGTACTCAGGTTATGAAGTTGATTTCGGATGACCGGAAGTATTCATTGAATTGTTGCATTAAAGCCGCATGAACTACGATATCGGAAACATTCAAATTTTGCTTACAGCCAGAAGAGCGAAAACAGCTGACGCTATCTTAATCCAGTAACAATGCTTATATAGCTTTTTCGAAATTGTCAAAATTACAAGATTTATAAACAATATTTCATCCTTTATTATCAGTTCATATTCAAAAGCTGCACACATAACTTCCTTCGCCGTTTTAGATTGTCCATATTTTTTCCATATTTACACCGTTGACTATAGATCTTTAATTGACACAGAGTATGTTTCATTAATTTGGAAGTGGTTTAGAGCCAAAATATCATTAAACTGAGGTAAGATCAAATCGCCTATCTTAAAGTGACACAGGGTATTTTTTATAATTATTTATGAGGTACGAAAAAATACAAAATACCAAAGATGGCCTTAGATAACTTCTAAACTTGAATCTTTATCTCTTTAATACCGAAATCATGACAATTACTTGTTTTCAAAGATAGTCGGAAAACAGCCATATCATTGTTAATAAGTCGAATATCTGCGCCCCTTACATAAAAATTAGTTAAATGATCTAATGAACACTTCCAACCCATCTCTTCCTTTGTGTCTGTTTTCAAAATTACGTTTGAGACATTGGTGCGCGCCACTGTTTTCGATCAAAAATCACAATTTTTATTACTCTAAAATATTAAATGAAGGATGCTGATTTTCTGAAACAGACACTTTTTTCTGGATAAAATAACACCATTTATAGAGTTTGACATGTTTGACTTTAACAACATACTCTGTGCCCTTTAAGTTGCATATTATCTCTTAAGTGCCAACATTATGACATTTTCTTGTTTCCGACTGTAAATTATAAACGGCCATATGAATGTTAAGAAGTCGGAATTCTGCGTCCGATGTATATCTATATTAATTAAATGATCTTCTGATCAATATAAACCTATATTTCCTGAATTTCGCTTGAGTCACTGTCCGGTTTTTATCATTAATTTCGACTTTTTTTTCCTGTTTATTGTCACTATCGTAACTGATAAGCATTGCGATTTTTATTTTCAGAAACTACCACTTCTTGTCGATGAAATAACACCACTTATGAAGTATGACATATTTGACCAAAACAACATACATTGTACTCGGTGCCCCATTATTGATTACAGGTCAATTGTAAAGGATAATTTGCATTATATTGCATCAGAAGAAAGCTAAAGTGAGTGCCTATACCTTAAATTACCTTTATATAGCCAAATTAAACCGAATAACCATGCGTTCGTGCCTTTAAAGAGCCAATCCGTGAGTTGTTGGAGTCATTTATGCCAAACTTAATCAATGGTGTCATTTGATCGCGAAGTATCGGCTGTTACTAAATGGACACATTTTAAAGTGGGTTTTTTTTACAGTTACAATATGAAGGTAGAACGTCGCAATTATGATCGAAAACCGGACAGTGGCGCGCGTCAAATAGTCAAACGTAATTTTTGAGACTTAATTATCTATAACAGCCAGGAGGGCAGTTAGGAGCGTTTGTTAGGTTATATAACTAGTATCCATGTATATTGGACGTGATATCTACACATCTGTGCATTTATAAGGCTGTTTTTAGAGTTTCATGGAAAACCAGTAGGCCTATTTGTCATATATATGTCTTATGGACATGAAAAGTTACGTTCGTATCAAAGGTAAATAATATGTTATGAAGATCACGGAGTGGCTGTTTGAGGTTAAGATGACCATTTAGGTGGGTTGTAAGGTTATGATAGTCAATTAGACAATATGACAATTAGACTCTGAAATGAAAATGTATCAGTTAATCGAAATTTTTTTTAAAAATTAGGTGGGTTGTGTTATGATGTCTGATACATCATATAAGGGTCAAAAGAAGACAGACAAGTCAGCTGTGATTAAGCTGTTGTTTACTTCATGCCATGTGGGGTAGATACAAAAGTTAGGAGTGGAACTATTCTGGAATTGGACATTATGTGAAGTGGGAATGAAGCGGAAAAGGATTATTAAGATAAACTTTATATTACAACATCCCTCTTCTTTTAGATGAAGAACATAGTACTGATAGAGATTTAAAGTTCATAATGTTGATGCAGCTTAAGCACTTTTTGGAAGTATATTAATGTCAGTCACTGTATCGACTCGGCACTCTGATGGGACGGCCTGCACGGGATGTTCTCAACCCTGCAGGCTGTGGTGGGGTTGTCGGAGTAGGAGACTGTAAGATTGTTAGTGAAGCTGGCGGTGACGTCACTGTGGGCTTCTCCTTAGTGGACATGTCTGAGAAGTTGGGTGCCATTTCTCTTAGGTCACTTCTGTTGCGCCTGAGAGTGTTCCCACCAACTGTTTGGATGAAGTATGAGCGAGGTGTAGCTGTGTCTTTCTCAACTACCATCCCGGGTGTCCATGTTTTGGTCACATGGTTGTAAACTCTGACACGTTGACCTGGTGATAGAGTAGGGAGATCAGACTCAAGAGCAGTTTTGTCATGCTGGTTCTTCATCAGGTCTTGACTGCGCTGAAGGTGTTGTCTCTGCATCTGAGCTGCAGCGCTTGGTGCATGTCTTGACGGCAGAGTAGTGGAGATAGGGCGTCCTAGCAACATCTCCCCTGGTGATGGAAGGTTTGTTGATACTGGGGTTGCCCTGAGGTGAAGAAGTGCCTTATCAATGTCCTGGTTATCCTCAAGACATTTCTTTATGAGTGGTTTCACAGTTCCAACCATCCTCTCAGCGAGACCATTTGATCTAGGATAATGTGGAGAAGAGGTGACGTGCTTGATACCCCATTCTTCACAGAACTGTTGGAAGGGCTGTCCGCTATATTGGGTGCCATTGTCACTTATGATAGTTTCAGGCTTCCCAAATGTGGCACATAAGGCTTTGACTTCAATTGTAACATTTCTACTGGTGACAGAGATTGGTAGCTGCCTCACAAATGGAAACTTTGAGAAATAGTCAGTCACGAGTAGGAAGTGTTTGTCTTTGATTTGGAATATGTCTGTTCCAATCCTCTGCCACGGACCAGTCGGTGTTTCATGTGGTAACAGAGGTTCGTGTTTATTTTGTGGTCTTATCTCTTGGCAGGTTGAACAGCCTTTCACAAGCTTGTCTATGTCCTCATTGATACGTGGCCAAAACACTGACTCTCTCGGTAATTTACGAGTTTTTTCGATCCCTTGATGTGATGTGTGTAGTTGGGCTAGGATATCTTTACGCAAACTCTCAGGTATCAGTACCTGTTTGCCTTTAAAGATCACTCCGTCTTCAACAGCAAGCTCTTCTCGAAATGACCAGAAGGGTCTAACATCTGTGGTCAGAGATTTGATGTCCTCAGGCCATCCAACAAGAATTACCTCTTTCAGGGTGTTCAGTACTGGGTCATAACAAGTTTCAGCTTTCAACTGGTCTTTCTTTGTGGTACCAAAGTTGATAAGATCCATGCTAATGTCGTCTTCTTCATCAGCAAATACACCATCTACTCTCTTATCAAGTGGAATTTCATCTGAGTTTTGAGGATTTGGCAGTCTCGACAGTGTGTCAGATAGAGTCATATCCTTACCAGGTCGATAGATCAGCTCAAAGTCATAGTCTGTCAGCTTGAGAAACATGCGTTGGAGTCTAGGCGGTGCCTTGTTGATAGGCTTTTGATGAAGCATGACCAGTGGTTTGTGGTCAGTAATGGCAGTAAATTTACGGCCATACAGGTAGGTGTGGAAACGCTGAATACCATGTACCAGTCCAAGGGCTTCACGCTCTATGTTTGAGTAGGCAGACTGTGTTGGGGTGAGAGCTTTTGAGGCAAATGCAATAGGCTTGTCCTGGATCAGCACTGCTCCTAGTCCTTTCATGGAAGCGTCTACTTCCAGTGTCACTGGCTTCATCATGTCATAGTAGCCAAGGCACGACTCTGAGTTTACTAGTGTCTTTAGCCGTTCAAAACAAATCTGATGATTGGTCTCCCACAGAAAGAGAGAGTCTTTCTTCAGAAGGTCCCGTAGTAACTTGGACTCAGCACTGTAGTTTGGGATGTAAGGGCTGAGGTAGGTCATCATTCCTAGAAACCTCTGCAGATCATCTTCGGATTCTGGTTTCGGCATCATCTTGATGTCTCTGATTTTGGCTGGGTCTGGAAGAATTCCCTTGTCTGAGTATAGGTTTCCGAAGAAAGGAATGCATGACTGTTTGATAATGCATTTCTCAGAGTTGAAAACAAGACCTCTGTCCTTGGCTCGATGCATCAGGTTGGCGAGGTTTCTGTCATGCTCTTCTTCTGTGTTACCGCAAACACACACATCGTCTGTGATACCAACAGTCCCAGTCAGTCCTTCAAGTATCTCAGACATGTGTTGTTGGAATATATCTTGGCTCACAGACAATCCAAAAGGAAGTCTCTTCCAGCAATATCGTCCAAAAGGAGTTCGAAAAGTTGTCAGTTTTTGACTGTTTTCGTCTAGAGCAACAGACCAGTAACCTGCTTTCGCATCCAACTTTGAGAAGTACTTTGCCCCTGCAAATGTAGGATTTAGCTCTTCTAAAGTTGGTACCTTGGTTGGACATCTTTTAAGGGCTTTGTTTAGGTGAAATGGGTCCAGGCAAACCCTCAGATCACCGTTCTTCTTCGTCACGTATGTCAGTGAAGAACACCAGTCTGTGTGCTCTGTCACACGTCTGATTACGCCAATGTCTTCCATCCGATTCAGCTCGTCAATGATTTTTTCGCGCAAGTGTATGCTACACTTTCGAGGGGCATCACAATGAGGAGTTGCATCGTCTTTCAGCAACAGCTTTGCTGCGCATTTGAAGTCACCAATAGTGTCAAACTGATCTGGAAAATCTCTCTTAAGGTCATCAACTGAGCTGTACGAGACTTCAGGTTTAACTTCATCACAGTGAATCGTCAGGAGTTTGAGGCTGTCACATGTTGGCAGACCTACCACTGCTGGGCCAGGAACATCCACAACATAGAACTGAGTGTCTTGGAATTCTGTCTTACCAAATCTGCACTGTAGTTTCAGTGAGCCTACACACTTTATTGGCAAATCATTATATGCTGTGAGCTTGACATGGTTAACTGGAGACAGGATGTCAGAAAACACAGTATCCCCATACATTTGATGAAATGTGCGGATCGGCAGAGTGTTTCCTGAAGCACCAGTGTCTATCTTTAGCTTGAGACTTTGTATTCCTTTGATTCTTGGAGCTTTGATGTCTAGGAGAGTGTATGCTGAGTTGCGAGCTTGATTTTCTATTGAGTCCATGCAGTGGTTTGAGACTGTCACAGCATGATACTGAAGCAAGAAATCCTGAGCGTTATTAGGTTTTACATCTTCTTCATCATCATCCTCGATCTCAACGAGGTGAAAACGTCTACCTTGAGAACGACGTCGGCCCTGATCTCTGGTGTTTGACTGTTTTGACTCTGTCCCATTGCGTCCATTATTGGTTGGATGTTTCCGACACATTTTTGCCCAGTGGCCCTTGATACCACACTTGTCACATTCATCCTTGAATGCAGGGCATGATCGAGGTTTATGGTGCAATCCACAATAACCACATGATCTTTGATTGTGTTTGACAGAGTGTATGTCTGTGATTTCACTGTTCAAACCCTTTACCTGTCGATGACCAGCACTGATTGCTTCATAGCGACGACCTTCTTCTAGTGCTAGTGTCAGCTGGTAACCCTTTGGTTGACGGAGGAGATCATGCTGGAAAGCTTCAAATGGTGTACTGGCGATGAGAAGTTCTAAAATTCTTTCTTGCAATTCATCATTATTAAATTCACACTTAAGTGCCAGTGTTTTACACCTGGTAACAAAGTCATCTATACCCTCATCTTGCTTTTGTCTATATTGCATTAGCTCTAGGCGGTATACACGAAAGTTTACTTGCAGCTTCAATTGTTTTTCAAAATACTCCCATATTGCCTTTGGTTTTTTCAAGTCAACTGCTGACAGTCCTGAGGCATTTAATCTGCGTAATCCCTCATTGCCAAGGCCTCTTTTGATCTTTAAAGGGACCATTCGAGCGGGGTATTTTTTGTGGAAACGAAATTCAGGAGGACTTTCCTGTTAACAAATATATATGATTTTTACATGATTCTTTTCACACTTAATTTCAAATATGTACACGAGGTAAACCTTTCAGTTGTTCAAGATTTAACAATTTGACAAAGAATCAAGTGTATCGATCAAAAAAGAAAAACTTCGTGAAATGAAGCCAATCATCGGAGCTACGAATGTGGAATGCATTACTACGACAAAACATTGTCGTAACTGACAAATTTTATTATGAATTATTTGTAAATATGCCGCTCTTCTATCAATCTATTTGTTATTTCTTAATTTTGTCAATGATTTAGCTTAATACAGCATTTTCTCGCAATGCAGATTTCTCGCAACACTAACATTTCAAGATGGCGGATGAAAGCCGCTCGAATGGTCCCTTTAAAGCAATCTTTTCATTTTCCTCAATCTCCTCATCTTCACAAAACAGTTCCATTTGTTGTCTAAAAAGACTGAAAGCCTCACCTACATCTGTCTGGCTCCAAATCATCTCTGGTATTTTAGGCATATTGTCCAAGATTGAAGTGGTCCAAAATAGATTTATATGATGAGAAAGTTAGTCCTTCAGGGTTAGAAATGATAATGAATACCTTTTGACCGCTGCCACCATGTTATGATGTCTGATACATCATATAAGGGTCAAAAGAAGACAGACAAGTCAGCTGTGATTAAGCTGTTGTTTACTTCATGCCATGTGGGGTAGATACAAAAGTTAGGAGTGGAACTATTCTGGAATTGGACATTATGTGAAGTGGGAATGAAGCGGAAAAGGATTATTAAGATAAACTTTATATTACAACAGGTTGTAAGGTCATCAGGAAATTCCATCTCACACTGATGGCATTTGACAGGACCTATTGAATGTTTAACAGCAGAATGAAGTCTCACACCTCCTCGAGACACATATTTTATGCTACAATGTTTCGCAAACATGACCACCTTTGTGTGCCCCTTGTTCATGGTCCAGTTTGTTTGCTTCAGTTTTCAGGTTTGGCAACTTACACTTGGCCTATGTCATTCAAAATTGTATTTAGTTGGCTTTATAGAAGCAGCCGGGAAATGTGCAGAAGTTGGTTGGTTTGGCTCTGTCTATCTTATTCGGTTTCATTGGGGTGCTGGTTGATGGATTGCTTTTTAATTTTTCTATGGATTTGTCATTTTTCGTTTCACATTTCATTCTCAAGGCTTTGGTATCATTGAACTAGATGATAAACTGTTTTCGGGGGTCATATAAACCCTTGACTGCCATATCTTATTATTTCACCTGGTGGAAATTTGGATTTTATGTAAACCAATAAATGTCATACACCACCACTGACAATATAATTTGTACTTTAAGATAAGAGAAATACATTGTTTCTGAAGTGTCAACATCAAATATTCTACTTATCTTTAAAAAAAGATGCAACCGTTGGTAAATGATGTAAAAGTCAAAGGAAAGATTATCCAAACTGCCTCACTTGACCCAGACATCTGATGAAGCCCTAGCTCCTATTGTTTACATGAGAAATGTTATTTAATGGAGAATAACATGCAATTTCAATTATTTTTAAAAAAATTGTTATTTTAATGCTATATTTTACCAGGGGCCTGTTTGTTAGATTAATCTTTGATCTGAGAAATATTAATTTGTAATTTGGTAAGAGAATGATGAGATATTCAACATTTAAAGTGCTTTGGGCACTTTCATTTTTGAAAAGAAGAGGCATTTACTGAAATGGTCAACAATAACATTCAGTTGAATGAGTAGAATGTCAATTTTAGACGATATAGAATACCACACAAAGTCTGCCTTCTAAATAAAATCAGGGGTTATAAACCAGGGTACTAGTATATTAGTGTAGCGAGAGTGTATACGTTTTACTCTGAGACAGGATGGTTGCCTAAGGGCCATTTAGATACCTGCTATGTGTTTACGGTTAGACACAGTGTCTAACAGATATGCTGTAATTATAGTTTACCCTGTATAAAGTGTTAACATTGTCCAGAGGTAAGTAAAAGATATAGTAGATTAAAAGACCAAGATTGTAGATGACACAAAGATCCACCCTTCTTAGTAATGGCAGCTAACTGATACTAATGACATGATTAGCTTATCAACTTTAAAATGGAATGAGACTCTATCAAACATCAAGAAAACCAATGCCTTAAAATGCCTTAAAAAAGTTAAAGGATGGACAGACAGTTCCAAGGTAGTGAGGGTTGAGTAAGGGTAGATAGGCTTTGACCATTTGAGTTACATGTATTTCTCACCATGCTCCAAGTGCTGGAAGTAAGTGAGGTGATCCCTTGGAGTTGGGACCAGCATCTAGTCATTATGTAATGATTACTTGTCATTGTTTGTTCCTGTGAGTAAATGCTGTTTGAAGTGTTCTAAGGCTCATGACTTTATTGAGTTGTTGGCACTATATCCCCATTAACATAGACACCTACAAGTGCAACAACTCAAATGTATCAGGTTACAATTACCATATCTCTTATTGGTGATCATACACATGATGGTAACGAACATTGTGATAGATCCCTCAATCTCTTCCTCAATTCATGAATGGCACAGAAGGGAGAGAAGAGTTGATGGGAAAACTGCTCACCATTAAAAGTTAACCCTTTCCATCCTTGGTTCGTCCTCAGTTTTGTCTTTTATCTTGACCAGCACCAATTCAGCCTAATCTCACACTCAAGTTCAGAAAGTGCAAAATAATATGGGCGATAACTTGGCTATGCTAGATGAATTAAGGGAACAAGCCACATGTCATGCTGTTGAAGTAATATGACAATTAAAGGGTTTATACAGATTTTAAGACACAGAAGACCTTTTAAGAAATTTCATAATTCAACACTTTTTCAAAATGTGTGACAAGTTTGTGCAAACCCTGACACTGACAATTAAACAATCAACACAAATCTGGCAAGAATTTTCATTTTTATGTTTCTTTATCATGTAAGTTTTCTTCATTTAGAGTATTCTGTATTCATGTGATGTCAAATAAAATTGCAGTTAGTCATGTGGCAACATGTGTTGTGCTTCTCAGATGCGGGACTGTTACGTAGGGATGTACACTCGGATAGGGTACATCTGATCCAGCAGAGACTCTGGGGGGAACGGGTTCTTGGTGATGACAAAGAGGCGGAACTGTTGAGCGCGGAAATCATTGAACCTTGTCTTGCTGTATTCTTCACCATCTGATTCTCTAACAAGCTTCAAGTACCTTCCATGACAAAACAAACATGCATTACATACACAACATCCTAGTTAGTACAGATGTTTAACTTCTTTTATAGCACTGCAAAAGCAAATTCAACTATTTCAGAGGATAACACATTGTCATCCTCGATAATCAAAAGAACGATTCCTGATGATATTAGTACTTCCCTTTGCTGGCCACGACGTCTTTCATTAGCCAATATGAATAAAATGCGCATTAATCATTAACAAGTGACCACTTCCCACGCTGCAATTGAAGTTTAAGTACTGAGCTAAAATGATGGACAGAGTACAGAGTCAAATTGCTAAAACTGGTAAAAATACAGTTTTTTTAGTGTCAAAATAGGCTGGTGTCTGGGTACTCCTCAACATAAGTCTGATACCAAATTGTGGTTCAAGAGATATCGTGCTAAGGGACCGGTCATTTATTAAAGGGGGGGGGGGGGGGGTTTCTCTTTGGATTGTCTTTAAAAATGTGGCCCTCCCAACTCGTCGCAATTTTTTTCATGGCCCTTCCAATTTAAGCGTATTTTTTTTCATGACCCTGCCCCAAATCATATCTACAAAAGTTCTTGAACTTGGTCTTTTGAAGATTTATAGTCGGCTCTACATTCAATTTTTTTTGATAATTCCAAAAGTGAAACTTCTTTAAGTAACCCCTAAAATATGTTGAAAAAACAACAGATTTACCCTTCCATTTAACATGATATCTGATAATGGTCTATAGTGTTTTAAAAGCAGTTTTATTAGAATTGTTTTTTTACATCAACTGTATATCAAAATAGGTTTTGAATACTATTGCTTATAATACACACATATGTTTAACATAGTGTAAATTCTATTTTTAATTTTATCTTACTTTTAAGGCTCATTTTTTATTTATTTTTCAATTTCAAACCTCAATGTCTTTTTTATCTTTAAATAACAAAATAGGCACTGAGGGAAAGAAGGAATTTTTTTATGGGTGATCAACTTCTTTATTGTTCTTTCAACAGAGATAAAAAGAGCTAAGATATTGCACTCGTTAAAAATTCCATCAAAATACTTATCTTGCCGACATTATTCCACTCAAAACTTGAAACAATGAATTCATAAATTGATAAAACCATGGAAGGACCAGGTTGGGAGATAAGCTGTTGACAAAATGATTTCATTTAAAGCAAAAAAAAAAGGATTTAAAATCTATCTACAAACACTTTCAGAGTATAGGACCAAACAATGTAAAATGTCAAATCTTTACTTTATAGGAATTAAATTATCAAATTTCATAACATTTAAACTGTTTGTGAATGAGTTTGATTATAACAAATTTAACCGTCTACGTTAAGTTTGTAGCACAAGAAATCTATAGAGTTTTGAAGGTACATAACATAAGGATAATAAAGGCACATCTGGGTTTCACAGAAAATACATATGTTACATTTGTTACATGTTACATTATATTTAAACAATAAAGTGTAAAACCCAAAAAGTATGGAAGCTTAAGTATGAATGTTCCCAATTTTTGAAATATCAACATTGGAATTTATTTTTCTAAATATGCATTTAGATATTTTTCATAAGTATGGCTAAAATTAACAAATTTGCACCAATCAAGCCATCTGCTTAAGTGTTACGGTTTCATAACTGTATCATTGAGAATATAATCATTCAGATATTAATAATTTGACTAGCTGTTTTAACTTTATGAGTCTATTAGTTATCAAATATGCATCTTTGTTGTATAAAAATATAGCAAACACCTGTTAAGTGCTTGTATAAACTCTCAGTCCAACAGAACTTCTTTTCTACTTTTTGTTCTACAAGAATTAAGAACAATGAATTGAGCAGTGAATTCATGGTGATTTAAAAAAAAATAAGCATGTGTTTTTAAGAATATAAACAAGTCTTGTTCATATTCTGGAATTTGATAAGGCTTTATGATAATGTTTCAGCCTCAATTTCAATTGCTGAAGAAGGATGGTTTTATAACTGTCTATTTCAAAATGACCCTCCCCAACCTTTCGTATTTTTTTTCATGACCCTCCCCTGGTGGCTGTATATTTTTTTCTGACCCTCCCCTGAAAACCCCCGGCCCAGCCCCCCTGTAATAAATGATCGGTCCCTAACAACATTTAAAAAACTTGCCCAAGTCTCAAAGTGACCTTGAAAATTAAGTCAAGGTCACCCACATCAACTAGTGTCTCGGTACTCCTCATTTGAAGTCTGCGGACATCCCGGAAACTTTCTATAGAATAAGTATGTATGAAACTATTAAGCTTCTGAAATCTAGACTGCGAAAACACAGCAAAAAAGGGGGAACAAGCAAGTGCTCAGTCAGGCAGCTTCAACTTTTTTTTTTCAAGAATAGAAGTCAGATTATCTATTCTAAACTGATATCAAACCATATAACGAAACCCATTTCTACGAAGGCCTTTACTGTTTTATGATAAAGTGGTGGTGATTCATGATTGAAGTCTGTTGACTGGTCCGCTGGACATGCAAGCAGAGACAGCTGATTGGATAAAAGCTCAGCAAAGGGAAGTAATAAAATTATCGGGTTGAGTCTACATTGGATCCAGGGAATAGTGGAGAATTATTGGAAATTTTACTGTGGATTATCGAGGGTTAGAAGAAGTGAAGTGAGGTCATGTCATGCAAGATATCTTTCAATGTTTTTTAAATAAAAGAAGAGCTGGATAATGGATAATAGAACCTAATGTGGGTGGGAAGTAAGAAACAGGAAGTGCATACTTCTGATCCTCAAGGATGGACTTGTCCATGATGGATTGCATGAGCCCCTCCTGAATCTCATTGAAACAATCAGCAACAGTGTCAAACATGTCTACCTCCATCATATCCAACACTGCCGGCTTTCCATACCTGTCCAAAACATATCAGTCAGTCAGTTAATAATATTCAGCATGGGCTGCTTCATAATTTTATATCTGTAAAAACAGCAGTCAGTCCAAACTCATTGAAATCAGCTCTAAACTTGTCGCTCGTACCTCGCTCCATTTCTTGATCTGGCCACTGCTCCAAAAGAGTTGTGTCAGACGACCTTGACCGTGACCTTTCACCTTCAATCAATTTAACCAATCACAGGTCCTCGTACATATTGTTTTTGTCCGATCAACTTACATAATGGAAAAGTTTTAATTGAGGGATGCTCTGAACCCCCTCCCCTGTTAATCCACAAATGCACACTTTCTGAGTTTTAAATATGTAACCATAAGTCATTTATCATTTTAATTGCATATGTTTCTGTTTGTGCTACATTTGGTTTATTTATATGCCCCCGTTCAGAGAAATTCTTACTTCGACATTAAAAATTGAAATGAATTCCTAAAGATCTTTTGACAAAATGGTATCGACCTAACTATGAGATAAATGCTTTGTAGGTTTTATCAAGAATGTGTCATGGTTTTGTTTTGGTAAATTTCTTTACTGTTACTTCCCAAATTTCTGAAAACTGTTTTCTGAATGAAGAAAAAGCCACAAACATAACTATTGTTGTGATAGTGACTCTTCCTCACTATCTGCCTCGAGGCCGACCAAACTTGAGCGTTTTCGTCAAGATAGTTAACAAACACACGAACATTTCGTGTTAATCCAAGCTCAGCTTTTCTCGGGTTCAATCAGAAAAAGCTTGTATTCTGAGATACAAACAAAATGTTATGTTTTGTGTGTCAGTTCAAAAGTTGCTGATGTGTTTCCAGCCTTGATTCTTATTGGCTGAATCAGTCTGGTGGTCAAGGCCGTCTGATGCAGTTCTTATGGAGCCGTGGTCAGATCAAGAAACGCAGCGAGGTGGGAGGAACAAGGTTCCAGCTGATTTCAATGAGATTGCAGTCAGTCAAACAAAAAAATTTACAGCTGGCTTGTATTGTGTATCAAAGACACATAGGTTGATCAAACATATCAAGCATTGCTTGCTTTCCATACCAAACAAACACCAGTCAGTCCAACATATCCAACAATGTTCTTGCCGGCACAAATGCTACCAGTACAGATCTAGCAGGGCGATCGAGTGTATGCAAGCAGTGAGCGAAATTACCTGATGGCCCCAAGCAAGACGAGCCGCACCCTGTCTAGTTGCATGTCGGCTGGGCGCACTGTGTTAATGTAGTTTGTGTCTCTGTACCGCAGGAAGATGGAAACCTGTCCACTGGTGTCTATAAGCAAGGGCCATCTGCATATACACAAACACACGTTTTCACACTTCATCTGATTTTGACTCAGGAAAATTGATAATTGAAACTGTAAGGGATTCTGTATTCATATATTTCGCCTTCTAAATTTTCATCCATTGTTTATCCTAAATTCAATTCCCTTACTATTCAATTTCATATAACCTTATGTAACAATTTCAATTATCGAAAGTTCATATCACAGCACATATCATTAATAAAAATTCCAACTTCCATCTTTTTTGATTTGAGTTAATTTTTTGAGTGACTGACTACTCTCCCAAACAATAAACCTATTGATTTTACTTTATGGGTTCTCTGTTTTCAATTAAAACATAATAATGACCAACACGTTCTCATTGCTTACCATGTCATTTTAATTTTCAGCTTCAGTTTATCGTGGGTGAAAAGGCTAAACTTGTTTATGCCCTACGGCTTATGTTGTCTGGGGTCTGTTCATCCATCCAAACACATGCTTGGAAAATGTTTTAATTTTCATCTTCCTTGCAAGAACCAGTTGCCAAATGTAACTGATATGTTGTGTAAAGGTTTCTAGACAATCTGAATATACATAATAGATTTTGTGACTCTACCGCTATTAAAACTGCCTTTTTCATGTTTCCTATAATCTTTAGAGAGATTAAATCTGACTTACAACTCCTTTAATAAAGGGGGGCTTAAGTTAGTAGACTTGATCTAGACCCCCCTTCAAATATTGGCGTTGCAGGGTGTCCAACCTCAAATCTTTTTTTAATTTGTTATCTGTATATCATTAATGCGAAGAATCTAAAATTTGTAGAATATCATCTTTGAAGGATGGAGACTAACTTGTACAAATTTTATTATCATATCCCAAAACCAGGCAATGGCAGAGGTGCAACTTTAGGGTGACTTACCCTGTTTCGGGCTGTTTACCCAGTTACAGGTAAAATATAATGATTAATTTAATGAGGTGAGGTAAAGTACCTAAAATGTGCAGTGAGGTAAACTACCTGAAGTGTGCAGTGAGGTTAAATTCCTGAATTAGGATGAAGTCAACTACCTGAAGTGTGCAGTGAGGTCAACCACCTGAAGTGTGCAGTGAGGTCAACTACCTGAAGTGTGCGGTGAGGTCAACCACCTGAAGTATGCTGTGAGGTCAACTACCTGAAGTTAACCGTGGTCAACTAACTGAAATGTGCTGTGAGGTCAACTATCTGAAGTGTGCTGTGTGGTCAACTACCTGAAATGTGCTGTGAGGTAAACTACCTAAAGATATGATGAGGTCAACTACTTAAGGTGTGCTGTGAGGTCAACTACTTAAGGTGTGCTGTGAGGTCACCTACCTGAAGTGTGATGTGAGGTCAACTACCTGAAGTGTGCTGTGTGGTCAACTACCTGAAATGTGCTGTGAGGTTAACTACCCGAAGTATACGATGAGGTCAACTACCTGAAGTGTGCTGTGAGGTCAACTACCTGAAGTGTGCTGTGTAGTCAACTACCTGAAATGTGCCCCCCCCCCACCCTTTACACTTTCTGAATCCGAACCCCCCCTTTCAAAAATCCTGGATCCGCCACTGTAAAGTGTGCTGTGAGGTCAACTACTTGAGGTGTGCAGTAAGGTATATTACCTGAATTGTGCGGTTAGGTCAACTACCTAAAGTGTGCGGTGTTGTCATCCAAACTACCTTATGTGCGCAGTGAGGTCAGACTAGTTAGAGGTGTTTCTATGATTTAATTTGTACAGGTTTGTGATAGAGGCTAAAGAGGTCACCACCTTATAAACTATCTGATACTTCTTCCTTTGATATTATTTATTGAAGGTAAATTATACTGAAATTTTGTGTAATCATGACTTCACCAGTGCAAAGTTGTATGCTGTAAACTTGGTGGTTTTCTTAACTATGATAGGCAATTGATGTCTTATCGTTTGATCTGTAAGTCTTCTACCATTACAATTACATATAATGCAGAGCCTGATGTGCAGCAGAGCCCATGGCCCTATTTTATTTCTGAAGAACTACTGCCAAACTGGAACACTACGTACACTTAACTTTCCTCCCTCCCAAAGATGTAATTGTTAGATGAGACAATGAAAATGTAATGAGACAGGCAGCACTGACTTTCCCGAGTCTTTGATCTTGTTCCCGACATCTCTTAGCAGCACGTCCTCCAGCTCCCTTATCATGACCTTCACCCCAGGGAGAGCACTGCCTTCAGCATCTGTCACAAACTGTGCTAAATCACTGTGTACAACACTCATCAACCTTCTCTCACAATGCATTATGTCACCACATAGCAGAAATGTAGCCTTTTAATTGATTCCAAAGCAAATATTTTGTACGTTAATTATCTGTTGTTTCAACGATGGAATTCTGAAGTAGTATGAAAACAAATGCTAAAGTATTTGAGGGAAGTAAGTGTGGGAGCACTGTACCTTTTCCCTGCAGCTGTTCCTCACGAAGACGAAGCTTGCATTGAGCCAGCTGATCCTGAGCACGTTCAAACCCAAGCCTGCACAGCTCCACTTCTGTCTCTGCATCATGCACGGCCTGCAGGGTCCCACGGTAAAACATAAATTTTATCATACAATTGATTGTATTATATTTTTGGCAGGCTCTCATACGGATAAACCATGAAATTTCAAGGTCAGAATTTGTGACTAAACAAATAATTTTACTCACAGTGTGAGTTACATATTTACTCACTTTTTATTCCTCATCAGTGTTCTTTACTTTTGTTTGTTTGGCCTAGATTGGATACATAAAGCAGTCTTTTATTTCAGCTTTCCATTAATATTTGTAGTTTCTACATAAGCTGCCATTTGCAATCAAACTGAAGGAAGGCAACTCGTGCCCTAGTAAGATGGGCCTCTCCATCTGATAATTATAAGGGGAAATAAGATGAGGTCAAATTCACCATGACCAATATTTTTTAATTTGAAAATTCACCCTGATTAGGAGTCAGAATCTGCATACAAGATTTCCTGCTTTCCGAGCCTTTTTATTCTGGACTAATAGATGAAATAGGGTTTTAGTGCCGGCCTTCTGACTGTTATCAAGGGCTACAGAGTGACAAAATCTACAATTTAGTCCCCAACTGTCAATGAGGCTGCAACAAGAATTCAGATTTCTGGACCATTTCGTTAAGGAGTACTTTATGAAAATAGGTGTTGACCCTGTGAAGCTTATTAGAGGCCAAAGAGTCACTAAGTCTACAATTTAAATCCCTATTGGCCAAGATACATATGTAGAAGATCTTAACCCTCTGAGGTCACAACTTATCGTCATACCTGAAGCATGAGTCGGGGGTCATCTGCCTGTAGTTTGAGTAAATGTTAACTACCTGAGGTGAGCTATTTGAATTGTGGTGAGGTAAAATACCATACCTGAAATATGAAATGAGGTCAACTAAATGAAGTGTGAGTCAAGGGCAACTACCTGAAATGTAAGGTGGGGTCAACTACCTGAAGTGTGAGTCAAGGTCAAATTCTGAAGTGTGGGTTGAGATGAACTACCTGAATTGTGATTTGAGTATAGCTACCTGAAGTGTGACTTGAGGTCATCTACCTGAAGTATGATGTGAGGTCACCTACCTGAAGTGTGACCTGAAGTATGATGTGAGGTCATCTACCTGAAGTGTGATGTGAGGTCACCTACCTGAAGTGTGATGTGAGGTCACCTACCTGAAGTGTGATTAGAGGTCACCTAACTGAAGTATGATGTGAGGTCACCTACCTAAAGTATGATTTCAGGTCACCTACCTGAAGTATGATATGAGGTCACCTACCTGAAGTGTGATGTGAGGTCACCTACCTGAAGTGTGATTTGAGGTCATCTACCTGAAGTATGATGTGAGGTCATCTACCTGAAGTGTGATGTGAGGTCACCTACCTGAAGTGTGATTTGAGGTCATCTACCTGAAGTATGATGTGAGGTCATCTACCTGAAGTGTGATGTGAGGTCACCTACCTGAAGTGTGATGTGAGGTCACCTACCTGAAGTGTGATTTGAGGTCACCTAACTGAAGTATGATGTGAGGTCACCTTACTGAAGTATGATTTCAGGTCACCTACGTGAAGTGTGATTTAAGGTCACCTACGTGAAGTGTAATTTAAGGTCACCTACGTGAAGTGTGATTTAAGGTCACCTACCTGAAGTGTGATTTGAGTCCTCTCAAACCCGCTATCCACAGCTGTGTCATGCTCCGTGATGCGCTTGTTCAACTCACAGTACGCCTTGTCGAGCTGCAAAATAAACACTTGCTTTACTTCAAGCAGGTTTAACTACAGGACATGCCTCTAATTACATTATTGATTACCATTGCAGTTATTTATTCCATACAAGGTGCAAAGATATCACATTTTACCTATGTATTTAAACATGACCAGTGTCATATTCATTACTCTGATACTATTGCACATATCATTTTTGAATAGCAGCTAGTGTTCCTGTGCAATTTCTGTAAAGTTTTATAATTAAATCTTTTGTCAGTCAATAAGTCTTGGCTGGTCAAGTAACAGCAAAGACTTTCAAAAACAAAATTGGTATTAAAAACATCATTCTCTCGAGTGTCAATCAATTATATATTCAGTTCACGTCTTAAATTGTGGATTTTATTCAAGTTAAATAGATTGATGCTTTAAAAAGATAAAGAAAACAGGAAAGAGCTTTTATGGAAAATAAAAACCCTTGTCATGGTTATTAGCATTAAAAATTCATTTTTCTCAATCATTCTCTCTATATGGTAAGCAGGTTTATTATTTTGGTAAAAATTATTTTCCTTAGATGATCTTAAACACTGTATTTTTGCAATTGACAAACTATATTTTTGACAATTTTTATGTTCACCTGCTTCTGTTTGGTTTCAAACTCCTTCCTGGCTGCACTGATTTCCCCCTCCAGTCTGCAACACAGGCAACAAATCAAAATAAAAAGTCCCTGCAAACTCCTTCCTGGCTGCACTGATTTCCCCCTCCAGTCTGCAACACAGGCAACAAATCAAAATAAAAAGTCCCTGCAAACTCCTTCCTGGCTGCACTGATTTCCCCCTCCAGTCTGCAACACAGGCAACAAATCAACTTAAGCTAAGCTTATCCCTGCAAACTCTTTCTCTATTGAAATGGTCATCATATTCTGCAAACATAAACAAGCTCTACAATCTTGTAGTGAAAGTGACTTTGAATAGCAAGACATGCAGTCATAGTGAGGGAATGAAAAGAGATTGCTTAATTATTTCATTTAGAATTAAGGGTACTAGTGGTACATGATATGTACCTACACATACGAGGGTTGTCCCAAAAGTATCCGGCCTGAATATGAAAACATGCCTGAAACGCAACCATACTGTGCGTGCATGAAGAACATTCATTGACATGTAAATGGCATGAAAATCACAAGATGCATACTCTTCAATTGCATATAATAGCCTGTCATTCAAAGGTACCCTCACATCTTTACCGAAATGGAGAAAAGTGAATGAAGGGCTGTTATCAAATATCTGAGTTTAAAAAAATACTCATGTCATTACATAAGATGAAACCTGGGTTCATCATTTTGATCCTAAAACAAAAAGCCAAAGCATGCAATGGAAACACAGCACATTACCCACCCCATTACCCAAGTTCATATCTTGTTCCTCCAGTCGGAAGGTCATGACATCCGTTTTCTGGGACGCTCAGGGTGTGATAATGATTGATTATTTAAAGAAAGGTTCTACAATCAATGGCACTCATTACACAAATGAACAATTACGAGAAAAAATCAAAGAGAAACACAGGGGTAAACTGTGCAAAGGTGTGTGGCTGTTTCAGGACAATGCTCCAGTTCACACCGCCCATATTGCAGTCAGTGCAGCACAGGATTGTGGGTTCAGGATTCTCCCCCACCCTGCCTATTCTCTAGACCTAGTCCCCTCAGACTTCTTCCTCTTCCCTTGACTGAAAACAGAGCTCTGTGGCCAAAGGTTTAAGACTGACGATTACGTCATTGCTGCAGTAGAGGAGTTTTTGGGGTCTCGTGATAAGAAGTGGTTTTCAGAGTGGTTGCAGATGTTACAAAAACGCTGTAGCAAATTGCATTGAGGTCAAGGGTGATTATGTAAAAAAAATAAGTCATAAACATTTGAATGTTTCTTTGGTTTTTATGGTCAGGCCAGAAATTTTTGGGACATCCCTCATACTTCTGAAAATATCCAATAAATCGGACGTTTCAAAATTACAAATTCTCTATAAAATTGTAGATGAACACAACCCAATAAAACAAGTTTTTTTTCTGAAAGTTGTAGAGAAAGTGTGAACTCTCAAAGTGAAAGAGCACAAATGTGTCACCGAATTATCTTTCCCAAACAGCAGACAGCCAAGCATCGATCGCTGTTCTAATCGCTGTTGTTTTATCAAGAAAGCACAGAAAACCTTAACTTTAAAAAGTACACGCTTGGAACACGCTTTCTTGTTTTGCAACATACCAAAGAATATGACAGTATGAAAATGAGGAGCCAGACCCATGTGTAAGGATTTGGCTGGTATCTTTTATAGTTGTGTCGTTTGCGCATAGCGCACGTGACCACAGTCGGGGACTTGTAATTCCAGTTGGTTGTCACATGGTATCAAGTCTCGTCAGTGTCACCAAGTGAAGTTCAACTCAAGTTGTCAAGTTTAGAGAGTGCAAGATAAAGAATACATTAACGCTACCGTATCGTGTTTAAATGACTGAATGAATATAAAAGCATACATTGTAAAGAACATGGATTTTTAAGTTCGGCTGCATGTACATGTATGAATGTAAACATACCAATTGACTGATGCATTTAAACTATATAAGTCTTGTTTATTGATTTCAGTCAATCTTTTTCTCTAAAAGAATAAAGATGTGACGTCGCTCTCCATAGTTTGTACATTCGTTACAACATCCTTATCAAGAATGATATCAAAATGCCATAACTGTTGCGATGAGAGTTCTTTTGTTCAGCACGAAAAACTGAGTGTCAAAACATACCATGTTCACGATGATGCTCTCATAAAAATCATGAACTTAAAGTGTTACTTTCATTTGTCGAGTTTTAAGGCAATAACGAACATTTTCTGAACACAGAAAGACATTACATGACCTTGGCTGAAAATGTCAGGAAATAGGTATGTTGAGATCAGGACACTCTCTGGTAGGAGTTGCAGTGCACTTTCAAGTCAATCTCACCTAAGGAACCTCTACCATTAGACTGTTGTTACGATGAGGTAAGGTAGGGAACAACACCTAAACAAGACTGAATGATTGTACTGCATGCCTTGCTAATGTCTTCAAGCAAGTCTCGAAGATAAACGCCAATCTTACAGCTGTCACAAAATAGAGACATTGGCTCTTTAGCTCATCAGACTATCTAAAAATCTTTTTTAAATGGTAACAGGGTCACATGATGAGCTGCCACAGGATCACCAAATCCATTCATTATAATTACAAATCAAAAAAACTATTAGTCAAGGAGTCTGCACACAAAGTTTCAGCATTCTAGGCCTCTTGCTTCTGGTGAGGAAGATGAAAATAGCTTTCTAGGGTCTGGTCCCTCTGGCCTTATTAGGGTTCACAGGGTCACCAAACCTATATATTTAGAATCCTGACAGCTCAGGAGATTTTACACAAGATTTCCACTTTTAAGGCCTTTGTTTGTTGAGCAGTAGATGAACATAAGTTTTGAGGGTGTGGTCCCTGGGTCCCTATTAGGTTTCAGTTTTCTAGTTTTCTAAGATGAAAATAGGTCATTAGGGCTTGGCCCCTGTGACCCTTAGTAGGGGTCACTTGGTCACCAAGTCTATAAATTGAAATTCCAATTATCTATGGAGTCTGTTCACAAGGTTTCAGCTTTCTAGGCCTTTTGCATCTTTAGAAGAAGAAAATATGTTTAGGGCATGGTCCCTGTGGCCCTTAATAAGGATGGACAGAGCACAAGCGCCTGTCACAATTTATGGGTAAAAGATACCACATATATAGAATGAATCAAGGTAATTCACTTCTTAATGGTCTTGTGCAGACGATTTTTTAAAAACGATGTTTATTGCGAAATAAAAATGTTCAAGGTAAAATGTTTGTTATGGATCGAAAGTTTACTTACTATTCTTATCATTTATCGTCACTTTGCCACTAAACTATGTCTTTAAACAGTCATTTGAGACCTTTTTTGTCTCCGGGCCGCCATTTCAGTCTCTTCGCCGCAAAAGTTGACACTCTTGACCTGGACACGCCGGGCATAAAAGCGAGTGTAGTGTAGGAGTGAGTAACATGTAGTGTAGGAGTGAGTAACATGTAGTGTAGAATGAGTTACATGTAGTATAGGAATGAGTAACATGTAGTGTAGGAATGAGTAACATGTAGTGTAGGAGTGAGTAACATGTAGTGTAGGAGTGAGTAACATGTAGTGTAAGAGTGAGTAACATGTAGTGTAGGAGTGAGTAACATGTAGTGTAGGAGTGAGTAACATGTAGTGTAGGAGTGAGTAACATGTAGTGTAAGAGTGAGTAACATGTAGTGTAGGATGGAGTTACATGTTGTGTAGGAGTGAGTAACATGTAGTGTAGGAGTGAGTAACATGTAGTGTAGGAGTGAGTAACATGTAGTGTAGGAGTGAGTAACATGTAGTGTAGGAGTGAGTAACATGTAGTGTAGGAATGAGTAACATGTAGTGTAGGAGTGAGTAACATGTAGTGTAGGAGTGAGTAACATGTAGTGTAAGAGTGAGTTACATGTAGTGTAGGAGTGAGTAACATGTAGTGTAGAGTGAGTTACATGTAGTGTAGAGTGAGTGACATGTAGTGTAGGAAGAAGTTACATGTAGTGTAGGAGTGAGTGACATTTAGTGTAGAAGTAACATGTAGTGTAAGAGTGAGTTACATGTAGTGTAGGATGGAGTTACATGTTGTGTAGGAGTGAGTAACATGTAGTGTAGAGTGAGTTACATGTAGTGTAGGAGTGAGTAACATGTAGTGTAGAGTGAGTTACATGTAGTGTAGAGTGAGTAACATGTAGTGTAAGAGTGAGTTACATGTAGCGTAAGAGTGAGTAACATGTAGTGTAGGAGTGAGTAACATGTAGTGTAGGAGTGAGTAACATGTAGTGTAGGAGTGAGTAACATGTAGTGTAGAGTGAGTTACATGTAGTGTAGGAGTGAGTAACATGTAGTGTAGAGTGAGTTACATGTAGTGTAAGAGTGAGTAACATGTAAGAGTGAGTAACATGGAGTGTAGAGTGAGTTACATGTAGTATAGGAATGAGTAACATGTAGTGTAGGAATGAGTAACATGTAGTGTAGGAGTGAGTAACATGTAGTGTAGGAGTGAGTAACATGTAGTGTAGGAGTGAGTAACATGTAGTGTAGGAGTGAGTAACATGTAGTGTAGAGTGAGTTACATGTAGTGTAAGAGTGAGTAACATGTAAGAGTGAGTAACATGGAGTGTAGAGTGAGTTACATGTAGTATAGGAATGAGTAACATGTAGTGTAGGAGTGAGTAACATGTAGTGTAGGAATGAGTAACATGTAGTGTAGGAATGAGTAACATGTAGTGTAGGAGTGAGTAACATGTAGTGTAGGAGTGAGTAACATGTAGTGTAGGAATGAGTAACATGTAGTGTAGGAGTGAGTAACATGTAGTGTAGGAGTGAGTAACATGTAGTGTAAGAGTGAGTAACATGTAGTGTAGGAGTGAGTAACATGTAGTGTAGGAGTGAGTAACATGTAGTGTAGGAGTGAGTAACATGTAGTGTAAGAGTGAGTAACATGTAGTGTAGGATGGAGTTACATGTTGTGTAGGAGTGAGTAACATGTAGTGTAGGAGTGAGTAACATGTAGTGTAGGAGTGAGTAACATGTAGTGTAGGAGTGAGTAACATGTAGTGTAGGAATGAGTAACATGTAGTGTAGGAGTGAGTAACATGTAGTGTAGGAGTGAGTAACATGTAGTGTAAGAGTGAGTTACATGTAGTGTAGGAGTGAGTAACATGTAGTGTAGAGTGAGTTACATGTAGTGTAGAGTGAGTGACATGTAGTGTAGGAAGAAGTTACATGTAGTGTAGGAGTGAGTGACATTTAGTGTAGAAGTAACATGTAGTGTAAGAGTGAGTTACATGTAGTGTAGGATGGAGTTACATGTTGTGTAGGAGTGAGTAACATGTAGTGTAGAGTGAGTTACATGTAGTGTAGGAGTGAGTAACATGTAGTGTAGAGTGAGTTACATGTAGTGTAGAGTGAGTAACATGTAGTGTAAGAGTGAGTTACATGTAGCGTAAGAGTGAGTAACATGTAGTGTAGGAGTGAGTAACATGTAGTGTAGGAGTGAGTTACATGTAGTGTAGGAGTGAGTAACATGTAGTGTAGAGTGAGTTACATGTAGTGTAGAGTGAGTAACATGTAGTGTAAGAGTGAGTAACATGTAGTGTAGGAATGAGTAACATGTAGTGTAGAGTGAGTTACATGTAGTGTAGGAGTGAGTAACATGTAGTGTAGGAGTGAGTAACATGTAGTGTAGAGTGAGTTACATGTAGTGTAGGAGTGAGTAACATGTAGTGTAGGAGTGAGTAACATGTAGTGTAGAGTGAGTTACATGTAGTGTAAGAGTGAGTAACATGTAAGAGTGAGTAACATGGAGTGTAGAGTGAGTTACATGTAGTGTAAGAGTGAGTAACATGTAGTGTAGGATTGAGTAACATGTAGTGTAGTCTAGAGTGAGTAACATGGAGTGTAAGAGTGAGTAACATGTAAGAGTGAGTAACATGGAGTGTAAGAGTGAGTAACATGGAGGTTAAGAGTGAGTAACATGTAAGAGTGAGTAACACGGAGTGTAAGAGTGAGTAACATGGAGTGTAGAGTGAGTAACACACAGTGTAAGAGTGAGTAACATGGAGTGTAAGAGTGAGTAACATGTAGTGTAGGATTGAGTAACATAGAGTGTAAGAGTGAGTAACATGGAGTGTAAGAGTGAGTAACATGGAGTGTAAGAGTGAGTAACATGTAGTGTAAGAGTGAGTAACATAGAGTGTAAGAGTGAGTAACATGTAGTGTAAGAGTGAGTAACATGGAGAGACAGAGTGAGTAACATGTAGTGTAAGAGTGAGTAACATAGAGTGTAAGAGTGAGTAACATGGAGTGTAAGAGTGAGTAACATGTAGTGTAAGAGTGAGTAACATAGAGTGTAAGAGTGAGTAACATGGAGTGTAAGAGTGAGTAACATGGAGTGTAAGAGTGAGTAACATGGAGAGACAGAGTGAGTAACATGTAGTGTAAGAGTGAGTAACATAGAGTGTAAGAGTGAGTAACATGTAGTGTAAGAGTGAGTAACATGGAGAGACAGAGTGAGTAACATGTAGTGTAAGAGTAACATGGAGTGTAAGAGTGAGTAACATGGAGTGTAAGAGTGAGTAACATGGAGAGACAGAGTGAGTAACATGTAGTGTAAGAGTGAGTAACATAGAGTGTAAGAGTGAGTAACATGTAGTGTAAGAGTGAGTAACATGGAGTGTAAGAGTGAGTAACATGGAGTGTAAGAGTAACATGTAGTGTAAGAGTGAATAACATGGAGGGTAAGAGTGAGTAACATGTAAGAGTGAGTAACATGGAGTGTAAGAGTGAGTAACATGGAGAGAAAGAGTGAGTAACATGGAGTGTAAGAGTGAGTAACATGGAGTGTAAGAGTGAGTATGATCCTTAGAAGGAATGCTGACTGACTTGTCCTGTTCTGCCTCATGTCTGCGCTGCTCGTCCTCTTCTCGCCTCTCCCTCTCAGCCTCTATCTTCTTCAGCAATGCTTCTGTCTGGCTGATCTCCCATGAAGCGATGAACTCACGCACTGACTCTACTGATGCCACCTGCACATAAAGCTTAGGGTACAGATCTTACCTTCTCAATACATTCTCTTACCATTTTGAAGAAATAATTATAAGCCAGAAAAAGGAATTATCCAGGAATGCCTTGACAGTACTTGTTATGTCCCCTACAAAGCTTTGAAGGAGACATAATTTTTTAACCTCTGTCTATATAATTCTGTAATTCCATAATTCAGTAATTACAAAAAGCTTTCACATCTAAAAAATAGTCAAAATATTTTGTTTAACAAAACTTAGTATTTGGTAAGACCTGGTGGTAAAGTGGTGCCTTTTACTACTTTGGTTATAAAGATTATATATTTTTTCTAGTTTCCATGGATCAATTTGAACCAGGAATTCTCGTATTTAAGCCCAGGCCTTAATTTTGAATTTTGCTCATGTGAGTATTGAAACATTTCATCTGAAATTAAGCCCTGGGCTAAAATTCGAAAAAAAGTAAACGACAAAAAAACATGGTTCTTTTATACTTTTTAATGGAACGAATTGAATGAAATCAAATTGATAAACATGAATGGTTGTAAAACACAATTGTGATTCCCCGTCACGTATATTTGCGAATGAAAAGTTACATAATTTGCTTTGCTCAATCGGACTATGTCTGACCATGACGTTTTTACACTCGACAGCCACTGGGTATCGATCATAGGCATTTAAATTGTCACATTTAGTGCTCCGTATGTCACCTGCGATGGGAGTCCAGTTATAATCACCGATTTGACGCGATGTCGTCAAAGTAAGTACCTGCGGTTTGAATTTTGAAAGGGAGACCACTCTAAAATTGATTTCAAATTTAAGCCCATGGGCTTAATAACGGCAGGGCCTAATACGAGAATTCCCGGTATGAGGGTAAAGCCCAACTCACACTACGTACGATCGACTACGATTGCTGAAGAAAGTGTCGTATAGTCATCGTGTTGTTATTGTGTGGTTATTGTGCAGTTATTGGGTGGTTACCGTACAGTGCGTACAGTGATCGTGCTATTTGTCCAACACGATTCGTTCAAATCGCAAACATGTTCCTGATTTCAGAAAATCGTGTTGTGGGTGTGTCGATCGTGTAGTGATTGTGTGGTGATTGTGTAGTGTATGTGTTGTGATTGTGTTGATCGTGCTTCAGCCTTAGGACACGATAACAGCACAACCACAACACGATGGATAAATTGTCCCTCTTGCAATAGTACTATTATCGTAAATCAACCCTTATAGTGCTAAACTTACACGAGGTCATACAGCATTTTGGTATACATGAGAGCACCATGATACATCATCAACACATCACTGTCAACTAGTTAGTTAGTTTCAGTTACAACAATTGACAGAAATCTTCTTTTTTGTTTTCATAGTAAGAAGTATTTTGCGAGGCAGTCAATGACAAAAATATCCTTGTAATACGTAAATAATTGGGCCAGCTTTAAGCCTGAAGGATATGTTCTGAAATATTCTGAAAGAATATCATTTCTCAATTTCTTATAAAAAGGGCATTCTAAACAAAAATGGTATCCGTTTTCCATATAAGGTATAATACAAAGCGGACAAAGGCGATCGTCCCTTTTAAGACCTATATAAATACCGTATTCTACCATCAAATTGTGACTAGAGCAGCGAAACCTACTAAGAAAAATACGAAACTTTCTCACACTGACACTACTAATATAAAACTCAAACTCTATAAATGTTTTACCCTACAACAGAAATCAAGTTTTGAGACCAAATTAATATCTGATGAGCACAACTGATTATGTCTATACATCTTTGCTTGAACAATTCTACAAACGTCGAAATGTTTGAATTCCGATCTGCCAACACATTACCAAACCCATAAGTAGACAAAAGTGATTTCACTTTAAAAGCCCAACAATCTAAACCCTTTTCAACCAGACAATAGTGATAATCATATACCGTTTTAATAGTGTGTTTTCAGTTTGAGACAAAAGTCAAACACAATATTTGATAATTTTGACATACTGATTTACCTTTAATGACCAAGTTCATCAAGCGCCGTGATGTTAGGCGTATATTTCTAGAAAGACCTAAAAACTGTTTACAAAACCTTTCATGGACATTCACTACAGATGGCAATGGATGAAAGCCCCAGATTGAGGGTAAGGTATTAGCGAGGGAGACGAGCGAATCGCCATGTCACTGCCGACAATTCTCTACCAGTGCATACCCACTGTTTTGTCCAGTTGTAGCTCCGTGATTAATTCCTTCACAACCAATGTTCTAATACACGCTCTTCTCGGGCTTCCAGCAGGTTCCCCTTACGGCAAAATATTGCAACATAGACTTCAATGCAATATTTCAGCCAAGATTTTGATTCAAGGTTTGATAAGTCTTATGCAACAAGAATTCATCACAAGCCAAATTGTTTGGTAGCGTAAGACTTATCAAATCTATGAATAACTTTCATACGCAATCGTACGAAAATTCAAATAAGTAAATAGAAATACACTCCCAAACACATTAGAAAAAAAAATAGTAATGTCATCGGTAAAAGGAATATAATGTTTGCTTTTGTTTGTTCTGTTAGATTTAAAAGCAGATGGACTAGTTATCAATAAGAAATTAAACTGAATCAAAGTAGATAATAATGATATCAATGGGGATACTTATATTACGCTTGACTAACACGACATTGCTCTCTCAGGCAAATTGTTAAGTATTTATCACAGACTTACGCTTTTGGAATGAGAACAATGTCGTCGACTAGGTTGTCGACTAGGTTGGCTGGATACTTGCGTTGAGTATGGATGTGTTGAGTTTGTTGTCGGCTTTCTTGAAGAAGAAGAAACCGACAACAAGCTCCCGTTCTTAGATGTTTTGGTCAAGAAAGCCGACGACAAACTCAACACATCCATCTACAGAAAACCCACCCACGCAGACCATTATCTTCATTTCAAATCCAACCACCCCCCTCCAGGTCAAAAAAGGTATCATTGCCACTCTTACCCGCCATGCAAAGAACATCTGCTCCTCACCACAAGCCCTAGACACCGAACTCAACCACCTCCGTAGAGTCCAGCCAACCTAGTCGACAAAATCATCAAGTCCACCCTCAGCCCCACCAGCAAAAACCCCCGCCAGCAGTAAGCCCCCTTCATCATAAGCATTCCATATATCAGCACCACCAGCCACCACATCCGACGATTACTCAAGAAGCAGGCCAACATCGATGTAGTTTTCAAAAAAGGACAATCAATGCAGAACATCCTTCGAGCCACTGGTTGACCTCCAAACAGCATCAAACAGGTCCCATCCGGAGTAGTCTACCACATCAAGTTTGAATATGGCGACTCTTACATCGGTGAAACGTCCCGGCCACTCCCCAAAAGAATCGAGGAACATAAAACCTCAGTCACAAACAAGGACTCAAAATCAGCCATCTCTGACCACATCCAGGCCCACCCAAAACACAACAACCATTGGAACAACATTGAAATTCTTGAAACCAGTCACCCAGATTATAAGATCAGAAAGACTTTAGAAGAAATGAATATTTTGAAATTTAACCCCGCCATGAACAGAGATTAAGGATATGACATCCCATAAGCCTACCATCACTTGATCAAGACCAATCAACGCTAATCCCTCTCAATCAGTATCCACCTCATTGTCCATTTGGCTTCCAATCTATTGCAAAAGCATTTACTGTACATCAACATAATTACTTGTGTAAACATGCCTCAACGTATGTATATAATCACAGTGCTGTAACCTTGAGTATCACTTGCTTGATAACGGTGTTAGTATCTACACCGAAATGTCGCATCTCTTTGCAATATAGAAGTTGTTAATCCATAAATTTCCTATTTTCTTCATCATACCAACTTCTAAATGCCACTCAAAGAAGTTTCTCAATGTTAAGAAGTTAACTTCCTTACGTGGTCTGGAAATTCAACTGCTTTGAATCAGCACTAATGCCCGTCAAACACCATCAGTAGTTATTTGCATAAAGCCAGTAGATGAGAAAAACTCAGGAAGATTGTCCGAAGATAATGTTAGAATTAGTAATATATGTCCACATGTCTTTATTGCAATGACATTGTAATTCATAGCTGCAATGCATCACAGGATGAATAATAATTCTACATTGATCATAAAAAGCAATGGTTAACCTTTCTTGCCTTTGCACAAATAATTTTAAAAAGGTGCATTAGTCTTACACAATTCGTTATTCCATCCTGAAAGCGTTGTGTCAAGTTTGTGTTGATTGTGTTCTGGCCGTGTTAGAATCGTGATCTTACGTGCAATGGTTGTACCCACATCGTGTACCTCACGCACAGAAACCGTTTTGACATAACCACAATATGATACCAATACGATCGAATCGTAATGTTCCATAGTGTAATCGTAAGTAGTGTGAGTTGGGACTTTATGCTTTTGTTCCGGGCCATATCTCAAATGCTGTTTAATATTTTTCTATGAAATTTGGTTTGTAGTTAGACCTCGTAGTGGAGTAGTGGCTTTTGTTACTGAGGATATTTTGAATTTTTATATTTTTAGTGGTTTCCATGGAAAAAATTCAAACTTAATGTATGTGGTATTGGTGAGTTTGACCTTTTTCTGGTTCTATCTCGTAATCTTTTCAGTATTATTTCATGGAGATGGGCTTATGGCATGGCATGTCGTCCAGCACCCAACCACCCGTAAACTTTTAACCATTGCATCTTCTTAACAAATGACTCAGGTAATCTGAAATCTTGTGTACAGAATCCTTGACTAACAAATAATACCTTTGATGAACCTGTGACCCCTAATAAGGGCCAAAAGGAGCAACACTCTAAAACCCTTCATCATTTTCTCCAGAAGCAAAATGTCTAGAAAGGTGAAACTTTGTGTACAGACTCTTTAACTAATGAGGTTTTTGATTTATACATTTGGTGACCCTGTGACCCCTAACAGGGGCCACTGGGCCACACTCCAAAAACCTTTTTTCATCTTCTTCTCCAGAAACAAAATGTTTAGAAAGTTGAAACTTTGTATACAGACTCCTTAGGTAATGGGTATTCTGATTTACAGTGTAGGAAATCGGGGTATGTATTATACAAATGGGTTGGCGGGTGGTATTAATTTAGTTATTACGGGTAATTATTATTTAGCTATTGGATGTTTAGGTGGCTTTTCATGATTTTATCGCTAATGTAAACATATTTGTCAATGGGATTAATGGGTGGCTTATTAACGTATTTTGCTATTCAAGTAAATATTCTATTGATGTCGTTACCTTTATCTACTTATACTTACATTTGGCAGTAATATTCCTTTGGAATTTCCTCCGATGGTAGCGCTAGAGTATTTGTTTATTGGTTAGGTGTCCGCCATGATTGTTGTTGTTGAAGTTAGGCAAGTACAGCACTAAAGTTGTTTATTGCCGCCAGCCAATCAGGGGTTAGCTCTGGGGTATAAGAGGCCTGGAGCGGTATCAATCGAGGTCATTACTGACGCAGCAATCTGCTAGTAAGTCCACTGCCGCCTACAGGGGATATCTCTCTGGCGTTTTCTTAGAAGTAGTCATAGGACAATATTTGTATTTAGTTAGACGGGTGGGGGAAATATTAGCTTAGGAAACATGTAGGATATATTTATTAATAGTTGTTTAGGGAATAAGAGGGAGTTTAAAGGAAGGTTAAGATGACATAGGGAGAGTTTAGGGCAAGTAGTTATGTAGAATAGACGTTTATTTATTACACAGGTAGTGGGAAGGGGAAGAAATTAGAGCTAGGAAACAATAGGTTAGGGAAAGGTTTCTGTGAGCGAGTGTTTTACTTTTGTTGAGTTTATTTATTTCCGTCTTTTCCGTGTTTTCATACA
This sequence comes from Phorcus lineatus, assembly GCA_921293015.1. Taxonomy (NCBI): domain Eukaryota; kingdom Metazoa; phylum Mollusca; class Gastropoda; order Trochida; family Trochidae; genus Phorcus; species Phorcus lineatus. Next base: position 29,008,550 of record OV121083.1, on the reverse strand, counting down.
GGATTAAATAATTATTATTTACATCTCTGACTTGGGTTATATTTTGGTTGAAAGGATTGATAAATGCCATCGAACTGAAGAGATTGTACGCTGTATTAACGTTTTCATAATTTTCCATCAGTAAACAAATGCACAACGCAAAGTCCTCATATAGAAAACACATACAGTTTAACATCTTGGTACAATTTACTTTACTCACTGTCACTGGGATGCCTATGAGAGGGCACGCCTATTACAACAGATTTGGTTGTAACCCTAAACCACATCCTAAAAACCTATTTTCATCTTCTTCCAGAACAAAAAGGCCAAAAAGGCTAAAATCTTGTGTACAGAGTCGTATGATATTGATAAAGACTGTAGCATAATAACTAACAGACCCATGGTCACAGCTGTGATAATAACTGTAACAAATAGATGAATAGACTCTTGCTTGGGCTGTGATGTAAGAGGTAAGCTGAGGTCATGTGAAAGTGGCAGGTGACCAGAAGGACTTGAGGGACTTAGGCACTGGCCTTACCTGACGAGGATCCTATGGCAGCTCATATGGTGACCCTGTGGCCATTTATGAAAATGAATTATAGATAGCCTGATGACCCCGGAGCCAATGGCTCTATTATTTTCTGGTATTTATGGAAACCATATGAACTTAGCGCATGAGCTGCAAATAATATAAGATGAATATGAGTGAATGAATTAAGTTTATTTTGGTATGAAGGCCATTGGCCAATGTACAATTGATGCAAATGAAATATGATATTCAGACAATATGACTTCAGATATATACACATATACATTTAACATATGGTAGAAGCCCTTTCAGATACTGCATGTCTAACAAAGAGCGATATTTTTATAAGCACATTTTTAACTTTACATGTAAACAGCTTGTGACATTTTCTTAAATCTGATTGACAGTTATTGAAATATGGCAGGCAATTTTCACATGCATCACAGACAAAAAGAAAATGTAATATACCTTCTGAATCATTTCGGATGCACATTTTACAGAGTTTGGCTACTTCACTAGTTTCTTTTAATCTGACATTTCACCGGAGAGGTAATTGCTGGATACGAAGTAAGCATAAATATCTACGATACTTCTTTACATGTACATTTGATATATTGTACTCAACATCTAATAATGACTTAATTGAATTGTAATAATATGGATAAACTGAATCATTAATTTTGCTAAACATATTTTCTTTTACGATATCTTGTAATCTTTGTTTAAAGATATGTACAAATGTATCAATGTTACCATTTTCTTGACTTAACCAAACAAAACCAAATCCATACATATTTAACAATATTCTTACATAATATGTCCAAGAAATTCTACCACTATCATAAAAAAGTTTAATATGAATATAGCATTGCTTTCGGTACCTATCTGTAGACATATTTAATAGCTTACACCAATACCTGATACATCTACATGGCAATCTACGCTGATACAATATCTACCACATTCTGCCAACAATGTTGTATTAGACACGTGTTTACCTACACCTAGTACAAACTAACAAAAGTTATTGTAAATTTTTTTATTTGCCTGTCTGTCTTGGTTTCCTAAACTTCTGCACCATAAAGTATAATTGGCTTTATCTCATTATCAAAAGGTTTGAAGAGAATACTTGCAGATATATTTGGATATTCAAATGGTAGTTGCTTGACAGCAAAAAAGGCAAATAAGGTTTCCGTACATTAAGTCCATGACAGTCAAGTTGAAAATAGTAATCCGAGGTAGTTATAATACGTTGAAAACTTTATCCAGATCCCTGTTGATACCATTTTCATAACTCCGAAACACCAGGATTACTGTTTCATCCATGTTAATATCAACACCCCATGCCAGACAGTAGTTGTGTATCAATTTTCCTTTAAAGTCCAATGACAGAATCGTCAAAGATATATAAATCATAGATATCCCCCTCAGGCTAGCATTTTCCAACAAAATTTGAAATTCTGAAATAATTATCGTAAATAGGAAAGAGTAGATATAAAAGGACAGTTCTGGACCAACGTATAGCTAATGTATGAAATACATTAAAATCCTCCTTTTAGACACACGTATTTTTTAATGTACGAAGTACATTAAAAAATGATGGGGTTCTGGACCACGGGGAATTTTTAATGTATAGCTAATGTATGAATTACATTAAAAACCTCCTTTTTAGACACACGTATTTTTAATGTACATCTCATCTCTCACTGGGGATTCTGGACAGTATCCGATGGTACGATTAATAATTCTTCTTTAACAAAGCCTCGCCCTGGTCCATCTTGTAAGTAATAAAGTGTTGGTTCACCCTTTTTAGAAACATATCGACTAATTTTATATATTTTAAGAGACCATATGGGATCCGTTGCTCTAAATCTTTGATCACCCTCGAGTTCACCCGGTTGAAATAAATATCTTACGTTAACTCTATCGGGTACAACATCAAAACATGAACTATTATATAGAGGAATTCAATGTGAGATTCATTGACATTCAAGTGCTACATTTCATAAATGTTGAAACAACTTTATTGTTGGTGCTGATGGTGCTAGCGGCCATCAACATTACAACGACACTTGCAGCGTTCAGGATAGTTTCTAACTGTCAAGGTGAATGGTGGACACCTTCTTACATGACTTTCCCAATGACATCAATGGCTATCTACACTGCACTGATATTGCCAATGTTGATCCCAAACTTTCAATTTTGTTACTTCCTTGGCAAAGAGATGGCAGGGTGCGTACGACTGCCTTCTTCAGCAAGAAAGTTCTGATTGTCAGCTATGGTTAACAACTGTTTTGCAATGCTTGACTTCTCTTCAGTGAATTCAAGTTCCAAGAACCTGTTTGTCAAGACGTCTCAGAGTAAGAGTGCACCCAGCCTAGTATTTTGTTCACTCAATGGATCACATGCTCACCTCACATTATAGCAAAATGTTTTACACACCGGAATTCAAAACAAAGCTTGAAGGGCGGCGCCCAAACTGCAGGGCTTTTTCCCCACCCTGAATACGATTATTGATAAATATCCGATTTTGATCATGACCATTTTAATAGTACAATTTACTTGACACAAAATCTTGTCAGATCATAGATGAATGGCAAGTAACAACCTAAAATAAGACTAGGAAGCAAATCAATGACTTGAGTTTTATCAGATTGAAAGGGGTATGTTTGTCGCTTACAACCAAGACCTATTTGTTTTGAGGTAGGAAGTCATGCCTACTGTTGAAGACACAGAAACTGTAGAAACACAAATGAAGAACTGAGCACAAGAACACATATTACATGAATGAATACAACAAGTCCATGGGTGTAGTGGACGGGCTGACCAGATCTTCTTCAAAATTAAAAGTCTAATATGGTGAAAGCGTTTGATTTAATGTGATAAATGTAGCCATATTGAACTCATACATTCTTCATAGAGAATTTCTAAAGAATAAAACCTTGAAGTATTTCTGTCATTCAACAATGATATTAAAAAGAAAGTATCTGCATCATATGATATATGATATCTAAATATTTAAAATATTCATACTACACCCTGGAAATCTGTCAAAAGTACTCAATTATTCAAATAAACTTTGTGCAATAATCTGGATGAAGATATTTGAAACTCAATCTAGATTACGTTTTCGTCAGTGCAGTTAAAAGATAAGTTGTCCATGCAGAGTTGCGACCTCTACATACCTTACGCATGCAATACTTTGAATCTTTAAACCAGGGACAAAGAAACAAAGAACACCTTGTTTCCTGAAATTATTGTATGCTTAGTAGTGTTCTTTCAGGTTCTTCAGCCAACTGTTTGACTAAAAGACTTGCTTTCTCCCTTGAGGACATGCTGATCATTTGAACACTAGCTGTTAGTACATGTACATCTCTACAATCAATCACTTGGCCAAAATAAATGCACCTGAACAGCATAATCCTAGACAATGTTCGTCAATAGATAAATAACCTGGTTACTTTTGGCCCGTACTTTTTGAGATTTTTCTACAATCTTGATTTTTTTCAGTTCTCTTTCTGTCAAACTTATTTTATACAATATTGTCAATTGAGGAAAAGTGAATGTCAATGTTACAGGGCCAAGGTGTGGGGAACATCATACAGCAAAATGATAGAAGCAGTTCATACATCATTCTGTAAATGTTTTACTGCTGTCTCCAAGCAAACCCCACAAACATGGTTCTCAGAGACGTGGTATAACCAATCTACAGAGTATGTTTATGACTAGTCTCAGCTATTGTGTACCAATGCTGTGCCATCATCTCCATACCTTTAGACTGCCACACAAAGCTTATCTTATGTTAAAGCTACCTCAAATGCTGGAAGAAAAACCTGGGCTATGGATATCATTATCACTCCTTTATAAACTTGGTTTTGAATGGTCTAGATCCAACAGGAAATAGGTTATACTGACATCTTCCCCCCCCCTCCAAACTTTCTTTTGTCTCCTATTTTCACAACTTGAGAGAAAAAACAACAAACTTAATTGTTTAAATCTCCAATATCAGATAATAACTTGTGTCAGGTGAAAACTCTTTGCATATTAGAAACCTATACCTGCATCTGTTATAAAAATTAACAGTGGTATTTTGTTGTTACTTTTCTAGTTTTTGCTGTAAGAGAGATTGGTGATTGTGTTGAGGAATTTCAGAAGACTTAAGAAACATACCTGTTCAGGAGTTTGACCATCAGCAGCATAAATCCTTGGATCTGCTCCATTCTGAAGTAGCACCTGCAGAAATTATCACCATCTCATCACACACAAAAATAATCAACAATTTGCGAGGTTGTTTTAATTCAATTTTTATGAAGAGATGCTTTGTATGGAATGAACATTAATCTGTACCTGACATGCATGGAGGTGACCAGCAAAGGCTGCTCGATATAGAGGTGTACGTCGGAAGTGCCCCTGGGAGTTTGGGTTGGCACCCCGCTCTAGCAGCAGCAGGATAGTGTCTGCATTGCCTCCATCTGTGTATACAACATATACACTAGCTATCAGTCTGCACACACCACTGCCCAACAGAGGAAGAGACCTTACCAGTACAGTTGTTAGTCTGATAATTGATGACCTATTGAGAACTGTTATTTCATCAACTCCTGGGTTAACATTATTATTCATGCTGTCATAAACTCACGGGCATAAGAAACATCACCTTGCACTTTTACTGTTACTGGACAACAACCAGAGATTTTTTGTCATGTTTCTATGATATACATAGCCAAAAACGTGTTGCACCCCCATACTTTTTGCATGATAATGTATTGTTGAAAGAGTTTAAATAAAACAGAATGAATATTTGAACCAGGAGTCTGTGAATACCAAGAAAACAGTTCACTGGCTGTAACATAAACTTAAATGAGGAATACCATTACCTTCTGGCATGTGAGAAATTTATGCCAAACATTGCATGAAAATTCAAGGTGAGTGAGTGAGTGAGTTATTGTTTAACACAATCAGTCAATATCGTAAACTTCCACCGAACACTTGCCTCCTCATCGGAATTGTTCCATGGGCAACTAGTGCCACTCCGCAATGCTGATTCTAATTTTGTGGAGGAGGATCCTGTCATTGAATTTTGCGTCCCTCAAATGTCCCAAAGGGCCGAGCATTATCATCCATGAATAGTGGTCTGGTGGCAAATGGGTGATTATCAAAATGCGGAATGACAACTGGATTGAGCACTTCCTGGATGTAGCAAGCCCCTGCCAGATTGCAGTGTATGCTTACCAAATCAAGCTTGCAATCAACTGAAAAGCATTCCCATACCAGATCCACCACCATATGGTACAGTTGGCATGATGTTTCTTGCTGCATAAGCTGTACCAGCACGCCTCCAAACTCTAATTCTGCCATCAACAACATGCAGAAGGAATCTGCTCTCGTCAGACCAGTGGACTCTTCTCCAAGATCTCAAGTTCATTCCTTATCTGTGTCTACACCATGCCAGACGTAGTCATCTGTGATTGTTTATAAGTTTAGGGCGCTTGATAAGTCAAAGATGAATTCTAACTGTTTAGAAGCTGAGCGGATGATGACAGTTGAGGGTGGAACTTGAAGCAAATGGATGCCGCCTTACTAGCCTCAGCTCATTTCTGTCATCTCTGTCAGAGGTCTGCCTGTTCTGCGTTTCCTTACGTTTGTTCATATTTTCTGACCAAACGTCTTACTTTGGAGTGAGGACGTCCTATTCTTGCAATCACCATGAAGGAAAGTCCAGCTCTGTGTAGGCCAATAATCTGCCAATTTACTACTTCAGTCATTTGTTTACTTGGCATTTTTTGTTGCAATGGACAAGGCTGCTATCGACCATAACAAGATTTGGATTTTGCAATATTCATGCTGCATGCTTTTTTTTCAGATCTTCATTTGTGCGATCATTTTCCTTTTGAAAACATAACAGATTCAAACCTTGATCCTAACTGAATAACTATGTTCAAGAGCTGTTTCGAATGGTTTAGATTTTATAATATACCAATGGTTTTCATTTGGGGGTACTTTTTTGGCTTTGTATATTTGGAACATTCATGTGTTGACAACATTTTACATGACACAAGGTTTACCACAGATAAAGTTTATCAGCCTATGCAATGATAAACAGGTCGTATGGCGAATGTCCTTGTCTCAATTGTCTGATCTTGCAACACTTCATTGTCTGTATTTATGGCTGGCGCTTGTTGGCTTGCTTAATTTATCATCAAAGGTGGTCCCACGTGTGTTCAATCGGGGACATATCTGGAGTCATTTTTTTGCCATTTTTGCCATTGCTCCAAATTCCTGTCCACCTTAGGCTTTGACATCGAAGTTATGACATCAATGTTGGTGCTTTCAGCGGTCAGTAGGCAATGAAACCATTATGGTGAAGACATGCTTACTGGATGCCCAAAAACAGTTTCACAATAGTTTGCCTCTAGAGAAGCAACTGTAAATGATGGGTGTTTGTGACCCTCAATATTCACCTTTTAGACCTGTCAGACGTGTTACATCGGTAACAGCTGACATTTTTCCACATGTGGCTGAGTCGCTCCTAAATACAACATACTACAAGCCCATTCTCTCAGTTCAATTATTAATCTCGGCATTCTGTCTGTATCATATATACATGAACTCCATACAGTTATTTGGAAAGATATATCCCCAAATTCAGGTCAAATTTTGTATCTATTGACACAAAAAAAGTATTTGGGTTACATTCTGGTATGATGTATAAACCTGTCTTTAACTTTTGAAAAATTCAAATAAAAGATAAATAAAAAAATATTTTGGTTACAATCGTCTGCCCATGAGTAAATATCTCATGATTATTGGTCACAGTATTGTACAAATTCCTTAGAAAAGTGATTTTTCCCAGTTGACATCTGACAAGTGCGCACTCACTGGCAGCCTCGGATAAAGGCGTGTTTTCATTAGCATCTTCAGAATCCACGACAGCCAGCAGATGTTTCTCTCGGATCACACGACCAATGCTATCTCGACCTACACCATTCTTGTCATCTAGATCAGATACCTAAAAGCAAATCGGATATTAAAGGTTGTAATCTTGTAAATATTAATGGAACTCAATGAATTTACAGACATTAACTTCTTTTAACCTATATCTAGTTGTTGTATAATTCTTATATCGCATTTTGGCACTGAGACCATAAGTTACCCAGGTATAAACACTGAGGACATCAACCGGTCGGTTCAAATTCCACAAGAGACTCATCCCTAAAATTTCTAATACTGCAGCTAATGTGAAATAACATTGCTACAATTGTTCAGCCCCTTATTGTCAGGTTTATCTGTAGTAAAATGCTTTTTTTGTGTAATCAGCTTATGATTACATAAGAGTAATAAGTAATCATTTTAAAAGGTGGATAAAGAATAACCTATTGATTATATTTCTTCTCTCTTACAAAGCATTTACAGGTAATCATTTTTACATGAACCTTAATCAATTACCCATTTACAAAAAAATCAATATCGCTTGTAAATCCTCATTTTTCTGACAAACCAAAACCTAAGTAGTTTCATAGTCAGGTCTGACTGGCTAATTAAGCCAATGAACTGGTCCCTCATCCTCCATCATCTGGTAACTTTTCTGATTATGACTTCTACATGACTACTGCCTTTTCACAAAAGCTGAAATTTTGTTTGGAAGGAACCTTTGACTCAGGAATCTTCATTTGTAGATTTGATTCTTGCCTCAACCACCCCTAGTATAGACAGATTAAGACCAAACTTCGATGTCTCACAGGCTGGATGCCACTGGACACTTTGTTTAACTAAGTAACTACTTTGTTCAAAAGTTGTATTTGTTTTTTTCGGTTGTGACAAATAGTATATAATGTTGTAATGTGGAGAAATATTTTTAGAAATAGTGAATGAATGTATGTAGATATATGTGGAGCAAGTGTTTTTGTCATACCTTCCATTGCAGTTACATTTGACTAGCTTCAGCAAACATGCTGGCACAACATCCTTTCCTATCATTTATTGCTTTAGTCTCTTCTCATTCCGACATTTGTAGATCTCAAATCCCCATTGGTTGCATCGAGATCATTACCCAGCAATGTTTGAACTTGATTGTAAACCCTGTAGCTGTGGTATGTGCTTGAATATGTGGTAGGTGGAAGGGATTAAAGGGGAATATAGATTGATCTGGAAATCATTTTTCTGCTGAACCTTGCTGATCTTTCAAAGTCAACAAACCATACTTCGATAGCTGCTTGACCATGCATACAAACATCACCCTTATTCATATGGTTTCATGAATTCAACCAAAGTTTTGCATAAGACCTTGGGCTGGCAAGCTATACCATATGGTCTTGACACTGTATCGCATCCAGTGAAGTCAGGATCTACTGTAATTTGTAGGGTCCCAATTTTGATGATTTTGGTTGATGTTTTTAGACAGATGACTGATGATTGGCACTTGAATGGTAAAGAGACAAAATCAGAAGGTATGTGTTATTCAGAGGACCCAGACTGACAAGCTGCAAAAATAATACCGCAACCATACACTACTACAATAAGAACACTGCCCTACGCATATATTGATGGATAGGTATATAACCAAATCAATCAAATATACAAGATACATACTACGAGCATGCTTTTTGGTAAATTTAATGGATTTACTAAGGCCAAGTCTGGGATATCTAAATCTTTCTGTTGTGTTGGCTCTGTTAACATATAAACAAGCTTTCTCAGTCATTCTAAGAAAGTCAATATAACCTCGCGTACAGTGTTTTCGAGCCCCTAAGGCAAACAGCAACATTTGTAATAGAACAAATATCATTTGTACTTAAATCTTATCTTATCAGTATCAAAATTTTTTTTTCTCCTTAGATACGTAATTCTATAACATATACCCCTATTTATTGCAAGAATATCTCCTAACTTCGAAAAGGTCACCTGTTTTCGAGCCCCTCAGATTTTGTGACGTAGTCAACGTATATTCACTTTTCGGGGGCCGATTTCAAAAGTTCAAAATACTGAATCAACTTTGCAACATAAAATTTTTTTAAACATCTGAAAAGAATAATTTTTTCAAAGCATATGTTTAGTTATTGATATGACAATGGAATATCAGCGTTTCCGATACCTTTGTTATAGCATGGACACCCCTTTCAACATCATATGTTTTTGTCGTTTTGGCAATTAATTTTAAATGACAATTCTTTTATGACATCATCTAATTATTGACTTTTCACCAGAAAATAATAATAGTCTACATTTACTTACCTGATGTGAAGTTTGATTAAAAGAAATAAAATAAAATCGTATGTTAATATCAGGGCGCATCTGCGCAATAATCCCTTCAGCAGCTCAGGTGTGCACTTGACTCGTAGTAATTGATGAACATAGTTGGTATCATTTGTGATTAAACACGCCTTTGGATAAATTCAAGATATACACAACTTAAATCTTTAATAATTGAATTACATTTAAAATGCAATAGTCATGTATTTGTTGCTGTGCCACTTGTCTTGATGTCCCTGACGCCAGAAATCTAAGTTTTAGACCCTTACAGTTATACGTACGGAAATTTGATATTGTATATAAAATAATTCTTAGATTTGTTTCATTTTGATGATAACATAGTATTTTGATTCAAATTGTTGATGATATCCGAATTTGCAAGAGCTTTTCGACTTACAATTTTAGCAAAATATGCATCGATCGGTGACCCGAAGTTCTTTGGCGGCCTGCCAAACCGGGTGAAAACAGACCTATCGTTTATGAGACGACCCCAACTGTCGATCGGGCGTAGAGTTAAATATAACATGTCACATGATGCCAGTCATGTGATTCTGACAGCAAGTTCATGTTCTTCAATCAAAATTAGTTCAAACTGCTCACAAACGTCTGGTTTGGATCGTTGATAGCTTGAAACCATGACTTTAAACTGTATTAGCTGAAATCAATGTTTTTTAAACGGAATAATAATTATTGGTTAAATGCCCGAAATAAAGACTAACACAAGAAAATTAATTCTTTCCGATGATTTTGGAACTTTCTCCTAACATTACGTTACGTAGTTATTTTCTAACTGATGATTTGAAAGAATTTCATACCCGTGTTTTAGGGGCTCGAAAAGGCGTGACGCTCGAAAACAGGTAACGTGGGGATACAGAGCGCTCAAAGTTTAAATGAAGAGGAGTATGACTTTTGACTGTTTGATTTACTCAAAACAAAGGCTATTTCTGAAGAATTATGCTTTATCTAATGTCATGGAAATGAAGTCAATCTAATAAAATAGATTTGCATACCTTTCCTTTCCAATTAATTGACAGTTATCAAATGATTTTTTAAATTCAATGGACTAACTGATAAAAGGAAAAAATAAAAAATAAATGACAAGCACCTAAATATGATTAGAGAGATAAACCCAGTGTGTTTGAAAATCAGAGACATGTTATACTTAATAGCGAGTAAATCTAAAATTGAGGTTTTAATTTTAAATTTACTCGCTATAAATCCAGTATAACATGTCCCTGATTTTCAAACACTAAATTCCTATCAAATTCAGGTGAGAAACAAAATAAAGCAATTTTGTCCAACCTCTTCTCTTTATTTACTGGACTATAAGGGCAGGGCAGGGCAGGGCAGGGCAGGGCAGGGCAGGGCAGGGCAGGGCAGGGAGGCATAAGAACAAAGCTTAACAAGAGGTTAATGATTCTGGGTCACTCTTTATCATAACCTTATATATTCTAGGTTGCTGAAACAATATCTTGCATATATTCAAGGGGTGATTGTTAATTGGGTTTTAAACAGAAATCAAGCGCATGGTCAGATCGCCGTAGATAAAAATAGAATTGGAATTCCTTACCAAAACGAAACTAAGAATGAAAGTCGACTCAATATTTACGGCACACAACTGATGCAAAGTCTATCAGCTTACATTTTCGTACCGTCATTGGTTTATAACAATGGAATTTTCCTGCGTCCCTGTGTCCTGTCCTGCGTTTTCTTGCGTCCATTGTATTATTTTATGCGTACAGGACGCAATATATTGCGTCCGGTAAATCCCTGTACATTTAAGCTTTTTCAAACTCAAGCAATATCCCTATATGTGTACAATGAAACTGATAAACATCAACTTGTAAAGTTCACAACACTGAAACCTCCTCTGAAACTGTAAACCCAAAATGTCAATCAATTTTACCCACAGTCTAAATCAGTTTCAATAGATGGGCCTTTCGTTAATTTGGAGTTTGATGACACCCTTGGGAAACTGGGGGAGTCTGAGCTCCATCCACTTCTATACTTGTTTTTTAAAAATACAATAGTAACTTTACCTCTTTTAGAATTGTTAATATTTCATCATTATCCCCATCAAAAGCTGCCTCTAAAATCCGTTTGATTCTTTTTCTTTGCTCTGCTTTCCTTTTTCTTTCTTCTTCTTCCTTCTGCCTCTCTCTTTCTGCTTCCTCTTGCTGCATTTTAACCAGCTTCACAAAAGCCTGAAAGACAGAAGAGATGTGTCCATGATGAAAAACAAAGTCACCATGTTCTGCTGAGGTCTCACTATACCCCTGCAACTAGTAGTTTTAGGGTTAGGTCTCACTATACCCCTGCAACTAGTAGGTTTAGGGTTAGGTCTCACTATACCCCTGCAACTAGTAGGTTTAGGGTTAGGTCTCACTATACCCCTGCAACTAGTAGTTTTAGGGTTAGGTCTCACTATACCCCTGCAACTAGTAGGTTTAGGGTTAGGTCTCACTATACCCCTGCAACTAGTAGGTTTAGGGTTAGGTCTCACTATACCCCTGCAACTAGTAGGTTTAGGGTTAGGTCTCACTATACCCCTGCAACTAGTAGGTTTAGGGTTAGGTCTCACTATACCCCTGCAACTAGTAGGTTTAGGGTTAGGTCTCACTATACCCCTGCAACTAGTAGGTTTAGGGTTAGGTCTCACTATACCCCTGCAACTAGTAGGTTTAGGGTTAGGTCTCACTATACCCCTGCAACTAGTAGTTTTAGGGTTAGGTCTCACTATACCCCTGCAACTAGTAGGTTTAGGGTTAGGTCTCACTATACCCCTGCAACTAGTAGGTTTAGGGTTAGGTCTCACTATACCCCTGCAACTAGTAGTTTTAGGGTTAGGTCTCACTATACCCCTGCAACTAGTAGGTTTAGGGTTAGGTCTCACTATACCCCTGCAACTAGTAGGTTTAGGGTTAGGTCTCAATATCCTCCTGCTACTAGTAGGGTTAGGGTTAGATCTCACTATACCCCTGCAACTAGTAGGTTTAGGGTTAGGTCTCACTATACCCCTGCAACTAGTAGGTTTAGGGTTAGGTTTCACTATACCCCTGCAACTAGTAGGTTTAGGGTTAGGTCTCAATATCCTCCTGCTACTAGTAGGTTTAGGGTTAGGTCTCACTATACCCCTGCAACTAGTAGTTTTAGGGTTAGGTCTCACTATACCCCTGCAACTAGTAGTTTTAGGGTTAGGTCTCACTATACCCCTGCAACTAGTAGGTTTAGGGTTAGGTCTCACTATACCCTTGCAACTAGTAGGTTTAGGGTTAGGTCTCAATATCCTCCTGCTACTAGTAGGGTTAGGGTTAGATCTCACTATACCCCTGCAACTAGTAGGTTTAGGGTTAGGTCTCACTATACCCCTGCTACTAGTAGTTTTAGGGTTAGGTCTCACTATACCCCTGCTACTAGTAGGGTTAGGGTTAGATCTCACTATACCCCTGCTACTAGTAGGTTTAGGGTTAGGTCTTACTATACCCCTGCTACTAGTAGGTTTAGGGTTAGGTCTCACTATACTACTGCAGTACTAGTAAACCTACTAGTAGCAGGGGTATAGTGAGACCTAACCCTAAACCTACTCGTTAGGATAAACACATATCAAACATGATCCCCAGATATTCCTGTTATGGGTTAGACCTTTATCATTATTTCTTTGTTGCGTTTAACATGTTTATTTGTTATCACATATATATTTCAGCCACATGTATACATATATCATCCATGTAATGTGTGAATAAGAACAACAATATATTTGACAATTATCATCAGTGGCAGTATAAATATAAAGCATGTTTTTGAAAGAATTTAAATGTGCTTTGGAAACATATGGCAGTCCCTCCTGGATTCTGCAATTCCGCGGTTGCAGAAAAAATCGCGGAAATAGGCTTCCAATGCAGAAAATGGTACGGTCCGCGGAAAAGTTATTTTAATGAAGAATGTCTGCAGAATTCATCATTTTCTGCCGCAGAATTTACTCATTTTGTAAGTTGAAATTTTTTTTTTTTAAAAACAAACAAATACATGGAAAAATTATGTATGGTTACACAAAAACGAACTAAAATACTGGTTACAGAGTATTTTTTTTCACAACTCAAGATGTTACATTCACAAGTTTATCCTTTGACAGCAATTCAATATCACCCAGCTCTAAAAGAAGTGTAAGAATTGTGTAGAAAATGAAGTATTATATCATTTTAGGCTTCTTTTGTAGTGTTTTAAGTTGCAGAATCTTATGCAGAATTTGGTTAAATTGGGTGCAGAATTGACTTAAATCTGCCGCAGAATTTTTAATATTCCTCCGCGGAATCCAGGAGGGAGTGATATAGTCTGCAAAATTAACAAGAGCCTTGTTGTCCGATAACGATAAATATTCTTGCAAACATGATTGAGCTGTTCCCACAATTTTCATCTGATCAATCTAATAACAAGATAGATTTGTACCTCCTTTTCAAGTTGCTCCATCGTTTGTTCATACTGCTCTTTCTCTTTCTTCCTTGTCTCCAGGTCCTTCTTGGCACGATGTCTCCTGTAGCTGGTCTGTATGACTCTCGCTGCCTCATCATCTTTAGTCCACCTTCTCTCCTCAGCTTTCTCTGCTGGGCCACTCCCTACTGCCTTGCCTTTGCCTGGTGCTCTTACTGTCTTCTTACTTACTGTCAAAATAGGTGCCATTCCAATCTCCCATATCTATATCTACTTCTTTACATTTTCAGCTTATAACTTACAAGGAAAAATTAGGATGTGTTGCGAGTTGACCATTTTCCAGTTTTGACATTAAGGCTTATCTGCCATTGAAAGCAGAGCATATCACGCTTGGTGACGATGGGAACAAGTGCAGTATTTTGCATTTGGGTGTTGAGGAATAATATGAGAATGTACTAGTTTCAAAAGAAAATAAACCAAGATTTAAATTTGATTATTCATGTGCATATTTCAATTCTCTCCTTCCAATTTATAAAGTGAATATGAAATAGTGACTGCGGCTGACTGTATAAAGGTCTGTGCAGAAATTTTGTACGTAAAGTTTTATAATTCATTGCAAAATAATTTAAAACTTATAATGTCTGTCAAATTGCTTTAAATTTTTTTTACTAGGTTGGATGAAATCCAGCTGGATTTAAGTCATTTATATATAAATGATGACAATGATGAAAATGTATATGATTCATTCTCAATTTATAAAAATTGTCAGAAAATTGTTATGATAAACAAATTTTTTTCGAATGGGATCTTATTATCATATCACAAAATCGTTAGTTTGATTTCATATTTTAAACATATAGAAGGCATTGTAAGCTTATTTTCATAATCATCCGACATGCATTATAATGTTTAATCTTCAAGTATTTGAAATGCAAAATGCACATTCCTTAAAGAAGCATTGCAGATGTGTATTTTGCAGTTTTGAATTACTCATTAACATTTCGAAAACAAGCTAGAAAAGGCAAAAAGGGACTGGGCATTGCGCAAAAATAAAACATTATATTTTGAAAATCTTGGAAAAGTAAAGAGATATTTTTTTGTTCTATTTAAGAGGTAAAAAAGAGCCATGGGTCCTGTAGCTCATCAGCCCTGGATGTTTTGATGTTCAAGTCTAAGTTTAGGTGTCGAATGAAGGGATCACCAAGGTCCAAGGTGTATCCCCACAAAATTTCAGCTTTGGGGGTGCAGAAAATTTGGAAAAAATGAAAATGTAGAAAATGTTAGAAGTTTACGGTCGATGGACAACAGACGACAGACAACGGGCCATGCAATAAGCCCTTCGGACCTTTCAGGTATGATGAGCTAAAACTTTTATGACATTTCCAATGTCCCGGTATATATAGATGCCTCTTGAAAGTTTCTCACTCTTTCATCCAACTAATATCTCCGACTGTTACATTTGACCTATTGAGAAATACCTTTTAGCATATGTCTAGGATATCTTAAGGTAGAGTTGATCAATTTCAATATCTGCAAATGATTAAATCTGAATCCGAAAAATTTACAAAAGATAAAAAAACAGACAACTGAGCAATATCACTCTTTTCGTGCAATTGTACCTCTACTTCTTCAGTAGAAAAAAACACCATTTATGTAAAGAAAGAGATGAATATTTTTTCTGCAATCGGTTGGACAAAATATCGATTGAAGAAATGATGTATTACAAAAATATATAATTTTTATTAAATTTGAAAAAAATGCTTAAAATTGCCAGTGAAAGGTGAAAATTTCTAAAAGTTTAGTGTAAGTTTTCTGCAGTCACTCTGCAGTCAACTGAAGGTTGGAAGAATGGATGGACCACTGATATTTCAATAAACCCTTTATCCTTAGTGGGGGCAGTAACCTATTAAAAAGTTTCATCTGTATTGCTAAAATTGCCACTTAAAGTCGACATGATATTATTATAATAACATTCCTTCAGATCACAAAATTTTAATCCTGTTCTTCAGCTTTTTAAAATGCATTGACAACTTGATATAGATAACAACACAAATCTAAAGCGCAATACACATGATTACAGATTAATTATAAAACAATATTTCATGTGAATTCCCTGGGTGTAATACATAAGAGGTAATAAAATAGCAGATATTGCACCAAAAACTCAAGACTGAAGGATAATGACATTGTAAGTGATCATTTAGAGGTAGAAACAAAATGCTGTCACCTACAGCTAATTCCCTAATATTTATATATATATATATGCTATATTGTTATCTGTATTTTGAAAGCTTTTATTTATTAAATTCAATAAATTGTGAAATTTGAAGTGATTCACTTTGTTCAAGATCTTTGTTGAAACCAAATTTTAATTATGATCAGGTCATTGAGTTTATCTTCATGCATGTTTTGATTTGATTATTGAAAGTTTATTCCACTTCCATATCCTTCTTCATAAAAAAAATATGATTTTTAATTTTACACCAATAGTTTATCAATCCATGTATGTATGATTCCACTTGCGTAAATTCCATTTTAAATAACAGTACAATATTTAATAATTACCATAAACAATTCCCCTTAATCAACTTTTTCAAAATTAGATTACACTGTATATGATTTACAACAATTTCAGACCTGTCATTGTGTGTGGGAATCAAAGTTTAGTTGTAATTACGTCAGCCTGAAAAGTTGACCAAAATAACATTTTGTAAGTAGTTCCACGACTTATAAGGGATGTCACTCTAAAAGGTTTTGCAAAAGTGGCAAATGGTCAATTGAAAATGAAAGTACAATATAATAGATAAGAAGATTCAAAAGAAGGTTTAAACAGCTATATTTTTTTATTTCCATTCATTTTGTTTTATATTAACATCTAAAGTAGGGACAAACATTAATTTTCTATTTAATACATAAAAATCAAACGAAATAGATTTTCGTCCATGGGAAAATGTATACAAATTTATAGGCCTAGATCTAGTAGATTTAAAATCAACGCAATTAGTAGTGCGAGTTTGCCTTGGATGCGAATTTACCGAAACTCTTAGCCTCCGATCAAACATACCCGCTGCTGGTGTAACTGTCTTTTTACCGGGTCCCTTTGGTGTTGATTTCATAACATTTGGTCGTGATGACGGTGTCGCTTTTGATTGAGCAATTTTTTTAGGCGGCATTTTAAGCGTTTCCGACGAACAGATTTCAAAACTGTCAAAGACTATTTACGGCAGTCTAAGGTAGCCATTTTGAAACATTACAGGCGCGCACCTAGCAATGATCCTTTTCGTAAAATTGATTGGTTGAAAAAGACAGTTACCAAAAGCGTAATTGTTAATGTAAATCTAAAACGAAATAAAACCCTCCGTCTATGTCCTTGATTCTATTTGTTACAAAATATGAAGAAAATCGCAATGATGAACTTTATACATATAATTCTTATAATATTTATTCACATAGATGAATTAATTTGGGTAAAATATTCGGTTAAACGAAATGAAGGCAAAGATTAATTAACTAATTTTTTCTGTTCGGTTAAAAAATATTTCCTTTCATTATAGGTCACTTACACTTCAAAGAACATTTTTATCTTCAGAATAGGTCTCGTATCTTATCGCCTTTAAAGTCTGAGCAGCAAATGCCCATTTTTAATTATATCCCTGAGGTACGCTATTTAGAAGATAATTATGTAAATTTAATTACATTCCGCAGACAATTTAATTATTCTGTTTTAAAAAAACTGCTTATGCATTGATATCCTGCAAGATGCATTTAATGAATATGATGTATTTGTCTCTAATGCCAAACGGACTACTAGTAAAGGTTGACTTGCAGGCGGTATAGCAATTTGTATAAAGAAATTTACGTCTGTCTTCACTGATTAAACAAGTTTATTGCCAGTGGGATAATGCTCCATTTTTCAGTACGAAACACTCGGCATCCTCCTCGCAACCAATACCCACCCGGAGCACTCTCCTGTCTATGACAACGTAGACGGTACTGGAATTGACAAGTTTGAAGATCAACTCTGTCAGTAAATGCATCCTTTGTGCACGGTGACTTAAATGCTAGTCGCCTTTCTCTTGAGCGATGACTCTGCTTCCTACCCATGGGTGATGACTATAAGTCTGACACCTTTCACTATCTCGCTCGTCACAAGATACACAAACTATAATAGTTTTATTAGATTATTGCTTGAGTTACGTAAAATAATATCGTAAATGGAAGAACTGATTATGTCCCAAAACTTAGACAGCCATATATCTTAGACAGCCAAATCTTAGACACTTAAATAGGTGATTAACACAACACCAATGGCTGAAATGGAACAGTCCTAATTAGTGCTCCCCTAGCTTACACTGATCAAAAGGGAGATTAATTTTGAAGTAATGATATGTTTTTATTTGAAAATATAATATTCCATGATAATGGAAACAGAAAGACTCAAGATCAGACTTAAGATCTAGGACTGGTAGTGGCATACAAAGAAGATCCAGAGGTGAAGAAGTTCATCAGAAGAGCAGCTGGTCTAGCACTCCTCCCTCAGCTCGATGTACAGAACCACCATGAGACACAAGGCCCACCGTCGAACAACAACTTAGAGGGATTTCACAACCTAAAGAACCGCTCTCTTCCCCAGCGACATCTCAACATCTTTCGGTTTGTTGAGATTATCAAGAGAATCGAGAATGCAGATCGTGTAAAGCTGTCCCAGATGAACTTCGGAGCTGCCCCACCACCGAGAAAGAGAGTCTATCGTGAGATTGACAACAGGCTGGCAATACAGAAGCAGCAGTTGCAACAAGGGCAAATGACCGAAGTCGAGTTCTTAGATGCAGTCAGACACTCGCTCCACATTGGTTAAATGTTGCAGAAACTGTACAGAAAGACTCAAATTTGTTGAAATGGATCCGTATGTTAATATCAATGAATGTTGATATTTGAATGTTTAAATCAATATTCTAAAGATTAATCTATTAAATCTGTTTAAAATACTGTTACCACAGAGCAAAGAGTTCTATATTTACTTTCTGTCTTAGAATGTTAATGTAAATGAAACCACAGAGGAAAAGTACTATAGTTGTTTTAGTAAAATATTGAATTCGTGATGAATGTTTGAAATATTTGTTATATAAATTTGAATATAAATTCTATGATATTGTTCTTTTTCCTGATTCTCATGGACTGGTCAATTGTCAGATATAGGTAACAGCCGAAGGATTAGCCGTGCACTCAACCATAAATGTTGTTGTTTTAAGCTGTCTAAGATATGGCTGTCTAAGTTTTGGGACGTTTCCCTGAGTTTCCGACGAACTAGGTTAGATAGTATCACATATTATGCAGTTGTCTGATCCTTTGCCAGTGTTATGCAACTTTGAAAATATTGTTATATTAAACTAACAGATAACGAGTTAAGAAAATGTTTGTAGCAGAGAATGTTATTATGAAAAGTTATGCTCCAGGATTTTGTTTCTACTTACAAACTGATGTAAACACTTCATGCAGTCAGGAGGTAAGTTAGCAGGTATATAGATTTATTGTGGTGATAAGGCGACAACTGTCTGTAAATCGTCAAGAAATAGAAAATTACTACAACAAGCTAAAAGGATATCTGCAAAATCTGATTTTAAAAAAGGGATGAGGCTAAAGAAAATCTGTTTAAAAAGATTTGAGTCAGAAATTAAATGAAGCTGTTAATACTCAGGAACTTGATATTGTAAGTAAAACGTAGGTAAAACGCAAATGACAAAAAACAACATCAGTAGAGTTTATAAAGGATGTAAGTTTTTTTACATCTGCGTTTTACCTACGTTTTACTTACGTAATCAAGTTCCTGTGTGTAAATATGAGTGATTGCAATGAGTTTTGGAAAAATATTGAGAAGTATTCAACAAATAAAACACAAATATGGTTTGAATATTATTAGGATCTTTTGAATCAACCAACTGTCAATGATATAATTCAATTCGATAAACATGTTTATGAGTTTCAGGAAACACATTCATGTAACCAGTGCAATGACACGAAATTCAAAGATCTTCTCTTGCCAGGCGAAATTACTGAAACTGAAATCAAACAAGCATTAACTGATTTAAAAGGTGGCAGGATGGTCTTCCGCATGGATATCTTATATTTATAACAAAAGTTAGCAATCCTTACTTGAAACAAATGTTTAACAAAAATAGGAAATAATGGAAAATAGGAATGATTATCTCTTTCTATCGGGTTATTTCCTCGTTGAACGTAAATGACAAACTGTTTTCTGCTTTAATAGAAAAACGTGTAGGAACGTGGCTAAATGTAAATAATTTGTTAAACGTACTAGGGTAAATAAAAAAAGTTCACAGAATAACATAAAAACAAGATAAAAGTATCACATTTTGCATTTTATTGTTCAACATAGTCTCATCAATACATTTGGACCAGCCATGTTCCAGGTTCACTGTGTCATTCTTGTAGAACTCCACATCCTGTATCTCAACGACGACGGTTTGGTGGATGAGGAAGAATTTGAAAGCCACATTCTGTCGCGAGAGTGACAGCAAAATGTGCTATGTAGACTGGATCATTGTCCTGAAGAAGCAACACTCTTGCGCTGAGCTTCCCTCGCCGTTTGGTCTTGATGGCTACCCTTAATTGCCTCAATCCATTAGCATAATAGGCCCCGTAGATGGTTTGGCCCTTCTCTAAGCAATCTGTCATGATCAATCAATAATCAATCAATAATTTTTTTCTGTCTCACTTGTGTACGTGTACGCTACAATTCATAAAATATATACAAAGTAACACATAAACACAACCAATAACACAGCGATTTACGAGAGACATGTTATAAAAGAACATGAGTATTATCACAGTATAAAGTAAATGAAGTATGTAAATTTGCATTCACTAAAATGATATACAACACAGTTAAAAAGTATACAAATAGTGTTATAAAAATAGGTAAAGGACGATAAAAAGTCACTTATATAAGATATTTCTTCTTTTAAAAAGTATATAATGGCAGGTTCTGGCGGTGTGAAAGACTAGATCTGGGTTATCTAAAACATTGATAAAAGTC
The DNA here is from genome assembly GCA_921293015.1 of Phorcus lineatus. NCBI lineage: Eukaryota > Metazoa > Mollusca > Gastropoda > Trochida > Trochidae > Phorcus > Phorcus lineatus. Next base: position 28,987,308 of record OV121083.1, on the reverse strand, counting down.
TGGGGAGATGACATATCAGGCCATTTTTAAGTACATATATTGATGAGATCCTTCCTTTCTTTAGTATAAAGTGGGCAGGTCAAAAGCACATATATCCCGTCCTCTATACAGTCTTTACAGTGAAAACAAAGCCTCTCATCTAGGGGGGTACTAACGTATCGTCTGGTTTCCACTCTCAATGGTGCTACACCAGATCTGAATTTAGACAAGGCACTCCTGTGAGCTTTGGGAATCGACAATTTTACATAAGGCTCGCTGGTGTAGTTTTTCCTGAACATTCTGTAGGTCCTAAGTTTGTTTCTGCTGACTCCATTGCTGCCTGTCTCGGCCTGTATGTACCTTTGCTTCCCTTGATGCTATACACCTCTGTAAATCAGTTCTTCGGACTAGTCTTACTAGTAATTTCCTTTCAACGGGAATGTCAAATTGTTAATATTCATCTTGTACTTAGCACACCACTCTCCAAGGCATTTGATTAAAACGTTCAGGTTATCTTGAATATCTTCGGATTCGGCCAGTTGTACAATATCATCGGCGTACGCCAGAATGCTCTTAAAAACACCCGTATTCTACAGTAACACCCATCCCAAGCGCGTTCACAGTCCTGATCAGGTCGTTTATATATAGATTAAAAAGTAGAGGGGATACTATACAGCCTTGTTTTAGGCCCCTGTTGACCTGAAACCATGATGTGGTAGTGTGTATGTATCATCCCAACTTGGGATCGCGTCCCATCTTAAGATGGGACGCGTCCCAACTTCGAATTCCAAGTTGGGACGTCCCATCTTGAGATGGGACGGCGAATACTTTAACATGTTCATAATATTCTTATTCTAATGTTGAATTTAGTAATAACATGATAACATGTATCATTTAGATCAGCGCTGTAAGGCCCTCGAAAGATATTTTGATTTTATGTTGATTTTCATGACTTATTGGCTATATCTATCTCTCATCACGAGTCTTTCATCATAGTACAATACGATTTCAAAAGTAATTCTTATACAAAATTTTATAAATTATTTCATTATATTCTTAAATATTTTGAATTGTGACAGCATGTTAAGCAAATAAAAAAAAGAAATATACACTCAAAACCCACTCTTACTGAATACCAAGAATGCTAATGCCTTGTAATCAGTTCAAATTCTTACACATAAACCGTCCCGTTAATCATAATTTCAATGTACTCATTGTGTTTGATAGTCGAATCTTAGACTTTATGTTTCTTAAACATAATTCACAAACACTAACCTATAAGTGGTGTTCCGTCAATGTTTATAAGATGTCCAGTAAATAAATCCAGTTATGCCTCCTCATATTTCCGATCGAACCTGATCTGATCAGTGTCGTGGTGCAAATGGCAAACATACCTGCTTGGTAGTTCAGAGAAGGGTGTGGGGTGGGTGGAGGGGGGAGAGGGGGTCCGAAAGAAGGTATTTTGGTAAACATCCGGTTCGGTTATGACACTAATACCTGTGTGTCACCTTCCAATTAGTGACAAGAATGGGTACCAATTGTACATGAGCATGCTTGTAACACTAAGGTACACGCCGTATTCAATATTGCAAAGGCAATTTCTTCATGCTAATTCAGAAATACAATATTTCAACTCATTTCTTATCAATACTACAAGAAGATAATTATAAACGGAGTTTGACTTTGAGTTCATTAATAACCTTTGTTTACCTTCACAAGATTTTTTGACACAAACCAGGGTACAGAGTTGAGTAAAATTAATTTTTTTCTACTTAACCCGAGGTAACATATGATTTCGATCAGTATGAAAAGGTTGTTTTTATATGTACAGGCGTCTATCTAGGCTTGTTAGAAGCGTTGAATTGAGAGAATTGTTGTGTGTTGTTACTGCTAATAAGTTAACCAACTGATCAACTGAGTCAAATAAGATTAGTAGGTGAGAGGGAAGAATTACATTTCAGTGTAATATTGTTGTTTTACAGCTGAAAGTTTACTTAACTAATCGTTTTGTTATCTTAAATATGCTACTTAATATGTCCCCCCGAAAAAAGGCATTAGGTTTCTAAATACACATTAACGAAGTTTTATTGATATACTAACAATTATCGAGTTATTTTGTGCTGACATACATGTACTAATGTGTTATCTTCTGAGGACAAAATGATTCATATTGTTATTGCTTATACAAATTTGATATAGAAACTGTCATTTCTTATACAAATTTTATATTGAAACTGTCATTGCTTATTGTAAAATATTATCATATTTCATTGTATGAGAATATGCAATATGTGTAATCATATAATGGTTAGTAAGTATAATACTATGATTTAAACAGTATTTTATTTCCATAAAACATGTGTTACACAGAATTCAGAATATATATACAAAAAGGAAAAAGGATGAACAAACAGTCAGCAAATGTCTATATAAATTCTTTTCCTGAAACAAACATAAGATGATAAAGATATCAAGTACATTGATGGAAATATACATTTGCAATTATTCTTACTAAACTCAAATTTATATTAAGCTTTGTCTACCATACATTTGGTACAAATTTTAGGAAAGAGCTTTAAAAATCGTTTGGTATCATTTATGAAATGATAAACATATATTATTAGGAATTCGTTAACACTTTGTGACAAAGATTTATCGCCGTTAAGATAGAATTTTAGTATATTGATATGATATGATAGGAACTTTAAATTTTTTTTACATTTGATACAATCAACCAAGTCGCCAAGTAGATAAACAAAATAATAATTTGTTAAAACAACATGGGCTTATGGTGTCTCCATATGTTGTTTTAGCCTAACACTACCTACGGTGGGCAAATTGATGCCCAATCATTCGTCCTCTGTCATGCCAAGCTGTCACATTAACACATTCAGTCTATTCAGTGCTGGATTGTAACGATGGAGAGTACCTTAATTTCTGCTTATAGAAGGGTTTTGCATGGATTATTCATTTCTTTGTATCAGGTACGTTTTTTAAATATATATTTTTAAAAAGTAATTTATCACTAGTGTTGTAAAATTTGGATCTGTATTAGAATAACTTCATATCTTTGTTAAAAGTTTATACCACCTTTTTGTAAAGAAACTAAGAAACAAATATGTCTCTGTGAAATGTGGAGCCGTTTGGTTTCTCTCTTTTTACAGCTGTTCGATCTACGCATGTATTGGTCGTTTGAAAAATGCTGAAAACTATTATCTAAATATAAATCTATGTATTGATCTGATTTTGTTATGTCGCTTAACAAATGTGATTCAATCAGTAATCAAATGGGACTTTGAAGAATTGTTTGAGTAGTGTTGAATCGTTCGTACTCGATAACAGATGAAACCGAGTCAGAAAGTGAAGTGAATGAACATCTAATCAAATCTTCGTAGATGTGAAAAGAATAGAACAAAATTATCTAAAAACATATTTTACTGACACAATTCATTATAAAATATGAATATTATTAACATGTTTTAGTATCCCCCGACCCATCTCAAGATGGGACGTCCCAACTTGGAATCCCAAGTTGGGACGCGTCCCATCTTAAGATCGGGCGGATCCGCAGTTGGGATGATACATGTATACCGAGCCAAAACTAATGCCCAGTGTCTCAGCTATGTGTTGAATGGTCACACATCTGTCTGCGAGCACCAGGTCGTGAACAGAATCAGCTGTGGATATTCTTGACCGACCAGACCTGGTATCATCTTCAACACTCTGCCGGCCACATTTAAATTCAGCAGCCCACTTGGCAACTGTGGAAAGTGCAAGGGACCGGAGTCATCACCCAACGTATCTACTATGTCTTCATGCATTTCCTGTATAGACATTTTCTTTCACTGATGACTGCACGCTTTTCAACATCATTTATTTTCCCAGTTTGTTCACCCCTATGCACTTTGGGATGTTCCATCGCGAAAACTTCTCTACGGATGGTTGCAATATTTTGTCACTAACTTCAGAAAAGATTGCTTTCCAGGTATATAGATAATTTGGAACTAGTGGATTTTTATATCATGCTTATTCTACGAACTTTTTTATTTATCCTCGTATTCACCATCAGACTTTCTCCACAAAAAATCTAATGACACCGAAATGCCGCTTTTATTGTGCCTCTATTGATTTCAGAAATGCGTTTGACTACGTAGAAATGATGAGTTTTTAATTACAATAGGAATATGTGGAAAATTATCAATATTTTTTGCCCAGCCACGAGCGTGCGACAAGAGCAAATGGATAATTATTTTAATAACAGTAATAAAATTCTCAAGCAGATTTCAGCCAATAACAGTAACAGTTTATTTCGAGGATGACAATCAGAATGTTTTATATATGAGGAAATACCAAAATGTGTCAGGTTACTTGTTACTAACGGAAAGCAGTGTTATAAGTGTTACATCAAAATGTTCTTTTGATAAAAAAGATTAACGATGTAGCAGATTAATTACCAAGTTCATGAACTTATAGTCCGAAAAGCATGAACGATTAGAATATTGGCTAAAGCTGCCGCCGCGTATATGATTTCAAATAGATTACCTCTCAAATTTTATCATATGCTAAAAAGATTCGAAGATAATGGTAAGATTGTGGGTAGGTATCTAAACTTCAGGATATAACTTTAATAAGATTTATGCCATCTAGGTTCAGTAACTCGTGCTAATTTTCTTTTCACCAAAACGGCTACCCCTCCAGGGCCTCTCCACGCACGAGGATGTAAACAAGATCAATGTTTTCATACCATTCATGATATCTTGTCATCTTTATCTATTTTTGTTTGTTTTAAAATGTCTTACATGCAACAATGATATTATAACTCAATTCATTAAAACATCAACTTTGAATTTTTGCAATTCAATAATTCAAGTTTTCAATCCCAACGAGTTAAGGTTGACTGCTGCGATAGTTTACCATTCTTTAGATTCAGTTTCTTATTTAAATCAAATGTCAGTGCCAAATGTACAAACGTGAGCCTCCCTCTAACAAAGATGAGCTTCCTCAGCCAAACGGTTAAAGGTTTAAGGGATAATGCATGTCACACGCATATTGTGCCTCCTTACAAAATTGTCTACGACATCTAGCTTTTCCTTCATGTATTTCCAATGTTTTATTTCGTTGTTTTGAATCGGCGATGGTTTTTCGCTGATTCGATGTTATGTCACTTCAGCTAGGTTATCTACCTCCTCAAAGCAAGGAAACAGTTTATTAGTAGACAGTGATCAATTCCACCAAGACTTGCAACGTCAGTTTTTTTTTACTTACAAGAACAATAAGTTGATCTATCTGTGTAGCGATTTTAATGCAAAGTATGTTGAACAACAAGATATAATTAAGGAGTTAATTAAATACAACTAGGAAATATTATGGTCAGCTATTGTTGAAAAAAAGGGATCACCTTTACCAATTTTAGGGTCAATTTATCAAAAACAATATCAAGAGCTGGAGGATTAAACATCACGTGGAAGTATTTCTCTCTGGATTGTAACCAGGATAGGGTAACACTACAAGGGATACCTACAGACGTTCGCGTTATCTTGGAAGTGCTAGATCAAGTCGTTATCGATCGGTTAGATGATCGCTATCCTGTCACTAGGCAACACATCGTGGTTACTGCTCAAACCCATTGTTCCCGAGCTGTGATCAAACATCTGGACATCAATGCTTTTACACAGATCGTATGACCATCGCCCATGTTTCTAGATCGAAACCCTATTTAGCATGTCTGGGACTAAATTGGCGAACGGATAGGTATATCAGAAATCCCCTTTTTTAAGAACCATCAGGATGCAGATTTACATGAGGAGTGACAGAGGGTATGAAAGTAATAGACACAGACTAGACATTCAAAGTAATTCAAGAGATTTCAAGAACTGTTCTTACAATACGCAAATTAGACCAGTGGTCCTCTTTTTCTTTGAATACAATTGAGTTGCCATCGCCATCCAATCTTTGAACATTTGCATGACTACATGTGAATTGATTTTGATTAACCATTTAAGATGTTTTTAAATTCAGCAATGGTAAATAATCATTTTCATTTCATTTCATTTATTTCTAATTATATCCCTGATTAATCTATTGATCTTATTGTCCAGATAAAATCACATTCTGATAAAACTTTATCTCCTGTTTTTTTTGACAGGACCATTTAAGCTCTTAAAAATAATCACCTGTGTCGCTACAAGCCACTTATTATAAATGAGTTAAACCATAACTGCCTCTAAAGCTCTTTCTTTCTCATCACAATGTAATACACACTTGACCGGGCCAGGCCCGGTTTCAGGTGAAAGGGATGACAACTATTTTAGACTGGGTGTAGTATCAAGACTGAGATTTGCGTTGAACGTGTGTCAGTGTTTAGCACACCACGTGTGAGGAATACGTTGTGGTTTTTGGGTGTAACAAATTACCGTGTAACATCGGGCCTCAAGGGGTCCGTAACACTGTTAGAGGGTTAAGAAAAGAAAGACGTCTTTAGGTTGGGTCTCCTTTGGTCCTAATTGGGGACAAGAGTCAACAAATCTACAGTTTTAATACCTATTTGTCAGGTAGACTTGAACATAAAATTTCAGTTTTTTTGTGACAGTGAAAGATGCAAAATAGTTTTTGAAGCCGCGACCCCTGTGGCCCTTCTTTGGGTCAAAGAGTCACACCATCTAGAATCCCGGGTGAAATACAAAAATCGCTAAATGGTCCAGTGTTAGTGCATAAGACAAAGATAACGTGGCACTAAATTTGAAGAAAATCATTCAAACTATATCGCATATGATGCAAAATTGAAAACAAAACGACCATATCTCACCTCTCCCTCGACCCTTACTCAATCCCCCGACCACTCAATTCATATCAACATAGACACAGAGTAGACACAGATGTAGAGTTCCCCAAAACACCGTCAATAGTCCATGTAACAGAGGTTATTCTGAAAACAAATCCTATGGTTTACAAATTCACCTTGATGCAAGGTACATTCCCAGAAATTACAGCTTCGGGTGTGCAGCACTATTAGAGGAGAGGTAAAAAATGTGGAAAGTTTACGGAGGACGCCCGACGGACAACGAGCCATAGGCCCATCTGTCCTTCCAGACCCGTTAGGTTTTAAAGGCATATGGCCCCTTTGGCCTTTATATAAATTATCATCCTACTGGATAAGGAATCTAAGAAACACCCCATCTTTTTAATCCCCGCAGGCGGAGCTATTGTCGTGGCACGGTCAATCTTTCTAAAATCTTTTCACAAGCCTTTGGATACATGTCAGTAGTGCGCATCTCCCCTTTTCGGCATGATATAGTTTTCGAATTAAGGTCCTTGAATTATTTCAGATAGGCAGTACTTTACAGTTCTCCCCCACTGGTCTGATATCCTCCTCATGAAGGGAAAAGCGTAACAAAATGTGTTCCTATTGGATTGATAGAGCTCTAAAAGTTCTGTTTTCTATATTTTCTTTTGAACGGCGACTGTGATGATAATGCTTTTCAATGCAAAGGCAAGAGATCCAATTTATCAGCGAGTGAACTGTGAGTAACAGTAAGCAGCAGTGACAAAGTAATGAACACCATCATGCGTGACAGTCTTTAATCTTGAGGAACATTGGTTGCCCTTCCCGCGAAAACAATGAATAAGTCAAAGAGCCATCTCTCTCAGTAAGACAGAGTAAGTACATTGAACGTCACATACAACAATATATATATAAGGAGTAAATACATTGAACGTCACATATAACAATATATATTAAGAGTAAATACATTGAACGTCACATACAACAATATATATAAGGAGTAAATACATTGAACGTCACATATAACAATATATATAAGGAGTAAATACATTGAACGTAACATACAATCATACAACAATATATATATATATATATATTAAGTAAGTACATTGAGCGTCACATACAATATATATATATAAGGTGTAAGTACATTGAACGTCATATACAATATATATAAAAAAGATTCAGGCCGTTTAATGCAGTAACTGACACTAAGTACATAATACTTATACTTAGTGTCAGTTACTGCATTAAACGGCCTGATGAAGCAGGTACATTCGTACCTGCTGAAAACGTTTGCCAAATGTAATTCAACTTCATCTTCTTCTTTTTAATATATACTACCATAGAGTTTGAACATTCTTTTTACTATTTTAATATATATATATATATATATATATATATATATATATATATATATATATATATATATATATATATATATATATATAAGGAGTAAGTACATTGAACTTCACATACAACATTATATATATATATATATTTATATAAAAGGAGTAAATACATTGAAAGTAACATACAAACATACAACAATATATATATATGGAGTGAATACATTGAGCGTCACTTACAATAATATATATATATATATATATATATATATATATATATATACACATACGTACATACATACACACACACACACACACATATATATATATATATATATATATATATATATATATATATATATATATATATATATATATATAAGGAGTTAATACATTGAATGTCAAGTAATTTAAACATAAACTGGACAACATAGTAAACTATGGCTGAGTGGTAGAGTTGTTACATTAACACAAAAGGTTGCCTTGGGCGTATATGCATTGCATACAGTGAAAATAAACAATCCAGATTTCATTATGAATGAATTACACATACTTGTTAATGAAAAAAATGAATTTATAGTAAAATGATAAGCAATACCAATTATCTAATGAAATATACTTTAGTTTAAAGTATTACGTTTATAAAATACAATGAATCTTAACCCAGGATGCAAGTCAATTGTAGCATTGTAATAGTCTCTGTTCATTATATGATGTTAGGAAAATAGAGCCAGTGGTTCTATAGTTGATCAGCCTTTTGATGATACATATTATAAAAAATATATAGAGAATCTCACCCAAGTGTCTTCTGATATCAAATATATCAACACGAGTTGATAAAAGTTACAAATACCCGAGGCTTGCCGAGGATATTTTACTTTTAGCAACGAGTGTTGATATATTTGATATCAGAAGACACGAGGGTGAGATTCTATTTATCATTCAAAATCATTTTTCATTTCGATTCCGCGAAAAATGTGTATTTCTGAACATTGAACTGCTCTAAGACTCTCAATGGAGTGATGTCATAGCATTGTGACGCCATCATGTTTATGACGTCATAGCATTGTGATGTCATTACTTGATGATATAAAACAATTGTGATATCATGATCTTGACTGTAATAGGCCATTGTTCAAAATCTACTGTCAAAACGATATCTCCTAGGAGATATCGCTTGATCTTCTACAAGCGATATCTCCTACTAAACACAGTTTTGGATGATAAATAAAAATATCAGGAGGCAGTTACCAGGGGTTTTAAAAATATCAGTAAATCATCCCGGTGGGTCACAGAGTTGGCATATTTATAAAATCTCTATACAGCTTTTCTTGAATTTTTGAGAAGACAAACAGATATAAAGGTTTGCTTGCTGGGGACCTCATTTGTATTTACATGGTCACCAAGCTTAAAATTACGATCTCCATTTTCAAAGAGGTCGGTTTAAAAGCTCTGTTCCTGAGAAGCCAAAGGAGATAATGTTTTAAGTTGTGACCCTTTTGGCGTACGATAAACAACAACAAGTGAGCATGGCTCACATACCCCCACAGCTCGTCTGATTTTTTTCTCCCTCTTCCAAACTGACATGTAAACACAGTTTATCATATGTTTTGTGCCATACAGCTAAGATCATCACAAAATAAACAATGCATCAATGAGCTTCACAGGCAAATGCAGATCATTGTACATTAATTAATTCCTTTTATTTCGGAAATTGCTTTCAAACTCGATCAAAAGCATCAACAGGTGTGTCCAAAACCAAAATTTCATTCACGTAAGTGTCATACTGTCTGAGAAAACTTGTCCCCATTGAAGCATCAGACCTGTTAATCGCTCCAAGTCCAACTGAGCAATCACGGGTCATAACTCTTTAAAAAATAAAATGTCGGAAATGGCTTTCAAACTAGATCAAGAGTATCATCAGGTGTATCCATAACCAAAATTTCACTCCTCTAGGTGTAATAGTTTCTGAGAAAATCTGTCCCCATTGTACATCATATGACTCAGTCCAAAAAATTACGTTTCCATGGAAACAACATAAAACATAATTCCAGAAAATTCAAAAGTGGTTCAAACTGTAGACAAGGTTTTGGTGAACAAGTGTACAAAGTTCGGTTGATCTAGACCTAACAGTTGTTGAGCAAATTGACCGGACGGAAGGACAGGACCCCCGCTACGAAGTACCCCTGCAACAAGATTTCAGTCTTATAAGGCTTTTTGGTTTTTTTGGAGGAAAAGATTAAATTAGTTTTTTAAAGAATGGCACCGAAGACCCTCATGAGGGACAACAAGGTCACCAAATCTACAATAAATAATACACAAGATTTGAATTCTCTAGCGTCACTGGATCCGAAAATGCGAAAAGCGTACTGAAGAACGGACGACTGACGCCATGTCATGACATATCATAAGCAAATCGGGCCTTTAGAGGATAAATGATAGCTCCTAGGGAGTTATCTCTTTGATTAGCACATGGTTCCTCTGTACCAACATTGTCATAATGTTTGCGCTCAAACATGTATCAAAGCTAATCCTCAAGGCTAAACATTATGACAAAAATGGGGGAGCCTGCACCTACCTATTACCCTCTCTACAGCCAGCCTGCTCTAACACATACTCTGTACCTAATACTATTTTAATCTCAACATAATCTCTACAAAAACGAATCCAGATTTGAATCCTAAACCTGAAATGTCCACTTCTCTGATACTGTAACATAGTTGTTATGAAATCTATGTTATACTATGCTAATCCCATCCACAAGTAATCCCTAAGTATGTAATAATCATTAAGCTGTTGTCAAGTGACAATGTTTTGACAACTGAGTCTGTTGGGTATATAAGACCCAGGTTTGACTTCAAAGTGGAGTTCTCAGCCATTGTCCTGGAGAGAGGGTTTAGTCTCAGCCACGGGACTGAGGAGTTGAGTCTCGGCCAGGACTCAGCCATGGGCTGGTCACAGCCACGACCAGCCATGTGAGAAGGACGCGCTGGGCGTCGTGAGGGTGCCCAGGAGAAGCGGGCGAGAAAGGTCGACAGCCTGAGTAATATAGAGTACTTGGAAGAAATAAAAGCCAAGAAAATACACGTCTCGTCTTCTGTTGAATCTTACGAAGTGTGTGCCTGCTGATTGTGCTACACAGGGGATCTTTTTGGTGCCGTGACCCGGATTCAGCAAGACAGAGGGACTTGGACTTGGTGGTTGGTGAGTACTGATTGTTGTCGACCTTCCCCGCGTCTCTGGGCGACCCTAAGGGTTTTGCAATTAAACTTTATTGATAGTGTTGAGTAGGTTAATTAGTGTAGCAGTAAGGTGTAGATGTTAAGGACATTTGGAGAAATAACACAAATCAGGGGTTTAACGGGGAACGTTTTACCGATGATTGATTTGCTGTTCGAATATTGTCAAGCCATGTTTTGGCGGGATCAGCCTGGCAGTAAGAAATTAGTATGCGCTGTGAAAGGGTTACTGTTTCAGGAGTCAAAATGGAAAAAGTTAAGGAAATGGGTATTGAAAGAAGACTAGAATTAATTGGCAGGGACGATGTAGGTGAATTACATCAGCAAAGATCATGGGGAGGGCTTGAATTAAGATGAAGTTTAGAAATCCTAAAGTCTGAGAGAGTGGTGGACGAGTGGACGGGTACATTATATGGTAAGCCCGCGGGTCATCCAATGGGATGGAGCTCAGACCGAGCAGACGGGCATATAATGTTGTAACCCGAGACGAAGCTCCTGCCATAAATTGACTTGAATGGCCTTGATTTACAGACCGGATTAGAGGGATTCTTGTGGATTAGCCCTGGGTCTGAAGGCCAAGGATAGACGAACAAAATCTTATCAAGCAGTAGGTTAGGCAACGGTGGGTTTAAGGTTTTCTGAGATGGAATTTATTATGTAACCCTTGTAGAGAAAAACACAACGCAAAGGCTAGGGTTAACTGCAGGCTTTAATTCCTTGGATTAAAGAGATTAAAGCTTAAATGTAATTATTTGGGACGGTCAGATAATTAGCTCTCTTGAGTAATTTATTCAAGGCAATATGGCAGTAAGGAGCAATGTTGTTTCATGAAACTGTAGATATTCAGATAGAAAGATAAGAAAATATTTCTCTGTTAAGTTGAGGTTTAGGTACTTGTAAGGTTAAGAGAGGAGAACCCAGAGGAGATAGGGTGGGGAAACGACAGTTGGTGCCTCCATCGATCAGTGGATGCAATGATGCAGAAAGCCAGCACGACTGCGGGAGATGATCGGTTTGGACCTGTGAGATCGAGAACCCATGGAGAACGTCGGTGTGGGAACAGCAGTTGGTCAATACAGTGACATGGCCGGTGTCTGCTAAAGCAGGGGACGTGGGGAACGTCAGTAGATGGAATACATCTGTGCCTCCATGTAGGATGACCAATGTTGCTGGAAAACAGTGGAAATTCAGCTGTACCCGACGGTGGGCTACGTTTACCAGGACTGAACCGAGACTCTTCGAACCCTATCTCACCATGTGGTGACTTTGTTAACTGCTTGTTAAATGTTAAATGAGCACATTAGTATTTCTAATGTATTGTATTATTGGAATGATGTATTTGTGTGCCATTAATGATCGATATATGTTTATAAGCGCGATGATGTATATTCTCTTGTATGTATGATATTATGATGATGTATTTGGGCGCTTAAAAGTGTGTAGATCTTTAACGGAAAATAATTGTTGTAAGTTTGTTATGTACATTTATTTATAGATTTATAATTGTGTTATCCTTGGCTAAACAGACTGAAGAAATCTTAGTCAATATTTCTTGTTTGGTGATGGAGTAATGTAATATAGTTGTTATGAAACCTATGTTATACTCTGCTAATCCCATCCCCAAGTAATCCCTAAATATGTAATAATCATTAAGCTGTTGTCAAGTGACAATGTTTTGACAACTGAGTCTGTTGGGTATATAAGACCCAGGTTTGACTTCAAAGTGGAGTTCTCAGCCATTGTCCTGGAGAGAGGGTTGAGTCTCAGCCACGGGACTGAGGAGTTGAGTCTCGGCCAGGACTCAGCCATGGGCTGGTCACAGCCACGACCAGCCATGTGAGAAGGACGCGCTGGGCGTCGTGAGGGTGCCCAGGAGAAGCGAGAAAGGTCGACAGCCTGAGTAATATAGAGTACTTGGAAGAAATAAAAGCCAAGAAAATACATGTCTCGTCTTCTGTTGAATCTTACGAAGTGTGTGCCTGCTGATTGTGCTACAATACTTCATTCTCATAATTAATATTGTAGTGTTTATTGTAAGAGAAAGTAAGTCTTAAGTGTGATTGCATTGCAGTAGATCTGAAAATACATTGACTGTAAATTTATATGCAAATTGTTAAGTGCATGAGTATATGGGTGAGTTTGTGAATGTGAGAGTTGATATTTGTGTATGTATTTGTGTATGCATTTGAATACGAGTGTATGAATGTGAAAGAGTGTAATGCTTTATATGAGATAGCTATTTTATGAGTGGTTCAGTTACTGAGACTAGGCAAGTCAGGTAACTCTTGTAGCTATAGAGGGTAGAGCACATGGTATGAGCTATATAGGGAGAGGATCTCCCACATCTCAGTTGTTATTCACATGGATTAGAAGGTCAAACAAAATGGTATGTACTTCAACTTATTACTTTCTGCATTTCATTGGGAAGAACAATGTTAATTAAGTAAATTTGAGATTATTCATAGCATTCGAAAGGTGTTTTGTCGGTGAATGAATGTTGACTATTTTCTGTATGTTAAACATGTGTGAACAAGTGCTGACTGAAACTTATGGTCCCTATTTTCTGTTGTTTCAGTCAATCTTCACTGAACTCTTCTAGTTCAAATAAAACTTGAGGAATTGACATTTGTTTTCATTTGGATTAGAAAGTGCATGGAACTAGAATCCTACAAATATAATAATCGTTTTTGAGGTTTATTTTTCGGAGTATTAGTCAAATAACTACCCCCGCTCCCTTCCTTCTTTTGGCTAAAAGGGCGTTTCCAGTGAGATTTGTGTCCTCTCAATGATGAGATTGAGATCGATTGCCAACAACTAACTCACACGAAATGCAAACATTTTTTAACTTACAAGCTGAACGTTTTGATAAGTTTATTTAAATCTGACCTACCAAGTCCTCATGTGAATAAAGACTTCTGATTTCGACTCCTGTCTTTCTCCTACGTAGTTGTACTCAAAGCGACACACTCCCCATAATGCAACACAGTTCTGGCTGCAACTCGTCCACGTTGGCAATGATACTGAGTCACTACAATGTGTCAACAGGAGCAGGAGCTTTTGCTTCTGCGAGACGCTAGGCACTGTGCCAATTCGCTGAGGTCTTGCCCGCAGTGCCGAGCAGGACCCGAGACTCGTCCTCCTCCACTGAAGTCTGTATGGAGCGGTTCTTCCTGAAGCGACACGACTGGAGGCACGCCATCAGACCCGGGCGGTACAGAACGCAGTTGAACAGCCCTTGCAGAGGGTTCAAGACCGCCTATCAAATCAAGCAGTGAAAGACGACCTAATAAAAGTGTTAACAAAATGATGTCCTACATATGGCATAGACATACTGCATTTTTTCAATTACAATGACATTGACTTACTGAGTTACTTGTTCAGAAGACAGCTCCTACCTTCTCAAAAGTTCGTGTTTTTGACACAATGAAGGTTTGGCCGCTTTAATTTGAGTTAATGGTAAAATGGTTGAAAGACAAGCGTCACTCACCTCTACCATCCACACCGGGAAAAGCGTGTGTTGGTGTATGCCCCGCTCCATCACCACAAGCTGCGCTATGCTGTCCGCCATGTTAGGCAGCCAGCTGTCACATGCCAGTCAAACCATCATCATTCATAAGGTTCATATTGCTTCAACAATTATATTTGAAACTACACATAAACGTTCAAAATATTTTTTGAAAAAGAGGAAAAGTTCACTTGAATAGTGAAATGAAACGAACTCACCACATAGAGTAGACCAAAACAATCATGAGAAATCTGATTCTGAGCATCCGCTGTTTGTCCCACTCCGCCTGCGTGTAGGTTCCCCTTTGTTTCGATACTTTCCCATCTACAGCACCAGCGTTCGTTCAACACATTATCTAACACACACACTTGCAGAAATTAAGAGATATATTTTATTATTAACGTCCGATCATCGAATGCTTAATATTTGCTACTAGGAAGTCAAGAGTGCTCTGAGAGCACAAACCTCGCAGTATGTTTTGGATCTTCTGACCATTAGTAAATGGAAGTGTTATTAACTGTAATTGATACATCTTGAAATCTTGATTTGCATTCGAAAGGGTATGGTCTTAAAGTATCACCTACCATGTGAATGATCTGGTGACCAGGGGTACACATGTATAATATCAAATGTCCTTCATCAATGTCAATCAAAAGTATCCTTTTACTTCATAAATCAAACGAAATTGTAATGATATCAGCATGTAGCAGTTGAAACGACCAATCTGCTATTTACACCACGCCATGCTATTGCTAACCTCAATAACTATGTTCGTCATTGCTTGTAAAATAGTACATCTACATGTAAAGCAGCGTGAATTAACATTGTCGTTTATTTCAAGTTTTAAACAGGGAGAAGTTTATCACCCAAAAGTGTGTTCCACCAGATATATATTTGGAGCAAGATCAACCGATATTTCCTAGGAGATACAGTATGAGATATCGTTTTGAAAGTAGACGTAGTCAAGAACATATCACGATCGTTATTTATCATCAAATGAAGACACCACAATGCACTGACGTCACATCTACATATATCACCGACATACCAACATTTCAAAAGAGCTACAAACGTCAGGGAACTAGAAATATGTGCATGTGATGCACAGTGATGTCCCGCTTCCAAACTTTTAATCCAACCTAATCCTCTTATTGTCACTTATACCAGAAACAATTCATGCATACCAAACATATAACAAGTTCAGTGGTGCATAAGGAAGAGTGTTATATATGTCATTTTTTTGAAATTTTATACTCACAGAGTCATCAAATATTACAATTAGCATCTAAAGCCCCCAATATGCACCAAGTTCAAATTTTTTCCACGGAAACTATAGTAAAATGAAATATTAAGAATAACCAAAGTAGTAAAAGGCACCACCCAAGCACTAGATCTAACCACATATCAGGTTAAGTAATATAATACTCATTAGATTTTTAGATATAGGTTCAAATTGTTTCAATGGAAACCAGAATTTATTCTTAAAAATTGAGTAACCAAAGTAGCAAAAGGCACCACTCTATCACTAGATCTAACCACATACCAAGTTTCGAAAAAGAATATTGAACGGTTTTCGAGATATGACCAGGAAACGAAGGCATCCCACCTATATGCACCAAGTTCAAATTGTTTCCATGGAAAACAGAAAAAAGTTCAGAATAACCTAAATAGCAAAAGGCACCACTCCACCACTAGAACTAACCACATACCAAGTTTCGTAAATAAATATTGAATGGTTTTTGCGAGATGGTCCGGAAACGAAAGCATTTCGGAATTACGGATTTACGGAAATACGGAACCACGGAACTGAAAACATTTTGTCTACATAATAATGGCGGAAACTGTGTCTTTCATGTGAAAATAGTTATTTGTGATAAGGAAATAAAGAGTTGACCTATAATGTGTGACCGCCAGTAAATGACAGGGTTAGCCACGAGGACAAGAAGCATTGGGATGTAGCTGAAGAGGTACCGCCAAATCAGTCGTGTCCTGTCCGCGCACCTGCAACATGACCCACAGGGGTGTGTATCGCTTAGAAATAGCTTTAGAAAGTCATATATAGACATATATAGCTATTGACCCTACCCTACTACTATAAATAGCTTTAGAAAGACATATATAGCTATTGACCCTACCCTACTACTATAGAAGTTTCAATTAACAATGAGCCGCGCGACACTGTTTCTACGGGAAGATGCAATTGCACGTGCGTTGCCAAAGCAACTGTGCAATTAACAATCATTGCCGTGAATGAACTCGTAAGGATAGTATTTCTTACCACGTAAAAATGACTGTACACAATTGAAATATCGGTAATTTTTCAACAATAATCGCGTCTAAGACTTCATATCTGAACTATTGCTTATTAATTCTCTCAAGACCTGAGTCTTTTTCCTTTTCTGCATTTTCAAATTGTCATGACAATTGTTTTACACAGTCCTTACACTTACGTATTTTAGCATAATAGAATAACTTGCGAACAGATTTACATCGATCTTCCCAAAATGACAGTTTGATCTTTTCGGACACTGTCATCGTCAATGGCTGAATGAGTTCGACGCAATTTTCCGACCACATTTAAACTGGTGGTGCCCGTGTTTTACTACGCCGTACGTTTGGGAATTCTCCCAATAAATTTCTTTCAATTCATCAATGGTCTCCTTTGGCGTGCAACCTTACTCATGCCGATACTCAATTGCTCACTTTAATCTTACAACTGTCAAATACACTACATTAATCGAGAAATACTGCAAATTACCACATGACCAACAGAATTACATGTAGGTGTCATTACCGACCAAGGTTATGGCCACATGTGAGGACCAGAACTGTGTATGGGGAAATATTTAATTAACGAATGTCACCATCCTATGTTAAAAAAAGCTCAAATAAAGTAGGAAAAACTACTATAAACTGATCATCGAATTATATATTCTTTGAATAAAAAAACCCAAACGGATATTGGAGTACAAGATCTATATACACTCACACGAATTAAATCATAAGTCTCCATCGTATTTGAACGTTCTCGGTTTAAGAGGTATTTTAGCTCCTGTGGTTGAACTTACTTCCCCGGGAAACTGGTGTGTATCCAGATGGCCAGGGTGCCACCTGCCGAGGAGCACGCGGCCACTCCCCAACACAGAACATGATACGTGTAGACAGCCCTGCAGCAATACAACTCTTTACATACATAATGAAATACTTGTTGCGATCTTATTTGTTTGTTTTTTCATCTTTTAGAGGCACCAAGTAGGTTTTATTCCAATAATCAAAGACAAATTTCCCTTAGTTCAGATACAAAATTTGATACTCACGTTTTTGATACTGTGTTTTGTCCTGCAGCAGGATTACCTCGATAATCCAGAGTACATACATGATCTCTTTGAGGACAATTATAGGAACGTTTCCTCTGGTTAATGAGAGAGTAATGTCTGTTTTTAATGGCCACTTTTTTTTCATGACTCATATTATAATAAGTTAAGAGAAGAAATATACTGTACAAATAGTTGTCAATAAGACTAACGGCAATGCCGTAGCAAGCTTTCCAAACTTCGTACAGGTGACAAACAGCTTTATTTCTCCGTGTTTCTCTTTTTGAGTGAATTTGCGCAATTCTTTGTCAAATTGTAAAATTTTAACATCAAAGTATACCATTCCTTAATTTTCCTCAAAAGAATTGTAAAAAATCATGTATGAATGATTTATGCGTTTATACAGGAATGTCTCCTACAAAACATACCCTGATAGTCGGTTTTCAGCTACTAGGGAAAGTCTGTAAGCTCATGAAAGTAAGTAATGATACATCCCTGAAGAAATCATCGTTGATGTCATTATTGGGATAGGCCACCTGACGATAGATTACAGATATAAACAACCTTTGCCGATCATTTACTTGAGATTTACAGCCTGTTGAACACAAGTACCCTCCTGTTATCATTGTGCGGTTATCAAGTTTCTCACGAAAGAAGGAGTAATTGCGACTGAAATACACAAACGTATGACCAGTGTGTATGGGAATGATGCCCTCAATAGTTGCAATAGTTGCAAAATGGTTAGCTGAGTTTAAGCGGGGTCGCATGCACAAGATCGACACCAGAGAGTTGAATCAAGCCGTGAGCTCTTGGACATCTACATTTGCTGATCACGATAACGTTCATGCCCGTCTGGTAACAGGGGATGAAACGTGGATTCATCACTGGGATCCTGACACCAATCAAGAACCCATACAGTGGTAGCATAAGCACTCTCCTGCACCCAAGAAGGGCAGAACTCAGCCTTCTGCTGGCAAGATCATGGCGACCATTTTCTGGGATTCAAGAGGCATGATACTTTTTACTATTTACCACCTAAAACAACAATACCAGTAGCCTACTGTGCTGACTTGTTGAAGCAATTGAGAGCGGCGATCAAGAAGAAGAGGCGCGGCATGTTGATTGCTGGAGTTGTGCTTCTTCACGACAACGCTCCAGTGCACAAGAGTCGTATTACACAGGCTGCAACAACTTAACCTTCCACCTACAGTGCTGATCTGTTTCGCAATTTGAAATCACACTTTCTAGGTACAAGATTTGGCGATGATGATGAACTCAAGGCAGCTACTGAGGCATGGCTGAGGGGTCACTTAGAAGAATTCTACCGCAAGGGCATAGACAGTCTCAGAGACAAATAGGAAAAGTGAATCGAGGTCCAGGGAGATCATATTGAAAAATAAAATTAATAACACAACCATTGGCTTTTGTTTTAAATCCACTTCTACGAACTTTACTTGACTTCCCCTCGTAGGTTTGCTCGCCAGTCTATTGACATAACATTAATCGTTCTGAATAAAATCAAAATGAATATAATTTCTGCAATTTACCAAAGCCACTGGAACTGATGACATATTCAAATGGCACTTACGGTGGAGTTAGCTCAGGACACTGGCAGCATCTCAAACGTTTATAAACATCCACTGCGTACGAGAGGGTCCACATCACTGACGCTGCGTACATGAAGTTTGTGAAGGCCTGGAAATGCAAGCTCATAATCAATTTTACCCCTTAACGGCAAAACTGAAAAAGAAGAGACTGGAAATCGAGTGCTTGTGATGACCGACCTCCTTCAAGCCAGATCGACGATACCACAGATTCACGATCCGGACAGATCTGACAGAAGGTTCGCCAGAGAATCCATGAGTGAAAGCTTAATCTGCTCGTCCATATTTTACAGGAAATGTGCTTATATATAGAGAAGTGGCTGAGGTTCATGGATATCGAAAATGACGATTGTCTGGGACAACAACTGAAACATGTTCGCACTAACATCTTTTAAGTATCAGAACTATTCGGTATATATACCAGAGTATGTTTGGACCACCCATCCGGTGCAGCACTGACCCTAATAGTGCTTCCGATCTGGTACCTTCACTTTGTAGTCTGATTCAGACAATTCTACAACTTTTTTATTTGAAGAATAGTTTTTATGATCGATTTTTTTAGGCAAAAAAATCAAAACATTTTATATCTATTTTTGTAAGTTTTAACGAACGTTGAGACCCAAGTTACTTGTTACAATATAGCTTTATATGACGATAAACTTCCCCGGTGATGTAGATGTTGGTGAGTGCAGAAGATGTAGTGCAGCCTACGTACTTCGATGGTGGTGCTTATGTTGGTGAGTGCGAAAGATGTAGCATAGCCTTCGAAACTCGATGGTGGTGCTTGTGTTGGAGAGTGCGAAAGATGTTGTGTACCCTATGAACGGTGCCGGTGTTGGCGAGTGGGGATTATGTAGTAACTAACTTCGATGACTTTTTCCGATGATGGGAGTACGGAAGATGCAGCGTAGTCTACGTACCTCCATTGTGGTGCCGATAATTAGGGTGCTTCGAGAGGCGTTGGGTATCACGTCTTCTTCCAGTTTCCGCTCAACACTTGGTGGCTTTGTTACCCAGATACTTGCAGCCCGGGCCACCACACCTGGAGGCGCAATATGCGCTGGGTAATTATAAACATTTAATAAATTCGAATCTTTTATTTCAGCCTTAGGCCCTATCTTCCCCTGCACGGGTTTAAAGTGCACCAGTCTCTATCACTGGCTAATTCAAACCTTGCTGCGAACCCGTCAAAATCCGTGGTTTGAGTTTAGCGCCCTCTTCGGCTAATAGTTGCAACTCTTGCAAATATGATTTGGACTGTCGCGATTCGTCGCGGCAGCCTCGACGACAAGCTATAGGAAAGTTTGGGAAATGCATCAATGTCCATCCTAGGAAATCATTGGGGCTGGCGAAAATATAGGCCATGCGTGGGGAGATACCTTTGGCCCAAGTAAACAAAATATATACAAAACAAGTCAAAAATGCTTTTGAGAGCAGAGTTGAATTTAAAATGTAGGTTAATATGATGACAAAAGCAATGAGCGTAGAACAAGTGCATCTCTCCTATTATATTTAAGGTAATTCTACCTAGTGACTGTAAATAGATTATATGTCGAAACAGGATTTCCAAGACAAAAACAAATCCGAACAATAATAAGCACAGTGTTACGTGCTACCTCTTCTAGCTTACACGTCGTTTTCTTTGGATATTTCATAGTTTCCCAGTTGCGAACTCCCAGGATTTCAGAAGCATAGAATATCAAAGGTTTCAACTGGACGTAAAAAATGTAAATAGCTCAGATTGAGAAATAGTTTTTTTTATAAATTATTTAATTGTTGCCATTACTCTATTCACTTTCATGACTTCGTTTTGTATACTTTTAGGTCATGATAATCTTTTTTTTTTAAATGTTAAACCAAGGTTACTAAAATATGTTGATACGCCAGCCATGTACCAATCACGGTTAACAGAGAGTCCCAATTTCCTGCAATTATACATCAATCATTTTTTGTTAACTTCGCTTTCGACTTTAAATCAAATTTAGAGCTGCATAATTTCTCTAATTGCCTCTAATTTCCAAACACAGCATGTTTATCTCCTAATTATTACAGTCATCACAAACAACAGAACAATCAGTATGCGAGGCCATATAGAGAATTGAACTTAATTATCAGCTATAATGTTGTCACTTATTTTCAATACAGATCGAAAATAACCAATCTATTCAGAAATGCTGTTACCAGAAAATAACTGCAGAAACCGTTTACTAAAATACACGAAACAATTCTTTGAATTTTTTTACGTAAGGTATAAAATTAGGTTAAAAGTAATTTATCTCCCGACAATCTGAATCTATCTAAAATGTTATATTTTCGTTTCTTTATATTAGCACAGTTCTCTTCATACCAAGGTGATTTCCTGAACCTTTCTTCTTCTTCTTCTTCTTCTATATTAAGATTGCTAGGGTCATTTCTCGATCAGTTCACTTACTAAATTGTTCGCCTCTTGTTTCCATATAAATATCGTTATATACAAACCTATAGGCATCTCATGCGCCGTATTTGAATGTTTGTTATAATATCCAACGCTTAGGGATTGGATTGTACGAGTGCTTACGTTAACGCTAATATCCAAAATGGAGTTGAACAATGATGTCGAAAAGATCAAACAGTCCACCACACTCGAACTTTGGAAAGTGAAACATGAAGGACCCCTAGTTAGCACATGGAAACGCACATACTGGGTACAGGGGGGGGGGGGGGGGGGGGGGGAACTTGATAAGTATGTGTAGTTATGTTGGGTTTTCAACTTTATAGAATTTTCAGTTTTATCGGTTTCCATGAAAACGCATCTTATCGAATCTTGAGAAGAACGTTAGGAAGTTTAGCGAAACTTATAGTATACGGATATTCATCATATATGTAGTTGTGACTTTTGGAGGTTTAAACTTTTGAGAATTCGAATTTTGGTAGTTTCCATGGAAACTCAATTTTAAACTTCGTTTCCGGAGCATAACTTAAAGTCATTATGACCTTGGTTAACAAAACTTGGCATATGAAGGAATCACCATGTGTTGGTGTGCCTTTTGTTGTTTTCGGTTTAGTATAACCGGTTTCGTACAACATAATTTACAAAAGAAAACATGAGGTTGGAGACGGGAGAGGGTTAGAATAATGAGGTTGGAGACGGGAGAGGGTTAGAATAATGAGAGACATACCGGTGCAAGACATGAGGTTGGAGACGGGAGAGGGTTAGAATAATGAGAGGCATACCGGTGCAAGACATGAGGTTGGAGACAGGAGAGGAGGGAAGAATACTGAGAGGCATACCGGTGCAAGACATGAGGTTGGAGACCGGAGAGGGTTAGAATAATGAGAGGCATACCGGTGCAAGACATGAGGTTGGAGACCGGAGAGGGTTAGAATAATGAGAGGCATACCGGTGCAAGACATGAGGTTGGAGACCGGAGAGGGTTAGAATAATGAGAGGCATACCGGTGCAAGACATGAGGTTGGAGACGGGAGAGGGTTAGAATAATGAGAGGCATACCGGTGCAAGACATGAGGTTGGAGACCGGAGAGGGTTAGAATAATGAGAGGCATACCGGTGCAAGACATGAGGTTGGAGACCGGAGAGGGTTAGAATAATGAGAGGCATACCGGTGCAAGACATGAGGTTGGAGACCGGAGAGGGTTAGAATAATGAGAGGCATACCGGTGCAAGACATGAGGTTGGAGACCGGAGAGGGTTAGAATAATGAGAGGCATACCGGTGCAAGACATGAGGTTGGAGACGGGAGAGGGTTAGAATAATGAGAGGCATACCGGTGCAAGACAGGAGGTTGGAGACGGGAGAGGGGAAAGAATACTGAGAGACATACCGGTGCAAGACATGAGGTTGGAGACGGGAGAGGGGAAAGAATACTGAGAGACATACCGGTGCAAGACAGGAGGTTGGAGACTGGAGAGGGTTAGAATAATGAGAGGTATACCGGTGCAAGACATGAGGTTGGAGACGGGAGAGGGGGGAGAATACTGAGAGACATACCGGTGCAAGACATGAGGTTGGAGACTGGAGAGGGTTAGAATAATGAGAGGTATACCGGTGCAAGACATGAGGTTGGAGACGGGAGAGGGGGGGAGAATACTGAAAGACATACCGGTGCAAGACATGAGGTTGGAGACGGCTGAGGGTTAGAATAATGAGAGGCATACCGGTGCAAGACATGAGGTTGGAGACCGGAGAGGGTTAGAATAATGAGAGGCATACCGGTGCAAGACATGAGGTTGGAGACGGGAGAGGGTTAGAATAATGAGAGGCATACCGGTGCAAGACAGGAGGTTGGAGACGGGAGACGGGGGAAGAATACTGAGAGACATAACGGTGCAAGACATGAGGTTGGAGACGGGAGAGGGTTAGAATAATGAGAGGCATACCGGTGCAAGACATGAGGTTGGAGACAGGAGAGGAGGGAAGAATACTGAGAGACATACCGATGCAAGACAGGAGGTTGGAGACAGCCAGACATAAAGCAATAGAAGACGAAGAAGAGCGCCGTCTACGCTCTTGGCTGGAATCTCCAGACATTTGCCAGAAAAAGAGTTGACCCATCGAGCCACAAATACCGAGACAAGCAGATGACAGGCTCACTTTGATGTAGAGGTCTCGGTCGTTTGGTGGGAGCTCCTCCGATGTGATACAGTAGAAAGAGGCGTCGTGGAGAGAAGCCATATCCAGACGGAGTGTCCCACTAGCAGCAAAACAATTTCAAACTCTCACATATCATATATAAAGCCCAACTCACACTACGCACGATTGCACTACGATAACATTACGATTCAATCGCACTGGTATCGTATTTTGTTTTTTTACGATCTGTTATGTGATCACGGTTTCTGTGCGTGAGGTACACGATGTGAGTACAATTATTGCACGAAAGATCACGATTTTCAACACGGTCGGAACGCAATCAACACAAACTTGACACAACGCTTTCACGATGCAATCACGAATGGTGTAAGACTAATGCACGATTTTAAAGAGCCACTCCGTGATTTTCATAACATATTATTTACTTTTGATACAAACCTAAATGTCATGTGGTGATATAAAATCAAAACATCTTAACTGTTCACGTCCAAAAGACATATATATGACAAATACTGGTTTTCTATGAAAATCTTAAAACAGCCTCATAAATGCACATAGGTGTAGCTATAATGTCCAGTATACTTGGATACTAATTATATAACCTAACAAACACTATCAACTCCTAACTGGCCTCCTGGCTTTTTAGATAAGTCTCCAAAATTACGTTTAACTATTTGACGCGCGCTACTGTCCGGTTTTCGATCATAATTGCGAGGTTCTACCTTCATATTGTCACTGTAAAACAACAATAAGTTTTAGAATGTGCCTTTTGGTAACAGTCGATACTTCGCGATCAAATGACACCATTGATTACGATTGGCATATATGACTCCAACAACTCACAGAGTGGCTCTTTGAATAATTTATGCAAAGGCAAAAGAGGTTAACCATGGCTTTTTATGATCAATGTAGAATTGTTATTTAACCTGTGATGCATTGCAGCTATGAAATACAATGTCATTGCGATAAAGACATCAGAGCATACCTTATCAATTGTAACATTATCTTTGGACAATGTTCCTGAGTTTTTCTCATATCTTCTGATATTATATATATTAAAATATTAATTTTGTCTTGTAACTGGATTTCTATCGTAGGGTAAAATATTCATAGAAATTGAGTTTTATATTAGTAGTGTCAGTGTGAGAAAGTTTTTTTCTTAGCAGGTTTTGCTGCTCTAATCACAATTTAATGGTAGAATACGGTAGGTATATATGTTTTAAAAGGGACAATCGCCTTTGCCCGCTTTGTATTATACCTTATATTGAAAACGAATACCATTTTTGTTTATAGAATGCTCTTTTTATAAGAAATTGAGAAATGATATTCTGCCGGAATAATTCAGAACATATCCTTC
Organism: Phorcus lineatus; assembly: GCA_921293015.1. Taxonomy (NCBI): domain Eukaryota; kingdom Metazoa; phylum Mollusca; class Gastropoda; order Trochida; family Trochidae; genus Phorcus; species Phorcus lineatus. The sequence goes on along the minus strand of OV121083.1, from coordinate 28,961,589 downwards.
AGGATTAAAGCTGGCCCAATTATTTACATCAAAGGATATTTTAGTCATTAACTGCCTCGCAAAATACTTATTTTGTGTTATGAAAAAAGAAATAGATTTCTGTCAAGTGTAACCGAGACTAACTAACTAGTTGACAGTGATGTGTTGATAATGTATCATGGTGCTCTCATATTTACCAAAATCCTGTATGACTTCGTGTATAATTGGCCTGTGGTCCCTTTACTGACTAAGCACTCTCTCCCATTAATACCTTACCATCGTTTGTGCTGACATGTTGAATGAAAGTAAGACACGCGAAGCACATGTGATGAAAACGTTTTGACGGGAAACGCTCTTATTTGTGCAAGTTCAATCTAATATCGTGTAACGATGGTATCGTGTTCGTACACTAATCGTGTGACTCCGTGCTCTGCACGAGCTGTCATCGTGGTCCTCAAGTTTAGTACTATAAGGGTTAATTTAACATGAGTACGATAAGAGTACGATTGCAAGAGGGACAATTTATCGATCGTGTTGTTGTTGTGTGGTGGTTATGCTGTTATCGTGTCCTAAGGCTGAAACACGATCAACACAATTACAACACATACACTATACTACACAATCACCACACAATCACTACACGATCGACACGCACACAACACGATTTTCTGAAATCAGGAACATGTTTGCGATTTGAAGGAATCGTGTTGGACAAATAGCACGATCACTGTACGCACTGTACGGTAACCACACAATAACAGCACAATAACCACACAACAACAACATGATGACTATACGACATTTTCGTACAGCGATCGTAGTCGATCGTAAGTAGTGTGAGTTGGGCTTAACTCTCTTGATCAAATACCAACATTATCCAAATCAAGTCCCGTGGTTATGCTGCATACAGACTTTGTTAAATGATATCGGGTTAAGTGAAGTATTTGTTAACCCTTCCCTGTACCCTACACTTTGGCTAGTCTCTAGAGCTGGACACATTCTTTCCCAACAGTTTACAAAAAAAGGAGAGAAATGTAGTTTTAAGGGCATTATATATAAATATTTCAAGAAAACTATACAACTTGAACAATATCTATTTTTACAAAAGTCTATTTCTATACCAATCCTTAAATTTCGGCCTTCAAACCATAACCTACCCATGGCAGGTGGCAGGGTATTACGAGGGAAGAACGCCTATGTAAGCTATGCAACCAAAATGTAATGGGAGATGAGTTTCACTACATCTTCAGATGTAAAGCCCTCCACGCAATTAAAGCTCTGCATATTCCCGTAACATACTGCAAATATCCAAACTTTTATTCTCTTTGTAAAAGTTTGACCCCTAAATGTACAAAAGAACTGAAAGGTATATCTAGATTTATTACTATCATACAATTGATGTTAAGAAATATTGCATACGACGCATGTATATTGTTTGATATATATTGTACTGTTGTTTTGCTCCTGTGCCACCGTTGGTGGTTTTTTGAGTGGATAAAGATTGATTGAACAGCGGGGTTTACTTCAGTTCATTAGAGACCCGTACACATGAGTTGAGGACATTGTTCCTTACCTGTGATGGTCTCCCCGAACAGTTATACAGGAACTGTTGTTATCTTGCTCACGTGTCCGTATATCCCAGGTCATGTGCTGGTATCACAAGTCACGTGTTGTAACCTAAGCTTAACAATAAACAAAGCTACCGTATGCAATGGATGTGTGTCCGGATATTAAAAGCGGGCTTAGCTACCTACCCTACAGCAGACATTGCAACACGGTGTATCATAATGTTTACCTGAATTAAACAGAAACTGAAATACAAAAGAATAATTATGTAAGTGACATTTTGAATACAATAATTAAAGCCTTAGAAAACAAAACAGTTTGGGGGGGGGGGGGGGGGGGGGGGAGGGGGGGTGTCATAGATTGGTGATGCTTTGTTCGCACTGAAAGACTACATGACTTATAGTACAGTGCAACGCTTCTCTCCCCTCAGAATCTACTACAGTTATGTGTTCCCTCGTGAAGTTTGTGTGATCCCATCTGCGTCATTGTCCTAACTGACCATTTAAACTGTTTTCCTAACAATTCTTAGTTCACCAGGCCCTTAACTTTTCACATTACCGACATTTTCTCACCTCAAATAAATTCCCAGGCAAAAGAACAATTCTTAGTTCACCAGGCCCTAAATTCCCAGGCAAAAGAACAATTCTTAGTTCACCAGGCCCTTAACTTTTCACATTACCGACATTTTCTCACCTCAAATAAATTCCCAGGCAAAAGAAAGCTTTCACTTTTGTTTTTTTTTCATGAAACCATTAAGAGGGCTGGTACGGGTTTTCAAACACGTGCAAAACGTGTTTTCAGGCATGATTTGTGATGCACGTGCAGCAATGTTGCATAAGTACCCTTGTTTGAAATATAGACATTCAGTAACATAAAGAATACAAAAAGTATGCCATGACTTACGCAAGCGCAACGTTACCAAGCGATCGATACGTCCGCCATGGGGGCTTCCCAACGTCAAATGACATGAACCTTCAACTGCAGCCACACCACCATCAGAAGGCTGTTAATACGCTACCAGCAGACAGGCCAGACACAAGATCGGGAAGACCAAGGGTAACAACTGCGGCCGAAGATTGCTACATCAGGCAGATCCACCTCCGAAACCGGTTCGTAACGGCCTCATCAACAGCGGCGACGGCACTCGGCCATGACATCAGTCCAAAAACAACCCCTCGTCAACTTCGTTTGGCTGGTATACGAGCCGTGGAATGGCTTTGACACGTTTTCACCGTCAACGCAGATTACGATGGACGCGTACTGTACGCCGGTGGCAGCAACGTGACTGGGAGAGGGTGCTGTATACAGACGAGAGCAAGTTTTGCCTATTCAGGAACGATAGCGGAGTTAGAGTTTATGGCGTAAGGGGCGAGCGTCTCGCGCCAAACTGAATTAGAGAGGTTCACCCGTTTGGAGGCGGAGCCATTATGGTGTGGGGAGGGATTTGTGGCCAAACGATGACGCCGCTGGTTGTTCTGCGAGAGAATCTGACTGACTAGGTACTGAAACCTATCGTCGTTCCTTTCACAGCCAAGAAGATTGATATTGCTAAACGACAACGCAAGACCTCACACAGCCCGGATTGTTAGAGACTACGAGAGAACGCCAACGTCACTGTTTTGCCGTGGCCAGCCAACTCACCAGATATGAACCCCATTGAACACCTTTGGGATCACCTTGACCGCCATTTGAGGCATCTGGTGCCACCTACATACAATAGGAGCTTGAGCAAACACAGCATTCCTGCTGACGTCATCCTGCGCCTGACGACTTCAATGAGGAGGCGTGTAATTTTTGCATTGATGCCCAGGGTGGTCACTCTCGCAACAGTTTCCGTAATTCCTGTGACTATTGAATTTCTGTGCGTGCACTTGTCTTATAACTCCACATTTGTGTAATTTTTAATATTGACCCCCTGTCTCTTTCCTTGTGTATTGAGGCAAATTAAAGGCACTAGTGCACGCTTAAATTGGCTATTTTAAGGTTTAAGAGGACTTATGCATTCACTTAAGCTTTCTATCGATGCAAAGAAATACTTAACATTCTTTACAGTTGACCTGCAATCAACAATGACAAAGTTTAAACAGCCGCTGTCGGCTTGGACATATAACAAATCTATGGTTAGCTGTGCACAAAACGTGTAAATTATGGACAGTTTAACGTGGCTGAACTAGTATTATGTGAAACTATTGAATTTACCTTAACTCTGAACTGAGAACAAAGAATGAAATATGTTTTATGAAAGCAATGTTGTAAATAAACAGATTTATAACACAGCATTACCATTGTTATTAGGTTGACCAAAGCGGCTGCCGTTTCCGCTTTTCTGTTTATGAGCAAAATTGTAATATTTCCGATATCGTAGTTCATGTGGATTTAAAGTTGTGTTGCATTAAATACTTCCGGTCTTTAAAAATCAACTTTACTACCTGAATACGTAAATATTCGTTAAATAACTTACGAGGTAGAATACTTGACTGAGGGTCGTGAGTGATATCGAGAGATATGCAGTATCTGTGCATTCGTTGTGTTTACGAAATACTGGTGTGCACTAGTGCGTTTAAATGCCGGTATTTGGATGCATTTTATTGAGAATATTGGAAAAGGATTTCTGTTTATAAATCAATCGTCAGATTTCTCTTATCTGCGTTTTTTTTGCCTGACAGTTCAAGTGTGTTATAGACTGAAGTTTGTCGACTTTTTTCTGAGGATAGTAGTATGTGTTGTCAGGAACATAATTGATATTGCTTGTTCATGGGATTAGTTGATCAATCCATGAGATTGAGTAGGCCATCGACTATTGACGGGATTAGGCAATTCCGGAAGTTGGGCACGACATATAGGCCTACACAGAAAACTTGATCAAGCACCCCCAAATTAAATTCTATAACCAGCAAAATGGTTCAGATAAGAAAACAGACAACTTGTCACGCAGACAATTATTGATATAAGAGAGAAGAATCATACAAGGGTGTAGAAACGAAAACGTCACTCTAATAACTAACGTGTCACTGTCTTTGGATAACTGTTTTACAATAGCGTGGTATTTTGGTGTCAACATCCGTTATGTTATAATGCAACATGAAGCTTAGTGTTTGTTGCTGTAATGTGTTTAGTGTCATTCTTTCAATAGAAAGAATGACACGCTAATTATTGTAATTAATCACTGCTTTAACAAAACTGCATTTAAAGCAGTGTGAACCTTCACAATCTCAAACTCGTGAATCTCTCAAACTCAGTAAATTTACCTCAAAGGACAAATCCGTCCACCACTTACGGGAATGGCTTATCTACGTAAAGCGAGAGAAGTATCTGGTTAACAAATTAAATTTCAAAAATAACAAATGTTTTCACAGATTTTAAGATTGTAGGCCTTTCATCAATTATTGTTGAAGAGGGTACTGAAATTTCAATGGAGTGGGCAGGAATTAGACTCTACCTCTTATCGTGCATGATAGAAGATGATTTGGTGTAAGAATGTCAACTTGGTATTTAAAAATGTTGTTTACAATCGATGAGTTTAGTAAGAGTTTATTGTGTCACTTCTCTCCAAGGAAAAATGTTATTTTAGGTAAAACTAGAACATGTATAAAGTCCAACCTCTTAAAGGGACCATTCGAGCGGCTTTCATCCGCCATCTTGAAATGTTAGTGTTGCGAGAAATCTGCATTGCGAGAAAATGCTGTATTAAGCTAAATCATTGACAAAATTAAGAAATAACAAATAGATTGATAGAAGAGCGGCATATTTACAAATAATTCATAATAAAATTTGTCAGTTACGACAATGTCTTGTCGTAGTAATGCATTCCACATTCGTAGCTCCGATGATTGGCTTCATTTCACGAAGTTTTTCTTTTTTGATCGATGCACTTGATTCTTTGTCAAATTGTTAAATCTTGAACAACTGAAAGGTTTACCTCGTGTACATATTTGAAATTAAGTGTGAAAAGAATCATGTAAAAATCATATATATTTGTTAACAGGAAAGTCCTCCTGAATTTCGTTTCCACAAAAAATACCCCGCTCGAATGGTCCCTTTAACAAACTGTTAACAAACTCGATAAGTGGGAAATACACACATGGGAAGTTTTAAAAAGATATACTATGAACGTTTTTTTTAGTTCTGTCTCGGAGAAGAACCTTTCTGGTGGATTATAGATATAGTCCACAGCAAATATATGAACATAAAACCTTAAATTTTCAGTAATCTAAAAATGTCAAATGGTGACAGTCCTGTATGTGAATAACACACTTGCAAAGTTTTACTAAGATACAAAGAACGGATTTTGAGATATGTTCCGGAAACGACTGCGTCACTGTACAGAGTCCAAGTCAAACTTGTTTCCATTGAAACATAAAAAGAGACATTTTCAAAATGTAAGAATGTAATTAAAGCACCAATTCAGAAGTTGGTTGATTCACAAAGTTTCCGCGAAATGTAATGAACGTTTTTTTAATTCTTCTCCAGAAACAAAGCTATCTTTAAGGGCCTATTCAAAGACAAAGCTGAAATATCTTATTTTAAAAAATAGGAAATCTGAAAATATCCAAAAGGCGGGTGGGAGGCAGGACGATGACCATATTTTATATTGGTGGGATTAGAAAAAAATATTTCAAAATCAAGAATCATAGGCTAGCTATAAGTACTTTTATTGTTCCGAAAGGATTTACCATATTGAAAGTGGGCTCTTAACTGGGCTAAACGAAACACTGTGCAAGGAGTTTCTTCGTCCTTGACCTTAGACACACCTCCAGTGTTGAATTGTGGGTAGCCACGAATGCGATGTTGTGGTTTTGAGAAGTGGTCTTCTGCCGATGCTTTACGACCAACATGTCGACACCTTTAACTGGCTGTGGATAGCAGTGATGTTATTCACAGCCAGACGGAATATTTCCAAAACTACATCGAATGAAATGTGCGGACAATTGCCACAGATATACAGTAATACAATGTAGGTCAACAATGTTTCCGCGTGGATGAAGACTCAATGTGATACAGCAGGCCTTATTCTTAATAAAATCAGATCTTGCGTAGAACTTTATAATGCCTAATAGTCTTATTAGTCTACTTCTGTGCGTCACTAACTTTAATACTAAGGACTGAAAGTCAAACGACAGTTGAACTTCGAAGCTAATGAATCTATTATTATTGTGTAACATCTGCTTTTGGGACAGGTAGGCCTATTTCAAGACGTATCCCCTCGAATAATCTGATAAAAAAAACATTTTGCCGGTTACTATTTGACAGTTTTGTAGAAAGGAAATTCGATAGCACTAAGATATTTGCTGACTATCTTTTTTAACCCAACACTGTCAACATTCCTTTAGAGATGGCTTGTCTAGCATAAAGGTTGGTAACACAAACCGTTGATAAGCTATTGCCCGATAAAGTGCAATATTCTGTTTATAGACATGACATTAATTCATTATCATTTATCAATTCATTTGTAGTATGTTACTGATTGTAATAATGTTTTGCTTATGTATTTACAATTTGACTATGAATATCCTTGAGTGCCTGAGGTTCGTGACCAGAAGCATTATCTCGTTAGAATTTCTTGTCAATTATTGCATGTCATTCAAGTTTGCAATTTAAAAAATGGAGTTTACAGGGTTTGAAATTAACATTAGGCCGGTCCCCTGTCGCTTGCAAAAAAGGAGCAGGGCTAGTAAAGTGTAATAACTGGTAGTCCCAAGAACTAGTTTAAATATCAGATGATATGGTCATTGAGATGCATTTGGCTTACTAGAATTTGTTTGGACTAGAACCAGTCTGATTAAAATCAATCATGTTGCAAGAAATTTAAGTTGAAAAAAACTTTCTATACTGGCATTGGCACTTTTCTGTTAGGGTCTTTCCTCTCCACGGCTGTCTCAGAGCAGCCTCATCCTAAATGATACTATCAAATTCTGACACCAGTTTAATGCAGACAAAACTAAGTTATGAGACTCGCCTATACCAATCACATCACATTTATGAGCAGCATGGCAGCGATCAAATTTAACAGTTGGTTTACTAGAGTTATTTGCCTCTAGCTACTGACACCAGAGGCTTTTGTGTGAGTCTTTGCCATTGGCTAGCTGAGAATGAGATTACGTCATTACAACGAAGATACAACGAATTGGACTGCCGTTGTATCGCTGTGGATATGCTCATCAATCAATTGATCTAAGTCCTTATCAATGAGTCATCAGTCAAATGTAATGCAAATTTGCGGTGTTATTGTTTTTAAGATAATCCTGCACCAATAAATGATTTTAATGCTTATTTAGAAGATAATTTTTGCATCAAAAACACAAATGGCAGAGGATGTTGCTCTGTCAGATCACTCTTGTTTGTGATGACATAAATAAGATTTAATTACCAAAGTGATATTTGTTTGTTAGGTGTTGTAAAGTGTAACATATACACTTCAATTAATAGCAGCGGTGTCACTGGTGTGAGTATAGTGAGAGATGTTGTGTAATGACTTGTAGTTGTTTCTGTTGCAGAGATGCTGCATGGTAGAGGGAGACAGACATGGTGTGTGAGGCAGCAAAAGAGTGGTATAATGGTCTTGTCGGCAGGCTTAATGAACACACCGGATCTGGCCTATTGTTCCAAGTTGTTGTCTTGAATGCAATGAAGCCACGGCGCTTGTCCCCAAAAGTCATTTTGCAAATCAGCTTATGGTCAGTCATCATCATCGTTGTAGCATTTATTGCTCTTTACTCATTCCTCTTGACCTATATGAATAGACATATCATCGAGGCTCGAATGGAAAATGTTAAAAAAAATTTAAACAATGTATATTCTCATAATTCCCATAAAGTGAGGCTTCGACCTAAAATATCTGACAATCATCTTCATAATATGAATCTACAAAATCAAACTCTCATAAAACAAGGAAAGAATTCTTTGACAAAATTGTTATGGAGGCTTGATTTAGATGATGTGTTCAGTATTGGTCCAAAATGCCACAATAAGACTGCTCTTCTGACCGTCCTTATCACATCAGCACCTACCCACTTCCAACAGCGTGCTGAGATCCGCAAGACGTGGTGCAATGCGTCAGGTAGAGGTGAAGTGACTCGTGCATGGCAGTGTGTGTTCCTCCTGGGTCAGACAGACTCCTGGCAGGTGGAGCAAGTCCTCGATAAGGAGGGCCAAGACTTTCATGACATTCTCAGAGGTACTTATTACGATTCTTACCGGAACCTGACAATCAAAGTTGTGCATGGTCTTGACTGGAGCAGCAAGTCTTGTGCAACCCCTTATACCCTGAAAACAGATGATGACTGTTTTGTGAATGTACTTCAGCTCCACAGTTTTCTATTGAATCACAACAAAATTAAAAACCGCCTTTATGTGGGAAATGTTTACCATTTAATGGAGAAGAGAAAAGTGATTCGTAACACCGATAACAAATGGTCTGTACCTGAAGAAAGTTATGCACTGGACTACTACCCCCCATATGCCAGCGGTTCGGGCTATGTGCTCAGTCAAGATATGGTGCAGGCAATTGTGATGCGGAGTCCCTACATCAGACCCATTCCAAATGAAGACGCTTACATTGGTATAGTGGTTGACTCCCTTGGGGTGGACCCAGTTTCTAGTGACCGCTTCACATTATTCAGTGTGGGACTCAGGTTATGCAACTACCTGTATGTGTTGGTGTCACATGGGGTGAAGCCTGAGGATCAACAGATTCACCATGACTGCATGGTCAAGGCTCTAAAAGAGTGCCCTGTCAGCAGGGAGGCCATGAGCTCCTGGTCCTGACAGCACATGTTCATTTCAGGTTAGTTTAGTCTACCCTTTCTCATGTGTACTGATTAACGAGTCACCATGGCATGTAATGTGCTGAATTCTGTATATGCTGTACATGGAAATTTTTAAGAAAAGTTGAAATGGAAGAGAATATGGTTAATTTTGACATAAATGAATTCCTATTTATAAATATGTTTCATTACCATAAGGTAGACTGTATTTATGTTGCATATCTTCTGTTATGTTTCAGAAATCTTCCATCCTTCCTATTATTCCAGAAGAAAAATGTGATGCAAAGTTTTCTACTGAATGATTGCACCTAACTCTCAAAGTGTTGTGTGAATGTACTCTTTACAGTGGTAACTTATCAACAGTTGATTGAATAACATGACAGGAGCAATCTAGTAGCAGAAATTTCAATATGAATTTTCTTCAAAGGTTATCTTTCATTAGGAAATTTTAATCAAAGATCATGTTCTTATTTATTTAAATCAAATGTCAAGTCTTTTTTGGTAAAAACATTTTATGTGAGCCTGTTACGTACGTACAATAAATTAAATTCTTCACAAGTGATTCTGACAGTTTTGAAAAAAATATAAAATCATCTTAGTTATTGAAATGTAGATTTACCTGACAGACTAGTTCTTAAATGTTCAGAATGAATGTGATATTTGTGCCTCTAAACCCAAATCTTTGACCTTATTTAAAAGTTTGTGCAATTTGACTCATGCGAGGTGAAGTATGATAGGCCAGAGTGAAGTGCCCCTTTGTTCCAAGGTGCTAGGGAACTAACTTCTCTTGGCATGTCCAGTTTGAGATTCTAAACATTATTGGCATTCTGATTAACATCAACCCTGTTCAGGGAAATATAAGGTACATGATACTGCCTCAACTGGGATACTTACTTTCATGATTGCCTATACCACAGGGTTTGCTGATGCTCCTGTCCGAAGAGATTTTGCCACGATATTTATTTGTTAGCCAACATGTGACATGTGTCTGCAAACTGTGAACAAACGATAATTGTGAATGCATTTTTAATAGATATCTTTTCTAAAAGCTAAGAAGTTTAGTATACTAATTACAAGGCTTTGACTACACTAAACTGGCTTTAGATCTTGTTATTCTGTGCAAAATCCCCAGACCCTGTGAAGAGAAATCCACAGATCTAATCTGTGAAGATCCATTTAGAGTCAACATTTTGTGATTTAGAACAATGTTGATCCTAAGCAGACTAATTTTTTTAGCGAGATTACCTGCAATGGTTTTGTTGAAGTGCTGCCCAATATGTATATTTTGAACACAATGGTTGTGTGGCCGGTGTAAATATATGTCTATCTATATATTTTATATACTCAGGTTGTGTCACCAGTTGCTGTCAATGCAATATTTGTGTTTGAAATAGAGTTGTGTGTCAGATTAAGGTGAAGGTTCTACTTAGTATTTACTTATTTGCTTACCTACTGGTACTGACTACTTGCTGCTGGAGTTTCATAAACAGCACAAATCAGTCTGCTCTTGTGGCCACCATCTTCTGTTTCCAGATTTACATGCCATGTACATGCAGACATCGCTCACATAACAGTCACATGTATGCATTTATCACCATTCAGATGCAATGCTCTTATATGGATCACTGCCATCAAATGTTCATCAGCCTTTAAAACATAGAAATTGGTGTGATGTATTTCATTGTGCTTTATAAAGTTCCTTATTTAACCAAGTTAAATAGCGCATCAAGCCTGAAAGGCCAAATGGGTTTATGGTGTTGCATGGCGTCCGTTGTCCATCCCTAAACTTTTTACTTTTTCAATCCTTCTTATGAAACACTGACTGTACAGGGTAGAGATATAGTAAACAGATACCTTTGCTAGTGGGGATTAAAAAAGGTAGATTTTGTGATTCTGTGGCCACAGTGTTCTCTTGCCAAAAAGGCCACACCACCATTGATTCCTATACTAACCTCTACTATATACTGCTGTAATACAAGCTTTTCTCATGCTTCCACCAGACAAAATATTGCAACACAAATTATCTGTAAAATTATGAAAACACTGAATGCATGGATAGTATGTTTCGTATCAACATGGCCTTTGCAAGGGTGTAGTCGCTAATTGACTGTGTTCTGTAAAGAAGACTTAACGTGCAAAGTGCACATTTGTATAAAGTTTAGCTATGTTTAAAGTTTAGCTAGTTTACGATGTATCCTGAAATTACTGCTTTTCTAAAGATAACTTTGAAAACAACATCACGGATTGCGCAACATACTTTCATGCCAACCAATCATGCTTCTACATTTCTATATTGAGAAAGGCTTCTATTGGGCCAGAGGTGAGTATTAGAATTTATGACTGAGCAACCTCAGTTGGGAGAGAATGTGGCCACATTCGCCCCACCTCAAACCTAATTTCAACAGCTTTCAAACAAAAAGTCTAGAAAGCTTGCATTTTGTGTACAGATTCCTTGAAAAGTGAAGATTTTATCTATTTGTCTCTGTGCCAGAAATTCTTATTTGTGTTTTCTCCTCAGGCCTAGGATGCTTAATTTTTGTATAGATTCCTCAGCCAATGAGGATTAAAATTTATAAGTTTGGTAATCATGAAGCCCCTTAAATGATATATTATATGAAACCTGATGAGTTAACAGACCCATTGGCTATTACTTTCATCTTTAGATCAAGAGGTTCTTGTTTCACTGCCTGACAGAAGGAAACCAATTTTATGTGCAGAATGTTGAGAGGGTGTCAGGGTGGTGAATATTATAGACCTGATAGTAATGAAAGACATGAGGCTAGAGATCTACTGGCTAACACTGCACAGTTGGTCACCATACCAGGCTGATCTACTGGCTAACACTGCACGGTTGGTCACCATACCAGGCTGATCTACTGGCTAACACTGCACAGTGGGTCACCATACCAGGCTGATCTACTGGCTAACACTGCACAGTGGGTCACCATACCAGGCTGATCTACTGGCTAACACTGCACAGTGGGTCACCATACCAGGCTGATCTACTGGCTAACACTGCACGGTGGGTCACCATACCAGGCTGATCTGCTGGCTAACACTGCACAGTGGGTCACCATACCAGGCTGATCTACTGGCTAACACTGCACAGTGGGTCACCATACCAGGCTGATCTGCTGGCTAACACTGCACAGTTGGTCACCATACCAGGCTGATCTACTGGCTAACACTGCACAGTTGGTCACCATACCAGGCTGATCTACTGGCTAACACTGCACAGTGGGTCACCATACCAGGCTGATCTGCTGGCTAACACTGCACAGTGGGTCACCATACCAGGCTGATCTGCTGGCTAACACTGCACAGTTGGTCACCATACCAGGCTGATCTACTGGCTAACACTGCACAGTGGGTCACCATACCAGGCTGATCTGCTGGCTAACACTGCACAGTGGGTCACCATACCAGGCTGATCTTCTGGCTAACACTGCACAGTGGGTCACCATACCAGGCTGATCTGCTGGCTAACACTGCACAGTTGGTCACCATACCAGGCTGATCTACTGGCTAACACTGCACGGTTGGTCACCATACCAGGCTGATCTACTGGCTAACACTGCACGGTTGGTCACCATACCAGGCTGATCTACTGGCTAACACTGCACAGTTGGTCACCATACCAGGCTGATCTACTGGCTAACACTGCACAGTTGGTCACCATACCAGGCTGATCTACTGGCTAACACTGCACGGTTGGTCACCATACCAGGCTGATCTGCTGGCTAACACTGCACGGTGGGTCACCATACCAGGCTGATCTACTGGCTAACACTGCACAGTGGGTCACCATATCAAGCTGATCTACTGGCTAACACTGCACAGTGGGTCACCATACCAGGCTGATCTGCTGGCTAACACTGCACAGTGGGTCACCATACCAGGCTGATCTACTGGCTAACACTGCACAGTGGGTCACCATACCAGGCTGATCTACTGGCTAACACTGCACAGTGGGTCACCATACCAGGCTGATCTACTGGCTAACACTGCACAGTGGGTCACCATACCAGGCTGATCTACTGGCTAACACTGCACAGTGGGTCACCATACCAGGCTGATCTGCTGGCTAACACTGTTAGCTCTCAAACTCTCCCTTCCAAGCTTGTCTCCTATAGCTACACACTTGCAATATGCTGTTAATGCATATGTTTCAATATTTTAAGTGCTATTTGTTAAGTTTTGAATTTGTATTTCTTGGTTTTATATTTGTGAGATGTTAAATGGTTGATGTTAAGTATGTGATGTATGTGATAGAGTGGGTGATATGTGATGTGCAATGGAATAGCCTGACTGAACAGGAGTATGTTACAGGTAGTGGATGGCTTTGTTTGGATATATGTGTTCAACAGGGGACTGTAGACTAGTATAGGACCTTCAGCACTACAACAAGTGGTATGTTTTTTTGGTGGCAAAGACCTCCCTGCTCCACCTAATCTTCACTTAGTTATTTAGATTGCAAGTGTGTGACAAGTTAGCAATGGTCAGAGGGGACATTGTCTCAGTAATACACTGCATAGATGAATTATTGTACTCCTGCCTTTTCACTCATAATTAGTAATCTCCTAATTAACTGCATTGTTTTGCTATAAACGTTTTCTAACTACTTTGGTCATCAGGCCTGAAAGGCTCGATGACCATATGACCTCATTCGTCTGTAAACTATTTACTATTTGAGTAGTTCTCAAGCACCACTGGCTCTAGAGGGTCGTGACAAGGTAGCTGTGGATGGAAAATGTTATGTTTTTTTCTTAAACGCTTAAGTGCCTTCTCCTCCAAAACCAATTGACATAGGAAATAGACATAAGTTTATTTATTTGGTCTTGCAAAGTCTTCAAATATTGGTGTGGCAGGATGTCCTCCCTCAAACCTCTTCTTGACTGCTTTCAGAAACCTCTATTGCTATAAAACTTTAATTTTGAGAATTTTATCGTTGTAGGATACTGACTAAGATTTTAACTTCTTTTTTTAGTTGGTCACCCTATTAAGATATATGTAAGTGGGAGGTCTGCAAAATTCAAGTGGTTATCCTATTTATCATATTGGTGTAATGTTAAGAGCAGTAATATTTTAGTGGTAATCGGCTGTGAAATGAATCAAATTTTATGTCTGTAGCAAAGTTATTAACTAAAACATAGGATGTGAAAATAATATTCTTTGTCTATGCTATGCTTCAAAGGATGCTAAATACATAATGATTTGACTTGATATGTTGAGCTAGGATTGAGTCAGGTAGGTAAGGACAAATAAAAGGCAGAGGGAGATAGGATTGAGGTAGGTGGTGAAAAATCGTACTTTGCCTGTTTCAATCATTGTTTATGTCGCTTAACCTCAATTAGTGTTTTAAAGTTTCCCAAGATATTATATTTTAGATTGAGTGTTTGGAATTGAGTCATAGAATATGTAATTTAGTCATAGAATATACACCTGAAAAGCTGTTTATCACTTCTATTAATGAATGAAAGCTAGAATGCTGAAATCATGTGAAGACATACAATTAGAAGCAAATTAAAAGAAGTTAGAAGTTTCCAGCTTTCCTGCAGACACTCTGACTGATGAGAATGATAATTCATTGATTTGGTGACCCTGTAAGCCCTTTACAAGTGCTACAAGTGCCAAATCATTAAAAAAAATTCTTCTCCAGCATAATCAGGCCTAGAAAACTGAAATATTGTATACAGACTCCTTAGCTAATGGTGATTATAATTTAGATGGCTTTATTTATCTCTTAAATAAAATAGTCACTATAGGTTTAGTGACCCTGTGGTCCCATATAATAGTATATGATATGAAGCTTGATGAGCTCCAGAGCAAATGGTTATTTGTTTTATTTCCATGAGTAAAAAAAACGAATCTCTTTTGGTACAAGCTGATGAGCAGTCCACTTACCTGATTACAGGATCACAAAGCAATCTCACAATTTAGTTTTTCACTTCTACTCATCCAAGTAAATCAAAGGCATTCAATATGTATATTTACTTATGCTTATGTTCTGGATTAAATCCAGTAGATGTTTATATGGAAATGATCTCTACTCTGCTCGGTGATAAACTTTGTAAAACTTTAGGTTATTATTGAGATTATTAAGTTTGTTTGAGGTGGTTTTAGAAGTTGTGCATAACATTTGTCCTCGATGAGATTATTAAGAATTTACAACCTGGTGTTGATTTGAGATGCTGCTAACCATTGAGATTAAATGTTCTCATATGGAATAGATAGTTCCGTGCATTATAGGAACATTATTGGGCCTCGGCATGACTGGATAACATGCAATCACAGTGGATCTATTCTGATACTCACATGATCAAAATTATAGTTAATTTTGTGTGTTATGTAGCAATCCCAGTTGATATGATTTGAGTGAGATAGCAATAAGACTATTTCTGGCTGACTTTAAGAAGGAGTTTGTTACATTTTTAGCTCATCAGGTCTGAAAGACCCGATGGGCTTATGGCATGGCAAGGCGTCCAGCGTCCGTCCATCCGTCCGTCCATCCGTCCGTAAACTTTTCACTTTTTCGACTTCTTCTCCAGAACCAATGACTTTAGAGAGCTGAAATTTTATGTGCATACTCCTTGGCAAATGGGGATTCTAAATTGTAGATTTTGTGACCCCATGACCCCAAATGGGGTCACAAGGGTCAAAACCTTAACAATCTATTTTAATCTTCTTCTCCAGTTCCAAAAAGTCCAGAGAGCTGAAAAGTTGTTTGTAGACTCCTTGGGCACTGGAGATTCTAAATTGTAGATTTTGTGACCCCATGACCCCAAATGGGGTCACAGGGGTCAAAACCTGAAAAACCTAATTTCATATTCTTCTCCAGTTCCAAAAGGTCTAGAGAGCTGAAAAGGTGTGCGTAGACTCCTTGGCCAACGGGGATTCTAAATTGTAGGTTTGGTGACCCCATGACCCCAAATGGGGTCACAGGGGTCAAAACCTAAAAAAACTAATTTCATCTTTTTCCCTAGTTCCAAAAGGTCCAGAGAGCTGAAAAGTTGTGTGTAGACTCCTTGGGCACTGGAGATTCTAAATTGTAGATTTTGTGACCCCATGACCCCAAATGAGGTCAAAGGGGTCAAAACATGAAAAACCTATTTTCATCTTCTTCTCCAGTTCCAAAAGGTCCAGAGAGCTGAATAGTTGTGTGTAGACTCCTTGGGCACTGGAGATTCTAAATTGTAGGTTTGGTGACCCCATGACCCCACATGGGGTCACAGGGGTCAAAACATGAGAAAACCTATTTTCATCTTTTTCCCTAGTTCCAAAAGGTCCAGAGAGCTGAAAAGGTGTGTGTAGACTCCTTGGGCACTGGAGATTCTAAATTGTAGATTTTGTGACCCCATGACCTAAAATGAGGTCACAGGGGTCAAAACATGAAAAACCTATTTTCATCTTCTTCTCCAGTTCCAAAAGGTCCAGAGAGCTGAATAGTTGTGTGTAGACTCCTTGGGCACTGGAGATTCTAAATTGTAGGTTTGGTGACCCCATGACCCCAAATGGGGTCACAGGGGTCAAAACCTAAAAAACCTAATTTAATCTTTTTCCCTAGTTCCAAAAGGTCTAGAGAGCTGAAAAGGTGTGTGTAGACTCCTTGGCCAACGGGGATTCTAAATTGTAGGTTTGATGACCCCATGACGCCAAATGGGGTCACAGGGGTCAAAACCTAAAAAACCTAATTTCATCTTTTTTCCTAGTTCCAAAAGGTCTAGAGAGCTGAAAAATTGTTTGAAGACTCCTTGGGCACTGGGGATTCTAAATTGTAGGTTTGGTGACCACTTGACCTCAAATGGGGTCACAGGGGTCAAAACCTTAAAATCCTACTTTCATCTTCTTCTCCAGTTCCAAAAGGTCTTGATAGCTTAATAGTTGTGTGTAGACTCCTTGGACAATGGGGATTCTGAATTGTAGGTTCGGTGACCCCTTGACCCCAAATGGGCAATGGGCCTTTTTTATTTGATTGTGAATAACTCGGACGTTGGGACAGGCTATCTTTCCTACACTGCCCATGACCCCATGGTCTAAACCACAACACCTATTTCTATCAAAGTCTGATGAGCTACAGAGCCCATGGCTCTATTTTTTTGCATTTGTTGCCCAGAACTGCCAATTATTGGTATTTTTGGAAAGAAAATGACAGATTTTATAGGAAATAGAAACCATGAAAATGAAGTAAATACTTTGCTGGAATTAAATTATTTCAAGTATTTGATTCCTCTGAAATGTTAATTTGCCTTGAAAAATAAGTTGGTCATTTTAACTTAGGTTATGAAAAGAAAGATCTATTGTGTTGCCTGTATGTTTTCTCTCTGTATTTCAATATTCCAAGTATTTGATCATTGTCAAGATTATTTTGAATGAATTATTTTTTTGCATCATTGACAATTGTAAAATATTTTGAATAAATCACATTGAACTTGAAGCATTTTGTTTTACTCTTTTTCAGCTCATCAGAGCAATTTTGGTGATGCTTGAGAACCAACTGGTATGCATTGTAGTCTTCAACAACAACAATACAAAGTCTGCTGAGATACAGAGCCCATGGCCCTGTCTTTAATTACTAAAATGAAAATCAATATAGATTTTTAAAAAATTAATATTCCTTAGTAATGATTTAGGAAACATGGATGGATTATGGTCTCTGGAATAAAGATTTATTGTCATTGAGATCATTAAGATGCTTAAAGATTATGAAGGGTAAGCTGGACACCATCCTAATGGATTTTTCAATGAAACTCCTGACTGCATTCTTATTGAACTGGATGTTTGGTCCGCCTACAGCAATGAACGTGTTAGTGGACTGTATTCTTATTGAACTGAATGTTTGGTCTACCTTCAGCAATGAACGTGTTGGTGGACTGTATTCTTATTGAACTGAATGTTTGGTCTGCCTACAGCAATGAACGTGTTGGTGGACTGTATTCGTATTGAACTGAATGTTTGGTCTACCTTCAGCAATGAACGTTTTGGTGGACTGTATTCTTATTGAACTGAATGTTTGGTCTGCCTACAGCAATGAACGTGTTGGTGGACTGTATTCGTATTGAACTGAATGTTTGGTTTGCCTTCAGCAATGAACGTGTTGGTGGACTGTATTCGTATTGAACTGAATGTTTGGTCTGCCTTCAGCAATGAACGTGTTGGTGGACTGTATTCTTGTTTAACTGAATGTTTGGTCTACCTTCTGCAATGAACGTAATGGTAGACTGTATTCTTATTGAACTGAATGTTTGGTCTGCCTACAGCAATGAACGTGTTAGTGGACTGTATTCTTATTGAACTGAATGTTTGGTCTACCTTCAGCAATGAACGTGTTGGTGGACTGTATTCTTATTGAACTGAATGTTTGGTCTGCCTACAGCAATGAACGTGTTGGTGGACTGTATTTGTATTGAACTGAATGTTTGGTTTGCCTTCAGCAATGAACGTGTTGGTGGACTGTATTCGTATTGAACTGAATGTTTGGTCTGCCTTCAGCAATGAACGTGTTGGTGGACTGTATTCTTGTTTAACTGAATGTTTGGTCTACCTTCTGCAATGAACGTAATGGTAGACTGTATTCTTATTGAACTGAATGTTTGGTCTACCTACAGCAATGAACGTGTTGGTGGACTGTATTCTTATTGAGCTGAATGTTTGGTCTACCTTCAGCAATGAACGTGTTGGTGGACTGTATTCTTATTTAACTGAATGTTTGGTTTGCCTTCAGCAATGAACGTGTTGGTAGACTGTATTCTTATTGAACTGAATGTTTGGTCTACCTTCAGCAATGAACGTGTTGGTGAACTGTATTCTTATTGAACTGAATGTTTGGTCTACCTTCAGCAATGAACGTGTTGGTAGACTGTATTCTTATTGAACTGAATGTTTGGTCTACCTACAGCAATGAACGTGTTGGTGGACTGTATTCTTATTGAACTGAATGTTTGGTCTACCTTCAGCAATGAACGTGTTGGTGGACTGTATTCTTATTGAACTGAATGTTTGGTCTGCCTTCAGCAATGAACGTTTTGGTGGACTGTATTCTTATTGAACTGAATGTTTGGTCTACCTTCAGCAATGAACGTTTTGGTGGACTGAATTCTTATTGAACTGAATGTTTGGTCTACCTTCAGCAATGAACGTGTTGGTGGACTGTATTCTTATTTAACTGGATGTTTGGTCTGCCTACAGCAATGAACGTGTTGGTGGACTGTATTCTTATTGAACTGGATGTTTGGTCTACCTTCTGCAATGAACGTGTTGGTGGACTGTATTCTTATCTAACTGAATGTTTGGTCTACCTTCAGCAATGAACATAACAGTTGGACGGCATACTAATGGATCTTTCACAATGAATATGACCTCAATGGAAATAACAGCCGACGACGATCACTGTGGATCCTTCAATAGTTATGAGCTTTGTCTATAGCAATGAACATGACAGCTGGGAGGAATATCAATGGATCTTATATTAGAAATTAAGTGGTTTTTTGGTTTTCTTTATTTTTGTACATGAAATCAGACATAATTTATTACACAGTCTTGGAAAAGAAGTACATGGATGGTTATGGTTGGTACATTTGACAGAAATAGATACATTGATGTTATGAAGTGACATTTGTGTCGATACGTCTCAATATAGAGGAGATATCAGCACTGCCTTTGTTGGTTACAAATGAAACTAAACGTTAACGAGTCTTCAGTTGCAGTGGAATAAGGATGTCATTACAGCATACAACAAACAAATATTTAATCATTTTGGAAAAGTAGATGACAAGTCGACAAGAATTTCACAAATTTCGAATAATTACAAGTTGAGTACGTGCTGTAGTTATTGATGTATGCGTTTTTGATGTAGTGTTTAATGCTACTAAAAGCTAATTTCATCTCAATATTCTTAGATTTAAATATGTTAAATATATTTCACGATAGTTATAATCATATTCAGTATTTTATTTCTGTTATCCGGAGATACGAGATATATAATTCTGTTTGATACTTCTTTATTTGCACTTGTAACATCTACTAACCATTTTTTGAGGCTATTCCAAAAATCAATTGCATATTAAGAATCGTAAAACAAATGGGTTATAGTTTGGCTTTCTTTTTACAGAAATTGCATAAATGTATCTTTGATGTTCATCATATGTAAGAGATCATTTGTAGGTCAAATTCTATGTAGAATGGAATATTGAAACCATGTTAATTTTGAGCTAAGGTTAGATGTAAAAGGTACTTTGTCTATAATTTTTCATTCTTTTTTTTTGATCGAGCATTACAGATATTTCTCCCATTTCCGTTTGTATTTACAGTCACTATCATGACTTGGTTTTTTTTGCAATATGTCGTAGAAGGCTCTGCGTCCTCTTCTTTTGGTAACACTGTCTTCAATTAAATATTGGATGAACGGGATGTTTAGTTTCACACACACACACACACACACACGCACACACACATACACACGCACACACGCATATACATATATATTATATTTTTTTTAATGTATCCCTTTGTTGATTGACAAATACCCGCGTCATCCAGAAAGAGCTCAGGCCCATCTGGTTTCACAGTAGAATATCTTTAAATTCTTTCGGTCGTTAAACATGTCTCTTTTAGAACAGGAGCGTTATCTGTAAGTCAAACACAAGGCCTCAGAACATGTATACCTAAAGGAAATAAGCCGAAACAGTTTTTAAAAAACTGGAGACCAATCTCGCTACTAACGCATCCTATAAGATAGATTCAGCTACAATAGCAAATCGAATAAGAGTACTACCAAAAATAATACATGAAGACCAAAAAGGCTTTATGTCAAATAGGTATATAAGGGAATGTACAGTCAAGGCAAATTTATGATATTATTGATTATACAGAATATATGGAAATACCAGGACTAGTCCTACTTATGATTTCGAAAAGGGATTCGACTCGGTTGATTGAGACTTTATTGGACATGTTTTTTAACATAACTTGCGACTATAGACAAGGCGATTCATTATCGCCATATCTTTTTATCCTATGCGCAGAAATTCTAAGTATTATAATCCGTAACAATAAAAAGATAAAAGGAATGAAAATAGGGGATAGTGAATATATCATCTCGCAGTTCGCAGACGATACCTCTTTGACATTGGATGGAAAAGAAGCAAGCCTTCTAAGTACACTCCAAACATTAGAACAATGTGCTTCATTTTAAGGTTTGAAAATAAATACTGGCATAACACCAGTTATATGGATAGGTTCTTTGAATAACTGAAAACAAAACGTTTTGCAAAGAACATATGTTAGATTGGCCTTAAAGGGATTTACTATCCTTGGCATAGCATTTACACACAAATTGACAGAAATGGTAGGGAGAAATTACAAAGATAAATTGAAATAATGAATTTTGGAAAGATGTCCTACATGGGGACACTACATAAAACAAAAAGAAAATAGTTTTGAAACCCAGCTTCAAAAGGCACATCTGGAGATTATGGTTGTCACGTGTAGCAAGTTTTGCTAAGATTGCTATATAGATGTCTGGTCAAAATTTCGTGATGAGCGGACATACTGTTCATGCTGCAACAAACAAGTCACTAGAATTATGAATCTTGTTTGGACATTGACCAACAGATTATGATAACATGTTTGGTAACGATTCATTGCATGAAACCTTTTGTTTTGTTAATCAAGTCCTCCACATAAGATGATAAATCTTGCAAAAACTGATGAACTAAAGACCTAAAAACTAAATGGCATGGTCCAGCATTCTGTCTGTAAACTTTTTTTCCAGATCTGTTGGCTCAGTAGCTAAAATTTTCAGAATATTATCTATGTCACAGGGAGATTCAATAGTGAGGATCTTTATTATTATTAATAGATTCGGTTAACCCTAAGGGACACATCCTAGTTTCACCCTCTTCCCCGGTAAGTGGCCTAGAAAGCTGAAATCTTGTGTACAGACGCCTTAGCTTATGAGGATTATTATTTATAAATTTGTTGACCTAAGGGTCAACAGGAGCCACTTCCTAAAAACCTATTTTCATCTTCGCTAGAAGCAAAAGGTCTACAAAAGCTGAAACTTTGTGTACAGACTCCGAATGAAAATTTAAAGATTTTGTGGCCCTGTGACCCATAATAAAGGTTAAAAGTCTATTTTCATCATATTTTCTAGAGGCAAAAGGCCTTGAAAGCTGAAACCTTGTATACAAAATCCTTAGCGGATGGGGAAATTAATTTATAGATTTGGTGACCCTGCCTCTTATAAGGACCACACCCTTTATACCAATTTTCATCTTCTTCTCCAGAAGCAAAAGGCCTAGAAAGCTGAAACCTTGTGTACAGACTCCTTGGCTGATTGGGATAATAACGTATAAATTTTGTGACCCTGTACCCCTAATAAGGGCCTTGTCCTAAAAACCTATTTTCACTTTCTCCAGAAGCAAAAGTCTGAAACCTGGTGTAAAAACTCCTTAGCTGATGGGGAATATAATTTATAAATGTTATGATATCACTGTAAAGCCTCAAACATTTTAACCTCATCAGGCCTTTTGTCCATGATGTGGGCTGTCTTTCAGTGTCCATTTGTCATCTGAAGGGATTTGGACTTCATCTGTAAATATTTTGCGCAAAAAGCCTTCACGGCCAAATTGGCTTATGGCATGGCTCCCACATTTTCGACCTCTCTTCCAGGACTGCTGTTTCCTCAAAGCTGTTATTTTGGATGGAATTAAATCCAGGGAATCAAAGGTTGTACAACCACAGAACACACAAATAATCAACAAGAATAATTTATTAGATTTCATTTGAACATGTCAATATATCAACAAAAAACAATCCTGACATCATATTGGGCAATGCAATGCTGAAACCTGGATGACAATTAAATCTTGTGGTAACTGTGAAAGTGACCATATGAGATGAAGTAACAAGAGAACTGGTTACAGTGTCATAAGACATGCACTTTCCAGAGGGTACAAAAACAGGCAACATTTCTTCTATATTACATCATCATTTCATCTGATATTGTTTCTGGTTAAAAAAAAGATGCAAACATCAAATTCTATCTAACAATATTTCTTTGAGGTTGGTTTTCAGGTGTTGAAATTTTGAGATCAGTGGTGGATCCAGGAACTATCAAACTGGGGGTACTCTTGATGTGAGATTTTAAAAAAAATAGGCAGTGGCTTTGTAGCTCTACTCGACTGTAATGTATTGATACTGGCTTTAGACAAAAGGGCCTATCAAAAACTGTGTGTGAAAGTTGAATGCTGTATTAAAAAATAATATTTGATTTATTATTTGAAGTGCGATTTATCTGTTTTCAAAATAGATAATCATTCTTGGTTGGAAATTAAACATTAGCCTCATTAAAAAAAAAAAAAAGCTTATAAAAAATTCTAATTATTTGAATAAAGCATTATTTTTAGGGCTTGGTTTTAGGAATAAAACATTTTTAAATTAACAGAGTCAACATACACATCATGCCATCCACAAAAATTCAGAACATATATCTTGGTAAATCATACAATAAAACATTGAGTAGAGATTCAGAAATATAAGATGAATTGCTTTTGAGTTCTGTTCCAGAAACAAAGCTATCGCTGCAGAGAGTTCAATTCTACTTGTTTCCATGGAAAAGGTAAAAATACAATTTCTGAAAATGAAAATGTCAAAAAACACCACTTCAATAGGTAGAAAATGCACATGCATGATTTCAGAAAGCTTCTGATCAACTGTTTAGGACATTCGCTTTAGAATGAAGCTACCTCTGTATAGAGTCCTAATTTATCACAATTCAATGGAAATGAAAAAAATGTAAAAATTTTAGAAATCTGAAAATATCAAAAGGCACCAATTCAGAAGGTGGGTCATGCACATGCAAAGTTTCAGATAGATTTAGAGGTTTGATGAGTGGTTCT
Organism: Phorcus lineatus; assembly: GCA_921293015.1. Taxonomy (NCBI): domain Eukaryota; kingdom Metazoa; phylum Mollusca; class Gastropoda; order Trochida; family Trochidae; genus Phorcus; species Phorcus lineatus. The sequence goes on along the minus strand of OV121083.1, from coordinate 28,937,384 downwards.
GAGTTTCTGCTCTGGAAACAAAGCCATCCCTTCATAGAATCCTAATTAGATTCATATCCATGGGAAGAAAAAAAAAAAGAAATTTCAGAGTCCAGAAAATATCAAAAGGCACCACTCCAGTAGGTGGGTAATACTCATACAAAGTTTCAGATAGATTTGATGAATGGTTTCTGACTTCTGCTCTGGAATCTAAACAATTACTGATGGAGAAACAGACAGGGTGACGACGATATCCCACTGTATAACATACTGGTGGAATAATAAGTACATCAAATACAAACACATACTAGTTTGGAAAGAACTAGTGCAAAGATGCTTTCTGATGAAGAGGACATATATTATCAAATTAATCCCCTATCTATTGGATCATAAGGTATTTTCCAGCAGATCCATTGGTACATTTAATTTGATATCAGACAACGACCTGAGAAAGATTGTAAGTATCCTCAATGGTTGGGACTTTAAGAAGAAGGAGACAATTAAAGAGATCAATTTGCAAGAATTGTTGATAGGATCAGGTGGTTAGATATAAGAACTGAGCATGTGAGTGCAGCAGCTATGGGCCCATCAGGCATGGCAGGCTAAGTGTCACTGCTGGAAGGAGAAGTATATATTAGGAAATACTGACAGGATAGCAAGGTAGATTTCAAGCTGAAAGAATGAAGTGTCCCTCATAGTAATTTAACTTTCAACTAGTCAAGTAAATCTGTAATACTGGCTAAATAGTACTAATATGGAATATTTGAAAACAAAATTTGATTTTACATCTTGTATATATGAAGAAAATTATATAAAAATATGTAGAATAAATAATATGAACACACTTGCATTGGCAAGTCTTTTGAATAAATGTTGTAAATTCTTTGTTATTTACAAAACAAGTACAATGCATCACTATCAATTGGAGAGCTGTACATATAACCATAGATTCAAACATTAACATACATTTCTTAAAGATTTAGAATTGTTGACAATCATGGTTTTGCAAAAGTCAAAATACAATGTCTGGACAAACATGGTAAAGTCAAAATGAGACAGGAGCTGGATGGGTTCATGGATCAGAGTTGCCTGTGCAAAACATCTTGTAGAAAACATATGCAGAGATCTTTTGAATTGTAGCTTATATCCATCCTTATTCGATAAAAATAACCTTCAGCTCTGTTCTTGCATACAAGCTGTGAAAGGGTAAAAGCAGGGCAGTTACAATAGCAATTACATGAAGCAAGCTAAGAAGCAAAGTAAGATTCACTCCCAACAACACCCCCAACCCCCATAGCTTGGTTTTGAATCCGATTCTATTGCAACTTTATCAGTATCGATCATGAAAAATAAATGAGTGTGAATAGAAAAAAGCTCTTCTAAATCTAGCCCATAAAATACTTAACGTGACACAGAGCATGTTTTGTATTTGGATTAGATAAGAGCAAAGATACCATATATCCCTAACTAAGTTCAAAAAGTCTTTGTAAAGTTACATCTTTATTTCTAAAATGCCATATTGATGATATTGTCTTGTTTTCAATTGTAATCGTAAAACGGTCATAAAAGTGTTAAAAAGTGGGAAATTATGTGACCCATTTACATGTAGATTGGTTAAATGACCTACTTAGCACTACAATCACATATTCTTCATAGTATCTGCTGTAAATACGTTTCCGAAATTAAGCATGCACAATTGTCTGGTTTTTATCACAAATCTTGACTTAGGCCTGTTTATTGCTACTATACTGAACTCATAAGTATGAAGATGGTGATTTTCCAAAACAACCACTAGTTATCGATCAAATAACATCATTTATGAAGTTTGACATATTTGACCCCAACAACATTCTCTGTGCCCCTTTAAGGAACAATATACAAGACACAGCCTGAAAGTTGATAGGTGTTCTGTTTTATAATCTTTCTTTTTTATTGAATTGATTGGTTAACTTTCTAATGTTACAAAAGTCCACGTTGTTTCAAAGGCACTACTTCTGTTAGCTGCCAGTATAGGAACAGCAAATATGACTTACAACTATTTTAAAAAATAATCTTTTTTTCATTCACCCTCAATGCACACACGAAAGATGAAACAAAACTGAAAACCATGATTGATAGTGCAAAGTGTAAAGGCTAGATTGGTGTGCACTCCAGAATACAACTGGGTAGATTGCTGTGCACTGCAGAATACAGCTGGGTATATTGGTGTGCACTGCAGAATACAGCTGGGTATATTGGTGTGCACTCTAGAATCCAGCTGGGTGGAAATCATTTCAAATTAAATGCTAAGATGACAACAATTACAATATATACCTGTTGCCTAGCAAAAAGGCACTGCTCATACAAGAAATGTGTACAAAACGCATTGTACATAATTTCTTAACATACATTCAAAATCAAGTAGCCAAATTGAAGTGCATAAGGTCCACACCGAGTATTCATATTCCTTTATGTCAACAGGAGTCAATTGTATTGTCAATACTGCAATGATGTTGGCTCATTGAAATACCACATAAAACAATGGTGTGCATTTTGCAAAAGTATTATTGTTTCTTATTTACAATTCTCAAAACACAAGATATTTTCCATGAAAAACATTCAATAAAATATATGGAAATAATAAAGAACTTTATATATATACTAAAAATGTATCAAACGTCATAAAATGTTTGAGGCTTTTGGATTTTGGAAAACAAACCTATCCCTAGACTAATCTGCTTAGTTCTCTAAGGAGGTTTTCTCTTCCGTTGCTTAACCTTAAATTGTGTGAAAGACTTATCAGTGAGCAGTTTCCAATTGGCCAAACTTTCTTCATCACATTCTTGTTGCAGATTTTGAACTCTGCAATGACATCTGCACTCAAGGTATTAGTCTAGTCTTTAAGTCTTCAATCTGTGCAGCGTTCATGTGCTAGTTGGTTCTAGTCCGAATTAAAGCTTAATTTTGCTCTCTCTAACTAATGCACTTTCTGTTCAAATGCTGATAAAGTGTCCTTGTTAAAGTTGAATTTTTTTCACTGGACATTTATCATGGCAGATGGTACTACACTCTATATCTCCGACAGTTGGTGCTATTCATGTACATAGGTAATACTGATTATCTGATATAACTTCTCCCACTCTTCTTATTAAGACACACAAACTCTCCTAGAACCACTTATCAGATCAGATATTCCAGAAACTAGTTGTCCTGGTCTAGCCTTCTCCCTAGGGCTAATCCAGCTACTAGATAGGTCTTCATCAGGCAGGCAGAGGGGAAAATTGCACTCTCTCCTAAATGCCAGCCGAAAGTGCCTTATCAAATGAGTATCAACAAACTGTTTAGAAAGTAAATATCTTGCATATAGAAAGTTATCTGACCATATACAGGGCTGATGCATGTGAACAGTCAGTTGATCGGTCAGTCATTGGTTTCACTGTAGCTGGAAAGAGAGCTGGCAGGGGAAACAACCTGCTCATCTATTGACATGAAGGACTCACAGGAGCTGCGCACACTGGGAGGGGGGGTGGCTGTACCCTGCATTAACGGAGAGGGGTGCTTGGTGCTTGAACAATTGTATGACGACAGAGCAGACACATCTAGGCTTTGCTGCTTACTACTCATGAACTGCAATCTTCGAGAAGAGCACCCATTTGATGTCACTGCACTAGAATCTGCACAAGGCGGATGTGGTTCTGATGCACAGTCACTGTGGAAGGTGTCCGACTCATCACTGCTTTCACAGATTGTGTCTGGACTTTCACTTAGCTCATACTGGAGTCTGATGGCCACACTGTCTGATATGATTGCACTCTTGGAACGAGTACGAGTGCTCAGCTGGCTGGAGTTCCATTTTGCGCTGCCATGCAGGGACTCAAGATGTAGTTTTTCTGCAGCTTTGCGAAGCAGCACTGGCGAGGTTGGCAGGGAGTGGCAGTTGCGACTGCTCATACCCTTGCGGCGTGTTGAGGTGAGGGTTGGGGTGACAGGGGTGCATGGTGGAGTAAAGGGGTAGCGGGGCGAAGGCAGGTCATACAATGAGGCATCCCGCGATGTGCCCATCAATTTATGTCCATCTTTGTAGCGCTTGTGGGAGGCGAAGGGGTTGGACTCAGAAGGTTGGTAGTAGGGGTCATCCTGACTCATCACCTGACCAATGAGCTGTGGGGTCAGCGAAGATTCTTCTGTGTTCTCTAGGTCACTTGAACTGTCATTAGCCTGCAGAATGTTGTCCTCAGACTTTGATCTTTTACATCCTTTTTTCCTCTCTGTAACAAAACATCACTGATAATATCTTATTTGATCAAATTGATTTCTTTGTCTTGACAGATCAAATCAATATATCATAGTATATATCAAGAATAAATCATAAACATGTATGAATATAAATGATATTCAAGTGCAAATAGATACCCTAAAAAGTAGAGCCATCGGTTCTGCAGCTCATCAGCCTTTGTGTTGTTAATGTTCAAGACTAGGATATAAACCCATTACAGTGTTCGCGTTAACGCATAAACCTGTGTTTTTCACGCATAAAAATCATATAAAAATGCAAAATATATTGTAACTGCGTGTTTTGCACGCACATATAATTATACACTTACGCTTATATTGTTCAATAATGTTAAAAACAATCGTTCTAAGCTGATTGTCTGCTTACGATGTCCTGCCAAAAATAATCGAAACCTGGAAATCCCATTGCTAAAAGCCCTATCATTGGTTACTTTACCGATGGAATTACCCGGAAGTCGTTCGTTTCATCCAATCAGAGCGATGTCTACAAGTGATTATTATCAATTATCCTGCTGTATAATATTACGAAGTTCAGAACGGCAGCTAGTTACTCACACAGGCATGTGGCTGCATGTGTTTTATCATCAAAACTGAACCGTATATGTTATGTATATACCGTATATATATAACTTTGATGTTTAAATTTGATGACAATTTATTACCTTTACTAGTAATTATTTTATTGAAATGAAAACTCCATTAACAAAAAACGCGAACTATTTGAATTGAAAATTTATTATTTCATTTCTGCACGCACTGTATAAAAACCTGCCGCGAACACTGCATTAATTCTCCAGGTGAATTACATCACCAAAATTGTCAAGTGTCAAATAATTACAAGTGATTATCTTCACACAAAATTGGAAGTAAATCATTAAAACCATATCATAATCCTTAAATCAAGATACAAAATGGAAAACAGATTCTTTAAAAAAAATACACCTCAAAAGTAGAGCAGCACCGAAACTAAGGCTTCTGCCTCCCACTTCACACCCACAATAACATGCGAATTTTTCTTATTATATCACAAGACAATTTATCATTACAGCAAAGAAATTGCACTCACAACTAGTCGCAATTGGATGTCATGATTTCACACAGTTTCCACAATTCTTTTGTGATTTCAGAACATGTCACTTTGAACTTAGAATTTCGACCTTGAATAATCAATAAGGATCATTCAAACTTCTCAAAGGCTATTTCTAACTTCCTAATTTGACTTAGACTATTTAGTGTTAATAGTTAATTAGGCATTTTTTGCAAAAATATCAAGCTACATCTGAAGTCATGATCTCTTTATGAATTTGACCTTTGACCAAATTGTAGTGAAAACCTTTTCAAATCTTTGGAATTCCATAGTTGATATATATCCCAAAAAAGAGCCTTTACAAGTTATTGGGTTTACAAAGATCTTTTTGGCCGAGCCATGCCATAAGCAAAAAACACCTTTCAGGCCTGATGAGCTAAAATTCAAGATTAAAATATAACATGTGATTTTAAGATGTTCATTTAATCATGTAAAATAATTGGCAATGAGTAGTGTCAAGTGTCAACAGAATCAAACCTTTTATTTCAAGTTCTTTTTGACTCAGTAATTCATTTTTCAGATTTTTCTGAATATTTTCCATTGATTCTTGTATCTCTGGAAATGATGGTCTCTTGTTTGGTTGAATCTGAAATAAGAATATACATAAATTAAAATGTTCCAAAGACACCTACTGGTATGTAAAATTGTAAATGCAGGTCAAACTTTCTTCATTGAACAAAATGCCAGAAAATGTGTAACTGGGTCTCTTAAAGTGTATTTCAGGTGGAAAATTATGCTGATGCAGCTCACAATAGGCAGAGGTGCTACAAATAATATGTTGAGGTGCTACAAATAATATGTTGAGGTGCTACTTCAATATGAGGTGCTACTAACAATATATGACACGAACAAGTGCTACTTACAATATGTGGGGGGTGCTACTTACAATATGTGGGGGGTGCTACTTACAGTATGAGGAGGTGCTACTTACAGTATGAGGAGGTGCTACTTCCAATATGTGGGAGTGATACAATATGTGGGGGGTGCTACTTACAGTATGAGGAGGTGCTACTTACAGTATGTGGGAGTGATACTTACAGTATGAGGAGGTGCTACTTACAGTATGAGGAGGTGCTACTTACAATATGTGGAGGTGCTACTTACAGTATGAGGAGGTGCTACTTACAATTTGTGGGGGGTGCTACTTACAGTATGAGGAGGTGCTACTTACAGTATGAGGAGGTGCTACTTACAATATGAGGAGGTGCTACTTACAATATGTGGGAGTGATACAATATGTGGGGGGTGCTACTTACAATATGTGGGGGTGATACTTACAATATGTGGGAGTGATACTTACAGTATGAGGAGGTGCTACTTACAGTATGAGGAGGTGCTACTTCCAATATGTGGGAGTGATACAATATGTGGGGGGTGCTACTTACAATATGTGGGGGTGATACTTACAATTTGTGGGGGGTGCTACTTACAGTATGAGGAGGTGCTACTTACAGTATGAGGAGGTGCTACTTACAGTATGAGGAGGTGCTACTTACAATATGTGGGAGTGATACAATATGTGGGGGGTGCTACTTACAATATGTGGGGGTGATACTTACAATATGTGGGGGGTGCTACTTACAGTATGAGGAGGTGCTACTTACAGTATGAGGAGGTGCTACTTACAATATGAGGAGGTGCTACTTACAATATGTGGGAGTGATACAATATGAGGGGGGTGCTACTTACAGTATGTGGGAGTGATACAGTATGTGGGAGTAATACTTACAATATGTGGGAGTGATACTTACAGTATGTGGGGGTGATACTTACAATATGTGGGGGGTGCTACTTACAGTATGAGGAGGTGCTACTTACAATATGAGGAGGTGCTACTTACAATATGTGGGAGTGATACAATATGTGGGGGGGTGCTACTTACAGTATGTGGGAGTGATACTTACAGTATGTGGGAGTGATACTTACAGTATGTGGGAGTGATACTTACAATATGTGGGAGTGATACTTACAGTATGTGGGGGTGATACTTACAATATGTGGGGGGTGCTACTTACAGTATGAGGAGGTGCTACTTACAGTATGAGGAGGTGCTACTTACAATATGAGGAGGTGCTACTTACAATATGAGGAGGTGCTACTTACAATATGTGGGAGTGATACAATATGTGGGGGGGTGCTACTTACAATATGTGGGGGGTGCTACTTACAGTATGTGGGAGTGATACTTACAGTATGTGGGAGTGATACTTACAATATGTGGGAGTGATACTTACAGTATGTGGGGGTGATACTTACAATATGTGGGGGGTGCTACTTACAGTATGAGGAGGTGCTACTTACAATATGAGGAGGTGCTACTTACAATATGAGGAGGTGCTACTTACAATATGTGGGAGTGATACAATATGTGGGGGGTGCTACTCACAGTATGTGGGAGTGCTACTTACAGTATGTGGGAGTGATACTTACAATATGTGGGAGGGATACTTACAGTATGTGGGGGTGATACTTACAATATGTGGGGGTGCTACTTACAGTATGAGGAGGTGCTACTTACAATATGAGGAGGTGCTACTTACAATATGAGGAGGTGCTACTTACAATATGTGGGAGTGATACAATATGTGGGGGGTGCTACTCACAGTATGTGGGAGTGCTACTTACAATATGAGGAGGTGCTACTTACAATATGAGGAGGTGCTACTTACAATATGTGGGAGTGATACAATATGTGGGGGGTGCTACTCACAGTATGTGGGAGTGCTACTTACAGTATGTGGGAGTGATACTTACAATATGTGGGAGGGATACTTACAATATGTGGGGGTGCTACTTACAATATGTGGGGGGTGCTACTTACAATGTGTGGGGGTGCTACTTACAATATGTGGGAGTGATACTTACAATATGTGGGGGGTGCTACTTACAATATGTGGGGGTGCTACTTACAATATGTGGGGATGTTACTAACAATATGTGGAAATGCTACTTACAATATGAGGAGGTGCTACTTACAATATGTGGGGGTGCTACTTCAATATGTGGAGGTGCTACTTACAATATGTGGGGATGTTACTAACAATATGTGGAAATGCTACTTACAATATGAGGAGGTGCTACTTACAATATGTGGGGATGTTACTAACAATATGTGGAAATGCTACTTACAATATGAGGAGGTGCTACTTACAATATGTGGAGGTGCAAAATAAACAAGGTTCATTCTAGATTTGTGTCATTAATTGAGAGCGCCTGCTCACCTGACAACACCTGAAGGTCAACTGCAGGAAGTTGAGTGGGCAATAGTCAACCTTTTCACTGAAAGCCACATAGTCTACACCAAAATTCTGAAACAAAAATCAGTCTTTATTGATAAATTTTATTAGGCCAAAGCCTTGCATATAAAAGTACAAGGTTTATACCATGCAATGAGTAGTAATAAAACACACAACAATCATAAGATTGTGGTAATAAGTTATCTGGTTAAGATGTCAGCATTCAGTTTATTTGCTTGACTCATATATAGCTACACACTGACACCTCTGTTTTCAAATAAAAATATCATTAAGAGGAACAAAACAAATTTGAAATAAAAACTACAAACGCTACGTACTACCTCCCCTACTAAGCTCATCTCCAAATGTGATAATATGCAATTAGGCATTAATGGTTGTTTGAGAAAAGACAATTTAAGGATGAATACCCTGCCGTTCCTAATTTTTTGGGGGAGGAGGGTCAGTCCCATACGTACACATCACCTAGGAGAAAGGTATATGCCCACAAAATTTCAGTTTTGAGGGGGCAGCAGTTTTGGAGGAGAAGTAAATAAATTTGAAAAGTTTACGAATGACAGACAACAGGCCATGCTGCAAGCCTATCTGACCTTTCAGGTCTGATGAGCTAAAAATGAGAAAAGATATGTTCAAAATGTGAATGGTGATTCATTAAGTAACCCTCATACCTCAGAAAGTGATTGAGCTGATAACAATGCAATTACCTGTTACACTTAAATACTTTGGACTAATATAATTGGCTCCTCAATTCACTGTAATTGTCATGCCGCAAGATTTTAAAGATTTTATGTCACTTCAAAGCAGAGTTGCTTCCCTTTGACCACTGTGTTAAGCATTGTAGTGTTTTTAGTGGTCATTCCAGTAGAGGTTGTTATTTCCCTTTATTTGCCTCGTGTAAGCGTGTCAGCCATGAAGTCGTCTGCGATGAGCGTAATTTTATTGTCTATTTCCTAGCATAATGCCTCCACCAAGATGTAAGTTTGAATTAATATGATACAAGAATCATTCTTCGTAATCTTCATTTTACTTTGTGTATTTAATGCATATAAGATAAATGTGTGTCTGTAAAGCCGTGAGGCTCTATATGGGTGGGATAACACTACTTTGTGAAAGCGTGCGTCTTTGCAAGTTTGTGAGGCGCTTAACTAGTGGGTGAAACATGCATATTTTATTTTGTATCAGATTTGTCATTGTTTATAAAGCAATTAGTTATTTTCAAAGCATTTGTTTATCACAAAATATATTATATATATATTTTAATCATGCCAAATGTCATTATTTAGTGTAACTTAGTCAAAAATATAATTGTGCTCATTCAATGTCCAGAGAACATCATGCTTACCAAACCTTTTGTTATTTTAAAGTTTTTACCACATCAAGTGATTGTCCTAATCATGTCTACCTATCACATGATCGTACATTGGTTCAATAAAGGCAATCCAGGTTAAACTAACTGTTGAAGACTCTTCTTTCTAGTCGGAGAACAGTATAGTATTTTAAATGATAAACAGAAGACTTTGTTTTCCTATCTGCATACTTTGATTTACCTTAGAAAAAAAAATTTAATGTGAATTTAATGTAGATTTTCATTTGAATGTAGTATATTTTATTCAAAGAAAAGCTGATAGTAGATTTGGGAACTCTAGCATCAACTTGTTTTTAGAAAGTATTGACAACCCTTCACCTACCACTTAAAACATATTATTGCTTGAATAGAGCTTAAAGGCACTGACTAACACTGATACTCTGTAAATTGAAAAATTGTACAGATAGTGCATATATCTTGATATAATTTCGCACTTTGAAGTTTACACCTAATGCTGAGAGGTTATTGGTTGAGAGCAAGGTCATGTGATTTAAATTCAAGAAGTCTATTTCCCATGAGCTCTAAAAAACCGTTCATATTTGTGTGAACAGTTTCTAGCCGATCTAGGTCATGTGAAAATTCACCAGAACTACCGGTACTTGCTCGGTTTCCACATCAAATCGAGTGACGAATTAACATAAAATCTTACTTGCCATATTCGTTTTCTTTATTCAATAAAATGAAAAGATGGAAATGAATAAATACTCATTTGCTAAGTTCAAGATTTTCTATGATTCTTAAATAAACATGGCTTCAAGTGTTTTTGCCTTTTAAACTGAAGCAAACACAACAAGATGCATTCAGGCAATCGCAAGACAAATTTCATATTACATTCATTTTAGGGTATCATGAGGTATACTAAACCCAAATAAACACTCACAATATATCAATACTTGATAAGCACTCTCACTGTAATCATGACCAATGTTGTTTACATATTTTGGGAAAGAGACGGGAACAAATGTCGGCTCATGGTTGCTGCCATGAGATGGTAATTCATAAGGCAGATAACTCTGATCTCGTGTCCTTGCGTGGATTTTATTTCTGTGTTCGCTTGGTTCACAGGAGAGCTTTGACATTGTTCCTTTTCAATTACAAACAAACTGACATTCAATTCTTAAATAACATGTACATTATGTATTAATTCATATTCAGGTCATAAAGTTATTCTAAAAGACCAGAAGGAATTAATGCAATGTTGCATTGAATCTACATGAACTACAATATCAGTGATACTGAGTCAACTTTAGGCAGCATAATTATGACATTGACGCATGGAAATAAGAAATGACGCACCATTCCATTACCTAGGGGCCCCTTTGGCTCACATTAAACATATATGACCTACAGCAGTAACAGAAATGCTTAATTTGTCAATTTCTGACAAAACAATTGTAGACACACTTCATAAAACTTTCCAAGCTCCCAGACTGGCCTCAATCATTATGATAGCACCATGCTTGACTCATCCTTTAAGGTGATAGCTTGTTTATTACCTTAAAGATTTGTTAAATTTGTTATAACAATAATGATAACTACAAATTATAAGAGATATTGAAAAATAATGTCGACTATGAAATGGACATGGAAATATTCAAATAAATCAAGCATTAAGAAGTTTTGACAGGTACCCGGTACTTAAAAACACCAAATAAACCCTGACACCCCTGACTCTTCTCAGGTCAGGCTACATAGCCGGAGGTTGGAAATCAATAATAGCTATGTAACTGATATTATCTCTTAATTGAAAGTAAAGTGTAAGAGTTTTAAATGACTCATTTGAAAATAATTCTAGAATCATTATTGAATAATTAGGCCTAGTATTGACTAAAAGTAAATAATCATACACAGTTTTATAGGGTACATATTGATAATAAAAGTATATTTTTTCAACATAATTTCAGACTTCATTTGTTATTCATACCAGAATACTTCAAAGAAATAGGTAATTGTCAAAATAAGCACCCATTTCAATATGACAAAACACCGATTGATATTTAGTTACAACTGATTTCTAAAACATTTATTTTTACCTTGAGTAAATGAATGTGAGGGAATATCTATATCAACAATAGAATCATATCATAATGAGTGACAGTTCTGGTTACATTTATGTTCATAACTGACTAAAACTCCAAATACATGTTACAATTAAATGTTTACACTGACATTTGTTATTTTAAACTTTAAATTTGTCCCGCCTGTATATTGTAATGACCCACCAGCAATGACAAATGTCCCACTAATTTGATTACTTTTGGGCCCAGGGCCCACTTCATCTCAAAAGTAAAGTAGGCTCTGGTAATATTAAAATTTTGCATACAAACTGAATACTAAAAACAGCCGCCGCTTTAGTTACAGGGACAGAAATTAGTTTTTGTCGAAGTGTGCTTCAAGCCACCCAATGTCAAATTTATGTGTGCCTTGAACAAATGGAGTGTGCCAAAAGAGATCATGATTGTAAGGTTAAAACAATAAAAATGCAAAATTGATTTAACAAGTTTGTTGTTTACTTCCAACACAGAAAAAATTTATACTGAAATTGTAGAAAATGCATTAAGTTTTATTTAGACTTTCCGTCTCATCCCACCGGATGACCAAACTGCAGACACTTTTTACAAAATAAGAGATTATATATCCTGTCACAAACAAGCCATTTCCTGTATGTTGGCAGAGACAAGCTAACTGAGCTTTGGGGAATTCCCTGGGTTTGTTTCTTGTCATCGTCACAGTTACTACTTTTGACACTCGCACATTAGTTATCAGCTGATTTAAGTTCATTTTTAATTTGTCTACTTGTTGTGCCTGATGCGTTGCACTCAGCTGAAGGGTGTGACTCTCAGGGTTGTCATCATCAATTACACTTGTTAGAACTCAAAATTGTTTTGGTTTCAGGCTTCTTAGATATTGTCGTCTGCTTGCTATTCATTTCTAGCTAGTAATTTCAAACCTAGACTTTAATGCACAATTTCCTGTCATGTGTATTCAAAACAAAAATGGCAGCCCCCACAAGAATAAGAAATAAAGATGTTACATTATTTGGGATACATTCAAGAATTAAATGTCAGTTTGTGTATTTGTCAAAGCTACATTTAAACTCTTGTAAACCAAACAAGCTTGCGACTATTGCAGACTAGCAGTGCTTGGACATAATGAATGAAGCGTACACAGAAATAAAATTCATGTAAGGAAACAAGGATCAGAGTTATCTGCCTTATGAATAATGTCATGTCATGGCAACCGCAACACGCCGCTTTTTTGTTTGCGTTTTTTTTTGCGAAAATATACAAAAAACAGTTGTTTACTTAAAGTTGTCCCTTATCTATTGATATATTGTGTTTAGCCAGGATTTGTATGTCATGGTTCCCTATTTTCACCGTATCGTGAAATTTATTTTGCAACTGTCTGAATGCATCACATTTTGTTTGCCTCAGTTCAAAGTCAAAATCACCTGAATCGATGCTTATTAATGAATCAACTTAAATCTTGCATTTAGCAATGATTATATTCAATTTCTGAGATAAACATTTTAAGTCAAGATCTTTTATAATTCTTTGCTAGATGCAATATTGAACCGAGAAAGTAGTTCCGGTAAACGTTTACACAACCAAGATCAGCTAGAAAAGATGCACACAAATATAAAGATTTTTTTTAGGGTTTATGGAAAATGAACCTTAGAAATTAAAGAGCCACTCCGTGAGTTTTTGGATTCATATATGCCAAACTTAATCAATGACGTCATTTGATCGCGAAGTATCGACTGTTACCAAAAAGACTTTTTTGCACAGTGACATTATGAAGGTAGAACGTCACAATTATGATCGAAAACCGGACAGTGGCGCACGTCAAATAGTCAAACGTAATTTTGAAAACTTATCTAAAACAGCCAGGAGGGCAGTTAGGAGTTGATAGTGTTTATTAAGTTATATAACTAGTATCCATGTATATTGGACGTGATATCTACACCTCTGTGCATTTATAGGGCCGTTTTTAGATTTTCATGGAAAACCAGTATCTGTCATATATATGTCTTTTGGACATGAAAAGTTAAGGTTTGTATCAGAGGTAAATAATATGTTACGAAAATCACGGAGTGGCTCTTTAAGATCATATGACCATGCCCTCAACCAATCAACGTTCAGGATTATGTGTAAACTTCAAAATTCATAATTATCAATTAAGAATTGTAAGAAGATTTAAAAGCAACCATTTTATACAGTGTCATTAAAATTCTAGATGGTAAGCGATTTCTTACCTGTGCCAATAAGGCACAGCTGTGCGATTTTGTCCATGCCCGAGAAAATTTACCCATGCGCTTAGCACGAAAATAATGGGAATTTCAATCCCAAGTTAATTTAACAAATACTTTTCATGCTTTAGATATAAGACAGAAGTAAGCAAACTGAGAGCATTTAGAAGCACCTTGGTTCTGGGCAGGTTGTCCGGGTCGGAGTCCACACGGGCTGTCATCTCACACAGGATGATGCCGTAGGAGAACACATCAGCCTGAGAACAAGAGGCAGGGCAAATTGACTAATTTCCTACATCATTAACCTTTTAATTAGCAAAGAGACATCAATCATGTTAGTATTACTGAGAAAAATGTAAATATTGGGCAGATTCGTGATACCTAGATAATCTTACAAAGCATTACATCACAAGGTATTTTCAATATTCACACTGATGGATGCATGTGAGAAATAACTGAAGAAGAGAGGGAGGACAAAATGGCAGGTGTTGAGAGGTGATGGAGATAATCACCTTCTCATTGTAGTACTGCCCATTGAGAGCTTCAGGAGCCATCCAGAACGGTGAACCAACAACCGGTAAACAGTCGTTGTCATTTCTGAAACACATTCACATAATCTGATACCAGAGATATGAAGAGTAAAAGGGATTAACTTTAGAAAACAGGTTTTCACCTCTACATCATATACACAGTTTAGAGAAAAAGAAAGCTATTGACTCTGTACCTCAACATATTTATAGGTCTCAATTGTTGAAGGCCAACATTTCAAATAATAGAGCACTGTCAATATAGTCAATGGGGTGACCTCTTTTGCCTCTGGAACAGTCTTCATTCTCAAGTTGCTGAATATTATGATGACCAATTTAGCCCCCAAAACTGAATTTTCTAGCACTAAGCTTGTTGCTGTTATTCCAAATTGGCACCCCTGGCTGAATTTTCCACCAAAGTTAAGTGAGGTCATTTCTACAGCAATCTAAAGATCCTCTATATTTACAGTTTTATAGGCCAAGCATACTTGAATTATAATTGAGTTATAAATCTTCATTAGTCAATGGGTCTGTAAACAAGATTTCAGATTTCCTGATTCAACGGTTCTGCAGAAGAAGATGAAAATGTTTACGGACGAACAGATGCCAGACAACATGCTAACACAATCATTCAAATATAGGTCTATCCCTCAAATGAAACATCTAGGGATCACGGTTGACAATTGTGTAAGTTTGGTGGAGTTATGTATAGAATTGGAAGTCTGCTACAGACACTATTTTGTGACACATGGACAGACGAACAGAGTGAGGCAGTTGTATAATAATAATAAAGCATTAAGAAAATTATACTTTGAAAACAGTAAAAACAAAATACTTACAAAGGGTCAGGAATTTTGATGGAAAGACCAAAGTCTGCCAGTATTGCCGTGTACCTTCCATTGTCATACTTTCGTAAGAGAACATTCTGAAACAGATTCGGACTTTTTACTGAGAACACAAACCAAACAAGTGTGTGCCACTAACATGGCAATGTCCCCAAATGAATTCATGAATTGAATTAGTTAGATTTACTATTATAAGTTGGTTGGAAGTATGCCCTTCATGACATTGAAAATGTCTGCTGTAACACATTTTGATAAAAGGTATGTTGTCTGAGATGTAGCATTTTAGTGGATCACTGCTTTCTCCTACAGGTTCTCATAACAGCAATCTACTTCAGAGTCAACTTTAGGCAGTGCCATTGCGCTATTGATGCATGAAAATAAAATATGACGCACCATTGAATTACCTAGATGACCCCTTTGGCACAAAATATGACCTACAGGAGTTATAGAAATGCTTAACTTGTCAATTTCTAACAAGATAACTGTAAACAATCTTCAGTGTGACTATCAATTTCTAACAAGATAACTGTAAACAATCTTCAGTGTGACTATCAATTTCTAACAAGATAACTGTAAACAATCTTCAGTGTGACTATCAATTTCTAACAAGATAACTGTAAACAATCTTCGGTGTGACTATCAATTTCTAACAAGATAACTGTAAACAATCTTCAGTGTGACTATCAATTTCTAACAAGATAACTGTAAACAATCTTCAGTGTGACTATCAATTTCTAACAAGATAACTGTAAACAATCTTCAGTGTGACTATCAATTTCTAACAAGATAACTGTAAACAATCTTCGGTGTGACTATCAATTTCTAACAAGATAACTGTAAACAATCTTCAGTGTGACTATCAATTTCTAACAAGATAACTGTAAACAATCTTCAGTGTGACTATCAATTTCTAACAAGATAACTGTAAACAATCTTCAGTGTGACTATCAATTTCTAACAAGATAACTGTAAACAATCTTCAGTGTGACTATCAATTTCTAACAAGATAACTGTAAACAATCTTCAGTGTGACTATCAATTTCTAACAAGATAACTGTAAACAATCTTCAGTGTGACTATCAATTTCTAACAAGATAACTGTAAACAATCTTCAGTGTGACTATCAATTTCTAACAAGATAACTGTAAACAATCTTCAGTGTGACTATCAATTTCTAACAAGATAACTGTAAACAATCTTCAGTGTGACTATCAATTTCTAACAAGATAACTGTAAACAATCTTCAGTGTGACTATCAATTTCTAACAAGATAACTGTAAACAATCTTCAGTGTGACTATCAATTTCTAACAAGATAACTGTAGACAATCTTCAGTGTGACTATCAATATCTAACAAGATAACTGTAAACAATCTTCAGTGTGACTATCAATTTCTAACAAGATAACTGTAAACAATCTTCAGTGTGACTATCAATATCTAACAAGATAATTGTAAACAATCTTCAGTGTGACTATCAACTTCTAACAAGATAACTGTAAACAATCTTCAGTGTGACTATCAATTTCTAACAAGATAACTGTAAACAATCTTCAGTGTGACTATCAATTTCTAACAAGATAACTGTAAACAATCTTCAGTGTGACTATCAATTTCTAACAAGATAACTGTAAACAATCTTCAGTGTGACTATCAATTTCTAACAAGATAACTGTAGACAATCTTCAGTGTGACTATCAATATCTAACAAGATAACTGTAAACAATCTTCAGTGTGACTATCAATTTCTAACAAGATAACTGTAAACAATCTTCAGTGTGACTATCAATATCTAACAAGATAATTGTAAACAATCTTCAGTGTGACTATCAACTTCTAACAAGATAACTGTAAACAATCTTCAGTGTGACTATCAATTTCTAACAAGATAACTGTAAACAATCTTCAGTGTGACTATCAATTTCTAACAAGATAACTGTAAACAATCTTCAGTGTGACTATCAATATCTAACAAGATAATTGTAAACAATCTTCAGTGTGACTATCAACTTCTAACAAGATAACTGTAAACAATCTTCAGTGTGACTATCAATATCTAACAAGATAATTGTAAACAATCTTCAGTGTGACTATCAACTTCTAACAAGATAACTGTAAACAATCTTCAGTGTGACTATCAATATCTAACAAGATAATTGTAAACAATCTTCAGTGTGACTATCAACTTGTAACAAGATAACTGTAAACAATCTTCAGTGTGACTATCAATATCTAACAAGATAATTGTAAACAATCTTCAGTGTGACTATCAATTTCTAACAAGATAACTGTAAACAATCTTCAGTGTGACTATCAATATCTAACAAGATAACTGTAGACAATCTTCAGTGTGACTATCAATTTCAACAGTCATGTATTTTTATGGAATATTATTGGATTCTACTTTGTTGGAAACCTTTGAAAAAACATCAATGCTTTGTCTTTGCAGCCACGATACCGCTTTCCCAACAGATCTATTCTTTGTCTACTGTCATTATTTTGACCAACAATAAGTTCCTTCCTTCGAAATATTTAGATTTATTCTGTATAGGAAAAAATCATTAAACTGTCAAAACTCCTGGACTGGCCGCAATCATCATGACAGCACCTTGCTGGACTGATCCAATCGCTATGGGGTGATAGTTTGCTTAAGTTCAAGGTTTGTTTAACTTGTTTTAACAATACTGATAACAACTACAAACAAGTGTTTGCCACTTAAATGGCAATGTCCCCCGCCGTTATGAGATATTTAGGTGCTAAGCTTTAAGAGATATCGCGTTAACAATGTATTACAAAGTCAAAGTATTGTGGTGACCTTCACCTCATTTTCGACTGGCTTCCGAGTCTTCCTCCTTTGAAAGCTGTCACAAAATATGACAATGTTAATGACAGTGTTAACAATGTATTAAAAAGTGATGACAGTGTCGTGGTGACCTTGGAAATGAGGTCAAGGTCACCAAAGTCCACTGGTGCCTGAGTCATCCGCCGTTGTAGGCTGTTTTCAAATATGAACACTCTAGGTGCTAAGCTTTACCAGATATCGCGTTAACAATGTATTACAAAGTGGTCAAGTGTCGTGGTGACCTTGAAAATGCATCAAGGTCACCAAAGTCAACTGGCGTCTGAGTCTTCCTCCATTGAAAGCTGTCACGAGTGAGTTATTGCGTTAACAAGAATCCTGACGTACGTACGAACGGACAGAGGCCGCTGAATTCATAGTCCCCTGTACCGTGTTGCGGCAGGGGACAACAATAAGAGATATTGAAAAATAATGTCGACTATGAAATGGACATAACATATTCTAATAAATCAAGCATTAAGAAGTTTTGATATAGTACCAAGAAACATTCGAAAACAGGCAAACGTTTCTGGCTAACACCTGAGGATAGGGACATTCGTCTCTTACCTTGGACGTCAGGTCTCGGTGGAAGAAACCACGAGAGTGCAAGTATTTGACCCCCCCTGCCAGGTCGAGGGCAAGGGAAATTCGTTGTGTCCAAGGCAACTCCTCCTCATGTCTTGCTAGCAGCTGTTCCAGGTTACCACCATTGATAAACTGTGAACAAACACCCAAACATAAACATTGGAGAATACAAACATGATAATATACATGAGAGGAAATACGAAAATATACCATTGAAAATACACACATGATAATTAACATGGGGAATACATATATGAGAATAAACATGGGAGAAAACACAAATGAAAATATACATTGGAGAATACACACATGAAAATATACACATTAAGAGAATACACTCATGAAAATAATAATGAGAATACACACATGAAAATATGCATTGGAGAATTCACACATTAAAATAAACATGAGAGAATACACACATGAAAATATGCATTGGAGAATTCACACATTAAAATAAACATGAGAGAATACACACATGAAAATATGCATTGGAGAATTCACACATTAAAATAAACATGAGAGAATACACACATGAAAATATGCATTGGAGAATTCACACATTAAAATAAACATGAGAGAATACACACATGAAAATATACATCGGAGAATACACACATGAAAATAAACACGGGCATAACTCACATTCCACTACTAATAATTCTTGACACTTCAAAAATGCAAGAGAAGTCATTCTCAAGTCATTTTGAGTCACATGACCACATTGTTTTAATTTTTTTAATTTAGTAATAAGGGGGGTATCCAGGTAGTAAACCTAAGTGCGAGTGTATTTTGTTCCCCTAGGGAATGTTTCCCCATTCCTTGTTGATTTTCAAAACATATAAGCTATATTTTTATATACAAATTAAACTTTTAATCTTGTATACAAGAAATATGTCTTTATTGTAAAAGTAACAGGAAATTGAGAAAAAATGAATGATCCCTCAGCCTATGAGAGTAAAAGTATAAGTAATTCTCAGTATCAACTTCTGGACGAGTGTAATAAAGATGTCTCATTGAGTCAAAGACAAAACCCTTCAAGTAAATCATGAGGAAAAAGTATATTTTATCTGTGTCTTTCAAATAATGCCAATTAAACTAACTTTCAAAAGATATGTTTTTCTCTGTGCATGTGAAACCATAACTGTGACACAATGTCTAGAATTTGATAAGGACTTTTCATTATTTTTCTACGAATTAACTTACGTAATTTGTCCTTCCTGTAATGGCTATATATATATGTTGCAGTCTGGTTTTTTTGGACATTTAATGATAAAATAAATTGTAATAGGCCGTTATTTCAAGACAATATTGGTGACCATGACTAAAAGTAAGACATAGAGGCAAATACCTATCATGTTGCATAACCATGAAGTAAAAGATAAAAACATTCCTCTTAATATCAAATGTTGCATGACCCTGAAAGAAAAAAAGAAGAGAGTTAATTCTTAAAGATGCCTTTAACAAAATGGCAAGATAGGTGTGATGAAATTAAAGTGCTGCAATAAAAAAGTATCCTGTAAAATTTTTGTTCACAAATGTCAAAAAATAGAGCCATGGGCTCTGTAGCTCATCAGACTTTTGATAGAAATAGGTGTTGTGGTTTAGGCCATGGGGTCATGGGCAGTGTAGGAAAGATAGCCTGTCCCAATGTCCGAGTTATTGACAATCAAATAAAAAAGGCCCATTGCCCAATTGGGGTCAAGGGGTCACCGAACTTACAATTCAGAATCCCCATTGTCCAAGGAGTCTACACACAACTATTAAGCTATCAAGACCTTTTGGAACTGGAGAAGAAGATGAAAGTAGGATTTTAAGGTTTTGACCCCTGTGACCCCATTTGGGGTCAAGTGGTCACCAAACCTACAATTTAGAATCCCCAGTGTTCAAGGAGTCTTCACACAATTTTTCAGCTCTCTAGACCTTTTGGAACTGGAGAAGAAGATGAAATTAGTTTTTTTAGGTTTTGACCCCTGTGACCCCATTTGGGGTCATGGGGTCACCAAACCTACAATTTAGAATCCCCGTTGGCCAAGGAGTCTACACACACCTTTTCAGCTCTCTAGACCTTTTGAAACTAAGGAAAAAGATTAAATTAGGTTTTTTAGGTTTTGACCCCTGTGACCCCATTTGGGGTCATGGGGTCACCAAACCTACAATTTAGAATCCCCGTTGGCCAAGGAGTCTACACACACCTTTTCAGCTCTCTGGACCTTTTGGAACTGGAGAAGAAGATGAAAATAGGTTTTTCATGTTTTGACCCCTGTGACCTCATTTGGGGTCATGGGGTCACCAAATCTACAATTTAGAATCCCCGTTGGCCAAGGAGTCTACACACACCTTTTCAGCTCTCTAGACCTTTTGGAACTGGAGAAGAAGATGAAAATAGGTTTTTCATGTTTTGACCCCTGTGACCTCATTTGGGGTCATGGGGTCACAAAATCTACAATTTAGAATCTCCAGTGCCCAAGGAGTCTACACACACCTTTTCAGCTCTCTGGACCTTTTGGAACTAGGGAAAAAGATTAAATTAGTTTTTTTAGGTTTTGACCCCTGTGACCCCATTTGGCGTCATGGGGTCACCAAACCTACAATTTAGAATCCCCGTTGGCCAAGGAGTCTACACAAACCATTTCAGCTCTCTAGACCTTTTGGAACTGGAGAAGAAGATGAAATTAGGTTTTTCAGGTTTTGACCCCTGTGACCCCATTTGGGGTCATGGGGTCACCAAACCTACAATTTAGAATCTCCAGTGCCCAAGGAGTCTTCACACAACTATTCAGCTCTCTGGACCTTTTGGAACTGGAGAAGAAGATGAAAATAGGTTTTTCATGTTTTGACCCCTGTGACCTCATTTGGGGTCATGGGGTCACACAATCTACAATTTAGAATCTCCAGTGCCCAAGGAGTCTACACATAACTTTTCAGCTCTCTGGACCTTTTGGAACTGGAGAAGAAGATTAAAATAGATTTTTAAGGTTTTGACCCTTGTGACCCCATTTGGGGTCATGGGGTCACGAAATCTACAATTTAGAATCCCCATTTGCCAAGGAGTATGCACATAAAATTTCAGCTCTCTAGAGTCATTGGTTCTGGAGAAGAAGTCGAAAAAGTGAAAAGTTTACGGACGGACGGACGGATGGACAGACGCCGGACGCCTTGCCATGCCATAAGCCCATCGGGTCTTTCAGACCTGATGAGCTAAAAATGGTCTGATATCTATGTCAATTACATGTGTGTATGGGACCCAGCATTGAAGCTATTTAGTTAAGCCTTGAAGCAATTTGGTCTGGAATTTAGTTCAGTATTGAAGCAGTGGATCCCAACATTGAAAAAGTGGGTTCTAGCACTAAGTCTAGCACTGAAGCAATGGAACCTAGCACTGAAACAATGCATGGGGCTTCAGGTCAATTCAGAGAAGCAAACACTGTAGTTTTTCATATTTGCACTTATTAAAAGTCCTAAGTTTCCTCTCTTGAGCCATGATTAATTCTTTAATGTCTTCCTTTTCAAAATGTTTTAAAATCTGTCTTTCCTGTAACACTCAAAGTATTTGGGATAACAAGCAGGCAAAGTTCTGAAATATTCAGGTTTGGTCATACACTACATATTTAAAATGCTTACTGTCAACCCGTGTTATTGTCACTGACATAAATATTCGTACTGAAATATACTACATAACTGTCCATACTGTAACACATGTAGATCTTTCCTGTAACAAACAAAAACTGACTTCTATTCTTATTTAGAACATACAAATAACACGCAAAGTTGTCTGTGGTTCCGACATGAAGTACATAAACACTTCCTTCCTGTGCAGATAGATCACATATTAATGTTTTGATAAACAGATTTTCATAAGAACTTGCAACTTTTACTTTCAATAACACAGTGTGTCTTTGGAATGACAGTCCTGTCTTTGTATTAACCATAATACATAAAACCCTGAAAGCAGGGGTCCAGTAAAGTATTGTTCAAGATCACCACTTTCTTCAGTTTCATATAAAATATGATGTATATTGTATTAACCCTCAAGCCGCACTTTACGGAATGGTCCATGGTGAAATTAAACTACGCCGCAGTTAGCCTTAGTGAATCCTGGAAGCCGAAATTAGAAATTAACGCTTTTACTGAGTAATGTAATTGTACGAATGAACACCATACATTGAACACTTATGGAGTCATTAAATCACTGATAATTTATCTGTAAGATATCTGTCATGTATTAAATTTGATAAAGACAAAAACTTAAAGAGCATGATAATCTCCTTTTCCCGACTTCGTTATGAATGGAAATTCCTCGCGATAGGTATCCTTGAACCGTTGCCCTTTGCCCTTTGATGTTTTTTTGTGTTTGAGTTTCCATTTCATGTCACGTTTTCACTAATATTTCCTATTTCCTCGCACGAAAGGTAAAAAGAGAAACACACCATTGTGTGCATGTTGTCACGTGACGCGCACTTATTGTAAAGGTGATGTTGATTGGCTTTTAGTCTCGCAACAACCAATGAAATCAAGCGTAGCATCATTTGTCGGTTTTGACCGAAGCGGTGCTTAGTTAAAATAGACCCACCAGTGAACAACTATAAAAACTCCGGGTCCCTGTGAAAAACGGTATTTTGAGATATTGTATTTTTATTTCGTAAATTCGTATTTAAAGTCGCAATTCGTAAAGAATACGATTTATTCGTAATAGTTGGCAGCTATGTCATCATATGCTCAACGTATTTTGACAATTTTTATATCACAAGAAAGAGAAAAAGATTGCCTTTGATTCCATGTAAAATTTGTACATACGCTAAAATATGTAAAGACACAGCAAGCACCACACAAAAAGCTAATTCTTCTCTTCAAATCGTAAACTGAATGGTGATTTTGACATGTACCTTTCTTTCGCTAATATCTTCTCAACATGTAAGCGCATTTTGAAATTGATTATATCGTTATAGAGAGGGAATAATTGTCTCCAATTTGATATAAAATTTGCAAATGCGCTATATAGAATAAAGATACAGTAACTGCCACAAAAAGAATACTTTTGTTTATTCTTCAGTTTGTTTTACCTTTTTGGGCACTTCATATCATATAAACTACTTTGCACATTTTGAAATTCTATAAATCACAATAAAGCAAAAAGGATGATCTTCATTTCCATATAAAAATGGTATGTGTACAAAACTCACTTAAGACACAGCAAGCATTGCACAAAGAGGCAATTTCTCTATTCATATCTTGTTAACTGAGAAGCGGATTTATCATCCTCCTTTCTTTAACACTTACCTTTTATTTAACTGCAGAGAGCATTATCAACATTTTCATATTAAGATAAAGAAGACAGCATAGTCTTCAATTCTATATAAAACTTTCAAATGAGAAAGAGCCAACAAAGGGGTGTTACGTGATGTCGAATTTGTCGTAGTATGGCGATAATCAAAGTCTGTCTTCATTAGCTATAGTCATCAACCTTTCGTTGGTTATACCTTCTTATCCTAGATTAATAGATTTTTATGTTTTATATCATCGGAAAGAAGAAACAAATATCTTTATTTCCATATTCGCATCAAAACAAAAAATGTGGAAATAATGCGAATTTGTCGTAGTATTGCGATAATCAAAGTGTGTCTTCATTAGGTAAAGGCACCATCCTTTCGTTTGTTATACCTTCTTATCTTAGATCAATAGATTTTTATATTTCATTTCTTCCTAAAGAAAAATAAATTGCCTTCAATTCCATATATGACTTGCATATATACTAAGCGAATTACATAATTTCATAAAGTTGGATATAAAGACAATTTCTAGAATGTGTGAGTGAATTTTTCAATTTTCAATGGGGATATTGGTGCCCAAATTAAAAACAAGTTTACTTTGGTTATAGAATCCATTCTAGGGGTGATAGAAATTTCATTGAAAGTGGCAGGTAAGTATCATCCATTTGTTATACGGTATTTACGACTAGTTTTTTATACAACAATATTTGTGTCTATAATTCGCCATGTAAACATGCCATATATTGGTAAAACGGTTGCAACTCGCGGCGCTGGAAAATTCAGCCACTGGTGCTAATAATGCATTAACGGTAGTGAGGCGAGTGTTGGAAAATTCAGCCATGAGGCCAAACTGGTCGAAATAATATTCAGAAACTTGAGGGTTAATGAGTTATATGATATAACAATAAAGAAGAAAAGATTAGTTCTCTGTAAAATTTGGATATGAGAACGAAAAAAAAGGAGCAGTAAGTGATGCAAGAATCATCAAAATCTGTTCTAAAATAACTGAGGGTACCCTCCTTTCATTTATCCACGCATATATTTATTATTTTCAGGATACAGTTAAAAGGAAAGGATTATCTTTGATTCCATGTTAAACTATAATTTGCATATGTACAGCAAGATTTAAAATGTGGCAAGAAGTGTGACAAAATGTCGCAAATAAGGTGATTATTAAAATCTGTTCTTATAAGCCGAGGGTACCATACTTTCACTTTGATGAAAAGAAATACCAGATTTAAAAAATTTGGGTATAAAGATAACTTTCATAAAGTGAGAGAGGTAGGGGTTGACACAGCTTCCTACATGCACTGGGAAGTTTTAGTGGGAAACATCAAGTCTTCTTAAATGGCAAGATTTAACAAAAAGTCACTAAAAAAATGCAGCTATACCCCCTTGCCCCTCAAACCTTTTATTGGCACAGCTCAGACTCAGTGTGTGAGACAACACATGATGAAATACACGATGAATCCTGGCCCAATAACACTATTGATGACAGCACCCTAGCACTTCCCAGATTTGGCGTCCCCATAAGATTAGACAGACGGGCAGAGGATACGGGCAAGGCCACTGGGGTGGGGGGGTGTGCATTTATGTGAATGAGCGGTGGTGCAAGAACTACGTTATCAGAGACAGGCTGTGTACACCAGGCTTAGAACTTCTCTCATTGTTGCTTAGACTTTCGTACTTTCCTCGCGAATTCGGACACATATTTCTCGTTCTTGTGTACATTCCTCCATCACTCCTGTTGCCCCAAAATTTATTCTTGGCGACTTCAACGGCTCAACGTTGAAATGCGTATTGCCTGCTTGGAGGGGGAAGGAAAGAAAAGAGGAGAGTGAGTGTGGATGGAGGGGGAAAGATAGAAGAAAGGAGAGTGAGAGTGTGGATGGAGGGGGAAATATAGAAGAGAGGAGAGTAAGAGTGTGGATGGAGGGAAAAGATAGAAGAAAAGAGAGTGAGAGTGTGGTTGGAGGGGAAAGATAGAAGAGAGGAGAGTGAGAGTGTGGTTGGAGGGGGAAAGATAGAAGAGAGGAGAGTATGAGTGTGGTTGGAGAGGGAAATATAGAAGAGAGGAGAGTGAGAGTGTGGTTGGAGGGGGAAAGATAGAAGAGAGGAGAGTATGAGTGTGGTTGGAGAGGGAAAGATAGAAGAGAGGAGAGTGAGAGTGTGGTTGGAGGGGGAAAGATAGAAGAGGAGAGTATGAGTGTCGATGGAGGGGAAAGATAGAAGAGAGGAGAATATGAGTGTGGATGGAGGGGAAAGATAGAAGAGAGGAGAGTATAAATGGGGATGGAGGGTAAAGATAGAAGAGGAGAGTGAGAGAAGAGAAAGAAAGAGTGTGGATGGAGGGGGGAAGGAAAGAAGAAAGGGAGGAAAGAGTGAAGATAGATGAAAGGAGAGGGGGCAGATTTTGAATGTAAAAGATGGAGGAGGGAAAGAGGGAGTGTAGATAATAGACCGCAGGATGATGGATGTTGAAATATGCTGGGTGAGAGATCATACGGGTCAGAATAGGAGAAATGGAAGGAGGAGTGTGGATGGCAAGATTGAAGATAACTAGGTGAGAGTTGACAAGGAAGTGACTCACCTCAGTGAGAGCGTGAAGTTGACCCTCATGTACACACACACCCAGGAACCTGGAACAGAAGGACATCAACCTCAATCAGCTTGTCATGCCATGTTACAGAAATTGTCATGTCATTTATCTAAGATCTAAGATATATGATACATGAAACTTTGAGAAAAATCCTGATACATATATATACATATAATTTTACATATATGAAAACAAGTTATATAACAAGAAAAAACATTCAAATAGTAAAATGTTATCCACTCAAATACTTTTATTTTCTAGAGTCATACTTATGGTGAAAAGTAGCAAAAAGGGCAAAGAGACTATCGGGAACGCAAAAAGCAAAACGAGTGCGCTGCATTTTTGCAGGGGGGAGTAACAGAGTGAGAAAATACTACAAAAGGACTGAAGATCTGAATAGAAATGAGAAGGCAGAGCGTCATAGAAAAGTACGAAACAAATAAAGGAACACAGGAGACAGGTGAAGTTGAACAGAAGTCAGACAGATGCTGTCCGTGCCAGGAGCCCTGATGAACATTCAGCAGACAGAGACAACACGGTATCCAGCACAACTGACTGGCCAACTACTTCCACTGCTCTGATGTTGGTTCAACTTTCATGCATGACGTCATCTGGGAAGAAGAATCGGAAGTGAATCACTCATGCAGTTTCAAGAGTTTCTAAAGCATGACAACCTAAGCCTCAAGAGAAGTGTGAATGTGTTAACAAACATTATGAGCGCCTACTACATAATCAACAAACATAAAAAAAAAATGAAAGCAGTCCACCTGAAACTGCAACAGTAGATTCTGACATGATGAATCCTAACTGAAAAACTGAACAGGTGTTACAAAACTTGAACATAGCAACACCAAAGTCAAGGAAGGCAATCCCAAGGAAATTACTTTTGGCTAACAACAGAAAGAAGCACCTAAGAAGCCTGGGAAACAATTTCTGGAAGGGTTGTCAGGAAAAACAGGGGGGTCCAGTAAATGCAAATAAAACGGGAATAAATAGAAGAACATTGCTAAGGGCATCATCAAAAAGTGTCA
Organism: Phorcus lineatus; assembly: GCA_921293015.1. Classification (NCBI taxonomy): domain Eukaryota; kingdom Metazoa; phylum Mollusca; class Gastropoda; order Trochida; family Trochidae; genus Phorcus; species Phorcus lineatus. The sequence continues at coordinate 28,909,483 of OV121083.1, read as the reverse complement.
TGGATGCATGGATGTACATAAAATGAAATAGAAAAATAGACTTGCTCAGAGTGACAAGGTTACCTACAAGACCTGGAAAAAGGTGGTAGACAAGAATTGGTCAAAGATGATTTCATAAACAAATACTTAAACCAATGCGCAAAGTTCTGTGAACATGTTTGTGTACACACTCAATATGCCCAGCTCAAGTTTTAAAAGACAATCTGCAAGACTTGCATGTCATCATTCAAACGGATTTTGCCAAGAATTATCTTTGACAATATCTTGATGAAATTCAGTCAGGTTACTGGAATGCAACCATGGTCACACTTCATCCGGCAGTTGTATACTTCAAGAACAATGGTGTCCTCAATCACAAGAGCTTCATCTTCATCTCCAACACTATGACCCATAGCTTCCCAACTGTATACACAATTCTGCAGGCATTGCTTCCAGAAGTTAAGGAGCTGGTCCCGTCGCTCTTTTGTGTTCACTACTGAATGGACTCGCCATCTAGCCAATATAGAAACAAAACAGCTTTCAACTTTGTCCTACAGCATTGTGAAGAATTCAGTATTCGGACTTCTTGGTATTACTTTGAATCTGGTCACGGTGCGATAGCCTTAGAGGTACAACCAAACATATGGCAGATTCAGCTGTGAAACAAGGCAATTTCAATATTGAGAGTGCACACGACTTCTACGCATGGGCAACCGGGCAATCAAGTTGTCATTTACATCTTCATTAAAAAGGACTGTGATGCGTAACAAAAACCAGTGAAGGGAACTATGACGATTCATGCAGTTTTTGAAGCACAGGGTTTTCTTATGGCAAAGGAAACATCCTGCTTATGTGATGGATGTTTTGCTTCCAGTGGTTTCTTGTCTGATCCATCATGAGCATGGCATGTTAGGCCAGTGAGAGTGAGGAGAACGCTTTACAGGCAGACGATCAACAATCAGTCCAAGAAAACCCAGATCCACCTGAGATATCAATCAGTGACTTTGTTGCTGCTGTGAATGAATTTGACCAGAGAGTTTATTTTGAGAAAGTCCTGGATGTTGATGAAAAGGACTATCAGATCAGATCTGGTTCATGGAAGTGTCAGGGAAAAGCTGTAATTACATATGGCCATGAAGCTCAGAGAGTGAGACCATTTGAATGAACAACAATTTGTACTGGATAAAGTATCAGATCCGGAACCAACAGGGAAACTGAAGAATTTAAATTTTCCCCCAGAAAGATCATGAGATAGTAAAAACTTTGTACCAAAAATACCTGGGAAATCGATAAAGTGGTACTCGACAATGTACAAGAATGGTTTCAAGTTACTTTTCCTTATAATCTTTCAAATAAAAGTATTTTACGTTGTAACATTAGTATTTCAGGTTATATCATTCTCATTTCAAGTTTGTGGTTATCTTAAAGAGTCCAAATAATGGTCATTGGAACTAAATGCTGTCTTGAAAAAATTTTTTTTGGTTACATTTCCATTTACAATAGTAAACAATTCAGGGCATGTAGTCTTGTTAAGTACAGTTGAGTAAAAACATTTCAGATCAATTTTCATCAAATACACATAACAAAAGCATAATATTATGAAGTTTTCAAAAGCATGTGGAGAGAACCGCCAAAAGCATGGAACGTTGCGTAGTTGCAATTTGAAAATTCAACAAACTTTGTGGCTTGATAATATTATATAATTTCTGCTGAAAAGGAATAAAATTAGGTTCTCTCCGTATTATTTTCGCAAAATGGCAGTCATACAACACATGTGAAATGGTTTCAATTGAATCATTGCATTAAGAACATGTTGTGGATTCTACATATCCCATCTTGAATAAAAGCTTATATGTAGTCAATTTATTGTTTATGAGTTTGAATTGAAACCATTGCAATTCACTACTTTGTGTACATCTTTTTGCCATGAGATTGAAATTTATCCATTCAGTTTCTGTATACTGTTAATGCGAATGTTCTTCCCATTTATCAAATGTTTTTACTTTTGTAAACTTTGGGTTTAATAATGTCAGATAGAACGCTAAACAACCTTGTTGATTTTTTTGTTGTTGACAAAATAAAAGGCAGAATTGGTCTAAAAAGATATTTTTCATGAAATTTGCAGCTGCGAAGAAGAGAGGAAACTGCAAGTTTAATTGCTTCATAAGTCAAGATTTCTGTTTTGATGTTTTGATGTTGTATCTATTTATGAATTCAACTTATTCATAAACATTTGCATCCGTGTCAACCATGTCATTAAAGTATGTAACCCCTTTTAGTTGCCACAGTTTGATGAAAATAGGCTCACTCCCAATTCTAAAGTCATTGTTGTACCAAATAGATTTTGATAAAGTCTCTTAATTTTTTTCCTCATTTTCATAACATTCTAAACAAACTGACCAAAAAAGGAAAACTTTTTTCCAAACCATATTGTCAATGACAGGAGCAATGTATTGTCTATTATTACTCGAGCATGTAAGATACTGCAGTGTAATATCTAAATGGCGATATTAAACTAGTGTAATACCACTAATGACGTCATAATATTGTGTGGTTGTGGTGGCAATGGTGGTAACGCCGTCACAATGGCAGCCAAGTTGCAGAAATGTTTCATTCAGTACACTTTAAGCAATTATCCTTGATCACTGAAGTCAAGTAATAAACAAAATACTAAACTTCCTTCAATTCAATACTTTATCAAACTCGTTAATGATTTGGTATCAAACTTGCTTTCTCTCGTTTTATACTTAATCATTAATTCGTTTAATAAAAATAGTATTAAATGGAAGGGCATTTAGTATCCTCTATATATATATTGAGAGTCTGCTAGAAAAAGTATATTTTTGTCTAAAATATTTTCTGAAAAGAACTCAGCGTTACTATAAAATAATCTCTTTATCCAACTAAATTTTTGAGCTGCAATTACTGTCTTTACATCAGGAACACTAATTCCTCCATATTTCGGTGGTGTTGCATAATATTTCTTTTAATTTTATCTGGTTAACACTTTCTTTGAAAATCTTCAACAGCATTTTTGGGAGGGTTTGGGATACTACTAAATAAGTGATTTAACTTTGAAAGTAATAATGATTTTAATACAACATTTCTCCCCAAAGGTGTCAAGGTTCATTTGGTCCATAGATTCATTTCTTTCTCAATTTTCTTGAACTTATCAGTATAGTTTAAATCAATCATTTTATCTTGATCAACATCAAATTCGAAACCAAGGAGTTTAAAATGTGTTTGTAACCTTGCAAAGCTTATATCTTGTTCTCTTTTTAGACCCAATCCAAATCAATTTAATCTTTTCAGCATTAATTTTAAGTCAAGAAAATCTTACAAAAATGCAAGTGTGTTCATTGTTGCGTAGAGGCTTCTTTCTGATCCATCTAATGTTAATGTAATATCATCCGCAATTTGCGCAAGAAATGATCAAATATTTCCAATCTTTATTCCGTGTATATTTTCATTGTTTCTAATCATAATAGCTAGGATTTTGGCACATAGAATAAATATATATATGATGATATTGGATCTCCTTGACGGCAACCTCTTGTAACCTAAAAAAAGCAACTTGCATAGCCATTTACTAATACACATGCTTCAATATCTTCAAAAAGTACATTCCCCAATTTTTTAATACCTCATCCAAAATTAGAAAAGTCTAGGACATTGTGTATAAATTTCCTTTTTACTGAATCAAATGCTTTCTCAAAGTCAATTAGCAAAAGTAAGCCTGGCTTTTGGTATGTTACTTCCCCAATGTATCTACCAGCTACAAAACCTTTCTGGTCTCTATGTACGATTGATGGAAGTACATGTTTGATTCTATTTGCTATTGCAGCTAATGCTAACTCATATGAAGTATTCAAAAGAGAAATGGGGCGCCATTTTTTAAAATATAACTTAGCCTATTTCATTTGTTATACCGGTAAATCCATCTTGGCCTGACTTTTTTAATTGTTCATCTTGTTAAGTGCATATAGAACTTCATCATAGGTTAATTTGCCTTCTAGAGAGTCTGATGTGATATCATCAAGCTTGGGAAGTGGAATATCCCTGAAATGCTCTGTTAAGTTAATCTGTGTACAATCTAGTGTACAGATTTTTGTAGTAGTTTCTTACTTCTTGTATGTTATCATCATGAGCATTCAATAAAATTCCATCTTTGTTTTCAAGTTGGATATTGTTTTATTAAGAAAGTTTCTTAATTCAAATTGCAGTAAGTATTTGGAAGGTTTCTCACCTTGTTCCATCCAGTTACCTTTTGATCTAATGAAAGAACCTTCAGTTTTGATTTTGTTTAAATTTTCCAATTCAAGTTTTACCTTAATTTTTCTATAAATATTTCTTTTTCTTTTTCATCTTTGATTTCATAGTCAATTAATGCTTTTTCTAATCTAGTTTCTACAGCTGAAGTTTTCTTTCTTTTGGTTGATGAATAATGAATTGAAGCTCCCCTTATATTTAGAAGTAATATTTCCAATATCAACTGATCATTTAATACACAATCTCTTCCCTCTTCACCATTGGAGTCTTTATATTGTTCTATATTTTCATTTATTGTTTATTTTAATAAGTTCTACATAATCTGTATCTTTTAAAAGTGAATTGTTGAATTTCCAAATACCTTTACCTCGCTGTGGTTCTGTTAATGATATACCGGTACTAAGTGATATTATGGAGTGATCAGAATTAATACTAGGAATAATGTCAGTATCAGTTATACACTGTAGAATGTTATGTTTTACAAGGAAATAATCTAGTCATGCTTGTTTCAGAGGTGTAGGTTGCCGCCAGGAGAATCTTCTTGAGGAGGGGTTAATTTCTCGCCATGGATCTTTTAGATCAAGTGTATCTATTGTATCTAGCAACTCCTGTTTTGCATTTGGATTATTTAGGTTTTTATAGTTATATGTGTCTTTTTCAGGATCGATCACTACATTCCAATCTCTGCACATAATAATTCACTCTCCTTCTAGACTTTCAGCAACTTCCTTAATTTTGGTAATTAACTCAGGTTTATCATTATTTGGTCCATATAAGTTTACTAATGTGTAGATCTTTTCATAAGTGAGTTCATTTAACGCTACATAATTACCTTCTTGTCAATATCCATGATTGTCCTTGTCAATATGTTTACCAATAACTTTAAATTCAAAATTATAATTGAACAAGATTGCTGTACCTCTTGAGTTGCTTCTATGTGGTGATATATAGCATTCTTTATAGATCCATTGTTGTTTAATTATTTGTTCTTGATCTGCAGTAAAATGCACATACTGGAGGCAATACATCTGAGCTTTTTTCTTTTTTAGAAATCTAAATACTTGTTTTCTCTTTAAATTTTTTTGACCTGACTAAAATGAAAGCATAACTTTTTTTAAACAAAAAACCCTTTGTATGTTACGTTATTAAAGTTTCGTATTATATGTTATATAGCTGCTTGTTGTATTTCTGTGTGTTGGTTCCTGAAGTGTTCTTACATACCATAAATGGACGACTTAACGACTTTGTTGATATCACAACAATTGAAACTAATTGTTCCTCTTATGTAAATTCAGGAATTTGAACTGAAACTGTAACATTTGATTCAGTACACTTTTAAAGCATCCCTGTGAATGCTATTTTGAAAGTTTTTTCACTTTATATTATATCTATATTTCGAAAGATCGGTTCAACAATTCTTTCAAATCAGTTGCAATGGTGAATAACTATCAGCATATATTTGATATTCAGGTTTCATAATGTAAAATACTTTCTGAATATGATAAGTAATCTTTTATCAAAAATATGAAATTGATGCTTAATGGTGTGATGCTGCAAATTATATTCCTGTTAGATACAGTTAACAGAAATACATGTATGCTATTTTAAACTCTCAATTTCAAAAAAATATTTTAAGAAAATAAGTCTGTAAATGCGCACTAAATTTGAGAATGAGTAGGCACAATGCTTCAGAATTTATCACATGTCACAAGATTGCACTAAAGCTTATATCAGTTTGATGTCAGAGAAGGATAATGAGGGGGAGAATGCTTCAGAATTTATCACATGTCACAAGATTGCACTAAAGCTTATATCAGTTTGATGTCAGAGAAGGATAATGAGGGGGATAATGCTTCAGAATTTATCACATGTCACAAGATTGCACTAAAGCTTATATCAGTTTGATGTCAGAGAAGGATAATGAGGGGGATAATGCTTCAGAATTTATCACATGTCACAAGATTGCACTAAAGCTTATATCAGTTTGATGTCAGAGAAGGATAATGAGGGGGATAATGCTTCAGAATTTATCACACGTCACAAGATTGCACTAAAGCTTATATCAGTTTGATGTCAGAGAAGGATAATGAGGGGGATAATGCTTCAGAATTTATCACATGTCACAAGATTGCACTAAAGCTTATATCAGTTTGATGTCAGAGAAGGATAATGAGGGGGATAATGCTTCAGAATTTATCACACGTCACAAGATTGCACTAAAGCTTATATCAGTTTGATGTCAGATTGCACTAAAGCTTATATCAGTTTGATGTCAGAGAAGGATAATGAGGGGGAGAATGCTTCAGAATTTATCACATGTCACAAGATTGCACTAAAGCTTATATCAGTTTGATGTCAGAGAAGGATAATGAGGGGGATAATGCTTCAGAATTTATCACATGTCACAAGATTGCACTAAAGCTTATATCAGTTTGATGTCAGAGAAGGATAATGAGGGGGATAATGCTTCAGAATTTATCACACGTCACAAGATTGCACTAAAGCTTATATCAGTTTGATGTCAGAGAAGGATAATGAGGGGGATAATGCTTCAGAATTTATCACATGTCACAAGATTGCACTAAAGCTTATATCAGTTTGATGTCAGAGAAGGATAATGAGGGGGATAATGCTTCAGAATTTATCACACGTCACAAGATTGCACTAAAGCTTATATCAGTTTGATGTCAGATTGCACTAAAGCTTATATCAGTTTGATGTCAGAGAAGGATAATGAGGGGGATAATGCTTCAGAATTTATCACATGTCACAAGATTGCACTAAAGCTTATATCAGTTTGATGTCAGAGAAGGATAATGAGGGGGATAATGCTTCAGAATTTATCACATGTCACAAGATTGCACTAAAGCTTATATCAGTTTGATGTCAGAGAAGGATAATGAGGGGGATAATGCTTCAGAATTTATCACATGTCACAAGATTGCACTAAAGCTTATATCAGTTTGATGTCAGAGAAGGATAATGAGGGGGATAATGCTTCAGAATTTATCACATGTCACAAGATTGCACTAAAGCTTATATCAGTTTGATGTCAGAGAAGGATAATGAGGGGGATAATGCTTCAGAATTTATCACATGTCACAAGATTGCACTAAAGCTTATATCAGTTTGATGTCAGAGAAGGATAATGAGGGGGATAATGCTTCAGAATTTATCACATGTCACAAGATTGCACTAAAGCTTATATCAGTTTGATGTCAGAGAAGGATAATGAGGGGGATAATGCTTCAGAATTTATCACATGTCACAAGATTGCACTAAAGCTTATATCAGTTTGATGTCAGAGAAGGATAATGAGGGGGATAATGCTTCAGAATTTATCACATGTCACAAGATTGCACTAAAGCTTATATCAGTTTGATGTCAGAGAAGGATAATGAGGGGGATAATGCTTCAGAATTTATCACATGTCACAAGATTGCACTAAAGCTTATATCAGTTTGATGTCAGAGAAGGATAATGAGGGGGATAATGAAGAGGATTGAAGGAAGAAGGAGGAGCCAGAAGTGTGGATAAGAGCTACTCTCCTGATCAAGTTTGTTCTCACATCAAACAGGTGAAGAAGTGTATATATGAAATACTTAATTGAAAATAAAATAATCTGTTTTTACTTCGTAAAAAAGACAGACAAAGTGAATATGAGCTGTCACTATACGTTCCATACGAGCAGGCAACTGTCATAAAACCCCCTAGACACTTGCTTTAACAAGTGCATTAATGCAGTGTGTACCAACCTCAAGATGTTGGGGTGTGAGAGTCTGTTCATCAACTGCACCTCTCGCAGCACATTGGCACGGTTGCCTTCCTGTTTGTTCATCTTCAGAACCATCACTTGACCAGTGATCTTGTGTGTCACCTAAACATAGAAATATAACTTTCCTTAATGAATTTCTAAAGAAAAAAAGAGACACAAGTTTTGCAGCTGATGAGGTATTGCACAACATTTGTATTTATCATATCTATGGTTGAAGAATAAGATGTAAATATAAGCACAAATATTTAGCCATTTTCTAAAAGGTGTCTATTAACGGTAGGGAGGCCTGTGCTGGAAAATTCAACCACAGGGGTAAAACTGGTCAAAATAATATTCAACAACATAAGAGTTAAGATCTTAATCAATGCTTTATTATTTCAGATTATAGATCTCACAAGGCCCAAGTGCTAAAGCTGTCATGTATACCGTTTAAAAAGTTCCCATCAGGACCAAGCAAATCTCTTCATGCAGGGATTGGGAAAGGCAGGGGCCATGGGTCTTTTTGCACATTGGATGAAAAAATGGCCCATTAGAATTAGAAATTTTACTATGGCTACAATGAGGAATGGCCCATTCAAAATATCTGAAAAAGACTGAAAGCCCCAAAATGGCCCATTGTCAGAGGTGTCTTTCCTAATCCCAGCTTCATGTCACCATTAACTATGCAATCCATGCACATCACAATGAATCCCTTAAGTAGACAGGACACAAATTCAAATACCTGCAATTGCTATTTTTGAAAACAAATACATTGCATAAACCTTTTCTCTTTAAATATGTAATATTCGATGCATACTGTTTTAATTCATAAAGTATGTGATCATTACCATGTTGACAGAAAATAAAGATGTAAACAAAAAAAATGACAAAGATTTTCAATTTGACATTAAACTGCGCATATTGGAAGTAAATATGCAAATTAGAAAGATCATCTTTTTTAACAAAGACTGAGATCATAAGTGAATTCATTATTCATGTATGATGGTATGGATGTATGTAAACTTGATGTTTGGAAGCTTGCAAGGTTATAACAATTAGTTGTCAGAAAATAAATGGTAGTTGAAAAAGAACTGCATTGTGATTGGTCAAAGTAATCAGGCCAATCAAATCATTTGAGAAGAAGATGAAAATATGTGGCCCCTGTGGCCCTTATTAGGGGTCTGTACACAAGATTTCAGATTTCTTGAGTCTCTTTACTCATGAAAAGAACTCGAAATCATGAAAGTTTACAGACCGATGAACGGATAGACGCCGGATGCCAGGCGAAATGAGCTGAAACGGGAAATTTGATAAATGTTTACTTTGCCTATAAGAAACCAATTAAGTGGTATAAATGAACAAAAGATTTTCCATGACCTACTTGCAGTGGACTTAGTGGAGCAAAATTTGGCCAAGAGTATCACAATTCTCCAACCATTTTATACTACCAATAGAGACCTACCTTGAAGAGCTCTGCTATGTCACATATCATGGAGGTATTGCTAAGGAAGCTGTGAGACAATTATCATCACAATACCATAGTCGCTTTAAAATGTGTGTTTTTTGGTAACAGTTGATACTTCGCGATCAAATGACACCATTGATTAAGTTTGGCATATATATGAATTAAACAACTCACGGAGTAGCTCTTTAAGACCTCCTCTTTGAGTTTCACAGTGTTTTACCTTCACATGCTTTTTTGTCTTAGTGGTAAACATTAACTTATTCATGTGACCAAATCTCGTATCCAAACTGTGATTATTGCAAAGAAGTTGATAATGCGAAAAAAGTATGCTAGTTATGAATTCGTCATGATTTACTTTTTTGTTTTTACTGTTATGACGCTTCCTTCAAAATGAGTTTCAACTCTGAAGGTGCATTTTAAAAATTACCCCATCGTAAGTTTGGTCAAAAGATTTTTCCCGATTTTGATCCTTAATTCAGTTAATTGTGAACGAAAATGACAGTTCGTAGTACAGAAGTATTAACACTGGTACCTTCTCTTGCTGGAATTCAAAACTACAATGTTTCAGCTACATAAAGTATCAATTTCAGCTCTCTACTGCAAGTATCATCAGAGAAGAAGATTGTCAAAGGTGCATGAAGTCCGAAATTTTAAAAATTCCAAAAAAGCAATATGGCGGCGAAACTATGCATGATACGAATTCGCCATGATGATTTTTTTGCTCCAAATGTCATTGTCTAACGTTTAAAATAAGTTTCTCTAGGTGCATTTTGAAAAAAAATCCCATGTTAATTTTTTAAATTTGAGTGGGACTGTGCCTTTAATGCATGATCCAATGAAGCCCAAAAGCTTTGCATATCTATTCCTCAGTAAGGGCTATCAGCATACCAAATTTGGTCGAATTTGAAGCAGCAGTTTTGGCTGTTTTCAGTTCACAAAAAAGGACATATAAAACTTGAAGAAATCGGATAATAACAATAAGTCTTCCAGACTTTGTCTTGAAGACCTAATAAATACTTGCTTGCTTCTCATTTTCAAACTCCATCACAGTATCGATAGTCTGACGTCACACACTAAATTTGGTTATCCTATAAAGTTGTCCTTTTTGTAAATACCCTCCAACTAAGAAAAAAATAAAAGTAATAAAGGGAGAAAACTCCTGTAAAATAAACACACTTCTCATTTTCGAACTTCATCAAGGTATTGATACCCTGTAGCCACACACAAAATTTGGTTATCTCATTTTAAATGGTTATTGAGAAATGCTGTGAAATTTGCCTCAACGAATGGCCGGATGCAAACACATTGGTGTGGACAGAGATGAAACCTATATCCCCCTTTCACTTAGTTGCTGAGTATAATAAGTAGCAGTATGATCATCCTCTTAATTTTTACTAAGTGGTATGAAATGAACAAAGAACATTACATTCATCACTCGCATCAATCTTTCCTCTGACATTTGCAAATATTTTCAGAATTCAGCGTGAGTTCTAGCCCTAAATATTGAAATTCAAAACACCCTACCCTGCCCATTTGTTGTAACACGAAGGTTAGCATGTCATTATGCAAAAGCCATGACGTAGAATACATGAAATCCCCAGGTGAAAATGCAAAGAAAATAGCTTAAGTGTACCTTCCTCAAATACCGAAAGAACATGAAAAGGCATTAAACTCAATGAGAAATGCGTCTGTCATAAATATTGGTGATACAATTACTAGATTCTCAGTATGTCACACGTAATGCGCCCTAATGGGGTGCATGCATTTTGCTTAATCGACAGGCACCAAAAAGTCAGAGTCATCTCGACTGTAAAACTGACATAAAAATGAAAATTATTGTAAATGTGACAGGAAAGATTGGTGAAAGTGATCATCCTTTTGCTCTGCAAGAATATTCAGTTAAATTTAGTCAGAAAAGTGAGTATAATACTTTAATTTCAACTTGGCCTCAATCTGGATTATGACAGAGACACTACCATAAACAAACCCAACATAGTTTTACTAAATTTCCGCTATTAGATTAATTAAACAAACAAGGGAAATAACATTTTATAATATAGTATTTGGGCTGCACAGAGTGGAGACTGACTGAAATTTTCAGACTTGGTCAGGCTTTGTAATGCCTTGCTAATAAACTATTGGAATGTGAAACATGTCAACTACCCAGACCCCCTTAATACAGAGAATGCACATGCTGTTGGTGCCCTGTATCCACACAAACACTGAACATACTGAACACTTTGAACTAGTTTGTGACATCATATTAGACATGTAAATTTGCATGCGGTTACCATTAAAGAATAGAATATACCTTATAAACATCTGAGAAAAATCCATAGCCAAGTTTTTCACTGACAAAATCATCAAGTCTGGTAAGTGCTGAAACTGCATGTTTTAGGGCCTGACAAGTTGAAGTCGGACCTCCTTGGTCGTTCTCTGGTGAATTTTCTCGTCCATAAGTGGAATCGTGTGAGTCAGGATCAAAATTCAAAGAATTCCTGTGAGCACTGCTTACAACACACGTTCTACTCCTACGCAACACTTGTTTCTTGCAACTGGGAGGGCGCCTTGGTGCTTCACCTTCACTTGCCATGCCAAGGCAGTAGAAGATGTCGCTGTACGATGTCGCTGTAGAGCAGGCCGGGTCGTCACGCCCACATCCCAGTGCAGTGTTTAGTGGGTGTGGCGAGCCTCGACCCTCGTACTCTGAATCTCACCAGTACGGTAGAGGCGTAACCCGCGCCGGACATGCATCAGCCAGCTAAGCGAAAACATTTTGCACTGATGCTGTCACATTTTGACGGTTGCTCGACACAGTTGCAATACCTCATTTCCATGTCAGGCAACATCAGTAGCAAAACTATTCTTACATGCACGTCCAACTTTACTTGCTTAATTGTGAAAACATGACAGGTGCCCTTCTCCGTCCTCAACTTTCTCCATCGAACATCAACAAATCAACGCGAGGCAGGACGGGAATACACTGAAGATATACTGCATCCCTTCTCACTACTTATTCTCAGAATACTGTGTCTTCTGGTGATATTATTGAACCATTTGTGAGGCAAGAAACTTTGAGCAAGTAATATCAAATCGACACGTAGGTAACTATAGTTATAACGCACATAACACTGAACCATTGTTAAAATACGATTCAATAAACTCAATGCACACCGTATCAATTTAAGAATTCATGAGTAATTGGTTTTCGATGTTGTTCGATTTTATTGAAATGAATTAATTCGTAATAGAATTTTTATTCCGGGTTAATGTAAGAACAATTTTCATCGCCATTTATTAACCATACGGTGGAACTTTATGTAAAGAGGATATTTGTCTTAATTTTAATATCATCCCAAAATATGCTCCTTCGGAGATATCGCTTGTGAAAGATTAAAGGATATTTGACGTATACCTCATCGAGTGAATGAGATTTTTTTATTTTCACGACTGGCGCAGCCACGAGTGTAAAATGGATAAGTTTCTACTAACGAGATGAGATATACATGGTGTTCGATGAGAAATGTCAAATGTTCTGTGTATTTGATGTTTCCCAAATGTCGTAAATAACCTTAAAGTGACAGAGAGTATAGTATGCCTTATGATTTTTCACGTGGTTTAAATAAGATTCAAAATACCACATGTCCTGAGTTAAATAAGATTAAAAATACCACATGTCCTGAGTTAAAGGGGCAACAGAGTATGTTCATAAATGGTGTTATTTCATCGACAAGTAGTGGTTGTTTCTGAAAATAAACATCTCAATACCTCTCAGTTAGCATAGTAACAGTAAACACGAAATTAGTTGAGATTTATGATCGAAAACCGGACAATGGCGCTCACCAATGACTCGTAATTTCGGAAACTTATTTGTAACAGACAACGAGAAACATAGGTTGATATTGTTTTGTAGGTCATTTAACTAGTAGACATGTAAATGGGACGCTGAATTTCGACCTCTTAACATTTATATTGCCATTTTTAATTTACATTCAAAATCAAGAAAATGTCATAAATTCGTCATTTAAGGTGTTAAAGATGCAACTTAGGCGATTTGAACTTATAACTTGGGTCATATGGTATTTTGGTTCTATTTAAGCCACATACAAATTCATGAAACATACTCTGTGTAACTTTAAGTTAATATCGCGTTTCTAACTTGTGTCTTTATGTCTAAAATAAACAAATTATGATATTTTCTTATTTACAATTATAATCGGAAAAAGCCATATCAATGTTAAAAAGTCACATTTCTGCGTCCCATTTACATAAATATTAGTAAAAAGACCTACTTAAAATTTCCAAGCCATATTCGCCTTCGTATCTGCTGTAATTCAGTGTCAAAATTTACGTTTAAGACATTTGCGCGCTACGCGCCACTGTCCGGTTTTCGATCACAATTCGACTTAGACTTGTTTTGTCCTTATACTAAAGTGATAAGCATTAGGATGATGATTTTCCAAAACAGACACTACAAATCAATTTTTTTTTAAACATTTAAAAGATGTGATATATTTGACTCCAACAACATGCTCTCTTGCTCGCCAATGACTCAAACGTATTTTTGGAAATTTATTTACAGCAACCACAAATACAAATACGGCTTGGTAATAATAAGTATATCAAATGGGACGTAGAAATTCGACTTCCTAACATTTATACGGCGATTATAAATTTATTAACAAGTAAATACAAGGGGAGTTCAATACGTTTTGCAATTAGGGCATTTATGTTAACATAAACAGTGTTAGCTTATAGCAAGTGTTACTTTAGTCAAAATATTGTATTGACAGTTTCTAGACACAACAGTTATTTGGATTTAACAACTGTACTAACCTAGGGTCTCCTTAATAATGAATTCTCTCAAACATGAACAACGCGCTGTAATCAAGTTCCCTATCAAGGAGGGATGTAAATCTAAAGAAATACATAACCGCATGTGTAATGTGATGTTTAAGGATGCACCTAACTATTCAACAGTTTGTCGGTGGTCTCTTCAGTTTAAAAGGGACAGGGAGGCCTTAGACGATGACCCACGTTCAGGCAGGCCTTCAGAAGTCACCCAACCGGAAGTCAATCGAAAGAAGAATTTTAGCTGACCGCCGTGTGAATGTATCTGAATTGTCTTTGGAATTCCAGTTATCAGTTGGAAGCGTTGAAAATATCATTCATGATCATCTTGGTATGTCCAAGGTATCTGCAAGATGGGTACACAGATATTTCAGGGCACAAGAAAAAACTGAAAGTTGTGTAGAGCTCCTGGATCTTTATAATGCTGATGGTGACAGATGACGAGAAATGGATCCACCACTGGGACCCTGAAACTAAACTAAACCCAAGCAACCGAAGCACCCATGTTCTCCGCCCCCACTGAGGTTTCGCACGCAATCATCAGCTGGCAAGGTTATGGCCACGATCTTTTGGGATGCAAAAGGCTCATTATCAATTGATTACATGCCACCAAAAACTACAATAAATGGTCAAAAGTATGCCAACCTTATGCAACAATTGCGAAAAACAATTCGACAGAATGCTGTCACATTGTGTTATGCTCTGCTTTGATGCTGCGGTTCAGAAGTCTAAAGTTGCACAGGACGCTATACGTGAACGTCGTGGATTCGAACAGGTAAATTACCCACCCTACAGACCAGACATATCCCCCAACGACTACTTCCTGTTCAAAAACCTGAAATCCGATCTACGTGGAAGGCACTTCCGGGAAGTCGAAGTCACGGTTTCCACAGACGCACGGTAAGGTGGACAACCCGAAGCGTAATTTTAGTGATGAAAATGCAAGTTGTATGAATGAATGGATTGTCATGTTTCCCATGCACAAAAGAGGGATGTACTAATTATGTTAATAATTAGAGAGGAATTTCCCACTCAGGCATACTTGGGAAAGTTTTCATTTCTATTTATTTATTGATGTTATTCAACAGTATGTTAACTTTACAAAGTCTTATTCAGAAATATCTATCTTAATCCAAAAAACGCTTTTATTGCTTATTTATTTATTCTAAAAAAGCATTTGATTCCACAAACAAAGAGCTTCTATTGCACGTTAATGCAATAAATAGTATTCACGGTTGATGAAAAATTGGTACATGGGTGGTATTATACTTGATGTATCAACATATTATAATAATCTTGGTTGAACATTTTCAAATAGATTATCCTGGCCTAAAGGTGTACACAATTTAGTTATGTAGAGTTAATATTTAAAAACTTTTATAAACTGATAGAATCCTGCTAGAGTAAATATTTAAAAACTTTAATCCTCGGAACACGGTAGATTTTAATCAGACTGAACACAACTCGCCCTCGGTCTGGTTAAACAAATATTCGCAGTATTTGGCAAAATTCATATGCAAACCTTTCTCTGGTAATGGTCTCACTTTATCGTATTTTGGGATGTCTCGAAGTTAAATACAATGTGATTGAAAAAGAGGGAGTGTCCCTTCAATTTTAATTGTAATTGTAAGTTATTTATCTTGTTATTAATACTTTTAAATACGCTCTGGTCTCAATTCGTCAAGAACCCCTGCTATTACCCACATATGTATTAAATAACCATTGGTTCTGTAGATCATCAGGATTTATACTATTTCATATTAGATATCATATTCTCTCCTAACAGAGGTAGCTCCGTCAAAAGTTTTATAGGAATTAATGACGGAGCTACCTCTGTGGGGAGAGAACGATTAGATACAATTATATATTAAAATAGATTTTCCAGTTCGCCTAGGAGTCTTTCACATAAGATTATTGCTGTCTTTGAATTCAAGTTCCGAAGATTTCTAAAGAGTTATTAGGGTGTGAATTCTGTGCCCCTTACTGATATATCATTCTCACTAAATCCCCAAGGGTTATGTTAAGCTCGGCCTCTGTTACAATTTATAATTCTTATGATTTAAAAAGTCTATATACAAGAATTCAGCTTTCTATGGCTTTCTAGTCTTGAGGAGAAGATGAAAATAGGTTTTAATGAGCTGGCCCCTGTGACCCTTATACACAATTTAACAAATCTACCATTTATATTCCCCCATTGCCAAAGGTACCTGGACACAATATTTCAATTACTTAGAGTGAATGGTTCATGAGAAGTCGAAAAAGTGAAAATATTAAGGACGGACGCTATGCCATGCCACATACCACGAGCTAAAAAGTAAACTCTTTCTCACCAATCTGCACTATGCGCATTAATGCATGCAATGATGCAAGGATTTCAAATTGTTCACATACTTGTATATTTCTTGACATGTACAAGTTTGTTTTCCTGAAATAAACCAATTAAATTTTTGTTATCCTTATTCCGAAAAAAGTAGTTTTTTCCATTATTGGTTTGCTTTGTGTAATCCCCCTATACAGTTACAATGAAGTCTTAACAATTTTGGAAATACTGAATATTTAAACAACCGGATAAAAGTTTATTATGAGTATGTAAAAACGATAATGTACTGTTTAAGACTGTTTAAGAGGAAAGCGTCATAAATAGAGATTTTTACCCGAGGAAGTGTGTCATATGACTTTTACGAAACGAGTGTGAAGTTTTATATTACCCGAGCGAGAGCGAGGGTTATACAGATTCGCAAGAGTTTCGTAAAAGTCACATGACACACTTCCGAGGATAATAATTTCTTTATTACCGATTCAGAAAACGGACTGCTTCCCTTGCGATGGCCCGCTCCAGTGACGTCACGAACAATGGTTTTATG
This sequence comes from Phorcus lineatus, assembly GCA_921293015.1. Taxonomy (NCBI): domain Eukaryota; kingdom Metazoa; phylum Mollusca; class Gastropoda; order Trochida; family Trochidae; genus Phorcus; species Phorcus lineatus. The sequence goes on along the minus strand of OV121083.1, from coordinate 28,892,301 downwards.
ACGTCACAGACGACGAAATACGGTAACTCGCGCTTAGACAATCGTTGCTAGGCAAAGGTGACATGTGCTCCAATTTAAAATATGTCACCGGTATGAATATTCTTAAGCGGTGACATATTTGTTGTTGGAGTCATATATGCCAAACTTAATCAATGGTGTCATTTGATCGCGAAGTATCTACTGTTACCAAAAAGACACATCATAAAGCTTATTGGTTTTTTACGATGACAATATGACGGTAGAACGTCGCACTTATGATCGAAAACCGGACAGTGGCGCGCGTCAAATAGTCAAACGTAATTTTTGAGACTTATCTAAAACAGCCAGGAGGGCAGTTAGGAGTTGATAGCGTTTGTTAGGTTATATAACTAATATCAATGTATATTGGACGTGATATCTACACCTCTGTGTATTTATAATACTGTTTTTAGATTTTCATGGAAAATCAGTATTTGTCATATATATGTCTTTAGGACATGAAAAGTTAAGATTTTTTTATTTCATATCACCACATATGACATTTAGGTTCGTATCCAAGGTAAATAATATGTCATGAAAATCACGGAGTGGCTCTTTAAGTTAGTTTTCAAAATTGGAACTGAATTGGTTTAGTTACATACATCTGACCTCTTATTGGGGAAAACAAAAACAAAGCCAATTTTATGTTGATAAGGTGTTTATGACATTAAAGCACTTAATGTCGTCAATTGTCTTTTATTCGATTCATGCACATGAAGTAGGCCTTTTGACTTTTAAGAGAGAAAAAAAGGTCTGCTTCATGTGAATTTGACCTGTGGCGTTAAGCCGATGTTAATTGGGTTATCTTAGTCAGATAATCCGGATAATCTGGCTTATGTGCTTGAGTGACCAGCTCGTTATGTCGTTGCTGCACATGAGCAGACCGGTTAAGGCTCACGAGGCCGACAATTTGTCAAAATAGACAAAAACTGACGAAGTTTTTTTGTCGTCTTCGTGAGAGTTTTGGGAAAAAGTGCTCAGTGTCATGAATTGGGCCAATTATTAGCTCTAATTGGATAAACCCGGATCAACCCGGACTAAAACACAATTAAGGGATTAAAACACAAGTCGGGTCAATATTCCAGGTTGAACTTATTTACACATATCAGACATAATATCGGGTATTCAACGGCCCAGCAACTTGGAAACTTCGTCAACATATTCCATGAGGGTTGACTCTCCATTGGTCAGCTGGGCTCTCAGATTGTTGATCATCGTGTTGATGTGAACATAATTTCGCCTATTTGATGGCTTCTTTCCCCCGGCACTGTGCTGCAGTATCTTTATTTCTGTTGCTGCCTGTTCGGGTTTTCTCACAATCTTGTTGAATCTATTGTGATAACCTTCAAGGTGGTTGTTTGTTCTTGGCCCAATGGTTTGGTAGTGGTTCCATAGTCGGATGTGCAGCTCCCCCTCTATCCATCGCCTGGTTACATAGTCTGCTAGACTGGTACCATCGCCGTATATAATGTCAGCTGCACATAACTTCTCGAAGTTGTTATACGCAGCAAAGATGACAACCCTTTTGACTTGCCCGTCATCCTGTTAAACGAAGTGTTCTCCAGTCTTAGTTGTTTGGAAGTTAGTTGTAATGACTAGATCTTCTCTGCTTGTTGGTAGTTTGGGCATCACGGATCTTATTGCTCTTAGGAAACCAAACGTAGGCATTGCAGACATTTCAAAAGTTAACATGGTTCAATCATGCAGTGAAAATGAAGAACATCTTGATTATTCCGGATTGACCACTATTCACTGAAATGATTAGCTACTCAAGAAGTATCATCGTTAAGCCCCTAAACAAACACCAATCAGTTACAATACCAGATTGGTGGACATCAAAGAGAAAATCAGGTCTGCTTCATGTGCATAGTTGTAGTCCAAAAGGTCTACTTCGTCAACTTAAGATGAGCACGTGGTTGCAGCAGCATCTAGGATACGACTTGAATATTTTGGATACGACTCATGAATATTTTGGTAATTGATAACGACAGATCAATTTAGTTCAAGATCTCAAAAGCTTTATTGAAACAACACTAGTACTTCTTATTGTTTACATTAGTCAAAGATTTCAGTAGCTTTGTTAAAACAACACAACCTCTTGTTGTTTACACATGTCCAAGATGTCCACATGTTGGTTTAAACAACACATATTACTTCAACCATGTATTTTGAAGGAATGTTAGTTTAGTTTCAGTATGTAACATGTATTGTTAAGTATACATGTATGTATGTGTGTTGCAAAGCAGAAAAATACTTAAACACATTTTAATTCCACGTTGCATTCATGATTATGAAAACTACAGTAATCTTATTTGAAAACTGGTTGGAACAATGCTAAATAGAAATCTATATCAAGTAAATTGGATCCATAAAAAATTCTTTATACAAATTAAGATATGTCAGAGTGACTGACTGAAAATCTTTTTTTTTTACTAAATGACAACATTTAACAGAATGTTTAGATATGTTTGGATTATTTTAGTGTTTTAAATTCAAGTGTTCACTTCGGGGACGGAAACGATAAACCTTGTATATACTTAGTTGTTTGGAAAGTAGCATGGACCAATCTTGAGAAGAAAATTGGAATATATCTTTTGAATATAAGTTTGAAGTCCAAATAAACATGAATCAAGTTAACTGTTTTGCTATGATGAAAACTATATGGCCCTGGGTCTGTTTAGAGTGAAAATTGTTATGAAATGATAGCGATCTCCCAATCCGGAAATGGCAAGAGCATGCCGGGAACTCCTGTACTTTCAAAATGGCAGCCACCTTGGGATCGAATCCTCCATCCCAAAATAACGGTGCAATTATGCCGTTATGTGGTGATAACGTCACTAATTCTAATGACCGTACGAAAGGAAACGAGTTAGAAAGCGATTTCAGTTTATTGAAGGATACTTTTGACAGTGCGAGAGGTTCGCAAAATCAGTGTGAACTATTTCGATACTGCCAATCTGAATTTTACAAAGAGAGAAAGGTGTTGATAAAAAACATCCCGTTGCAAGCGACAACACAGGTAAATGTGAAATACTTATTGTTTAATACAAATTTTCCAACACCCTATTCCTGACAGTCAGCGGTTAAATTTGAAAAAACAACAACCCAATATTACAATAACAAATAAAGTTTGGATATTACAATAATCTAGGGTATAACTATAGAATTGGTTCGCCACCCATTTTCATATTTACTATACATACCTTTTATGTCTATATATAAAATCTTTAATAATATTTCCCTTTCACTTAATAGGGTTAGGTTTTAGGTTTAGGGTTAGTGTTACTGTTAGGGTAAGGGTTTTTTCAGATAATCTAAACTTCAGTTTTTGTGCGATGAGTGCTCACCCGAAGTTTAGAGTCCGAAGCCTATTTTATCGGCTTGCAGTGATTTCGTAGACAAAACCATTTCGTAGACACAGGGATTTCGTAGACAAAACAATTTTGTAGACAGTATTAAATTTGTATTTCTAAGTCACTATTGACAATTATTTTTATTTATTTATTATTTACACGTCTTCGCTGTTGTCAGTGTGTTTAGTTGGTTGTCCGTTGCGAAGACTAGATGGCGCTGGCCGCTGGGAGTCTTGATGTCTGCTTTCAAGAAGCGCGGAGGAAGAAAGCGTGTCGACAACTAAAAAAAATTGTTAAAAAATATTCAAACTCCAATAAATCAATATCAATATTAAGTACTCTATTGAATTCAAATGATATTTTTCATATGACAAATATATATTTATACCTCAAATCCAAATCTTTGGGTTGGCTACGGCGGTCTCCTTGCCGGTGGTAGTTCACCTTCCTTGCTGCATGATCGATGGCAGGGAGGGGCACGGGCGATTGGCGTCACTCTCGTCGCGGTAGATTGCCTCGGCGATGGTTCCGAAGATTTGAAGTAGTCACCACACTTGGCACTATCTCTGATCTAAAAAATTTTTTTATTAATATTACGTTTTATTCTTAATTCTTATTTTCCATATTGTTTTTAATTAAGCAATATTGATATCAATGTTTTGGTCTAACTTCGTTTGAACATACCACGCAGAGAGCCATGTTTGCCATGAATGAATTATAATTTCAAACTTGTGGTTTATAAACTATATATGTGTTTTGACAGGTAAGTTTGAGTCTACTCATGCAAGTGGATTAATATAAATTTTTTGACTCAATATATTTGTAAACAATTTGTAAAAACATGATTTGCTATAATAGCCGCGCTATTTGTTTTGATTGTCAGTGACTTACCGTCTTTCATCTTCCCGGATGTCTTCTCATCTCTATGCTGGTGTTGATTGTATAGTTGTTGACAAATATAATCATACTTTCCTTAATTTATGTTATTAAAAGATCAAACAATAACTAAAAGAATTGAAAACAACACATAAATATTTTATTCCTTTAATCGTGTCAAAACACAACAAAATTGACTATTTATAGTTTTTATTCACTTTATTTCTTTAATCGAACCTATTAATGTTCGAATCCTTGAGTTTGATAAATAAAATTTTTGTTATTATTACTTTAACTTACAATCCTATTTTAAAACCTGTCTACGAATTCACTGCTTGATTTGTCTACGAATTCACCGGATTTCGTGTCTACGAAATGGTTTTGTCTACGAAATCACGGCATCCCATTTTATCTGTAGCAGCTTCCCGATGATTTTGATCGGGAAGGGATTTGCCTTCTAAGTCCATAAAAACAAAACATCTGACTTCAATCGACACATGGAGGGAAAGATAAGCCCTTTGGCTAATATATCCAACCAGTTTTTCATCTCAGAAAATTTTCTTTTTTATTTAGTGGCAACGAATGCATCGCTATTGTCTACAAAAGATGGCGTCTGTCAATGATGGCAAACACTAGGTAAAGAATTTGAAAGTAAATTTTTAGACTATTACAGCATAATGGCAATAACTGTTACAGTTAGCTGCTACGTTCTTGATCTCTCATTATTGTTCTTAGCAATAGTACACCAATGGAATTCAATTGATAAAGGACACATGATTTCCTGACAGGATGCCCCTTTTTCGGTTATTATGTTTGTTAAATCTGATCATGCTTTTTGAAGTAACTAAGAAACCCAAAAAATTCTTTAGAAATGGGGATAAATGCTCACATGAATGCTCTTTCTGGCAATGCTCTTTTTGGCAAAGTGAGCCGCATACTTTGGACAGAAAGGGGCTATTGTTAAAACTGGTTGGAAATCTTGTTTTTTTATTTTGATATGAAAATTCAATTATAATGTCACAAATTTTACTTGATCATGCAATTAAGGAGAGATGGTACCTAGATCTAGACAGCGTTAGCAATACGGCTTCATCTGACTGATGTAAGCGAAACCCAAACTTTATGCTAATAACACTGTAACTACTCAATTTCATAAGAAAACTCTATAACCTGGTCAGTTCCTTGTTCAATTACACTGTCAATGCGAGCATGTTCTACCAAATATATCTAGAATTTGCTCAGTAAAACATAAGAACAATACTCACTGAAACTGTAGACTGTTCAAGCGAAAAATCCTCGTGAACATGCCAAATAGTCGGATAAAAATGCAGTTTTTCCTTTAAATGTGGTTAAGTTAATTTATTTCTTCAACCACTGTACATTAATGTTCTATAGGTAAACATAATATATGTATCATCCAAAACTCTGTTCCACAGGACATATCGCTTGTGGAAGATCAAATGATAGGAGATATCGTTTTGACAGTAGATTTTGAACAATGCCCTGTTACAGTCAAGTTCTTGACATCACAATTGTGTTTCATCATCAAATAATGACATCACAATGCTATGACGTCATAAACATGAAAAATCCTGGTGAACATGCCAAATAGTCGGATAAAAATGCACTTTTTCATTTAAATGTGGTTAAGTTAATTTATTTCTTCAACCACTGTACATTAATGTTCTATAGGTAAACAACATAATATATATAGATCTGTGTTTGATTAACATGAAACTGGAAGGATTTTGAATTTATTCATTGAAAACATCTGCTTTATTTTTCAATACAAAATCAGTCTAAAACAGTTTGATTTGCAGACAGCAACAATATTATAATGCTGATAACACTTGAATTAGTTCGACAACTCCCGCACATTTTTATCCTTTTTTAGATTATTCACTCTGTAATCTTTCTTATTTTGAATGTGAGGTGAGGTGATTTGGGGTTAAATGCCACTTCAAGAGTATTTCACTCATATCTATTTTGGCTATGTATTGTGGTGAAACCTACATGCATCGGCTGGAACCAGCGAACCATGTGTGGTACTGCACTGACATTCAGTGTAGCATTGCACCCAAACCTTACTGCATGCAAATTGCATGGCTCTATGTCGTCAAAAATTACTGCTAGAGTTGTGTTTTATCAATCAAAGTTAACATTTCATTCACAGGCACTTTACAAAACTTTCCAGTTGCTACAATTTTGATTACTAATGAGGTCACCATGAATAAGACCATGAATAAGTTAGTGCCATCAGCAGTATTTTGCTTGTTGCAATGTCGTTTTGCCATTGTACAGTTAGTGAACATTGACATGAATCAGCATACAGAATTGCTATTTTTTAAGATATAGCATCTTTTATTTGAAATTTTAAAGACATGCAATGGCAATAATTCTAGTAATGAATGGTTTGTCATTGTATCAAGATAAAGTCAAGAATGTATGATATTACAGGGGGTCAAATTCTTTTTAAAAAGCCACTTGTCACAGGGCAAGTAACAGGAAGAAACTTGCCCAAACTGAATTAACCATAGACACTCTCTACCTTCTAGACAATTTGAAACATGTACCCATATTTCATACTATTGTTTATTGTCACAAGTTTGCAAAAATATTTCTTATTTAGAAGTGTTACAATGCATTTAGTATATAATGGTGATTATTTGCGGAATAAAGATGTATATACTTTGGAATATGTCATGTTTGGTTCATCTAGAACACATTAGCGTAACATGCTTATCATTGTAAACCAGCAGGCTTTATTTTGTCTCATTTTGTCAAATATTTATTTCTAGATACATTGTTTTCATCCACTTTTAACTAATGTATGGAATGAAAACATCATTGTCAAACATTGTAAAATTTAAGAACCATATATCAATTATTAAAAAGTGACTATAAGTTCACCTTCCATTTTGGGTACAATTTTGCTGTCGTTTGCTTTTACAAGTTTGTTTAAGGTTCAAATTCACTGCACTTTGTGAGAGTGGGTCAATTTCTAAAGTCTTTTTTCCCCTAAAAGCAATATGAAGGATGAGCACTTGGATGCTTAAGTTTGGTGTAGGTAAACCTTGACGAGAAGATTATTGTTTTATGTTTTACAACAATTCATTGTATTTTATTTAATAATGTGTTACTTCATTTTGTATAATGAACTATTGAGTAACAAATTGCTGTATTTTTTTATCATAGCCAAGATAGAAGGTCAAAGTATATATAGTAACACCTATGATTCTGTCAGTCTATCCTAACAAAGACATTTTTTGTCCAGCCGATTGCAGGAAAACTATTTATCCAATTCTTTTCAAATTTTGCAAATGTCTTTTGCCCTATTAGGAGGGCAAGTGCCAAATTTGTAATATTTTACAGATTTCATGCTTTGTACTTAGTCATTTCTTAAGGTCAGAATTTGTCTGACAAAGAGTTGCATTTGTATGTAACTCTTGATATTGTGATTTCTTTCTTATTTGTTGTAAATTTCAGTGTTTGAAACTTTGTTTTGAAAAGAATTTTAAACTGATCCAATGAAAGAGATTACAGACACCTGTTAGTAGTTTAAGTTAAGGGATGTAAAAGTTATGGGAAGTTTCAAAGATTTTAGTTGGTCAGGCCGGGTGTATTAGACTATTAGTGAGTTACGTTCACTTTATAGCTCGTTTCATTAATGTTTGGCATATCATGGAAACAAACTGACTAAAAATGCTTATGATCATTGATGGCTAAAGGTGAGAGGTTTAACCAAGTTCAAGATATTTTATGTGTTGCACTTTCAGGACATTGAAGCCTTCTTAGGAGATCATGAAGCAGAGAAGATAGAGTTTGAGGACCAGCAAGGTAAAACACAAGCGTTACTCAGGCTCACTACAACCATCAAATGTTTGCTTTCTCTCTCTCCTTACACATTTTTTCTTTAAGTGACAAAATCTCTTACTTAAAGGATGCAAGGTGCATGTTAACAAGTGTATGCTCTTGGACACACATATTAATAAAGGATGCAAAGTGAACGTTAAAAAGTGTTGGCTCTAGGACATACATATTGATAGAGGATGTAAGGTATATGTTAACAAGTGTTGGCTCTAGGACATACATTTTGATAGAGGATGTAAGCTATATGTTAACAAGTGTTGACTCTAGGACATACATTTTGATAAAGGATGCAAGATGTATATTAACCCTTCCGTTGCTGAATATTATTTTGACCAGTTTTGCCCCCGTGGCTGAATTTTCCAGCACTTGCCTCGCTACGGTAATAACGCAATTAGCCCCTGTGGCCGAATTTTCCAGCGCCGCCAGATGAGACCGTTTTAACAACATATGGCGTGTTTACATGGCGGAATACGGACGTTATCGTCGTTTTATACAAAGCTAGTCGGCGAATCCCGTGTAACAAATGGATGATACTTACTTGACACTTTGAATGAAATTTCTATCACCCCTGGAACGGTTTCTACAACCGAAGTAAACTTGTTTTCAATTCGGGCGCCATAACTCAATAAATTCTAAGAGCGCATGCGCGAAATCAAAACAAAACTAAAGATGAATAGTTCCTCTTCACATCGATATAAAAAATATTTTAAAAATATGTCTAGAACGAATTTTACAAAACTTTAAAAATTGTCTTCATTTCAAACATTATAAAATCATTTAATCACTGAGTGCACATATGCAAATTATATACGGAATTGAAGCTAATTTCTTGCTCTATATTTCACAATAAATTTTATTATGATACGCCATCCTAAACGAAAGATATAAATTACGAAAACAGGGTAGTGATAAATCCCGATAACGTTCTGACCCTCACAGTAATATTACTAAGCTAATAGCCCCGGGCAAACGCACGCGCTCAGCGCGTGCAGGCGGGGTATCCCCGCTGAAACATACACTCACACACAATATAAATTGTCTTTATTTCCAACTTTATCAATCATGTTATTCGCTTTTTATACATGCAAATTATATATGGAATTGAAGGCAATTTATTCTTCTTTATGAAGAAATAAATCATAACAATCTTTTGCACTGTAATTAGAAGTTATTACCAACGAAACGTGGGTATAGCTAGTAATAAAGTTTTTGATAATCGCCTTACCGCAACATTTGTCGCATAATTTCCACACGTTTTATTTTGATGCAAATATGGGCAAATTACACATGAAAATAAAGGTATTTATTTCTTCTTTACGATGATATGAAAATAATAAATATGTACCACTTGGTTTGGAATATATAAAGTTTGCAAAGATGGTACCCTCAGGTATTTGAGAACAGATTTTGATAATTGCGACATCACTAACCGCTCCTTTATTGTCTAATTGTAATTTGCAAATTTTATATAGAATTGAAGACGATCCTTTTCTCTTTATTGTGATATAAAAATGTTGATAATGCGCTCTGCCGTTAAATGGATAGGAAGTGTAAAAAGCAGTTGAAAAAAAATCGCTTCTCGGTAAACAAAATATGAATAGAGAAATTGCCTGTTTGTGCGATGCTCGCCGGGTCCTTTCTGATTTTCTTGTACATACCAATTTTATATTGCAATAAAGATTATCCTTTTCTCTATATTTTGATATATGAAATTTCAAAATTTACCGAGAAGTTTATGTGATATAAAGTGCGAGAAAATGGTAAAAACGTAAATAATAAACAAAAGTCACAATTTTGCGGAACTTGCTGTATCTTTATTCTATATAGTGTATATAATTGTTTTATATCAAATCGAAGACAACTATTCCTTCTTCATCACGAGGTAATCAATTTCAATATACGCCTAGCTGTTGAGAAGATATGAGCGAAAGAAAGGCACATGTCAAAATCGCGGTTCAGTTTACATGATTTAAATAGAAATATTAGCTTTTTGTGCGGCGCTTGCTGTGTCTTTATTTATTTTTGCGCATGTACAAATTTTACATGGAAGGAAAGACAATCTTTTTCTCTATCTTGTGATATAAAAAATGTCAAAATACATTGAGCACATCATGAGAAAATTGGTGTGACAAAACAGTGTAAAACTAAAAATATATAAAAATCACCTTTTTTGCGGCACATGCTGCATCTTTATTTCACGAGGCGCACATATGTATTTTACATCGAATTGAAGACAATTTTTTTCACTTTCAAATGATCCCACCTATATTGAAATCCGCCCAATGGTTCAGAACAAAGGGCGTGCGATAGGAAGGCGTGCATAGGCTCAAAATGCACGCGTCTCAGTAAACGATAGCATGGGCGGGTCGGTAAGCTCGTGCGAGAGGGTAGAAAGTGCCCACAGGCTATTAGCACGTGCGGCGGGGAGTGGGGAAAAATTGAGTGATTTTAACACTTATTTTCGGTACGATAAACATTATCAATACTCTCATAACTTTCGGAGCATGTTCGCGCATTATTTAGAACACCAACGAAACAAAACACTGTTGCTTAGCGACAGTCGGAACGAAAATACAAGCGTCGAACTGAGACTACTGCTAGGCAATAAATTTCCGGGCTCCGCTACCGAGACCCGCGGTCATAATTAGTTAGCGTGAGAAAAATAGAGTGTGCTACTCGCATCCCGCTAAGGGGACTTGCGGGCAAAGCTAATTTCATCCCGGAATATTCGGGGACCCGCATCTTAAGGGTTAACAAGTGTTGGCTCTAGGACATACATTTGATAAAGGATGCAAGATGTATATTAACAAGTGTTGGCTCTAGGACATAAATATTGATAAAGGATGCAAATTGTTGGCTCTAGGACAAATATTGATAAAGGATGCAAAGTGTTGGCTCTAGGACATACATTTTGATTGAGGATGTAAGGTATATGTAAACAAGTGTTGGCTCTAGGACATACATTTTGAAAAAGGATGCAAGATGTATATCAACAAGTGTTGGCTTTAGGACATACATTTGATAAGGGATGCAAATTGTTGGCTCTAAGACATAAATATTGATAAAGGATGCAAAGTGTTGGCTCTAGGACATACATTTTGATTGAGGATGTAAGGTATATGTTAACAAGTGCTGGCTCTAGGACATACATTTGATAAAGGATGCAAAGTGTTGTCTCTAGGACATATACATATTGATAAGGGATGCTGAGTGTATGTTAACAAGTGTTGGCTCTAGGACATACACATATTGATAAAAGATGTAAGGTATATATTAACAAGTGTTGGCTCTAGGACATACACATATTGATAAAAGATGTAAGGTATATATTAACAAGTGTTGGCTCTAGGACATATACATATTGATAAAAGATGTAAGGCACATATATTAACAAGTATTGACTTGATAAAGGATGCAAGGTGTATGCTAGCAAGTGTTGGCTCTAGGACATATATATTGATAAAGGATGCAAGGTCTATGCTAACAAGTGTTCAACCAGACGCGGCCTATGTGAAGGTTTTGATTTAATAACAAATCAAACCAAGTGTGCATGTGTCTTGTCATCAAGCATTATCTGGTAGTTAATCTCACTCTTAGATCATTGACAATTGCAGTGTTGTAGTTACCCGACAGTAATGACCGATTAGATATCTATTTAGATATTGAATAACCCAGTAAAATGCTTCAAATAGTTTGCATTATACTTCTTAATGTTGTTTAGAATTCTCTTCATGAATGAGGCGTAAGGATTTCCTGCTGCATCCACAAAGAAAAATATTTGGATGAAGGTCCCTTGCACCTCTGGGAGTGTTTGTGGCATTGAGTCAAAATGTATGACTCATAAAGGCTACTCCCTAAAAGCTTTACTTTGCTTCTTTGAATAAAGGGAAAACACTTGAAGTTCAATGCTGAAATCTTGTGTAGACACACACCTGCTTATGTTTGTAATTTTTTGTTTGATAATGATTCTTTGCATATTATTACCATGACTTTTTTGTATATGTGAGATAACTTTAATATATAATTAAAGACTGATGAGCTTCAGACACAATAGCTCTATTTTTCCTTTTAGATAGATAAGCATCATTTCTTTTAGATTGAAAACAGGGATATTTTTCATCATTTAGGATGCATTTTAACATAAATTGGAATATATTAACCCTCAAGTTGCTGAATATTATTTTGACCAGTTTTGCCCCCGTGGCTGAATTTTCAAGCACTCGCCTCGCTACCGTTAATGCGTAATTAGCACCAGTGGCTGAATTTTCCAGTGCCGCGAGTCGCGACCGTTTTGCCAATATATGGTTTGTTTACGTGGCGAAATACGGATGTAAATATCGTTGTCTACAAAACTAGTCGGCGAATACCGTATTAAAAATGGATGATACTTACCTGGCACTTTGAATGAAATTTATATCACCCCTAGAACGGTTTCTATAACCGAAGTAAACTTGTTTTTAATTCGAGCGCCGTTACTCTAAAATTGTGAGAGCGCATGCGCGAAATCAAAACGAAACTAAAGGCGAATAGTTCCTCTTGACATCGATATAAAAATTATTACAAAAATATGTCTAGAACGAATTTTACGATTATTCAAAAATTGTCTATATTTCAAACTCTATAAAATCATTTAATCACTGAGTGCACATAGACAAATTATATACGGAAATGAAGCTAATTTATTGCTTTATATTTTACGATAAATTTCATTACGATACGCCATCCTAAACGAAAGATATAAATAACGAAAGCAGGGTAGTGATAAACCCCGATAACGTTCTGACCCCCACAGTAATATTACTATGCTAGTAGCCCCGGGCAAACGCACGCGCTCAGCGCGTGCAGGCGGGGTATCCCCGCTGAAAAATACACTCACACTTAACAGAAATTGTCTTTATTTCCAATTTTATAATTCAAGTTATTCGCTTTGTATACATGCAAATTATATATGGAATTGAAGGCAATTTGTTCTTCTTTACGGATAAATAAATCATAATAATCTTTTGCTGTGTATTTAGAAGTTATTACCAACGAAACGTGGGTAAAGCTAGTGAATAAAGTCTTTGATAATCGCCTTACCGCGACATTTGTCGCATAATTTCCACACGTTTTATTTTGATGCAAATATGGGCAAATTACACATGAAAATGAAGGTATTTATTTCCTCTTTACGTTGATATGAAAATGATAAATATGTACCGCTTGGTTTGGAATATATATAGTTTGCAAAGATTGTCCCCTCAGGTATTTGAGAACAGATTTTGATAATTGCGACATCACTTACCGCTTCTTTATTGTTTCATTGTAATTTGCAAATTTTATATAGAATTGAAGACGATCCTTTTCTCTTTATTGTGATATAAAAATGTTGATAATGCACTCTGCCGTTAAATAGATAGGAACTGTAAAAAGCAGTTGAAAAAATCCCTTCTCGGTTACCAAGACATGAATAGAGAAATTGCCTGTTTGCGCGATGCTCGTCGGGTCTTTACTGATTTTCGTTTACATACAAATTGTATGTGGAAATATAGATCATCCTTTTCTCTATATTTTGATATATGAAATTTCAAAATGTCCCGAGAAGTTTATGTGATATAAAGTGCGAGAAAATGGTAAATACACAGAGAATAAAGAAAAGTCGCAATTTTGCGGCACTTGCTGTATATTTATTTTATATACTGCATATAACTTTTTTACATCAAATCGAAGACAATAATTTCTTCTTTATCACGGGGTAATCAATTTCAAAATACGCCTAGCTGTTGAGAAGATATGAACGAAATAAAGGCACATGTCAAAATCGCCGTTCAGTTTACATGATTTGAATAGAGAAATTAGCTTTTTCAGCGGCGCTTGCTGTGTCTTTATTTATTTTTGCGCATGTACAAATTTTACATGGAATGAAAGACAGTCTTTCTCTCTATCTTATAATATAAAAATTGTCAAAATAAGTTGAGCACATCATGTGAAAATTGGTGTGACAAAATGGTGTAAAACTAAAAATATGTAAAAATCACCTCATTTACGGCACATGCTGTATATTCAGTTCAGGTAGCGCATATATATATCGAATTAAAGACAATTTTCTCCTCTTTCAAATGATCCCACCTGTATTGAAATCCGCCCAAAGGTTTAGATCATACGGCGTGCGAAAGCAAGGTGTGCTTTTGTTGTGAGTGCGCACGCCTGAGCAAACAATAACGTGCGCAGCTCGATAAGCTCGTGCGCGAGGGGAGCAATAAGCCCCAGGGCTATAGCAAGCCCGGCGGGTAGTGGGGAAAAATTGAGCGTTTGTAATGCAATATGACCAATATCTATAAAACTTTCGGAAAATATGCCCCCATTCTTTAGAACAACAACGGGGAAAAAATCGGCAGCTTAGCGAAAGCCGGAACGAAAATACACGCGTTCAACCGACACGACTGCCGTGCAATTTTTTTCCGGGATCCGCTACATGGTACAATTGCGTTAATTAGTAAATGCGTCAGATTATAAGTCCGGCTTCCGGGGTTCGCTAAGGCCAACTGCGGCGTAGTTTAATTTCATCCCGGACCATTCCGTAAACCGCGGCTTGAGGGTTAAGAAACAGTACTCTCCTTTTGAATTTTGTCTCTTATTAAATGAACTGATTTTCCATAAAAATTGGAAGCATTGAACACTTTGGTATTCTGATTACAAATGAATGTGAGGATACTAAGTCACCTGTTCCAATGTGTGTTGGCAGCTGTGGTTGTATTGAAGAATGGGGAAGAAGCTGAGGATGTGGTTGCAAATCTAGACAACAGGTGCTTGTTGGATGAGGAGGTGTCCGTGTGTCTGTGTGGAGGGGACCCTCTGATATGTGTTGCCCACCTTCCCCTTCACTACTCTGAGGCAGAGTTCCTCTCTCTCATCTCTGAGTATGGGCCCACACGCAGGGCCTTCCTCATGCGCACTCAGCGAACAGGTCAGTCACTCATTTGTACTTTTTCTAAAAGTCAAACTCAAGAATTAAGAAATGATCATGGTCTGCCCTTAAAACATTCTCTTTCTTACTGCTGACACTCTTCTTACATCACTTTCTGAAAGTTTCATCTGGAAAGTTTTAACTTAACAACTTACCTGCCTTCAGTTTTGTTACATTACATTTACCCAATGACATTTCAATGAGAACTCTGCGGTCCAATTCGCTGAAAGCACAAAGTAAATGCTGATAACTGACAGACAAGACCAATATGTGCTTTAAAGTAGTTTAAAGAGGTTTGCAGTCTCAGTTTTGTTGGCTAAATCAAATCAAATGCAGGTAATTTCATTACAGGTTTCCTGATGAACAGGCCCTAATTTATAGTAGAACATTGAAACATTCTGCCCTGGGATGTCTTAAAACTAAATGGCAACTTTTTGGTATTCATTAAAAGGGATTTCAGTATGACTGTAACAAAGCACTTAATACAAATAGTATTTAACAATCAACCTTTCTTTTGCTACATTAAGCATTGATTAGCTCCCGCCAGAAATTGGAATGGGGATTAGGTTTGAGTATCAACCTTGGTGAGCCTTATATGCTAACTGCTATGCAAAACACACATGGGAGAACACTAAATGTTTGCTCTTGCTCATATGCAAAAGTTTCAAGAAACAAATATCTTTTAGATTTCTTTCATGGTCACAGACTAAAAGGATTTTAGTATGAATACATTATTTTATTAAATGTTAAGTAAATATAAAAAGTAATCCAAAGAGGTAATTTCTTATGAATAGCTCTTTTCAGTCTATTTGTTTTACTTGCTTTGAAGGATCTTTTGTTTTGCCTCTGTGTGTGCAGGTACAAGCAAGGGTTACGGGTTTGTGGAGTACAGCGTGAGTGGAGAGCGAGTGCGGCAGATAATGAGTGAGCTGGAGGGTCGAAGGTTGGGTGAGGCCGGGACGGGACTGCAGGTGGAGGAGGTTGAGGAGAACCACAGGAGCTGGCAGCACCTGCAGTCACACTGTCTCCTCCTCTCCAACCTGCCTCGCCAATTCACAGACCTCTCCAGGCTTCGCAACATCTTCTCCTGTGTCACGAGCCCTGTCTACTGTCAGGTACCTACTTACATAGCTTCCTCATATTCATTGATGGCATGTTTCAAATATGTTGGAAATATTTGATAATTTTGTCCCCATAGTTAGAATTTATAAGGTCATCATAGGTAGACAAGGCAGATGGGAATACAAAAGCAGTTGTTTTTACAACATTGATACCTTAATTGTATTTGATTATGCAAAATAGTCTTAAAGAAAACAAATGTATCTTTTTCATCCGGCAAAACTGTTATTAGCCAAACATGTTCTTTATCGTATTATTGTCTTGTCTCGCTTGACTTAATGCTCTTGGGCTATTGTTTATGTTATTACATATGTTCTTAGTGTATATTAACAATACAAACAAAGTGCAAAATAGATAATAGTAAAAAAAATTTTAACTAGACAAATCGTCAACAAGTTCAGCAGTTTTGGTTGGTGTTTATCTGAAAAAAATCCTTTTCAGGAACATCTTGTCTCTTTTGTTGCTGAATATCATTTTGACCAATTTTGCCCACAGGGGTGAATATTCCAGAACTTGCCTCGCTACCGAAAAAACCATAACTAGCACCAGCGGCTGAATTTTCCAGCGCCACGAAACATGACCATTTTAACATTATATAGAATTACGGACATTAATATTGATGTATACAAAACTCGTCGGCCAATCCCGTATTACAAATTTCTTACCTGGCACTTTGAATGAAATTCTAATCACCACTAGAATGTAATTTATAACCGAAGTAAACTTGGTTTTAATTTGGGCGCCGTAACTTCATAAATTCTGAGAGCGCATGCTTAAAATCAATAAGAAACTGAAGACAAATAATTCCTCTTGACATCGATTGATAAAAATGATTACAAAAATATGTCTAAAACGAATTTTATAATTATTTAAAAGTTGTCTATATTTTAAGCTTTATAAAATCATTTAATCACTGAGTGCACATGGACTTATTATAAATGAATTGAAGCTAATTCATTGCTCTGTATTTAACGATAAACTTCATTAGGATACGCCATCCTAAACGAAAGATATAAATTACGGAAACAGGGTAGTGGTAAACCCTGTTTACATTCTGACCCCGACAGTAATATTACTAAGCTAGTAGCCCTGGGCAAAAACATGTGCTCAATGCATGCAGGTGGCCAAATTATATCCCTGCTAAAAAATTCACTCACACTATAGAAATTGTCTTTATTTCAAACTTTAAGTAAACCTTTTTGTATACATAGAAATTATATATGGAATTGAAGACAATTTATTCTTCTGTACGGAGATATAAAACATAAGAATCTATTGCACTGGGATTAGAAGGTATTACTAATGCATCGTGGGTATAGCTAATGAAAACAGACTTTGATAATTGCCTTACCGCAATAAATCATTTCCACGTGTTATATTTTGATGCAAATATGTGCAAATTATACATGGAAATAAAGATATGTATTTCCTCTTTATGATGATATGATAATAAGAAATATGTATCACTTGGTTTGGAATAAATAAAGTTTGCAAAAATCGTACCCTTAGGTATTTGAGAACACATTTTGATGATTGCGACATCACTTAACGCTCCTTAATTATCTCACTGTTATTTGCAAAATTTATATAGAATTGAAGACTATCCTGTCCTCTTTATTGTAATATAAAAATGTTGACAATGTGCTCTGTCGTTAAATGGATGTAAAAAGCAGGTGAAAAAAATCGCATCTCGGTTAACAAGTTATGAATAGTAAAATTGCCTGTTTGTGCGATGGTCACTGGATCTTTACTGATTTTTATATACATACCAATTTTATATGGAAATGAAAACATCCTTTTTTTCTATATTTTGATATATAAAATTTCAAAATGTGCAAAGAAGTTTTTTTGATATAAAGTGCGAAAAAATGGTAAAGAAATAAAGAAAAGTCACCTTTTTGTGGCCCTTGGTGTATCTTGTTTATATTCGCATGTACAAATTTTATATCGCATCAAAGACAATTATTCCCTCCTTATCAGCTTAACCCTGTAGCAATGCACTTACACATCAGCAAATACATAACGACTACACATATGCAAACCAGGAATCATGAAAGTTCACAAATATAGATATATAACTCTCAGTTTTATAATACCTCCTTCAGTTTAAACAAATAACAAACAAAACATCTACAAGATATGCAACATCAAAACAATTTTAAACAGTTCGATAGCGCATTCTTACAGTTGCACCAAGTCATACACTTGAATTGAATCACATCACCATACCGTGACGTATCACCATAATGTGACTGACGCTTCCTGCAGAGTATCACCATGACATGACTGACATACCACCACAGTATCACCTTGATCCTCTTGTTTTCTTGAGGAACCAACATTACAAGAGGAGAAAGAGACAAGCCTTGATCCTCTAGTTGTCTGGAGAGACCAACATTACAAGAGGAGAAAGAGACAAGCCTTGAACCTCTAGTTGTCTGGAGGGACCAACATTACAAGAGGAGAAAGAGACAAGCCTTGATCCTCTAGTTGTCTGGAGAGACCAACATTACAAGAGGAGAAAGAGACAAGCCTTGAACCTCTAGTTGTCTGGAAGGACCAACATTACAAGAGGAGAAAGAGACAAGCCTTGATCCTCTAGTTTTCTGGAGGAACCAACATTATAAGAGGAGAAAGAGACAAGCCTTGAACCTCTAGTTGTCTGGAGGGACCAACATTACAAGAGGAGAAAGAGACAAGCCTTGAACCTCGAGTTGTCTGGAGGGACCAACATTACAAGAGGAGAAAGAGACAAGCCTTGAACCTCTAGTTGTCTGGAGGGACCAACATTACAAGAGGAGAAAGAGACAAGCCTTGAACCTCTAGTTGTCTGGAGGGACCAACATTATAAGAGGAGAAAGAGACAAGCCTTGAACCTCGAGTTGTCTGGAGGGACCAACATTACAAGAGGAGAAAGAGACAAGCCTTGATCCTCTTGTTGTCTGGAGGAACCAACATTATAAGAGGAGAAAGAGACAAGCCTTGAACCTCTAGTTGTCTGGAGGGACCAACATTACAAGAGGAGAAAGAGACAAGCCTTGAACCTCTAGTTTTCTGGAGGAACCAACATTAGAAGAGGAGAAAGAGACAAGCCTTGATCCTCTAGTTGTCTGGAGGGACCAACATTACAAGAGGAGAAAAATACAAGCCTTGATCCTCTTGTTTTCTGGAGGAACCATCATTATAAGAGGAGAAAGAGACAAGCCTTGATCCTCTAGTTGTCTGGAGGGACCAACATTACAAGAGGAGAAAGAGACAAGCCTTGAACCTCTAGTTGTCTGGAGGGACCAACATTAGAAGAGGAGAAAGAGACAAGCCTTGATCCTATTGTTTTCTGGAAGGACCAACATTACAAGAGGAGAAAAAGACAGGCCTTGATCATCTTGTTGTCTAGAGGGACCAACATTACAAGAGGAGAAAAAGACAAGCCTTGAACCTCTAGTTGTCTGGAGGGACCAACATTACAAGAGGAGAAAGAGACAAGCCTTGATCCTCTTGTTGTCTGGAGGGACCAACATTACAAGAAGAGAAAGAGACAAGCCTTGAACCTCTAGTTGTCTGGAGGGACCAACATTACAAGAGGAGAAAGAGACAAGCCTTGATCCTCTAGTTGTCTGGAGAGACCAACATTACAAGAGGAGAAAGAGACAAGCTTTGAACCTCGAGTTGTCTGGAGGGACCAACATTACAAGAGGAGAAAGAGACGAGCCTTGATCCTCTAGTTGTCTGGAGGGACCAACATTACAAGAGGAGAAAGAGACAAGCTTTGATCCTCTAGTTTTCTGGAAGGACCAACATTAGAAGAGGAGAAAGAGACAAACCTTGATCCTATTGTTTTCTGGAAGGACCAACATTACAAGAGGAGAAAGAGACGAGCCTTGATCCTCTAGTTGTCTGGAGGGACCAACATTACAAGAGGAGAAAGAGACAAGCTTTGATCCTCTAGTTTTCTGGAAGGACCAACATTACAAGAGGAGAAAGAGACAAGCTTTGATCCTCTAGTTGTCTGGAAGGACCAACATTACAAGAGGAGAAAGAGACAAGCCTTGATCCTCTAGTTGTCTGGAGGGACCAACATTAGAAGAGGAGAAAGAGACAAGCCTTGATCCTCTTGTTTTCTGGAGGAACCATCATTATAAGAGAAGAAAGAGACATGCCTTGATCCTCTAGCTGTCTGGAAGGACCAACATTACAAGAGGAGAAAGAGACAAGCCTTGAACCTCGAGTTGTCTGGAGGGACCAACATTACAAGAGGAGAAGGGGCGAGTCTTAGACAAATATTCTAATAGAAACTTTGTATGGGCTAACAAGCATAACAGGGACATAAGGCCAGACAATGTCTAAATCTGATGCATACATGGCTTGCCTATCCACAACATACACTACTTATATGGGACCCATATGGGATAGAAAGATATATCGAGAGACTAATAGAGGCTAAAAATCCATTGGGGGAAACTTTGAAAAAATAATTTTTTTTGGGAAATACAATGATTTTATTCAAGTCATTTTAAAACAAAATCATCTACCAACACATACATTTACTTGTTTGATTTATGCTGTGAAGTTTCATTATGTCCCCCTCAAAAATCTTTGCGGGAGACATAATGTTTTCAGTCCCGTCCATAATTCTGTAATTCCTAAATGCTTTTTCGTATCTAAAAAAACGTTCAATTTTTTTTATATGAAACTTGGTTTGTGGTTAGGTCTAGTGATGGCATGGTGCCTTTTGCTATTTTGCTTACTCAGAATTTTTTTTTTTCTGATTATCATGGAAACAATTTAAACTTAGTGGAAATGGGGGGTAGGGTCTGTATACAGGCCATATCTCAAAAACTGTTCAATACTTTTTTTCGAAACTTGGTTTGTGGTTAGGTCTAGTGATGGAGTTGTGCTTGTCTCTTTCTCCTCTTGTAATGTTGCTACTTTTGTTACTCAATTTTTTAATATTTTCTGGTTTCCATGGAAACAATTTTAATTTTGTGCATATGGGGTAGGGTAATTTTCCAACCTATATCTAAAAGACTAATGAATATTATTTTACTAGACCTGGTATTTGGTTAGACCTAGTGCTTGGGTGGTGCCTTTTGCTACTTTGATTATTCTTAATTTTTCATTTTACTTGGTTTCCATGAAAACAATTTGAACTTAGTGTATATTGGGGGCTGTAGATGCTAATTATGATATTTGATGACTGTTTAAGTATCAAATGTCACATTCCCCACAATAAAGAAGTTGACAACTATATAAAACTCTTCCTTATGCACCATTAAAGGCCGGGATCCAAACCTCCAAAAAACCCATGGGTTTCTTATCTTTGTCATCTTTACTCTGATTGGTTGATTCCATAAACAAAGATATTATCAGTGTTTGAGTGACACGGTTTTTTTGGTGCCTGGGAGAGCTCAGCAGGGTCAAAGATCTCAAAACTTTACTACAAGTTGTGGCTGGTGGTAGTTTGCTGAGTTTCAGTGCATAATCATCAGGGAAAAAACCATTAGTAATAATACATGAAGTTTAAATTTGTGTGATAGGCTGATATTATTTTTAGTATATCAAATTCTATATATTTTATGAAATGACCAACACAAAGGAGATCTTTAATTATAGAATTAAATATGTATTAAATGTATTGTTAAAATTTTGTGAAAAACGTTCAAAACAACCATAGTCTTTTAACAATGTTTGGATGTATTTGAAATAAATACACTGTATGTCACTATTGTTGACAAAAGTTATACAAAATTGTCTAAATCCATTTACTGTCACAATAATCTTGTTATAACCTTAGTCTCTACAGCTTATCCCCACAAGCAGAGCTAAATATTTGGGGGACATATGGGATGGGGGAGGTTTTGATTTCCCAGTCAGGCTGGGAAGGCAGTGAAATCTGACACTCTGAATGGATCTTTTTCTCCACTAGCAGACTTGTTTGGTATGGTAATGATGAGAATCTAGTCACGTGACATTTACAAAGATAATTCAAATTTGGAAATAAATGCAGTCAAAGTACTGTTTTAGTTTTTAGTTTTGATTAAACATGTTTAGGAATTCCACTTCTTTGAAGTGCCAAGGATATATTGTATAAATATGATAACTTTCCGGTAAAAAGATTTTGATTTATCCCACTTCGAACATAAGTACCCTCATTTTTTCCCTTCAAGGTGTAGTTTTTTCAGGTCAACTTGGCCACGCCAATACTGTGTATATTGGCGGATGCCGGCCTTTAAACTTGTATATTTCACGAGTCATTTTATGTCAAGTTCATTGATGCTAATATATTAACCTTTTTATTATATGTTTGGCATGGATAGTTTCTAGTATAAGTGGCAATAAGATGAATAGGTTGTATAAAAAGTTTTGAAGGGGACATCACTGTGCATCACATGCACATATTTCTAGTTTTACTATAGCATATGTGTGTATCTCTCATAGTGAAATTTCCTATAACTTTTGACCCCTGTGACTTCAGCGACTGTAAGAAGGTGGGGCACGTAAGCTGATTTTCTCCACTTTGCTAGTAGCCAATCACTGCCCTTGGAGTCTTAAGTGCTTACCAATGGGTAAATTAGGCCTGGTTTACCTTCCCCTTTAAAACCTTAGCACTTTGAACAGTATTATCTTTTGAATTTGGTGACCCTTCAAAAAGAGTTTTGGTGTATTTTTTTCAATATTTAAGAGTACTGTCTGTTACTCTGTATAAATAAACTAATTAACATAAAAAACAATTAGATTGTGTGTTGTTTAAGTTAACGAGATGATATAAATCATTTGTCCTACTCTCATATGATATTGCTAAAGCATTCCCTTGTCAACTTTCTCAATAATCTAATCTACATAGTATTAGTATAGCCAAAAACAACACGAGGAAAGAACAAGAACAAAAGTCATTCTTCTTCTAACAGATAGCAATTAAAGATGGGAAATCACTTGGATACGGGATCATAGAGTTCCGAGAAGCGAGTGATGCAGAGGCAACGTGGGAGAATCTGCAGGGTGAGAAGCTGGAAGGGAAGGAGCTGGAGTTGTCCTTCTGTGTGCCGGGGCGCCCTGCCGTGCTCATCTACAACACCATCATGTGGACCAGGGTGAGAACCATTCAGGCTCACACCCATACCCAAGCAGATACCTCTTTCATTTGTAGACACACAATATCCAACTAAAGATTTTGAAAGACCTCCTATAGTTAAACAGTGACAGCAATGTTATAAGATGATGAGTCATCTCTCGCTTATCATTTATCAAATGTACGCAGTTGGTAGAGATTTTGATTGATATTGATGCTTATGTCAAGATACACTCAGAAGAGTCTTTACTTTCTAGATTAGGTGATGTATCTGTTTAGAATGTTTAGGAACATTATAATTACATAAGTATCTGTACATATGTTAAATTTGCTACACTCATTTTGTTGCAAGTGTGTGACTGTCGTGCACGAACCTTGTACACTGTCTTGTGTTTGTTTCAGGACAAGAAGTTGGAGCCTGGCACTAAGAGCAGCCTTTTACCAGACCCCTTGTTTGTGAACCCCGCCCTGCTGAGCAGTCCTCTGGTGAAGGCTCTCACCACACAGTTTCCTCAGTGTCAGTACTTTACTCCAACTCACATTGATCCTTTAAGTCTCCTTCTTGTACTTTACTCCCACTCACATTGATCTGTCAAGTCTCCTTTGTGTACTTTACTCCAACTCACATAGATCTGTCAAGTCTGCTTTGTGTACTTTACTCACACTCACATAGATCTGTCCAGTCTGCTATGTGTACTTTACTCCAACTCACATAGATCTGTCAAGTCTCCTTTGTGTACTTTACTCACACTCACATAGATCTGTCCAGTCTGCTATATGTACTTTACTCCAAGTACAAGTAACCAATTTTTATAAATATTGCCCAAGCGGCGTTAAACAATAACTCACTCGCTCTTGTACTTTACTCACACTCACATAGATCTGTCCAGTCTGCTACATTTACTTTACTCACACTCACATAGATCTGTCAAGTCTGCTACATTTACTTTACTCCAACTCACATATATCTGTCCAGTCTGCTACATTTACTTTACTCACACTCACATAGATCTGTCAAGTCTGCTACATTTACTTTACTCCAACTCACATAGATCTGTCCAGTCTGCTACATTTACTTTACTCACACTCACATAGATCTGTCAAGTCTGCTACATTTACTTTACTCCAACTCACATAGATCTGTCCAGTCTGCTACATTTACTTTACTCACACTCACATAGATCTGTCAAGCCTACTTTGTGTACTTTACTCACACTCGCATAGATCTGTCAAGTCTGCTACATTTACTTTACTCACATAGATCTGTCAAGTCTCCTTCTTGTACTTTAATCACACTCACATATATATCTGTCAAGTCTGCTACATTTACTTTACTCCAACTCACATAGATCTGTCCAGTCTGCTACATTTACTTTACTCACACTCACATAGATCTGTCAAGCCTACTTTGTGTACTTTACTCACACTCGCATAGATCTGTCAAGTCTGCTACATTTACTTTACTCACATAGATCTGTCAAGTCTCCTTCTTATACTTTAATCACACTCACATATATATCTGTCAAGTATTCTACATTTACTTTACTCACACTCACATAGATCTGTCAAGTCTCCTTTGTGCACTTTACTCCAACTCACATAGATCTGTCAAGTCTGCTACATTTACTTTACTCACACTCACATAGATCTGTCATGTCTCCTTTGTGTACTTTACTCCAACTCACATAGATCTGTCAAGTCTGCTACATTTACTTTACTCACATTCACATAGATCTGTCAAGTCTGCTACATTTACTTTACTCACATTCACATAGATCTGTCAAGTCTGCTACATGTACTTTACTCACATTCACATAGATCTGTCCAGTCTCCTCCTTGTACTCGACTAACACTCACATAGATCTGTCCAGTCTGCTACATGTACTTTACACTCAGATGATTTCATCCAACATAATCTGTTACCTATGGGTCATATTTCTTGGTTCACTTAAACCCCCTAGCATTTAAACCTTTCAACACTGATACAATTCCTTTGTTACAGTAATTTTTCATTGCTGACTAGCCTGTTTATTTCAATAAATGTGTGCACTTCAGGAAGGATGCTTCAGGATTATGGGACTGAATGCTCAGTTTGCAGGACCCACTTCAAGTTCAACTGATCAGGATTCTCTATTGCTAGCCGAGCTGGCATGTAGGAGTGTTAGCATGCCACTTTTGAAATATTTCTTGAGGAACTTACCGGTATATGTGGAGGGAATGTTGTTCTGTATGTAGTTTATTGTATTGGCAATGCTAAAAATATAGCACCAATGGTCCAAGGGCAATGTACATATTGTTGACATTCTCTCTTGTTTCAGTGATCCCAACTTTCATGAAGTCCCTTCATCAGTTGCATCAAACATACATCAACTCTGTTATGTCTCGCAACACCAAACCTGGTCAGTATACTTACAGATTTATTAATGCAGCGGAATTGTCTTTATGATGATGAAGTAATTTGTATTCAGTCCTTGACTATCAAACTCTTTGCCAAAAACTGGTAGGGGGACATAGGTTTGGGCTCCATCCGTCCATTCATCTGTATATGTGTGTGCATGTGTGCCTCCTTGTAAGAGAACAATTTTACTCAGAAACTATTTTTGATAGGATTTTCAAATTTGATGTGTTGGTTAAGGTTATCAATAGCTTGATCTAGTTAAAAATGAGTAGTGTGTTAGTATTTTTTATGGAGTTATTGCTTTTGTTCCATTATTTCACTCTGTTTAAGATTATCTCCAAAAGGGACAGCTTTTCAGTGTATCTCTTCAGTGTTTCAATACCTTAATTAACCTTCTAGCTCTTAACCCTCGGGTTACTGAGTGGTTCTGGGGTGAATTTAGACTACGCTGCAGTCAGCCTTAGCGAATCCTGGGAACCGGACTTAGAGAAATTCACGCATTTACTAATTTACTCAATTGTATGGTGTAGCAAAACCCGGACAGAGTGCACGGCAGTCGTATCAATTCAACGATTGTACTTATGATCCAGCTTTCACTAAGCCGCTGATTTTTTTCCATTGTTGTTCTGAATAATGGGGCATATTTATACCCCCGTCTTACAGCGTAAGCGGGGGTATATAGCGTTCATTCTGTCCGTCCGTCCGTCCGTCTGCCTGTCTGTCCGTCCGTCACAAATCTTTGTCCGGAGCATATCTCCTAAACTATACATGCTTGCTTCACCAAACTTCATACATTTATCAACCATGATCCCTAGATGTGCCTTTTGAGGGTTAGACCAACAAATGATTTTTATTTTTTTGCGGTTTCCATGGAAACATGACTAAAACATTGACTCTAGGACCAAGTCCTTTGTCCGGAGCATATCTCCTAAACTATACATGCTAGCTTCACCAAACTTCATACACTTATCAACCATGATCCCTAGATGTGCCTTTCGAGGGTAAGACCAACAAATGATTTTTATTTTTTTCGGTTTCCATGGAAACATGACTAAAACAGTGACTCTATGACCAAGTCCTTTGTCCGGAGCATATCTCCTAAACTATACATGCTAGCTTCACCAAACTTCATACACTTATCAACCATGGTCCCTAGATGTGCCTTTTGAGGGTTAGACCAACAAATGATTTTTATTTTTTTCGGTTTCCATGGAAACATGACTAAAACAGTGACTCTATGACCAAGTCCTTTGTCCGGAGCATTTCTCCTAAACTATACATGCTAGCTTCACCAAACTTCATACACTTATCAACCATGATCCCTAGATGTGCCTTTTGAGGGTTAGACCAACAAATGATTTTTATTTTTTTCGGTTTCCATGGAAACATGACTAAAACAGAGACTCTATGACCAAGTCCTTTGTCCGGAGCATATCTCCTAAACTATACATGCTAGCTTCACCAAACTTCATACACTTATCAACCATGATCCCTAGATGTGCCTTTTGAGGGTTAGACCAACAAATGATTTTTATTTTTTGCGGTTTCCATGGAAACATGACTAAAACAGTGAATTTATGACTAAGTCCTTTGTCCGGAGTTTATCTTCTAAACCGTACATGCTATCATCACCAAACTTCATACACTTATCAACCATGATCCATATTGGTGGAGGGTAAGACCAAAGAATTATTTTTATTTTTTGCGGTTTACATGGAAACGTTACTAAAACAATGACTATCTGACAAAGTGCTTTTTCCTGAGCATATCTCCTAAACTATACATGCTACAGTGCCATGCCAAAAGTATTGCAACAAACCTGTTTGCGGTCCAGTTCATGAAAGTAACGAATGAAAACGAAACACTCGCATTTGATAAACGCGTTACATTGCCAAGTGAAATTTGGCAGGATAATATTTTACAGTCTGCTTTTTCATATAACGCCGTTTATGACGTCATCGGTTATGTTTACGTCAGTCGCGTGCCTAGCAGACGACATGGCTCGTAGCACGAAAGAACTGTCAGCAGAGCAAAAAGAATTAATTATTGAGTTGGATCTAAAAGGTTTGAAGAATAGTAAAATTGCAGAATTGTTAGCAATTCATAGATCTACTGTTGGGAGAATTTTGAAGAAATTTACTCACGTCGAAAGCACAGAAAACAGACATCGGTGGTCGGCCTCGTTTGATCGGGTTGAGGGGAGATAGGAGACTTTTCCGCGTTGTTCGTAAGAATAGGCGACGTTCCCTTTCTGATATAACTGACAATTTCAATTCTCAACATCATGTTCGAGTTTCCAGCAGGACAATTCAGAGACATTTACATCGTGTTGGTATAAAAAAACGAACGATAAGAAAGGGTATCACTATTTCGGAAGTCAATCGTCAGAAGCGTGTCAGGTGGAGTCGAGGAAAAGTTACTTGGAGGCTTGATAGGTGGAAGAAAGTGTTATTCACAGATGAAACTCAAGTTGTATTGGGAAAAAACAAAAACATTTCAGTTTGGAGAAAGGCCGACGAAAAGTGGCGACCAGAATGTTTGAACGTACTGAAACGTCCCGTCAGGGCAAGTGTTATGTTTTGGGGGTGTGTCAGCTACAACGGTGTGGGTGTATTGGTTCCAGTGGAGGGAAATATAAACTCGGCAAAATATATTGATGTTCTTGAAACAAATTTGTGGCCTGTTGTAGCAAAAGAATTTGGGAATCAACCCTGGATATTTCAAGATGACAATGCGCCCGTACACCGTTCTCGGGAAACCAATACCTGGAAAACGGATAATAATATTCCCGGAATGGACTGGCCTGCACAATCCCCAGACATCAATATAATAGAAAATGTGTGGAGGTGTATGAAAATTAAACTTCAGAAAGACTGTGAAAACATAAACTCTCGCGAAGATTTGATAGCCGCAGTTCAGCGGATCTGGTCTAATCTCCCACAAGTCTATATTCGAAGTTTATACCAATCAATTCCGAAAAGAATACGAAGTGTCATTATCCAGAAAGGATATATTACAAAATACTGACTAGTTTAGGTAAGTCAATTCAATTATTCAGCTTTTAGAACGACATTGTATGGAGTGCATTTGACTCCACACCGGTGACGTCAGACATGTTTGTTGCAATACTTTTGGCACGTCACTGTAGCTTCAACAAACTTAATACACTTATCAACCATGATCCCTAAGTGCGCTTTTTGAGGGTAAGACCAACAAAGAAAGCCAGACTATAGTTTAAAGCGGGGGTATGTGAGCTGTGCTCACTTCTTTACTTGTTTCCAAAAGTTTTATAGATTTTAATCATGTTTATTGTACCAAAAATATGCATAACAAACTCTCAATTTTCCCCCCAACTACCCATGCGCACTCATTCCAAAAGCACACCCTATGACCTAAACCCTTTGGTGGATTTCAATACAGGTGGGATTATTTGAAAGAGAAGAAAATTTTCTTCAATTCAATATAAATCATTTATCTGTGTTACCTGAACTGAAGATACAGCATGTGCAGCGAAAAAGCTGATTTTTTAGATATTTTTAGTTTTACACCTTTTTTTCACGCCATATTTCTCATCATTTGCTCAACATTTTTCACAATTTTTTTATCACAAGAATTTGAAGAAAGAGAAAAAGATTGTGTTCAATTTCATGTAAAATTTTTACATGTGCTAAAATAGATAAAGACACAGCAAGCACCGCACAAAAAGCTAATTCCCCTATTCAAATTGTGAACTGAAAAGCGATTTTGACGTGAACTTTCTTTCTCTCATGTCTTTGAAACAGCTAGGCGCATTTTGAAATTGATTACGTAAGGAGGGAATAATTGTCTTTGATTTGATATAAATTTGTATATGCGCTACATAAAATAAAGATACAGTAAGAGCTGCAGAAAGGTGACTTTGTTTATTCTTCATGTTTATACAATTATTTTGCACTGTATACCACATAAACTACTTGGCACATTTTGAAATTTTTTCACAATTCACAATAAAAAAAAGAGGGATCATCATTTCCTTATGAAATTGGTATGTGTAAAAAAAATCAGTAAAGCATTGCTCAAACAGGCAATTTCTCTATTCATCTGTTGTTAACTGAGAAGGGGGTTTACCATCTACCTTTCTTTAACACTTCCTTTTTTATTTAATCGCAGAGCGCATTATCAACATTTTTATATTACAATAAAGAGGATAGGATAGTCTTCTATAAAATTTGCAAATGAGAATGAGACAATAAAGGAGCATTAAGTGATGTCACAATTATCAAAATGTGTTCTCAAGTACCTGTGGGTGCCATCTTTGCACACTGTATATATTCAAAACCAAGTTGTGCATTTTTATTATTTTCTTATCACCGTAAAGAAGAAATAAATATCTTCATTTTCATGTGCAATTGCACATATTTGCAATAAGACAAAAAATGTGGAAATGATGCAACAAATGTTGCGGTAAGGCGATTATCAAAGTCTGATTTCATTAGCTGTAGCCACCCACATTTTGTTGATAATACCTTCTAATCCCAGTGCAATAGATTGTTATGTTTTATATCTTTGTAAAGAAGAATAATTTGTCTTCGAGTCCATATAATTTGCATGTATACAAAAGCGAATTACTTGATTTAAAAAGTTGGAAATAAAGACAATTTCTATTATGTGTGGGTGATTTTTCACTGTGCTGCATGCACACGCTGAGCGAGTGTGTTTGCCTGTGGCTACTAGCTTAGTGATATGACTGAGAGTCAGAACGTTATCAGGGTTTATCACTACCCTGCTTCCGTAATTTATATCTTTCGTTTAGGATGGCGTATCCTAATGAAATTGATAATGATAAAGAGCAATAAATTAGCTTCATATCCGTAAATAACTTGTCTATGTGTACTCGGTGATTAAATGATTTTATATAGTTTGAAATATCGACAATTTGTAAATGATTATAAAATTTGTTCCAGACGTATTTCAATCTAGTTAACACTATCTGTTATATAATACGTCCTGAAGTCTGTAATTACATCTAGCGAATTACACACCTATTCCGTGTCGCAGGCACAGGTGCAGACGCGAACGCCAGCCAATCACACACGAAACTGAAGAGGAATAATTTCTCTGAAAATATGTCTAGAATGGAATTACAATTATCTAAAAGTTGTCTGTATTTCAAACTTCATTTAAATACTGAGCAAAAGTAAAATCAATAGTTTCATAGAAGTGAGTATTGATACACCGCTGAAGACATCATCGTTGATGTCATTATTGAAATAGGCCATCTGACGACAGTTTACAGACATGAACAACCCTTCCCAATCATTTACTTGAGATTTACAGCCTGTTGAACACATGTACCCTCCTGTAATCATGGAAAGTTCTAATACTGAGCATCATGCAGTTATCGAGTTTCTCACAACAGAAGGGATTAATGCAACCGATCGTTTGACCATTGGGTATTGTTACAAAATTTTGAGCTGAGTTTAAGCAAGGTCGTAGTTCTTTGAAGAATGTCCCATGGTCAAGAAGGCCTGTTATAGCCATTACAGTTCCTATTGTTGCACAGATCTCAGGGCTAAATCATGTCTGTTCAAAGATGAGATATCTTCAGAGTGTGCCATTTCTTATGGAAGTGTTGGCACCATAATTCATGAGTATTTGCATATGTCCAAGGTGTCTGCAAGATTGGTGCCATGAATAATGAAACTTAAATGAATAAGAGCGACTGCAGAGAGTTGAATCAAGTCATAAGCTCTTGGACATCTACAATGCCGATCTGGGTAACTTTCATGTCCGTCTGGTTAAAAGGGATAATAGGTGGATTAATCACTGGGATCCTGATACCAAGCAAAAGGGGTTAAAAAATGATGCCAAAACTGATGCCCTATACAGTTAAATGTCAGTCAACTAAACTGCACACTTCAGCTTGCCCGTTGGCAAGTAATGAAAATATTTCAAATTAACTTGCAATGAAAGTTAGCATATGTAAATTTCTATGTTTTTGTCTTTTTAACAGTGAAATTGATAGAAATTTTGTTATCCCTGTTTATTGATTGTGAAATTTTCAGAGTTACCTCCCTTAGTTTATAAACTAGCAGCAACTTTCTGCTTTCTTTCGTTGTAATATGCAGTATTATCCTCATCTACTTATTAATCTTGTTATGAGGAGACTATCAATTTGTTTTACTGCGAATGTCCTTCATAATGGCAAAAAGCTAGCGGAACTGCAATGTGTTTTACCTATGAATTTCTTTTGTGGAATACCTATGAATTTCTTTTGTGGAACATATGTAATTTCATAAATATTGAATTGATGAAAATTGTCATCGACATATAACATATAACAATTCCACTAGATTAAAGGTTGGTTTGAGTTTAATTGATTATTTTGAATAAAACTACAATAACGGGGCGTCTACTGTGCTGACTTTTTGAAGCAATTGACAGCAGCGATCAAGAAGAGGTGGGGCATGTTGACTGCTGGAGTTGTGCTTCTTTATGGCAACGCTCCAGTGCACAAGATTCGTACAGGCTGCACTTCAACAATGTGGCTTTGAACAACTTAACCATCCCCCTACAGTCCAGATCTTGCCCCAAGCGACTTCTATGTGTTAGCAATTTGAAATCACACTTGCTTGGAACACTAGATTTTGCAATGATGATGAACTCAAAGCAGCTACTGAGACGTGTCTGAGGGGCCAGTCAGAAGACCTCTACCACAAGGGCATAGACAGTCTAAAAAATTAATGGGCAAAGTGCATTGGTGACCAGTGAGATTATACTGAAAAGAAAAATCAATATCACAACCATTGGCTTCTGTTTTATATCCACTTCATGAACTTGTATGACTTCCCCTTATATATTGTGTGCAATGAGGCTACCCTGAGGTGCTCCTTTATTGTCTCGTTATCATTTGCAAATTTATATTTTTTGAAGATTATCTTTTCATCTTTATTTTGATAAAAAAATTTTAATTTGGTTATATAGACAGGAAGTGTAAAAGAAAGGTAGATGATAAAATTGCCTCTTAGTTCAGAAGATATGAATAGAGAGATATTCTGTTTGTGCAATGCATCCTGGTCGAGAGAAATTATAAAGATAAGCTAAAAAACTACAAGTTATCATGCGTCAATGGCTTGGAAGGGATCCTACCCTGTTAGGTAGGACAACAATTCTAAAAAGTCTGTTTCCACCCAAATTAAACCAGCGTAAGCATTATAAAGACCTTGTAAAACTGGTTTTAATCTTATTTGGAAAGGGAAACCAGATAAAATCAAACGGAAAATAATAACTAAAAACTGCAGATATAGAAAATATAATCCTTTCGCAAAAAATAAGTTGGGTGAAAAGACTCTTCAACTCTGATATCCATTCAAAATTAAGAAAGCTATTCAACATTAACGTATCACCAGCCCACAGTGAGTTCTACCAATATAATGAAACAACCATAAAGGAGTACGTTTGCACCCCGAGAAAAAAACGCTTTTTGGAAAGACGTCTTGAAAGCATGGTGCTGCTATATCACACAAAAAGGTAAAGACCCAATGAGTTATACTTTCTCAACTAATATGGAACAATGAAAATGTGAAAATTAACAAGACAATAAGTAATAAAAGAATGTCAAAATCTGGAATCTGGAATTTTAATAAATGTTTTAATCAATATTGATGACAAGTATTATAACTATGAAGAACTAATTCATACATACCAATGTAAAACAAACTTTCTTGAATAAGCTGGAATCATGAACAACGGTCAAAACATATTTAGCAAACTTAAGTATTAGAATAGAGAAAATGGATGATTTGCCACAAATACCATATTTTCTTAAAGATATCTTCACCAAAGGAAAAGGTTGTCAAATCTATTACGATATACTTCAAGAATCAGTTCACAGTATGACTTTACACAAATATAAGTAAAAGTGTGAAAGAGACCTTGAATGCCCAATAAGTGAAAGTGAATGGAATCAAATGAATAAAGTGCCTTTTATTTCCAATCTAAATTCAAAATCAATATGGTTTCAATACAATTCTCCCAACAAATGAAAATTTCTAAGATGAAAATTAAAGATGAAAATAAATGCAGCTTTTGCGAGAAAGATAAAGAGACCATAAGTGACCTCTTCTTCGATTGTCATATTATATGGAACAAAGTTAAAGAATGGATAATGGACAAAGGAAAATGGAATGAAACCAAATTTTACATATATTAAGAATGACTTGAAGAAAACATACAATACTGACAAATTCAATGCTTATTCAACTTGCAAAGACTCGAAATTATTGACCTTTTGGTCAACCTGCCACTTACTTTTTAAAGACTAACCAAGACTAATATTGTAGTGCTATAGCTTTGTACAAGTGTATTTGGAAAATTCTTAAATTGAAACTAAAACCGACCCTTCAATTGGATGAATTATGTATATGTTATACATT
This sequence comes from Phorcus lineatus, assembly GCA_921293015.1. Lineage (NCBI taxonomy): Eukaryota > Metazoa > Mollusca > Gastropoda > Trochida > Trochidae > Phorcus > Phorcus lineatus. Next base: position 28,858,241 of record OV121083.1, on the reverse strand, counting down.
TTGTATTGCATGATGTTATCAATTTCTGCCAAATGTGTATAGTGTTGTTCTTGTATACAATGTATTTTTATATATGTAATTGTAATGTCCATGTACCACAAAAAATTAATAAATGATCCCACACATATTGATATCTGCCCAAGGGTTCAGATCATAGGGCATGCAATAGGAGGATGTGTGTACGGTGTGAGTGAAGGAGTCTAAGCAAACAGCCCTATGTGCGTACAGTGTGAGTGAAGGAGTCTAAGCAAACAGCCGTATGCGCGTACGGTGTGAGTGAAGGAATCTAAGCAAACAGCCCTATGTGCGTAGGGTGTGAGTGAAGGTGTTTAAGCAAACAGCCCTATGTGCGCACGGTGTGAGTGAAGGTGTTTAAGCAAACAGCCCTATGTGTGTACGGTGTGAGTGAAGGAATCTAAGCAAACAGCCCTATGTGCGTACGGTGTGAGTGAAGGTATTTAAGCAAACAGCCCTATGTGCGTAGGGTGTGAGTGAAGGCGTTTAAGCAAACAGCCCTATGTGTGTACGGTGTGAGTGAAGGAGTCTAAGCAAACAGCCCTATGTGCGTACGGTGTGAGTGAGGGCGTTTAAGCAAACAGCCCTATGTGAGTACGGTGTGAGTGAAGGAGTCTAAGCAAACAGCCCTATGTGCGTACGGTGTGAGTGAAGGCGTTTAAGCAAACATCCCTATGTGCGCACGGTGTGAGTGAAGGTGTTTAAAGTCATTGTCTCATTTTTGCAAGGCAAATTGTAATAAATGCCGAACAAATAGTTTACCACTCACAGAAATCTTTCCCCTGACGTTCGCAAACATTTTCAGAACTCTGCAGGCATTCTAGCCCTCAATAATTAAGTTCAAACTACCATACCCTACCCTAATATCACGTGTTTTGCGAGCGTTAGTCCTTACCACGTCATTTCGCTAAGGCCGTGACGAAGAACACATAAAATTTCCCAGCTGAATATCCAATTTAAAGAGCTAATAGCTTACCCTTTTTCAAATACTGAAATAACAAAAAGGTGGTTAACTCAATGAAGAATGCGTCTGTCATAAGATTTCCGGTGTTTCGCACTCGCGATGGGATTGCACTTGATTCGGTACCTTATCGGTCTGAAACGGCTTACGCCAATAAGCTACTTCATCCAAAACTGTAAAACGGGCATAAAAATGAAAATCTTTGCAAACGCGACAGGAAATATTTGTGTTAGTGATCAGATTTTGTTCATGAACAATAATTAGTTCAGTTTAGTTGCCTTACAAAAATGAGACTATGACTTTAAGCAAACAGCTCTATTTGCGCACTGTGTGAGTGAAGGTGTTTAAGCAAACAGCCCTATGTGCGCACGGTGTGAGTGAAGGTGTTTAAGCAAACAGCCCTATGTGTGTACGGTGTGAGTGAAGGAATCTAAGCAAACAGCCCTATGTGCGTACGGTGTGAGTGAAGGTGTTTAAGCAAACAGCCCTATGTGCGTAGGGTGTGAGTGAAGGCGTTTAAGCAAACAGCCCTATGTGTGTACGGTGTGAGTGAAGGAGTCTAAGCAAACAGCCCTATGTGCGTACGGTGTGAGTGAGGGCGTTTAAGCAAACAGCCCTATGTGAGTACGGTGTGAGTGAAGGAGTCTAAGCAAACAGCCCTATGTGCGTACGGTGTGAGTGAAGGTGTTTAAGCAAACAGCCCTATGTGCGCACGGTGTGAGTGAAGGCATTTAAGCAAACAGCCCTATGTGTGTACGGTGTGAGTGAAGGAGTCTAAGCAAACAGCCCTATGTGCGTACGGTGTGAGTGAGGGCGTTTAAGCAAACAGCCCTATGTGAGTACGGTGTGAGTGAAGGAGTCTAAGCAAACAGCCCTATGTGCGTACGGTGTGAGTGAAGGCGTTTAAGCAAACAGCCCTATGTGCGCACGGTGTGAGTGAAGGTGTTTAAGCAAACAGCTCTATTTGCGCACGGTGTGAGTGAAGGCATTTAAGCAAACAGCCCCATGTGCGCGGCTCAGTAAGTGTGTGCAGGAGGGTTGAAAGAGCTCACAGGCTTGTAGCATGTGCGATGCATGGTGGGGATAGTTGAGTGATTGTTATGCATATTTTGGTATGATAGACATGATCAATTTCTACAAAACTTTTTGAACATATACCCTCTTTATTTTGAAAAAAAAACAAAGAAAATAATTAAGACAGCCTAGTGACAGCTGGATCATAAATACAAGTGTTGAACAACTACTCCCCCGCTAACTTCTTCCAGGACTTACTACATGGTATATTAATGTTAATGAGTTAATGCGTGAAATTCTGAGTCTGCCATCTGGACCCAGACAGGGCTAATTTTAACTCATCCCGCACTATTTCGGCTCCTACGGCTGAAGGGTTAATTTGGTTTTCAGAACTCGAAAACCACAAGTCCCAGCTTATTGAAACTTTCTAGATAAAACAATTTCATATGAAGTGGTACCCAAATAACACTTAATAGAATTCATTTTCTGAACCAGAACTCAAAAACCATAAGGTCTAGCTCATTGAAACTTGATGTATAAAACAATCATCATATTTGATTATGCCTTTTGGGTTTTAGACTTCATAATTATTATTTTTTGCTGTTTTCATGGAAACACTATTCACAATACCGTCTCCAAGGTTGAATTTTTAAACTTTAACGCTGAAGGATAAATCTATTACCAATGTTCTGCTTAGCAAATTTTTCAATTAAGAATATGAGTTATTGATGCTTTATGAAAGAATACGGCTTATCAACTATTGTTCAATATATTTTACACTTTTGCCACTTGGTGCTGGATAAAGCCGACTCTGTCTGCTTGTTTATATTTGAACTGTTCAACTTCTAAGGAAATGGTCATATTTGAGCTAAAAGGAAGTTGACCTTTATGATTGTGACTAGACTGTGCATGTGACTCTTTGTCTGCCTGACAGGCCTGCTGGGTCCAGCGCCCTACCCCCCGCTGTCTCCCATTATGAACCCAAACATGCAGCTGGGTCTCATCATCTTTATCGCTCTCCAGATGAAGGCTCATCTGCCAACCCAGCACCTCCAGCAGGTACACCAATCTTAGTCACTTACAGTAACTCTGGGTGTAAGCTGCAGACTTGGAATCAGTCCTCTTGGCATCCTCTAGAATGCAGGGTAAATTTCCCTATAATTCTCTATTTATACCATGAAACCTCTGTAGGCTGGCCCCAATAATTCTATTACATCCCTTTTCCAGATATGCGGTTGATTTGATCTTAAAAAAGCCAAGGTTAACAAAGGGAGATAATAAAATTATCTAGTTAAGCCTACAATAGATCAAGGGTGTTAGTGGAGAATTATCGGAACATTTTCCCTATATTATCAATGATTTCCTTAAATAGATTCTTCATCACATCCTAAAATTGTTCATACTCTACTATCACAGGAATATATTTCAGTTATTGGATAATGACTTACGAATCTCAACATAAACCTTTTTTGTTCATTGAAGATAAGATTTCTTTATATGTTTGTCATAATTTACAACATCTCTATGTTTTCTGTTTGTTTATAGTTCACTGGCCCCCTTTCCCGTCAACTGGATCTTTTGGTAAAACACTCAGCGCAGGTAAATTTTCATTGGTTTGGTTAGCGTGATATGATAGGAAATATATCCGTTAATCTGTCAATGTCACCTCAAGAACCGCTTGGTCAGTCACATTTTTAGCTCATCTGGTCTGAAAGGCCAACTGGACTTATGGCATGGCATGTTGTCCTGCATATGTTCAATCATCGGTCTGTCCGTCTGTAAACTTTCCACTATTTCATCTTCTTCTCCTTAACCATTGACTTGGGAAATCGGAAATCTTGTGGACAGACACATTAACTAAAGAGTATTTTAATTTATAGATTTGGTGACCATATGACCCTTAATGAGGGATACAGGGACCATGCCATAAACCTATTTTCATCTTCTTTTCCAGAAGCTAGAGGCCTAGGAAGCAGAAAACCTTGTGTACACTCCTTAGTTGATAAGGATTCTAATATAAAGATTTGTTGACCCAGTGACCCCTAATAAGGGCAACATGGACCACACCCTTAAAACCTATTTTCATCTTCATCTCCAGAAACAAGAAGACTAGAAAGCTGAAATCTTGTGAGCAGACTCCTTAGGTGATGGGGATTTCAATTTATAGACAGGGACCATGCCCTAAAAACATATTTTCATCATCTACAAAATAAAATCTTGTGCACAGAGTCCTAAACTGATGAGGATTATAATCAATGGATTTGGTGATCCCGCAGCTCATATGTTGAGTCTGTGACCATTTATAAAATTACATATAGATAGCCTAATGTGCTACAGAGCCAATTTTTTCTATACAGTTTTAGATGTGCTATTATTAGTTAGCGGACAGTAGATCATACAAAGCATAACAGAGTTGCGTATCCTTGTGGAAGAGACGTTGGACAGATCAGATAACTCTCTTTGTAACCTCGATTACACTTCCAAAACTCTTAACATCACAAACATTGTGATAACGGTTAATTGTGGGGTAATTTCTTGGCAACAGGGCAAAGGGACATCAGTGTCAATCTGAATACCTAAGATCTTATATGAGTGATCTAGCCGGACATTAAAATGGAATGAGCAAATGAAATAAACTCTTAAGAATGATATTGAGTTTGATACATTTCCTTATTTGAAAAACTTTAACAACACAATTAAGATCATTATTTGCTTAGCTGCTATGTCTGACATTGGTAAGATTTATAGATAAGCTGTGTCTGATTGCTGTACAGAAATGCACTATTTGAAACGTGGAGTTTATTACATTATAGATGCAGAAGGGGAGTGTCAATGTGAAGCCCAATCTGCTTGGAGAGCCAATGACTGCTCGTGCCATCATGCTGCTCCAGAATCTACATGTCCAACTCCAGCAGCACAGTTCAGACTCCTCCTCCTCCTCTTCATCTTCAGGCACAGGGGAGGAAGAGCCGGCCTCACCTGCAGACCCACAGGCAGCACTCTTCTACCAGCAGCACTTGCAGAATGTTAGGAATCTCAACCTCAACCTTCTCATCAGCCTTGGACAGGTCATCTTCTCCATGCAGAACCAGCAGACCAACCCCACAGAGCAGCAGCCTCTCTCTGCTTCTACTCCTGTAGCTCCCTCTGCTCCTGCTCAGCCTGTTCACGTCAAGGAAGGACTCCTGCCCAATCCTTGTGGTCCCAATTTCAGGAAAAGGCCCAAACCCTTGTTAGAATCAGTTGATGGCTATATAAAAAATTTGCCTAATACTGTTTCTCAACCGTTATGCAAGTTGCCTGGTGCTAATATACCACAGATAGTTGGTGCTGGTCACAGAAGCGACGGACTTGTGAAGACCTCACTTTTGGGTGAACCACCAGTGCGTAATCCGAGTGGACAGTGTAAAGAAGCTAGTAGTTTGATGAACTGTGTGCCTGGGGGATACCGGCCCTCCCTGCCCCTCTTCAAGCAACCATTCTCGAGTGATGGGGACCTCTGGGGAGGGGGGGCCAACTGTGATGATTCAGGATACGGGGTAGGCCAGCATATCTATTTATATCATTTACTTCTATCTAAATTAATTATCTCATAGTTTCTGTTAAACTTTCAAATCATACCATGTAGTTTCAAAATGAACTGTTCTACATGCACTCATGGTTTCGCTAGTTCCAACCGATGCTGGCAGGTTTCACCGCAATGCATAGCCACAATTGTGTTGTGGGCTTTCTTCCTGCAATGATAATAGCAGCCGCGATATATGTGAAATAATCTTGAAAGCGGCGTTAAACCCCATATCACCTCACCTCACCTAGTTTCAAAATGTTAAAATATATTTTCAGGAATCATCAGAATTTGTACAACGGAAGCAAATTTCAGAGGTAAGCGGTTTCTTCTATATGTAGATCTGCTTATTTAAGATTTTAACTCGCATTTAAGGAATTAAATAATAGAAATTAAATTGTATCATACTATGTTTGATTTTTCAGCTATCTTCTCCAAGGTATCTACTTAACAGCAACAGCAACACAGGGAATAGTTTAGTGAATTCTTTATGTAACTTTAAGGTAAGTTATAATTATCTGTATGTAATGGAAGTAAAAAGAGTATTTGGCCTTAGTACTAAATAATAATTTTTAAATCAACATATGTTTGTTAATTTAAACATAACTGAGGTCTCACCTCACACGATATATGCTGTTGGAGCCAGCTTATCTGATAATTGCCAATTGTGGACAATGTGATATGTAGTCATGTGTTGCAGGGTCTGAGTAGTGCATGCAGTGACCCGGGCTCTATGAGCTACAGCGGGTCGGGGCTCCTGCCCACACCGATCGGAGCTTCCACTGCCTACCAGCCGGTTGCCCACAGCAAACCCATACTGGTGTGTACAGTATTGATGATTGATGTGAATAAACAGGACCAAAACCTGTCTATTTAATTTCATACATTCTTTTATCTATTTATCTATTTATTTGCACATGTTTTATTTGTCAAACAATGAAAGCCATTATCAGTAAATCAGTATTGCCATATTAACCATACATTTCCCCTCTATCATATGAGTTCTGTCACTGCTGTCAATTACTCTATGATAAAATGTGGTAAATTAATTAATGTGTGTGATATGTAGAATTGTTAGCTGGAGGCTTGTTCATGAGTTTGTGATGTGCATATTCAGAGTACACCAGTGGGACAGAAGCGCGGCTACAGCTCACTGCTGCCAGAGCCAGAACCCAGTCCAGAGGGAGATTACATTATCGGCCAGCACTCACAGGGAATTGGAGGACACTATGCTGAAACATACCGCAAACGTCAGAAGCTTCATCATCGCTACTGACTAAAAGCCAGCCTCTTAAACACATGGTTGGAAGGACTTCTCTGTATTTGTTTAGGACTTATTTACGTTGTTAACTTCGAGCACAGAAGTGCCAGAGAGACTAAATGATACAAAACTAAATCTGGAATGGCAATATCATGCAAGTTCAGTTATTTTTATTTTCATTTTTGAATGCGTGTGGGTCAATGTCTGATGAAAATCTCATGAAAATGAAATCTATTATTGCTGCACTATTTTACGCAGATTATGGATCTCACCAGGCCCCTTTACTCAAGCCATCATTATTCAAGCTTTATTTCATGAACACATGGACAGAATCACTTATAGCATCTCAGTCTTCGACAGAACAAGGGTCAATGTCATTATCATGTTTGCATCGAATGTGACTGATATATACCAATTAACAAGAAACCCCTTATTGGTCTTTGTGTCTGTTTTGCTGTTCTTCTTTTATCAACATGTTTATGTTTATTTCTTTTCACGAATTCAAAGAGTATTCAACGAATATAACAAACTAAAAGACGAAACGTTTATTCAATGTATCTTAGCAATCAATAAATTCATTTGGATATGTAGGCAGCTTGTCATTTTGAAAACAGTCTGAAATCTTCGTTTTCCAAGTGTTAAAGATGCACAAGTGAAGCACTGGTCAGCTGCAACCCTAAAATGGTTGACTGGCCGATTGGAATGATGTAAGAGGTAAAATTGACAGCTCACGTTACGGAGCCTGGTGAGATCTATTCTTTTAACGTAGTTAAGAATGTTAGATTTCAATTTAACGAGATTGTGTTTGATGATATTTGTGCTTCCAACTGCCAAGCTTGTTGTTTTTAGCTGAGAACTTAAACACTGTTCACTTCAAATAAGTTTATGTGGGTGTCCAACTTAGGAATCTACAAGGAAGTTTGAAACATGTTAGAGTTAGACAAAGGGTAAAAAGGTTTCCCATTTGTATCATAAAACTTAGTAACTGTATCAAGCAATCAAGATAAGTATGCCTATTGTTATTGAGGAATTTCCAGAGAGGATATTTGTAAACACCATTGACCAGAGCTGAGAAACTTTACATATTTGCCAAGCAACCGGTTTAAATTGGCTTTCACTATACAAAAACACAAAACTAAGTTGTTCAAGCGATAAAAGATTTTTTTGGTCACAATCAAATAGTTATCCATGTATCTTTTCTTTATAATGTGTGGTATTTATTCACTTTTGCACATTAAGTCAGAAAAATCATTCACTTATTTCTAGTTTGTGGGTATTTGTTAAAGAACAAATTGCTAGATAATGTGTAGAAACCTGTCTAGGTTAAGATTGCATCTGGGTGACAATTCACTGCATATGATAAAGCTGTTATTTCATGCTTTGTAGATCTGTTCTTTATGTGGGTTAGTGAGAAGACTTCTGATTGTTTGGTAAGAGGCAAGTGGGGTGCTAGCATACTTTACATACAGAAAGAAATGTAAGATAATAGGCAAGTGGGGCACTAGCATACTTTACATACAGAAAGAAATGTTAGATAATAGGCAAGTGGGGCACTGTCATGCTTTACATAAAGAAAGAAATGTTAGATAATAGGCAAGTGGGGCACTAGCATGCTTTACATGAAGGAAGGTAAGTCAGATAATAGACAAGTGGGGCACTAGCATACTTTACATACAGAAAGAAATGTTAGATAATAGGCAAGTGGGGCACTGTCATGCTTTACATAAAGAAAGAAATGTTAGATAATAGGCAAGTGGGGTGCTAGCATGCTTTACATAAAGAAAGAAATGTTAGATAATAGGCAAGTGGGGCACTGTCATGCTTTACATAAAGAAAGAAATGTTAGATAATAGGCAAGTGGGGCACTAGCATGCTTTACATGAAGGAAGGTAAGTTAGATAATAGGCAAGTGGGGCACTAGCATACTTTACATAAAGAAAGAAATGTTAGATAAGAGGCAAGTGGGGCACTGTCATGCTTTACATAAAGAAAGAAATGTTAGATAATAGGCAAGTGGGGCACTAGCATGCTTTACATGAAGGAAGGTAAGTCAGATAATAGGCAAGTGGGGCACTAGCATACTTTACATACAGAAAGAAATGTTGGATAATAGGCAAGTGGGGCACTATCATGCTTTACATAAATGCTGGTTCTCTGTAGAGAGAGTTCACACAGAACTACTAGTACCAAAAGCAGAAGGAATTTTGGGGTATCTTGATTATAAATAACAAGCATTGATGTGGATAAGATTTTATCAGCTCTGCAACAGTTTGGTGTTACATGGTAACGAACAAAACATTCTGTTATATACATTCCATAACTTGAACTGGTTCATGTCACATCCAAACTACAACAGGGGAAGATTATTTTGGATTCAAAATGAACCATTTTTGTGCCAAAATAAAATTTTTGAAATTAAAAAGCTTATAGCTATAGACCAAAAGCCTTTATGAATGTTTTGTCTGTTTATAAGTTTAAATCATTTGTTCAAAAAGACTTGAAAGTTAACTTATTTCTTTGATATCAAATGTATGCAACAATGTATCCAAGAGCAAGGAGTTCAATATTGACCGTTGCATGGTACATGTTAATGGGGTATGTTTGTTTGTTATTCTTATTTATCTTTATTGAATTTTAAAACACAACCTTTTGCATTTTGAATTTACAAGATGTGTTCTTGCCAACACTTGTGTTTTAATGAAACCAGTTTGTGTTTGAATATTGAAATGTTTATGCTTGAAGCATATGGAGATGAGATCAAGTGCCTTGCCTGATGAACAGGGTATGAATGTTGGGTCCACCGAGTTTCATGAGCAGGTGTGTATAGGAGAGGAGCTTCATGTGAGAGATGATCGTGTGCCTTTAGAGGATTTATACAGCAACAGGTTAAGCCCTTTTTTTGAGATGTGGATGATGTCTGTAGAACAGTCCAAAAGAGTCCTCTCTCTCTCTCTCTCTCTCTCTCTCTCTCTCTCTCTCTCTCTCTCTCTCTCTCTCTCTTTCTCTTTCTCTTTCTCTTTCTCTCTCTCTCTCTTTCTCTCTCTCTCTCTCTTTCTCTTTTCATTTGTGAGATGTGTATGTATGAGACACTCTGACTATTTTTCATGTTGTGTTTGATATTTGTGGCAGTGCTTGTTCTATTGTACAGATACTCTTCCCTCTTCTTCATCTAGCCTATCTTCTGTCTTTCTCAATTGTTTGCTATTGTACAGGGGAGGGCCTTGAGTGTTTCAAGACAAATATTTCCTGTCTGCACCATAGTGTCATGTATGCTGTGGTTTGTGTTAACTGTAATATCTCAAGGACCTGAACATTTTGTAAAGCTCTGCTGACTTAAGTGTGGAATCATTTGTAGTAAACCCTTGGTCAATATCGCGATGAAGAATTAGTGTAGGAGTACTTTGTTTTATATGTCCAAGTTATGGTTGTCAGAGAGTAAATTAAAAGACAAATGGGAGACAGGTACAAGGTAGCATGTGTCGGTAACATGTCTCTTGTAAAGTGCAATAAGAGTACAATGATGTGACTTCATGTGGGATGAGGTACGCGCCAGGAGTCGGGTGGGAGAGCGTTGTGTCAGCAGGTCTGCAGCATATCTGCTTATAGTCCTGGTGCTGGTGCTTGTGCTTGGTGGGGAGTTTGGGCACAAAACTTCTTGTCCTCCAGACCAGTTATTAGGATTTCCTTTCATCACTTGTGTTCATTCATTTTAGTTGAATAACCTATTGGCTATTGGCGGTATAAGAATAGTACCAGATGAAGATTATGCTCTTATTTATTTCTGAGAAAATGTCGAGCATTGTGTGACGGAAAGACGATCCCGTGTAAGGGATTGATCAAACAGTTAGTCAGTCCAGTCATAAACATGACTTTCACTGTAAGTGGACATGGAGGACAGGTTTATATCACATGTTTCAAACTAACTCCACATGAGCCAAGTATCTGCTTGTACAAATGTTAATTTACCTGAACAGTCCACACGTCATTTTTAATGCTACTGAACGTAAGGTGTACAGGTCTGATAGCACTGTGCCAGGGGATACGGTCTTCCTCAATACTCCATCTTCTCAATGTTCCATCAACACCTGTAGAGAATTATGAATCGGGGCCTGTGTCAAATGATATGTGTGCAGATGTATTGCTCAGCGCCAAGCTGTGTATTTATGAAAGATGAGATGCACATGTATATGTCATGATGTTATTAATATGTAGAAAATTATACAATCAGTGCGCATTGTACCATCAACTGCTCAAAGCTAATAAAAGGATCTCCAAAATGTGTCATGTTTTTTAACTCTAGTTGGTATTCCTCCCTCAAGAACAAGCAGGAAATCAAATTGTTTCCTAGTGAGTTTGACAGTTTTCAATCATTTTCATGCTGAAATAATTTCTGCACACCACTTTCTGCATGATTTCTGTTATCATTCACAATGGGGAAACCCAATGTAGGAATCCTGATACATGAATTATTATTTTGTGCAATTAGATACAGTACTTTTTCTTAAATCACTTCCTGGTGTAGATTGATCATTATTTGTGTCCATTTGTTAAAAGCAATGAAATCTGTTACGTGTAGAGTGAAAACAACTGTGGAGAGATAACAGCATTTCTGACTGTATTCATGACTTTATATTGTACATATCTACACACAACACATGAATGAAAAGTATAAAGAGGAACTTATAATCAGTTAGAAAATGAATACTTGACACATCAATTTTGGTCACTAGTGGTACACTGACAGTGCAAGATGTTGATTAGGTGCACTATGAGTTTAAGGGGGAGAGGTTGTTTGTTGAGGGTGAGGTTGGCGGGGTGTTGTCACTGGAGGTGGAGGACATGATCTGTCGTGCTAGCCCATAAGGGGTCATGCCTGCCTGGGACGCCACTTTATTACTGCCATACTGGAGACCAATCACCCGCCCAGACTCTGCCATCTGCTCATCAGTGAACTGGCGCTGGTTACGCTCCGCCAGCTTGACACCCAGTACTGGGCCCTTGAACCCACTCTTCTGTGCCTGAAATTGTAAACAGACAGAAGGTTACTGAGCATTAGATGTTATTAACATAGTAAAGAGCAAGATGATAATGTTAGTAACTGATCATGGGAGCAGAAACATGTACTATGCTTAACACTCGCTTTATTCCTTGAAAGGAGATGAAAGTCGGACAATAGCTTGAGTCATAAGTAAATGTAGGATACTCACCAGTGATCCCAATGCATAGATACAGTTGATAACCTGTTGAGGAATAGAAAAGACTGGGGTTAATCTGTGTACAAAACAAATCAATAACCTTGTTAGAATTATATGGAAAGAGTTCAATGAAAAGAGTAACTAACTTTTCAAGCTGTAGTGAAGGTGGAGGACACCCACAGTGCTCTCATGACAAATAATTTTTTCTTGATTAACTTTTTTTTACAGAAATCCCTATTTAATAAATAGACTCCTTTCCAGGGAAGCAGAAAACCCATTGAAGTAATTACATTAACATGGATTTCTTTCTTTTTTAAATTTCTGCAACAAGAACATTCATGTTGCATTCATTCATCCATTCAGAAACAACAAACAACTCTGATGATAAAAAGAAACACTCACGAAACTGTGTTTGACAGGATATAAAGTCTATCAATGGATCCGCAAAAAAATATGGATAAAATTACTTCAAATTTGCAAGATCATGATACAAAATCCTTTTTGGATAAAATCAATCTATCTTTGCCATGTTTTTTTCAATGCCATACCTCTTATACATATAATGTCTTGAGTGATGACAATCAAGAGTAAGTTTTGAAACTTTACCCTTGTAATCAAAACTTTTGGTCAAAAATAACAGTAGATCAAAAACATCTTCAGTGTGTACATATTTCTGAATCCAAATATAAATTGCAAGTCAATGTTCATGTCGTAAACATTAGGTCATTTTCATTATGCATCTTAAAAAAAGATTTCCAAAAGGTTTGTAGATGACTATAGTATCAAAGGAGATGTGTGACTGTCTCTACTTAACATGGTGAAGATGTACAAATGTTGTTTTCTGATAATTTGATGGAATGGAATTAGTTGATAAAATATCATGAATGATTCTAAACTTGAACCATCTCAATTTAGTATCGAATGTAGTCTGCAAAGGTTACACTCTAATTCAGCAAGCTTAAAATTAAAATTAAATTTGCACCTTTTTTAACAGATATAAGGTTTTAAATGACAGTATTATCATCTGGTTGTTTGAAAGAAGTTGGGGTTGTTTCTCCAATTTAGCCTCGTAACGTTTGATAGCTTTTTGAAATCATTATACATGGATAGAGATTTTCCTATTGTGATCTTCTCTAAAAGCAAGAGCCCTTGAGAGCTGAAATGTTGTGTAAAATTCTTGGGGATTATAACCTATAGATTCTAGCTGTGTCTTTGTGGCCCTCCTTATAGTTACAGGGGTCACGCCCTAAAAAAAAAAAAAAATTTCATCTTTTTCTCTATTTTAGGGTTAGCCCTATTGTGGCCATCTCTAAATCGACAATGTAAGATTTCTATCATCCTCGATGATTAAGGAGTTACCTTCTGTTATTTCTCCAGTTATCCCCTTGGTACATTTTAGCTCTAACGGATCATTTTGTTACCTCCCTGGCTTACCTTTTCCTTTACCTTTCCTGGCCTTTTATCCAAACAGCTGTGTAAACTGGGAGTACCAATCAACATAATGACACATCTTTGCTTCGTCGGAAGTAATAGACTTGGATAGTGTATGTTAACGGTTAAACATCTAAAGCTTGATTGGCTTTCAGGACGGAGAATTCGCCTGGTGTTGGATTGTTCGTTTATTATCCCACCGGTACGTAATACTGTAATACCCTTCGATTTAGTTGTTGCCCTCTTCCTCTATCATCCGTACTAATTTTGTTTCCGGGGCAAAACTCCAAAACCGTTTGTCCAAGTTTCCTGCTACTTTGCATGTGCATTACCAACTTACTGAAGTGGTAGTTTTGACATTTTCCGCTTTCTGAAAACTATATTACTAAAGAAATGAGTTGGATTTCATGCAGGGATAGCTTAGTTTTAAGGAATAGAAATATGAATCATCAAATATGTATGAAATTGTTCATGTGTGTTGCTGACCTACTTAAGGGTTGTCTATTGATATTTTCAAATTTCTGAAATTTTTTTTTTCTCAATCAAAATTGAAACAAGTTAAATTTTGGACTTCCTACAGGGGATAGCTTCTATTTTATACCAGACAGATTTCAAGAGCAGAACTCCCAAACCGCTCCAAAAAAATGTATGTATGTTACACATCTACTGAAGTGGTGCCTTTGATATTTTCTGATTTAAGGAAATGGAAACTAACTCGAAGTTGGACTCTGCACAGGGGATAGCTTCGTGTGTTTTTTTGTAGCAGAACTAAAATTCTGCTCATCTATCTTATTGAATCTCTACTCGATGGTTTTATTTTAATTGTTTATTTTATGATTACATACATGTATGTTATGAATTATGAGGGACGAGGGGATATGTCATTGACTCTGTTCAAAATGGATTTCAGAAACTTGACTGTCTGATTAAAATCGGCCTTGTTCCGAGGAAAATAAAATTTTTTAAAAATGTAGTTATTGGGATATTAAATCGTTCTGTCTTTAGCTTTCCTCTTCACAGTGTCTGACGCAGCCACACACATCGCACATTCTGACACCAGCCACACACATCGCACATTCTGACACCAGCCACACACATCGTACATTCTGACACCAGCCATACACATCGCACATTCTGACATCAGCCACACGCATCGCACATTCTGACACCAGCCACACACATCGCACATTCTGACATCAGCCATACACATCGCACATTCTGACACCAGCCACACACATCGCACATTCTGACATCAGCCATACACATCGCACATTCTGACATCAGCCACACACATCGCACATTCTGACACCAGCCACACACATCGCACATTCTGACACCAGCCACACACATCGCACACTCTGACACCAGCCACACACATCGCACATTCTGACACCAGCCACACACATCGCACATTCTGACACCAGTTTAACGGAGACAAAACCTAGTTATTAGCGGACTAATCTCATCATCATGATTGAAAGAAGGATGGCGGCGATTAGATTAACGATTGATTCACGAGATTTGCTTGCCCCTAGCTACTGACACTGAAAGCTTTTGCCGCAGGCAATATGATTGGATAGCTGAGTTAACGTCAGAATGTGTACTACTTATGGCTGCGGTCAGACCGTGTAGAGAGAAAGCCCTGGAGAGAACCAGTTGGAATCTCGACAAAGTAAATATTTAAAAATCAATGCTAAAAGCAGGATGCCTGTTGCGAACAATGTGTGACTGAAACCAGGGCAGATGGTCATGGTCATAGTCTATTGCTTTAAACGATTAAGGTGTATCTGATTGGATACTCGGAGAAGGCGGGGTTAGCAGAGGAATGTCATAAAATTATCTGGAAGCCTACAATGACCCAGGGAATTTGTGGAGAATCAGCGGAACGTTCACGACTATCGAGGATGGACCCGTTTTGGCTAAAGAGTTAGTGCATGTGATTTCAGCTTTCAATGACTCTATGTTCTGGAGATGAGTACAAAAAGGATATTAAGGGTTTGATTCCTGTTGTCTTTAATAGAGTCACCAAATCTGCAAATTCTTAATCCAAATTGGTAAAAACTTAGGCTCTCTAGAGCCAGTGGTTCTTGAGAAGAAGTGCTAGAACTGAATATTGTAACACAGACAGACACCTCACTCCATGTCATGTCAAGAGACCATTCTAACTTGTAAGTAGGTGTGCTTGACTTATCTAAGATGAAGATATCATGTAACGTTAAAGAGAGACTACTCACAGTGTACATGGACTTGACCTCGAACAAGTCCGTGGTTTGGAATATGTCAACTGTCTTCATCCCATACGTGCGACATGCTGTTGTGAACATGTTTAAATTCTCCATCTGCACACAGTAACATGTTCTATTTATTCTAGATCTACAGATTGTAGCATGTTTTACACACAGTAACATGTTCTATATATTCTCTATCTGTGCTTATTACAATATTCCATATATTATCCCTATGCTCACAATATCATTTTCTCAAAGTTACAGATTCTAAATATTCTCCTGTTATATGTAACATTTTTTTATATGTTTTCTCTAACTAAACTAAGTAACATGTAGTGTTCATTCTCATTCTGTACAGAAGAACATGTTCTGTATATTCTCAATCTGTACAGAAGAACATGTTAAGTATATTCTCAATCTGTACAGAAGAACATGTTAAGTATATTCTCAATCTGTACGGAAGAACATGTTCTATATATTCTCAATCTGTACAGAAGAACATATCTTCTATGAATTCTCAATCTGTACAAAAGAACATGTTCTATATATTCTCAATCTGTACAGAAGAACATGTTCTGTATATTCTCAATCTGTACAGAAGAACATGTTAAGTATATTCTCAATCTGTACAGAAGAACATGTTAAGTATATTCTCAATCTGTACGGAAGAACATGTTCTATATATTCTCAATCTGTACAGAAGAACATATCTTCTATGAATTCTCAATCTGTACAAAAGAACATGTTCTATATATTCTCGAGCTGTATATATAGAAGAAGATGTTCTTTATAATCTTAATCTGTACAGAAGAACGTGCTATATATTCTCGAGCTGTACAGAAGAACATGTTCTATATATTCTCAATCTGTACAGAAGAACATGTTCAGTATTATCTCAATCTGTACAGAAGAACATGTTCTATATATTCCCAATCTGTATAGAAGAACATGTTCAGTATTATCTCAATCTGTACAGAAGAACATGTTCTATATATTCTCAATCTGTACAGAAGAACATGTTCAGTATTATCTCAATCTGCACAGAAGAACATGTTCTATATATTCTCAATCTGTATAGAAGAACATGTTCAGTATTATCTCAATCTGCACAGAAGAACATGTTCTTTATATTATCGAGCTCGGACGCAAAATGTATGTTAGAGCTGACTACTTACTGATCACAACTCATGTCCTCATTTTAAATAATTTGTCACATAACAGAAGTCTTCGTTTATAAAGAGAGAGCGCATGTGCACATTATTCAGAAGGCCCTTGAGGTACCAATGTCCACACAAGAACTCAATATTTGTCTGATCAGCATTCATTCTGATTTAGACGTGTTGCATTTTGTGAAAATAAATCTACAGAAGATTGCATAAATCGCAATCGAAGCCGATAACTCTAGGCTTAGTTGGCAAGACAGCTCTCCAATTGGAGCACGGTATAAAGGCCTACCAATAATTTAAGCCTATTTGAACACGGAATGTAACAATCGAAGCCTATTGGAGCATGGTATATACAGTTGAAGCCAATTAGTACGAGGTTTGTTTCAATGAAGCTAATTGGAGCACGGAATGCATCAATTGAAAACATTTTAAACATGGTATGTATCAATTATGGTTAATTGGAATGAGGTAAGTATCAACCAAAGCCATTTGGAGCACGGTATGTTTCAACTGGAGCAGGGAATGTATAAATTGAAGCCATTTGGAGCAGTAAGCAGCAAAACTACCTGTTGGAAGGGAGCTGAACTCTTGTGGATCTTGCGGATAGAGCCGGGCTGCAGGATGTTCATCAACCTGTGCGAGGGAAACAAAACGACTTACTAACAAAGTTTCTGTTTCCGTTCATGTATAGGACAACGGTCGATAAGAACAAAGAAAACATATACAACTGATACAACATTTTGCACGTGCGTAGTTGTATATGATCACAGTATTGTGCAATTAAAGATTATATCTTTTTCTTGGCATGATATATGTTCATAGACACATTTCTAGTTAATTTTTCATTTTTTATTTGACTTCAAGTCATACACCATATAATCATGAATTGTCGAAATCAACAGCCATATTTAATAAGGTCATGACACTTTCTCAAATACGATTATGACACTCGCACTGGATACCGATACATATTTAGATAACAGTGTGTTTGTCACATGTCTTTCATATAGGTGTAACAGCATCAAATGTTGTGTATATTTTATTGTAGTTTTAATTTGTATGTCACTGAATACAATATTCAGTCAAGCAAATCTTTTAACCTAGTACTTCACACTTAGCTTACCTAACAATCTCACTTCAGCTTTTGCAGGAGCATTTTGCACTCACTTAATCACCAGTGCACTATCAAACAATAGCCTGCCCCAAGCGCGACCCTTCTCTTCTCCCTTGTTTCTTGCTTTTCAGCTTCTGTCTTTCCATATAAAGGGTTTAGGTATAGTTTTAAAAGTTACTCCTTAGATTTCTGTCAGGAGGTGCACAGACCTTGTCTATCGCATTTGTGTTTCTCATGTTGGATCTATGTGTTATTCATAAGGATCTTTTGGATTTGGACTCATATTAGCAAGGTTAGTTTTGGTTTATATTGTATATTTCATTAATGTGTATTTCTATAATTGTAGGAATATCATGGTTAGTTGTTTGGCGTTTCATATCATGTATGTTTGGCTTTGTATTGGTTTTTATAGTTATGTCCTTCGGAACACATAGTTCAATGTGTTCAATTGTATTTTAGTACTTGTGATTATGGACACATAGTACAATGTGTCTGGTATTATTTAAAGTTTATTAACACATTACATGTGTTATATAATCATAACTATCTCTAACTTAAACATTAACTTAAATAATGTAAAACTTAAACTAAACTCTCTCTAAAGTTAGGTTAAACATGTGTGTTGTATGGAAGGTAAGAATGTGAAACTTAAAGTCATGTATGGTTGGTTGAATGTATGTGTGTTTTAAACGCAATGTGTGTTTGGTTGAATGTATGTGTATTTTAAATGCAATGTGTGTTCGGTTGAACGTATGTGTATTTTAAATGCAATGTGTGTTATGATGTATGATTGCATAGATGAATGAATGAAACAGGGTTTTAATGATGTAGTATTTTATAAATCTTTTAATAATCTGCATTATCTATTTTCACCAGCATTGTAAATACGTATAAATTTTATTAATGCAGATGTTGATGATGATGATGATGATGATGATGACGTAACGAAGTCTGGTGTTTGAAACCCAAGTCCACACACTTGGTGGGTTTAACTTTTATATCATCACTCCTATTATCTTTTATTGTGTATATATTATCTACTCATGTGGAATAGATTTATTCCTTTCATGTGTAATGATTTAACGCTATGCTAGCTATTAATATGAAGATAACGACACGTGTATTATATGTGTGTGAAATCGTTGCAATGCTCAAATGTAATCTTGTTTAAATATAAGTACATATCTATTCAATGTATACATGTATTGGCGCACAGCCGATTGTGATATGTAATTCTAAAATATTGTTATTATTGTTTCAGGGTTTATTTATTATAGTTTCATTGTTTTGCAATAAACTATTGCTGGCCATATTGCGAACAACAACTTTCGTCTGTGTTTTGTTTCCACCGCACACTCGAATCGGTTTCATAGTCTAAAGTATAAAGTAACTGAAATGCTTTTAATCAGGAGTCGGGAAAAATTCCAGATGATGACCGTAACAAAAATTCTTTAGAAATGATGACCGTACAGTATTCTAAGGATGACCGTAAAATTCGACATTTTTTTCACTCAATATATGGATATGTATCCGGGATGATAGCAGGCTGATATTTCGTATACATCCACTTGTGTCAATCATGCATATGTTTTATCCCATTGGTTATATGCGACCTGTCACCTGACATTATTTCTCTGCATGAAATCTTATCGGCTTTTAGATCAGTAAAATGAAATAGCACATAGACAAATGACCCTGACTTCCTGCATGGCGCTTGATTTGAACTGATGAATAATTGCGATGGTTAGAAAAACCTTATCTACATTCAAGCAGACTTTTTTAACTAATCCAAAATCTTAGCTTTACTAAATTGATATATTACTGATTTGTCTAATGCTAGTTTGCATTTTTGTATACAAAACTTTCAATTTTATTATCAGTGTCATTGCTGAAATTAGGTGAAATATTTGTTTGCAGTTTTCATTGAATCAATTGTTGTTCTTTCCTCCTTTTATGTTTATAAAAGGGTTAGAGTTAAACTTTAGACAGACGAAATATTAAATGTCAATTCAAATTCGTGTCATAAATAAATTGATAGTTTTCCGGGACGCAAGTGAATTTCTGTTTCAGTTGGATATTGGTTGTTTCAAATAAATGAGAAAGAGTAATATATCTATGTTTTTGTTTTGGTCACTTGTTCACTTAGCGTCATCGATTCCTATGATAACTGTCTACATTCCTGAGTGTGCAACGATATTGAAATTTCCCAAGGTCGCCGACCAGATGTTGCTGGCTCCGCCCTAGGACTGCCCGTCTCTTTCACTATTGTCGAATCGGAATGTCGGTCTTTCGTGTTATATATGTGACGTAATTGATAACGGCTTAGTTTTCTTCATGCATCATTTGCCATTGCGAAAAGATCAAAGGATAGCTTAATTACAAAAAAATACTCAAAAATTACAGCTGTTGACAGCCCGGATACCTTAAACGCACTAGTGCACGCCAATATTTCGTAAACACAAAGAATGCACAGATACTGCATATCTCTCGATATTACTCACTATCCTCACTCAAGTAATCTACCTCGTAAGTTATTTAACAAATATTTACGTATTCAGGTAGTAAAGTGGAATTTTAAAGGCCGGAAGTATTTAATGTTACGTTACATTAAAACCACGATGTCGGAAATATTAAGATTTTGCTCATAACCAGAAAAGCGGAAACGGCAGCCGCTATGGTCAATCTAGAACAATGCTCATACTGTGTTATTAAATTGGTTAATTTACAACATTGCTTTCATAAAACATATTTCATGATTTGTTCTCAGTTAAAGAGTTTAGGTAAATTCAATAGCTGCATACAGTACTAGTTCAGCCGTTTCCAAGTGTCAATAATATAACAGTTTTGTGCACAGCTAACCATAGATTTTTATATGTCCAAGCCGACAGCGGCTGTCTTAACGTTTTCATTGTTGATTGCAGGTAAATTGTAAAAAATGTTTAGTATTTCATGGCATCGATAGAAAGTTTAAGTGAATGCCTAAGTCCTCGTAAACCTTAAAATAGCCAATTTAAACCGTAAAAGCGTGCACTAGTGCCTTTAAGAAAGATAGGAATTTAATTTATGTATTCCTCATGAAGTACAAAACTGGAGTCACACCACTGTTCGGGCGGAATTGAATTGTACTCTTTCGATAAAAAAAGAGCCATTGGTTCATCTGGTATCAGTTATTACCGCTAAGATAAAAATTCTTACATTTCCTTCCGTATGACATTTCTCATTTCTCACTTGATACGATTGTAGTCCAGGCACAAGTATGACAAAATAGTCAGGCCTCCGCCTGTGTTCTCTTTTATAATTACCACCAAGTAACACATATTATGTGGTCGTTATATAGATAATCCCATTATGACTTTTGAACAAAGTTATTATCTTAAGTTGCCCATTTTATGCTAATTTTCCAAGTTTAGTATCTATAATACATCTAAAGGATTTTTTCATGAGTTTTTTTTATATTCAGAACACGTCATCACAATGGATGATATAGATTTTACCTTTTGAAGACAATCACCGTCGATGACTAAATTTACGAATTATTTGCAAAGTTCCTTTCTTGGTTGTAAGTCAGAGGCTCAGGGAACTTATTTCTATTTATAGAATTGATTCACTAGAACATTTAGTTCTGCTTGAGACAATTTATCTATGACTTGAGTTTGCCTGTTTTATACACTTTGTTGATCATGCAAAGTTAATTGTCAGAAATCTCTAGCACCTGAATTTTTAAAACACAATTTGCAGACCGATTCGAATGTCACTCATCATGTTTAATCACTCCATCATGGGAGATAACTTTGTTCATATCATTCAAAATCGTCGCAAACATCTACTCGTACACCAGCATACGATGGTGATATTTGAGTTTGAGCGGAATTCAGTTTTGTTTTAAAGAATTGGTAATAAATATATAGTAATATGCCTTAGCTATTAGATAAGATATTAATATATCTACAGACATTTCCAGTTGCTTATTGTTAGTTTCCTTTGAAGAGACTGGGGAATGAGTAAACTATAATATTATCTATACAATTAAACAACAAAGGTGATATTATCTGAGACTAAACGGTTCAGGCAGAGCAGTTTTGGTAATTAATGATTTAATGATATTATTGATATCGTTGTCCCTTTGTGGAAACAAGTAGCAAGAGATGCCAGTTCCTGTCAAAGATACGGAAAATGTTTATTACAATATATGCTTTCACAATGCACTATTGTACCTGGTTTCCACATGTGTAGAAGCTAAAGATAAACACAACACGTCCATATACTTAATCCAAAAGAATTCGATATAATAGTTTCGAAGTTTATTTATGAAAAGCACTTGCTTGATACAAAACGGCGGCTGCAGTATTAATATTATTGCCAACAACCCATCAAATCTTGACCACCGTCTTTCTTACACTTACATACACTTACTTTTATGAAAAATTAACGGATTCTAAGCAACTTACTGTTCGTTTCATTTCTCCCGAAGACCTTCCTTACGGTCACCCTTACAGTGACACTGATCGAGTATGTTTCATGAATTTTGTATATTGCTTGAATAGAGACAAAATATCACATGACCTGAGTAAAGTTCAAATCGTCTATCTAAAGTTACATCTTCATCTAATAAATGTCAAAATTATGACATTTTCTTGTTCTCGATTGTGAATTGACCGTATGAATGTTAAGAAGTCGAAATTCTGCGTCCAATTTACATGCATATTAGTTAAAAGACCTATTAAGCAATACCATCCTATATTTCACGTTGTGTCTGTTACAAATAAGTTTTCAAATTTACGTTTGAGTCATTGACGCGCACCATTGTCCGGTTTTCGATCATAAATCGACTTTTTCCCTGTTACTTGTCCCTATGCTAACTTATAAGCATTTAGATGCTAATTTTCAGAAACGATCACTACTTCTCGATCAAAATATTTTGAAGCTTGTTCCCTTTGACCCTAACAACATTCTCTACAGTCATCATCGGGTATTTGTTCCAACGCCTGATGCGAAGTATTTCAGTAACTTTGTACTTTATATGTGTGACATGTGACACAAGTACACTCTTTTCTATATATCTGCAATAGTTTGAATTCTAAAAGACAGGTTTTGAGCTGAAAAAAAAATGAAAAAGGTGATGACACTCTCACAGGACCTCAAGGTGACGACACTCACAAAGGTTATCAAGTCATGACATTCACACAAGACCCAAACTGATGACACTCACAAAGGACCACAGAATGGCGACAAACACATGAATACAATTGATTATACTCACACGGGACCATAACTAATGACACTCACAAGTCCACAAGATGGAGTCACTCACTCAGGTCAACAAGATGGAGTCACTCACTGAGGTCAACAAGTTGGTGACACTCACAAGTCAACAAGATGGAGTCACTCACTCAGGTCCACAATATGGAGACACTCACTCAGGACCACAAGATTGAGACACTCACTCAGGTCCACAAGTTGGTGACACTCATAAGTCAACAAGATGGAGTCACTCACTCAGCTCCACAAGTTGGTGACACTCACTGAGGTCCACTGAGGTCTACAAGATGGAGTCACTCACTCAGGTCCACAAGATGGAGATTCTCACTCAGGTCCACAAGATGGAGATACTCACTCAGGTCCACAAGTTGGTGACACTTACTGAGGTCCACTCAGGACCACAAGATGGAGACACTCACTCAGGTCCACAAGTTGGTGACACTCACTCAGGACCACAAGATGGAGACACTCACTCTGGTCCACAAGTTGGTGACTCTCACAAGTCAACAAGATGGAGTCACTCACTCAGCTCCACAAGTTGGTGACACTCACTGAGGTCCACTGAGGTCTACAAGATGGAGTCACTCACTCCCTAAGGTCCACAAGATGGAGACACTCACTCAGGTCCACAAGTTGGTGACACTCACAAGTCAACAAGATGGAGTCACTCACTCAGCTCCACAAGTTGGTGACACTCACTGAGGTCCACTGAGGTCTACAAGATGGAGTCACTCACTCAGGTCCACAAGATGGAGATTCTCACTCAGGTCCACAAGATGGAGATACTCACTCAGGTCCACAAGATGGAGATAATCACAACTGCTGATGCTAACCGGGTTCACAGGATGAGACACTCACACAGGTCCACACGATTGTGACAATACCACAACTGATAACACTCACATAAGACCACAACTGATAACAGTCACACACCTCCTCCAATCAATCGATTACGACTCCAACTTGTGCTGCCGATACAGCCCTGCTATCAAGTGACCCTTTAGACTCACAAAACCTCATCACAACAGCGGCAACATATAGTGACGCAGAGCAGTATGAACGTCAACCTGTGAAAGTGCTGTCCTCCCACTACACGAAACTCAGCCAGTCTCAGCTACAACAGACATACAAATGGTACCTACATGATGATTTTTACCTGTAGTTGACCATGTCGAACACATCAGATGAGTTCCAGATCAGCACACTCTAGGTGCTGATACCACTCATGCACTAACAAACAAGAGATCGTCATCTTCCTACAATTTGTACAATACTTGGATATACACCACCTGATGATACCCTCCTTAAAGTGGTCATTGATGCCAGGGTCTTCTGCTGCACAGATTCAACAAAAAAAACTGAAAACAGGTCCATTATTGATAACTCTCACATGACCAGAAGGTGACAACACTCTAACAGGATCACAACGCTCACATAGGACCACAAATTGACCACAAATTGACGACACTTTCTCACAGAGGACCACAAATTGACGACACTTACTCACAGAGGGCCACAAATTGACGACACTTACCCCATAAGGGACACAAATTGACGACACTTACTCACAGAGGGCCACCCCGTCTTTAAGCACGGCGGCCACGTCCATCTCGTCTCTGTACTCTCCTCTGTTCGGCTTCAGAGTAAGTCCAGTCACACCCTCCACCCATGCCAGCGCCGTCGCGGCTTTATCAAGGTCGAACTTCTCGCGGGTCTGCAATTTTTCACATCAACCACTTACTACTCTCCACTTAGAACCACAAAGAACTTCGAAGGCCATTCAAGGAAATTTTACCAAAATTTTGGTGTGCGCGAGTGCTTTTAAATTGATATATGAACTAACCGGTTAATGTCATTGTGCAGCATTTACAATGATATACGATATTATAGAAAATCGTGTGAGAGAGGTACTGACATTAGTTGAATTGTGCAAGATATAGCAAGAAACGGGGTCATATCCTTAAAAACTGTTTGAAATTCTTCTTTGAAACGGTAACCAGTAGTTGGTATAGATTAGTCTGTAACCGTGCTTCGTCTTCTTACTTATTTAACATTACTTGGCGGTCGATGTTACTTAAACGTTCACTTATAGATCATCTAAGTTATATATCAATAGAAATCTCTAGTTGGCGGTAGGTGTTACTTAAACGTTCACTTATAGATCATCCAAGTTATATATCAATGGAAATCTCTAGTTGGCGGTCGGTGTTACTTAAACGTTCACTTATAGATCATCTAAGTTATATATCAATGGAAATCTCTAGTTGGCGGCCGGTGTTACTTAAACGTTCACTTATAGATCATCCAAGTTATATATCAATGGAAATCTCTAGTTGGCGGTAGGTGTTACCTAAACGTTCACTTATAGATCATCCAAGTTATATATCAATGGAAATCTCTAGTTGGCGGTCGGTGTTACTTAAACGTTCACTTATAACTCATCTAAGTTATATATCAAATGAAATCTCTAGTTGGCGGCCGGTGTTACTTAAACGTTCACTTATAGCTCATCTAAGTTATATATCAAATGAAATCTCTAGTTGGCGGCCGGTGTTACTTAAACGTTCACTTATAGATCATCCAAGTTATATATCAATGGAAATCTCTAGTTGGCGGTAGGTGTTACCTAAACGTTCACTTATAGATCATCCAAGTTATATATCAATGGAAATCTCTAGTTGGCGGTCGGTGTTACTTAAACGTTCACTTATAACTCATCTAAGTTATATATCAAATGAAATCTCTAGTTGGCGGCCGGTGTTACTTAAACGTTCACTTATAGCTCATCTAAGTTATATATCAAATGAAATCTCTAGTTGGCGGCCGGTGTTACTTAAACGTTCACTTATAGATCATCTAAGTTATATATCAAATAAAATCTCTAGTTGGCGGCCGGTGTTACTTAAACGTTCACTTATAGATCATCTAAGTTATATATCAAATGAAATCTCTAGTTGGCGGCCGGTGTTACTTAAACGTTCACTTATAGATCATCTAAGTTATATATCAAATGAAATCTCTAGTTAGCGGTCGGTGTTACTTAAACGTTCACTTATAGATCATCTAAGTTATATATCAAATGAAATCTCTAGTTAGCGGTCGATGTTACCTAAACGTTCACTTATAGCTCATCTAAGTTATATATTAAAGGAAATCTCTAGTTAGCGGTCGGTGTTACTTAAATGTTCACTTATAGATCATCTAAGTTATATATCAAATGAAATCTCTAGTTAGCGGTCGATGTTACTTAAATGTTCACTTATAGATCATCCAAGTTATATATCAATGGAAATCTCTAGTTGGCGGTAGGTGTTACCTAATTGTTCACTTATAGATCATCTAAGTTATATATCATAGGCACTCCCTAGTTGGCGGTAGGTGTTACCTAATTGTTCACTTATAGATCATCCAAGTTATATATCATAGGAAATCTCTAGTTGGCGGTAGGTGTTACCTAATTGTTCACTTATAGATCATCCAAGTTATATATCATAGGCAATCCCTAGTTGGCGGTAGGTGTTACCTAATTGTTCACTTATAGATCATCCAAGTTATATATCATAGGAAATCTCAAGTTGGCGGTAGGTGTTACCTAATTGTTCACTTATAGATCATCCAAGTTATATATCATAGGAAATCTCTAGTTGGCGGTAGGTGTTACCTAACGTTCACTTATAGATCATCCAAGTTATATATCATAGGAAATCTCTAGTTGGCGACCGGTGTTATAACAAACAACGAAAGAGGAGGCTGCCAATACTTCTGACATTCATATTCGTCAACTTTCGTATGCATGCTTGTTTTCAGTGTCAAACACGAAGGCGCTTTAACAGTTTCTAAGATTATGCATCTGTTTGGCAATGTTCTCTTATAACTCGGATAAATGTTCTAGCGTTTAAAACGGAATACAATATCCGAGAGCCATTGTTGGACACATTCCGCGCTGGTTGGCGCTGATTGTTCTTATCTCACCTCATTGAATTACCTGGCAGGTAGGGCTTGGCTATCAGAGATTAGAACCACTGCACGCTGGAGGTGACCCGCAGATACTACCGTAATATTACAAACAGTTCACAGTAACATTGATTGATATACAAACGAATAATTCCTTATTTGATGTCTATGGTAAAAGAGATTGGGATGCTATTTTCTCGTACACTTTTCTTCGATACGATCCATGTAATGAGAGATGTGTAGAGTTGACGATTGTATCGCTGTGGTTTCACTACTATAACCTAATATCCTTTCAAAATAAATAACAAAATATTGATGAATACACATATCGTGGACACCTACTTATTAGACTTTCATGCAAGCATGACTTAAAATTTATTTGATTACTCACTGTCTAATTAATATCAATTAAGATTGACACACGACTAAATGTTACTGGCTGCCTATACTAACCAGAGCCACCCATTATATATTAAAACTGAATAGCCTTATATTGAATTGTGTTAATGTTTCTTGAGCAAGTACCTTTTTCTTGCAGTCCAAACTGAGTCCATACGAGGGTCCCCGGTAGGCCATCCTGCTGGTATGGTCATGTAGAGGACAGCCCAGCTCACACGGACACGCTATCGTGTAGTCTACCTCCAATGCACCGTGTACTCTACCTCCAATCCACCGTGTACCTCGCCTAACAGTCCCACCAATGAACAGCGGCTTTAACTGGGTGTGCTTTTAAACTCAACTGTTTGTTGGTGTTCGATTCATTAGCAATTTTAAATCTTTAAATACAGATTTTTATCTTATAATCATTAATAGTGTCTACACTTTGATTTTTAAACTACGTGAAAACTCGAAAGCAAGCTACAAGTTACACCTATTTTCTCTGTAAACAATCTAAGGACAATGGATAACAATAGCAAGAAACATCAGAATAGTATAGTAAAACAACAGCCTAGCTATAAGAACTGAGCTGTGACCTTTCTATCTTCTTTCAGCGTCATGAATTGACCAAGACGTTTAATCGTAGCACTCGGATTGCTGAAAGAAGGCAGACACATCGTTTCGCCTACATAAAGACCAGTATCGTTATGGTTTCAGAAAGAAGGCAGAAGCATTGTTATGGTTGCGGAGAGAAGGCAAAGGAATTGTTATGGTTTCAGAAAGAAGGCAGAAGCATTGTTATGGTTGCTGAGAGAAGGCAAAGGAATTGTTATGGTTACAGAAATAAGGCAGAAGCATTTTTACGGTTGCAGAGAAAAGGCAAAGGAATTGTTATGGTTGCAGAAAGAAGACAGAAGCATAGTCATGGTTGCGGAGAGAAGGCAAAGGCACTGTTATGGTTGCAGAAGGAAGGCAGAAGCGTTTTAATGGTCGCAGAGGCATCACTATGATTGCAGAAGAAAGGTAAAAGCATAGCTATGATTGCAGAAGGTGGCAAAAGAATCACTGTGGTTGCTGAAAGACGACAGAAGCGTTGCTTTGGTTGTAGAAGGAAGACAGAAGCGTTGCTTTGGTTGCAGAAGGAAGACAGAAGCGTTGCTTTGGTTACAGAAGGAAGACAGAAGCGTTGCCTTGGTTGCAGAAGGAAGACAGAAGCGTTGCCTTGGTTGCAGAAGGAAGACAGAAGCGTTGCTTTGGTTGCAGAAGGAAGACAGAAGCGTTGCTTTGGTTGCAGAAGGAAGACAGAAGCGTTGCTTTGGTTGCAGAAGGAAGGCAGAGGCGTTATTATTATTGCAGATGGAAGGTGAAAGTGTTGTTATATTAAGGGTAAAATATGCTCTGTTTTCAGGATGTGTTGTCATCAAAATTGTGCCCAGTCAATTATGTAATGAGTCTAAAAATGCTGTAGTTTAGTCTCCCACTGAAAAATTGGATCCAGTTTACCCTCTAATTTTCCTGAACTGATTTTCCTGTAGCAAGAAGATAATTTATGTATAATTCTTGCGCTGCTGACAACATCGTATACGTGGTTATTCAGGGCATCAAATAACCGTATGAACAACCTGTAAAATTGTCCTGCATTTGTGATTATTCGCCGTCCTTTGGTTGTTCGCTCTTGTTGGTAGTGCTTTACGCTCGGTATTATCAAACCAATTAATGTGGACAGCGAACAAATTATGCCTTTGTTTTCGCTTTCTAATAATAAATTTTCATATTTTAAGTGGGGATGCTTAACTTATTTCTCTATCTATAGAAATTGAAAACCTTTTTCCAAAGAGGGACACGAAACACCTATGAAAGCATAGCAAATTGAGTTTTGCACACGTGTGTATTTTTACCACCCTAAACAATAATACACATATGCAAAGTTCGCCGTTTAAACAAGGCATTCGTCAATGACATCATTGGACTATCTTCCAGGAGCTTCAGAGCTTTCAAGACCTTATGATATATCATAAGTTGAAGCCATTAGTAAGCGTTCAATTGCACATGTCCAAGGTGTCTGCAAGATGGGTGCCGAGAAACTTAAGTGCACGAAATCGACACCAGAGAGTTGAATCAAGTCGTGAGCTCCTGGACATTTTCAATGCTGATCACGATAACTTCCATGCACGTCTGCTACCCTGACACCAAGCAAAAATCCATGCAATGGAAGCATAAGCAGTCTCATGCACCCAAGGAGTTCAGAACTCAGCCTTCTGCTGGCAAGAAACATGTTAGTAAGTTTTTCATTAATCTTAAAGGTATAAACATAACTTACATGTATGTATATGTACCAGATTCAACAAGGAGACCTTTGTGGATACAATAAAATAGACAAAGAGATCCTATCTAAACTGTGGAGTCAAAATCAGTGAAAATCTTAAACCAATCCAGTAGGCTAAGGTCGGATTAGCGCAGTGATAAGCGCGTCTGTCTTCGAAATTAGAGGTCCGGTGTTTGAATCGCGTCTGGGGTTCGACAGAAAACTGTTTGGTAGGTAAGGTTTGAGTGCAATGCTACATTGAATTTCAGCGCAGTATCACCTATGGTTCGCTTGTTCAAGCCGATAGTCGCAGGTTTCACTGCAATGCATAGCCCAAATAGTTTCAGGTTTCTCTCCTGCAATAACATCCCCAGCAGGCAATCTGACGTTGTATCAACGTTGAAACGACGTCGCGTAGCAACGTTGAATTAACGTGGAAATTTGATTGGATTTAAATTTGCGGCGACATCGAAATCAGACGTTATTTCGACGTTGGTTCAACGTTGACGCCAAAACGTTGTATCGACGTTGAAAAGACGTCATTTCGACGTCAAGACGTGTAGCTCATTCTCGTTGTGTTAGCTTTATTACGTTATACAATTTCATGCAATGCATCATCTGTGAGGCTATGCACTTTTTGCAGCTCTATCTTACACCTTGATGCATGAGTTAAGTAGCTGCTCATGTGTGGTTATCCATGTATGGGATATTAAATTGGCCGTGTGGGCATTCATGTTTATATGACACTGCAACCATTTAAATAAAAAAAAATAACCAAAAACATGTTTGTTACAAATGTCGAAGAACAGGTCGACCTGAAATCAACAAAATTTCGACGTCGAAATGACGTCAGATGCATGCTAGGTCAGCAGCCGTGATATATATAAGTAAAAATGTGGAATTAAACCTGCAATCCCTTCTAACTTTTTAGCGGTCCGCTGTAAGGATACTAAGAGTAATCGAACTTGACAACATGGCGTCCTTATGTCAATCTAAAAATGAGTTACGT
Source organism: Phorcus lineatus (assembly GCA_921293015.1). Classification (NCBI taxonomy): domain Eukaryota; kingdom Metazoa; phylum Mollusca; class Gastropoda; order Trochida; family Trochidae; genus Phorcus; species Phorcus lineatus. The sequence goes on along the minus strand of OV121083.1, from coordinate 28,827,386 downwards.
GACATTTAGGCCTATCAAAAGTCATAAATGCGACTTATTAGGGAAATTTCGAACAGATAAACGCATTAACATTGGAAATGAGTGGATATCGCTGTCGAAGCGCACAAGACAATTCTTTGCCATCACAAAGTTCTACTTCAGGTATTTATTGAGAATAGAATCTCTAACAATAACATCTCGTACGGTCTTTTCGAGCCCCTAAGGCAAAATATCATACAGGCCACAGTTAATTTTTATTTAACCATTGTTAACACTTGTCATTCTTCTTGAATAAGTAAACGAGTTGAAAATGACATGTCACAAGATGCCAGTTATGTTGACAAGAAGTATATGTTCTTAATAGCCTAAACAAATAAGTTCAAAATGTTCACAAACCTCTGGTTTTGAACGTCGATAACTTTTAACATGACTTTAAACGTTTTAAGTTGAAATCAATGTTTCTGTTAATGGAATAATATTTAGTGGATTAACATCCCGAATTACAGATTTTCCATGAATTCTTTAACCCATCTTATAATATTGGAGTTAACACCTATATTTAACAGTTTGTTCATCAAAAGGTGAGACTGAATTGTTTTTGAGCGCCGAAGAGAAATCAATAAAGAGTATCCTGACATAGTTATTACACGTCTCCAGGTCAGAGTAAATCTTGTGCAAGAAGGTCAGTGTTGCATCCTCAGTCCCTTGCCCTGGTCTCAACTGTAAAGGGTCTAGCAAATGGCTGACATTATAGAGTAAAAGTTTCTTTATGACCCGTTCCAAACACTTCATTGCTGTAGATGTCAAAGCAACTGAGTGGTAGTCATATTTCCGTCAGAATTTGTTCTTTTCTAGTAGGTATAACAGCTGAACTGTGACTGATAATTTAAACATTTCTGGAAAATATCACAAAGTACTCTCACTCCCAATTCTTTCAAAACAACACCTGGCAATCTATCAGGGCCACAAGCTATCACAACCTTGAGTTGTTTAATCAACACCAAAACAAAATTTTTTGTTAAAGAGCCACTCCGTGATTTTCATAACATATTATTTACCTTTGAAAGAACCTAAATGTCATATGTGGTGATATGAAATCAAAACATCTTAACTTTTCATGTCCAAAAGACATATATGTGACAAATACTGGTTTTCCATGAAAATCTAAAAACAGCCTTATAAATGCACAGATGTATAGCTAATAGCTATCGCGCTCAATATACATGGATACTAGTTATATAACCTAAAAACACTATCAACTCCTAACTGCCCTCCTGGCCATTTTAAATAAATCTCCAAAATTACGTTTGACTATTTGACGCGCGCAACTTTCCGGTTTTCGATCATAATTGCGACATTCTACCTTCTTATTGTCACTGTAAAAAAACAATAAGCTTTAAAATGTGTCTTTTTGGTAACAGTCTATATTTCGCGATCAAATAATACCATTGATTAGTTTGGCATATAAGACTCCAACAACTCACGGAGTGGCTCTTTAAAACTAAGTAATCAGATTTATGCAAAGATAAATACATCTTATCAATATATAGAAGTCATGAGAGTCAAACCTTGCACAAAACAAATTCAATTCATTTACAAAAGCGTGCTCGTCTTGAACAGCTATAGGTGCACATGACTGCTTCTTGTTAATACCAATAACAACTTTAATAATTTAAGTTCGTGCCATGCATGCTTTAAATTATTTTGTAAGAAATTGTTTGTCAATTTTATCTTTAAACAGGTCTCCCACAGAAAAATTCAAATCGCAACGGAAAGCAGCGAAAATGACGAAACCGCATCACAATGTAGGGTTACGCATAGAAAAGTTATGAAATAGCAACATTCAAGACATAATGTTTTCAGTCCCGTCTCTAATTCCTTAATTCCGTTATTCTGTAATTCCGAACTACTTTCGTTTCCGGACTATATCTAAAAAAACGTTCAATATTTTTTAAAGAAACATGGTGTAGGTTATTTCAATCAAAAACACAATTCTGCTGGTTTCCTGGTAACCAAATGAAAGATGTTCACTCAAGCGTGTGTAAAAGCACATGGCTGCATAGAGCTAAACACTTGACCTTACACAAATAAATATAAATTAACAATAGTCTTTATGAGAGAAAAAAAATGTGTGGAACCTATGAGGATAAATTTGGAATAATAGCTTTCAATATTTGTGGCAGAATCACCCGCATACATCAATTTTACTTCTCGAACGATGCACAGTTTTTAAAATTCTCCTTCAAAACATGCGCCACTTTACGACAAACCTTTCACAACATCCCAAAATTACCTCCCCTTAGCCCTATCGCTAAAACAAAATTAAACATCCAAATTATACAGCTTTTTGCTTTTGCTATTTTGGTTCTTCTGAATTTTGTTTCCGGTTTCCATGGAAACAATTTAAACTTAGTGCATATAGGGGGTATGCTTTCATTTCCGGGCCATATATCAAAAACCGTTCAATATTTTTTTTTGGTATGTGGTTAGATCTAGTGATGGAGTGGTGCCTTTTGCTACTTTGGTCACTCAATTTTTTAATATTTTCTGGTTCCCATGGAAACAATTTGAACTTTGTGCATATGGGGGTAGGGTAATTTTCCAACCTATAGCTAAAAATCTAATGAGAATCACTTTACTAAACCTGGTATGTGGTTAGATCTAGTGCTTGGGTGGTGCCTTTTGCTACTTTTACACAATTAGTGCATATTGGGGGCTGTAGATGCTAATTATTATATTTGATGACTGTGTGAGTATCAAATGTCACATTCCCTACAATAAAGAAGTCGACAAATATATAAAACTCTTCCTTATGCACCATTTAACTTGTATATTTCACGAGTCATTATTATTTAAGGTTCATTGATGCTAATATATTAACCTTTTTATTATATGTTTGGTATGGATAGTTTCTGGTATAAGTGGCAATAAGATGATTAGGTTGGATTAAAAGTTTGGAAGGGGACATCACTGTGCATCACATGCACATATTTCTAGTTTCAAATGAACTGAGAGACACCAGTTCTAACAGTGGAATGAACATGTTGATATATTTTGAATGAATGCTACTTAAATGAATGGCATGATACGTGATAGCTATACCTAATAGTCCTCCCATGTTGTGTTGTGTTGAAGTGGCGCTGAGAGAGTGTGTGGAGTGTTTCTTCCCGCAGCGCTGTCTAGCCAACAACACCTGTCAAAGTGGCACTGCTGGACCAACATGCGAGCACTGTCAGAGTCCAGGTAACTTCTCACTCTGCAGAGAGTCTCCTACACATCAGCACGCTTATCTTAAAGTTCTAAGTCTCATGATCAACCTGTAACATGTCATGCTGTTTTTCTTTCTTATGTTATATATATATATCACTTTAACAGAATTGTATCATCTGTTCAAAATAGATCTTATAAAACTTTTTGTAGATTTACACAAATATAATGGAGTGGCGGTTTTTAAAGCATATTGAGTCTAGATAATCCAAAAAGTAAGCAATAGAGAATCCTAAGTTTATGGAGTTGAAGCAAAGGAAAAGAAAGCTTCGACTGTTGTGTGCATGCTGAAGGTTACCACCTGGTGGGGAGTACGTGTGTGGAGTGCAGTCAAGTTCCGGCCAGTGCAGCAATGTTAGTCGTCTTCCTCATCAGCATCTCCCTGTGTGCAGCGCTCTCCAAACATTCATCTGCAGCAGTCACTAAGGTTTGGCATTTGCATTAAGCTATATGACTTTTTCACTTCGGAGTATCACTATCTATACCAATGGAAATCTGATGTTGAGTTGTTTATACACATAGTGACAAATAATGTGATATTATTACTGGTAAACTTTTAACAGATAAAGATTACTTTAGTTAACTGCACTCTTATTTGTCTGTACTATATATATCACACACTCACACATGAACACACTCACGCACACAGATATATATATATATATATATATATACTTGTGTGTGTGTGTATGTATGTTTGTATGTACATTGATATATATGACGTGTCCATGTTATAATAAATTTTATGTAAACGATGTGCATAGGAACATAGGAGAGGGTTTCACTTAAGTTGGATTACTTGTACCCATTTCTTTCTTTTGAATAAATATGTTTTAAATCAACAGATTAAGATACTAATCAACTTCCTGCAACATGTGTACCTCTCACTTTTCATCAAAGTCAACTGGTCTACCCTGATGGGACAGACAGCATCTTTTCTGTCTTTCTCAACATTTACCTCCGACCTTGCAATGACAGGTGAGATCAATAGTTGAAGAGATTCTTGTACATTAAACATCTTTCTTTTAGGAGGATTTTTCCAACTTGGAACTATATATGTATACAATATGTCTATGGTATGTGCGCAGAGTGCCTGGTGTCAAGCGTGAAGGTGGCAAGCTACATCCGATGGTTGACAGCGCTAGGTGTGCCGGCTTTTTTCCTGAGCCTGGGCAGCTGTGTGGACAGAGGCTTTGTAAGTCCGGCCAAAGTAGAACGGTTTACTAACTGGATCTATTTTGGACAATAAATCCTATATGATATCTATGTTGGTAATCAATAAATCGCAATTCAGTAAATATGAAAATGTATATATAAGCATTCACTTTGGATTTTAAAATAGCCATAAATACACATCATTCCCTCGGATGAACAAGTATCAGACAAGACCAATAATTTGGATCGATTTTTTCTAAACGATTTGGACCTTTTGCGAACTAAACCAACGTTGGCACTTTCTCTAATGGACCTCAGCTCAGCAAAATACATTGCACATTGTAAAATGCTGTGTATCTCTATCCTCTATGGTTGTAAAAACTTTGTCTCGTTCTTATCGCCACAGAAACACGGTAGCGATAGAAGTTCAGTTCAGACATTCAGATCAGTTATACATAAAACCATAAAATACACCAAGGTTAAAATGCACAGCCAATCACTTAGTGCTTTATCAGTTCTGATAAACACATCGATAAAGAAAGATAATTGTATAAGTATATGTACATATGATGTAAAAAAATAAATAAAAGAGAAGGACAATAAGAGTACAAAAGTAAAACAATATAATTACAAATATGAAAGATAATGTCGTTTTGATATGATAAGAATGCAGGTTCTGGCAGCGTTTAAGATGATCACTATGAAGCATGTTCAACTTTAAAGTCATAGTCTCATTTTTGCAAGGCAAATTGTAATGCACGCCGGACAAATAGTTCATCACTCACAGAAATCTTTCCCCTGATGTTTGCAACAATTTTCAGAAATCTGCGTGCATTCTAGCCCTCAATAATGAAGTTCAAAACACCCTACCCTACCCTAATATTATGTCTTTGGCAAGCATTAGTCCTTACTACGTCATTTCGCTAAGGCCGTGACGAAGAACACATGAAATTTCCCAGCTAAATATCCATTGAAAATAGCCAATAGCTTACCTTTTTTCAAATACAGAAATAACAAAAAGAATGCGTCTGTCATAAGTATCGGCGATGGGATTGCACTTGATTCGCTAACTCTTCGGTCTGAAACGGCATACGCCAATAAGCAGCGTCTTAGTAAACTTTAAAACGGGCTTAAAAATGATAATCTTTGCAGATGCAACAGGAAATATTGGTGTAAGTGATCAGACGTTTGCTCGTGAAGAATAATTAGCCCAGTTTGGTTGCGGTACAAAATTGAGACTATGACTTTAAAGCATCAGTAAAACAAGTAAATTTGTAAATACCTGGGCGCTTTTGCTAAAAAGATCATGCACCTCTGTCCTCCTTATACAATTGGCATTCAAAAAGGGTATGTTATTCATCCTCAATGTCGATGCAGTTAAAACAAAGCTTTTCTTCTGTTGGTATGTTCCAATCCACGGCACCAAACCAGAGCTTTGAATTGGCAAAGGAATGTCTGTGCTTTTTCGGTATAGGGGCATGTAGATATGACTGTGTGGAAATCTTGTTAAAAATGACTATAATTTCTAAGTTTATTCCTTCCGTTCCTTATTTCTTCATTTCTTCATTTCCCCTTCAATTTGCGCAGGGGTGACTATTTGATATTCTTGAGTCTAACCCACTGTCAAGCCATTGCAGACCACTGCCGCACTATTGGAGGAATACACCCCGCATCTCCATTTACTGCTAAGTTACCTACACTGAACATTGAACGTCGTAATAAAGACACTTGATTGCTGACATTATTCTTTGGATAACACATTTGACCAGTCTTTATCAAAAATTGTCTCCCGATTTATTCCATTATGTTTTTTTAATTCGATGAAGGCTACGCAAATTTGTCTCCTTAACAGTTTTCTTGTCTCAATTGTAGACGTAGAAATCCGTTTTTGGCATCATCGATGACGTCATTGCCTTCTGCCTGGGATACATAATCGTCATTTAAGATTTTACAATAAAGTTTGTAAAAAACAGGAGCAAGTGTCACGCTCCAGTAGCTGAGTGGGTCCCTCGCGTCTGAAGTTATAAGAGAAGAGATAATTCTTTCTTCCATATTTAGTGCACAGTCGTTATAGAGAAGCAAATATTGAAAAGTTTGTGAAGTATATTACTGATATTTTCTCCTCTTAGTAGCTATACGGGAATCTGCTTAACTCCTGGGGCATTTCCAGTCTTTGTTTTCCTAATGGCTCTCTTCACTTCATCTAATGTTATACACTCGTTCATCTCATCTTTCAGGTTGATTAAAACTTCCATCACAGCCTCTGTTCTATCAGGGGGGTTGTCATGGTTCAACCGCTTCTGGTATTTATCTCATCGCATCAATAAAGTTCCGTTGAAACACCATCTTCCATATGTGCAGATGATGGTATTTGTTCTGTAAAATATCGCCATCAAATATTCCAACACACTCCGCTTTCCCTACAAGCTCACATTGGCGAATCACTTCAAAATCATTCAATTTTGTATAGCATTCATGCGGCACAAAACAGTAATTAATGACCGACTTACCAATATTAGAAACACTAGATGGGGCGGCGCTTATCCACGCGGGTTATGAAGAAAGTGGTAAACTGTAATTTAAATGGATCCACTAAAGGATGCGGGCAATCACGGCTAATGCGGTTAAGACATTAGAAAAGTAAAATTGAGGGGGGGGGGGGTGACAGCAAAACATATAAAGAACAGGAGGCACAAGCTTCAAAGCCAAAGTTTAGTAACGTTTCGGGGAGCGTTTGCTCCCCTTCATTAGAAACAATCGTAAAAATCATTTTGCAAAATATTTCTTCCATTCAAAACGCACATGTTAGCTCCAATTAGGAAGTCGTGACATATGTTCCCACTTGCATTCAGGGTATGATCAACTACATTCCTCTCAGGCACAGAGTCCACGCCTTCTATGTTATCTGCTAACGCCACAACAAGTATTGAAATCGACACATGAAATAATAAACATGACATTTGTAAGTTCATATATAAAGTGTCAAAAATTTCTCACCACATATATTCCTAGTAGATTTCCTATATACTCCTACTAGTAGACACCATTTACACTTTTGCAGCAAACGTTGTTCAGACTGATTAGAGGTGTTAACCCTACAACACGCGTGACCGCTAGAATACCAAACCGCATTGATTTTATCATTCTCAAAAACTCGCCATTGTCAAAAGATCAGAAAATAAAGGTAAATTTTAAAGACATAGTAATATTATGCCCAACTATATAATTATGATAATTTAAAATATAAATCTAGATTGTGAATAAATTCAGATCCAGACATATATACAATTTTCTCTTGGCATCGACTTCATGAAGGTTTGAAATATTTTTATGAAATTTTTAAAAAAGACTATAAACTACCTTATTTATTATCTATGATTGTGGTGCTGAAAAGAATCTAGAAAAAAGAAGGATGAGCTTTCAATAGTAGCTTTTTTGGGGCTTCATTGGGCATAGTGTATGGATTATTTGACAGAAATATAAGTTGATAGTGACAGATTTTAGAGAATTAACTCAATGGGTTGCCTTGTTTGAGTGTAAATATGAAGATAATTTTGATGATAGTTTAAAAGAAAATTATGATATCAAAACCAAAGATGAAAGAAAGTGTGAAAAACAGTTGGATGGAAACAAATATGAAAAATTGGTACTTTGCACAGATTACTCAACATTTTATATACCGGTAGTTGCAAAATATTATGGTGAGAGAATGAAGTAAGTATAAATGGGGAGTTTGGGTTCATCGGTGAATAAAGGATATATTGTCGTTTTCGATAACCAAGAAAGAATACAAGGTATTGTTCGTGTTACGGTAAATGAAAAAATACCTTTTGGTCTTTGTTGGTCCAGAACCCCCATTTTTAAGATTTAAAGATTAAAAATTGTCATACTCAAATAATATCCGGATAATAACCATTAGTTTCTTGTTACCACTTATGTATATGTGTGTGTTTGTGTATAGAAGAGGAAGATGTGTAGCGTGAAGGACGAGGGTGTGCGAGTGGGGCTGGAGAAGAGGAAGCACGACCTGCGCCACTTCCTGTTCCTGGTGATGCTCATCTACTACATGCCCATTACACTAAGCGCCATACAGAGCTTCTCCTGCACAGCCACATTCGGTCAGGTGAGTGAGCAGCTTTGAGCCACGCTCTGCTCCTGCACAGCCACATTCGGTCAGGTGAGTGAGCAGCTTTGAGCCACGCTCTGCTCCTGCACAGCCACATTCGGTCAGGTGAGTGAGCAGTCTTGAGCCACGCTCTGCTCCTGCGAAGCCACATTCGGTCAGGTGAGTGAGCAGCTTTGAGCCACGCTCTGCTCCTGCACAGCCACATTTGGTCAGGTGAGTGTATGCTTACTAGCCTCGCAGACAGTTCCAAGTATGAACATTTCCTGATATCCTCAGTTAATAAAGTTTTAATATATTATCTTTAAAAGTTTATGTATTGAAGGACACTTCAACAAGAAGGAAAGTAATGAAATTAACATTTCAAAGATTGTGTACATCACATTCGTTCAACTCCCTATCTCTGCTCATAGTGCATTTTTCAAATCAAAGTTTTCACTTTCTTTTGTAAAACTTGTATAACCAGTTTGGTTCGTTTAAAGGGCCAAACAAGCTTGAGAACAAACGAATATTTGGGTTCTTTTGACAGAAGCATGTCTTCCAGTTCGAGCAGGGAAGCTTGTTCCTTTACGACATGTCTGTGTCCTGTGATGAGTTTCTTCTCCAGGTAAGTATACTGGACTAAATAAGTTAGGGATATTGGCATTTTCATGAATAATATTTCATTATAATGACAAAGAATGATAAGATATGTATTCATGATTTGAAAATTTCCAAATATCCAGAACTAGTTTGTCTAATATACATTTGACCAGTGCCCAAAGAGATCGAGAGGTACGTGTAGCCCCTGATGTCGCGGTCCTGTTTGTTGCAGACCTTCAACTTCGTGTTGACAGTCGTACTGTTGCTGTACTCAATCCTGCTGCCTCTCACTATCATCTTCTTCACACTCAGACAAAGGAAGTGGGCTCTTCTCCACAGCCGCTCTGCAAACTTCGGGTAGGCCAAACTCACAGCTGATATCATTTATATAATTCCCATCAAGAAAATCAATTTTAGTGAACTTAACGATGAAATTAATTGTTTTGGAATAAGTTTTGGTGTTCATATAAAGATCTGTTATAAATTAACCAAAAGCATAGCAGCGTTAGGTACATATAAACTTCCCCAAAGGTTCGGACAGTAGCACCCAATTTTTTAATGGTTTCGAAGATATTCGAAATCATTCTAAAAATTTTTTTGAAATGTTGAAAAACCTATATACAAAAGCGGTAGTTTGTAAACTGGATATTTATAGAGACGGTATGTGATTTCTTGAGATATTGTTAGGCTTTGATGCAAACTTAAATGTGATTTATTATTTTTACATGTCACATGTTCATCCCCAAATTACAAGTATTTGATAATTTCATAACCTGGTGCACATGCAGAGCTGAAGCATTTCTTATATGTTTAAGTACAAAATAAAATTACAAAAATTACAAACTGACAAAAAAAGTCAGGAATGGAACGATTCTGGCCAATCAATGCATATATATTGCAATTTAATTCCCATCTAGGATGATAAAAAAGACAAAAGGTTTCCTGTTTATACATGTGATATGTATACATAGAATATGCATAGCGATTCTAATATGATTGAATGCAGTAACAGTTACATGAAATCTTGTTAGTTCTTATTAAATCTGAAATTGAGTTCCCTCCATACCCTATTATGTCCACTCCCATCCAAAAAGGTCCCCTCCCAACCTTTATTTCTGTGTCCCCTCCGCCGATAAAAAACCGAGTTCCCTCCGCTGCCTTGTTGATTTTTTAATTTGGCAATAACTAATTAATTACTCAAGCAAATCACTTTTTGCAGAGAAGTATTTATTACGTCCGATAGCAACTGTGTATGACAATATCTATAACATTCAAGCTCCTTAAGGGTAGGAAAATACACTTTTAGCGTAGTAAGCCCCGCTTCGAAAATATAAGTGTGATAAACTTCAACTTTATATGGCAATTACTTTTTTTTCTTGAAGTTTGTGCCATCAAACGCTGCACCAATATATTCCTTATTCATATCCTGACTATTCAAAGTTAAATCTAACCATTTCATCCTTGACAATTAGGAGGAATTAAGAGATATGAGCAATGGAATCAGACACCTATCTCCCTTGTACTGTTTTGGTCGCCATCTTTGAACGTCCCCTCCTTACCGAGTACATGACGGTGACAAGCCCCAGATATTTATAGAAAGAAACACTTTCAATAACATTACCATTAAAATACCACTTTTCATAATCCTTTACTTAAGCATTATAATATATTAAATATTTTGGTGTTTTCTATAACCTTATCAACTAAACTTCATCATTAATAAAGATCTGTTTTGGTTTTATCTGTGTTTATACATGTGAAAGTTCCCGGGCAGTGGTGTGCTAGAATACTGAGTGCTGTCTTATCTTGCAGATTTGTTTATGATTCCTACACCAACGGGATGTGTTTTTGGGAGGCTCTCTCCATGATCCGGAAAGGAGCCACAATTGGGGTTACAAGCACTGTTTTAACGGAGTGAGTCCCACTGAAATACATTTATGTTCTCTCCAAACAATGTTGCCATGAACCGCATATATGTTTTTAGCCGCCATAAACACTAGAGACTTAGTGAAAAGACGCTATGTTTCAGCCCATTCTTGCAGTCGGTTATCCTGCTGTCCACGTCAGGGTTTTACCTGGTGCTGTTGCTGCTCACCCGGCCTTACAGGTACAACACAAACACCCCTTACCATCTTCATACATGTCCATATCCTCTGCATAAAGTACCAGTAGGGCTCGCATGAACTGAATTTCAATCCTATCCTTCATAGTCATATTCAGTTATCTTAACGGATTAATTAATGAAAACTAATATATATTATACCCTCTTGGTTTTTTCTTTGGTTTAAGTTTAATGTTTTAAGTACATATGGGCAGCTTTGTTATCTTATATTTTAGTCTTAATGACATAACCACCATGATCAGTTACGATACGAGGGGAAGTCAATAAGTTCATAGAACTGAGTATTGATACACGTGATGGTCCGCCGAAATGTATTACCCAGAGAGCTTAAATGTTTGGGAAGAAATCGGGGACTTAGCTCTCAATAGGGGTCAGTGGATGAAGTCAGAGCCGAGCTTCTGCAACTGTCCAAAGTCCTGCTTCATGGCTCTGTATATGATTGGAGCCCTAAATACAATCTAGGTTCTCATTCAGAAAGTCTAGACAAAGAAGACTATAAAGGACTAGTGTCATTTACTTATCTTTGTAATAATATCACATACTTTTAACATTAATGGTGAAAATTAGTTATTGATTAGTGAAATGTGCATTTAGACAAATGTACTCTTTCTGATTTTTGGGGATTTTTTACTTAAGAGAAGGATTTATAATTGGCATATAACAAATAAATTAAATTAATTTAATCAGATTCAATAATTTTAACAAAGGATATCTCATAAGATGTTTTCCTTATCAGAATTACAATTGCCTTTTGTCTGTTTTTAAAGAGAGTAAGGATTTAAAATTGATCTTAATGCTAAAGTTTGATTGAATTTGTTTAAAAAGATAGGTTCTAAATGTAACACTGGATTCATCTGTTGTTAAGTAACTAATTTACATGATTAATAGAAAAGTCTACCTCCTGGCTTGACATAAAATCAGATATTGCCAACTTAAACAAACTTATTGAAAAAGATAAATTGAAATCATGACATTTTATTAAGCAACTGTCTTCCCTATTTTAAAATCTGAACTTTGATTCTTTAAAAGTTGTTTCGTTCCCCCAGGTAAAACAAGTATTGAATTTCAACTACATGTTGGTATGTTTGTAAAGAAAAGAAAATTGTTAATAAGGTAAATATTGTGTTTAATCATGAGAGACTGAATTAAAAGAAAAATTGGTTTTACACAATGATATTTGTAAACTATAAAACAAACGCTATTCCTAACAAATGACATAGACACATACTTGTCCAAGCTAACAATTTGACATGAATATAGATTCTAGACAGGCGAAAATGATTTGTTGTTTATGGAAAGGACAAATTATTGGTGTCATTTGTATGCACAATATTTCACTAACCATATGCATCTAAGAAATGTTTCAACCTACTATGGCATTGATCATCTTATTATACTGATTACTGAGAACAGTTGATAGATTTCATTCTTTATTGCATGCCCATATGATTTGAAATACAGTAATGCTAATTATATACCCTAATAAACAGTTCACCTTCTTTTTGAGCTTGAGATTTAATATCACAGTAAACGATTGATTAACAAATATCTTCAGAATGGGACATACCGTTCTCCCATAATTTTAACATATATCCTTGAAATTATTAAATAAAACGTCGTACATAAAACCATTTAGTAGACCAATTAGAAATATATCATGAACAGTTACACCCGTAATGAGAGTCCAAATGCAAACTGTTTCCATGTGAACAATAATAAAAAAAATCCCTGGAAATATCAAAAGGCACCACTTCTGTAGATGAGTAACATACAACATGCACAATTTTCAGAATGAAATGATGTGTATTTTTTGTTATATCTGCTCCAGAAATGAAATGCTATGAAAATGATGTTCTCAATTGCAAAGGGAAACATTACCACACAAGAAACTCAAATCTCTAAAGAATATCAGTTTTTAATAAAAGAAATATCAGCAATTGGACTTCTGTAACCAAACTGAGATGTTTTTAAAGATCTGGGCAAGATCTAGACCTGGTTACTAATAATCTTCTACTTTTCCAATGTCGAGCTTTAAACTCTACAAGAAGACTTATAGAGCATGAGTAGACTGAAATTTAGTAAAAAAAGAAATTTGAATAATGAAACTCATTTTTAAATTTTAATTACATTGGTTGTCTTTTGTATGAGGGTTGTCCCAAAAATATCCGGCCTGAATATGAAAACATGCCTGAAACACAACCATACTGTGCGTGCATGAAGAACATTCATTGACCTGTAAATGGCATGAAAATCACGAGATGCATACTCTTCAGGGGCATAGGAGCGAATTTGAAAGTGGGGGGGGCTTGAATTGAAATTTTGTAACCAAAAAAAAAAAAAAAGGAAACTTGCTGGCTGCTTATCCCATCTTATCATCAATTAGGACATAATACTGAATTCCTTTTTTTATTATCCATTACCAGCATCAGTACATATATCCCAGCACTTACTGCATGTAGGGTGTAAGGTGAACATACACGTAACAGTGACTACATCATACATTGTTCTCGTCTATCACGAAAAAAAGTGGGGATAGCCTGTCATTCAAAGGTACCCTCACATCTTTTACCAAAATGGAGAATGTAGGGCTGTTATCAAATATCTGAGGTTAAACAAATACCCTCCAAAGGAAATTCGTGGGGGTATGTGACAAACATTAGGTGACTCTGCTCCTTCACATAGCACCATTAAACATTTGTGTGCTGAATTTAAACGGGGTAGAGTAAGCACAAAAGACGAGCCCCGTCCTTGTTGTCCTTCTGATGTCACCACAGGTGAAAACATTGAGGCTGTTCTTGACACAATAATGCAAGACAGGCGAGTGACACTGATACTCACCTCATCTGTTGAAGGAATTATACATGAACATTTACATATGAAAAAGGACCAAAAGCGAAAACGTGTCATAGTCAGTCAGCAACTTCGTGACAAGTATCGCGCAGACCCAGAATCATTTTCGCTCATGTCGTTACTCAAGATGAAACCTGGGTTCATCATTTTTAATCCTGAGACAAAAAGCCAAAGCAAGCAATGCATGGAAACACAGCACATCACCCACCCCTAAAAAGTTCATATCTTGTTCCTCTAGTCGGAAGGTCGCGCCATCCGTTTTCTGGGACTCTAAGGGTGTAATAATGATTGATTCTTTAAAGGCACTAGTGCAGGCTTTTACGGTTTAAATTGGCTATTTTAAGGTTTACGAGGACTTATGCATTCACTTAAACTTTCTATCGATGCAATGAAATACTAAACATTCTTTACAATTTACCTGCAATCAACAATGAAAACGTTAAGACAGCCGCTGTTGGCTTGGACATATAAAAATCTATGGTTAGCTGTGCACAAAACGGATGAAATATTGACACTTGGAAACGGCTGAACTAGTATTGTGTGCAGCTATTGAATTAACCTAAACTCTGAACTGAGAACAAATCATGAAATATGTTTTATGAAAGCAATGTTGTAAATTAACCTATTTAATAACACAGTATTAGCATTGTTATTAGATTGACCATAGTGGCTGCCGTTTCCGCTTTTCTGTTTATGAGCAAATTTTAATATTTCCAAAATCGTAGTTCATGCGGATTTAATGTAACATAACATTTAATACTTCCGGCCTTTAAGAATCCACTTTACTACCTGAATACGTAAATATTTGTTAAATAGTGAGTAATATCGAGAGATATGCAGTATATGTGCATTTGTTGTGTTTACGAAATATGTGCGTTTAAATAAAGGTTGTACAATCAATGGCACTTATTATGCACATGAACTACGACAATTACAAGAAAAAATAAAGAGAAACGAAGGGATAAACTGTGCGAAGGTGTGTGGCTGTTGCAGGACAATGCTTTCGTTCACACCGCCCAAATTGCAGTCAGTGCAGCACAGGATTGTGGGTTCAGGATTGTCCCCCACCCTGCCTATTCTCCAGACCTAGCCCCCTCAGACTTCTTCCTCTTCCCTCGACTGAAAACAGAGCTCCGTGGCCAAAGGTTTAAGACTGACGATTACGTCATTGCTGCAGTAGAGGAGTTTTTGGGGTCTCGTGATAAGAAGTGGTTTTCAGAGTGTTTGCAGATGTTACAAAAACGCTGGAGTAAATGCATTGAGGTCAAGGGTGATTATGTCGAAAAATAAGTCATAAACATTTGAATGTTTCTTTGGTTTTGATGGTCAGGCCAGACATTTTTGGGACATAAAGTTTAAATAAGCTGAAAGAGAACCTAGACTATATCAAGGGCTCATATTTTATACACAGACATGGAGCAGGACCAGAATGAGACAGAATACCTGGTTTGCCAAGAATATCGTATTATAGTGCTTCCCTGCTGAGTAAAATTTGACCCCAACTGTCATCTCGAACTCCCACTCTCTGCAGACTTCACCCAGGTCAAGTGTGACTGTTATTTTTGGATAAACTGTTGATAAGGATAATTGACTTGATGATTGAGTACTCTACAGGGTTTGCTAGCTTCTTAGCAAAATTCTGATTTAGCTCATATAGTGTGACGTGAAGCGCACACCCTCAGACAGATCACGTAACATCTCTGTGAGAGAGGATAGATCATTGCTAAGGCTCGTAAGAAAGTATTCTTTCGCTTCCAGTACAACCCTAAAATGCCAATGGCTTCCACACCGTCTGTTACGTCACCAAACTGTCAGAAATCGACCAAAGGCCGCTGGATTGAAGTCCAGAAGAGCAATCAAGCGACCGAAACTCAATAACAACCACAAGCAGTTGCGTCTGCCATGGTGTAGAGAAAGACTTGGATGGAATTTAAGATCATGGCAGAAGGTTCACTGGTCAGACGAAAGCAGGTTCCTACTGCACTCCGTGGATGGCAGGATCAGGGTTTTGAGGCGTCCACGAAACATCATGCCAACAGTACCTTATGGCGGGGGATCTGTGACGGTATGAGGGTGCTTCTCGTTTGACTGCAAACTTGATCTTGTGACCATACGAGGTAACTTGACAGGAGATCGCTACATCCGGGAAGTCCTTGAACCTGTTGTCGTGACATATGTCGACAACCATCCACTTGCAACACGACCTATATTCATGGACGATAATGCTAGACCGCATCATTCACGAACGGTGAGGCAGGTAATCTAGAAAAATTCCCTGACACACCTCTCGTGGCCTGCAACGAGTCCAGATCTTAATCCGCTTGAACATATCTGGGACATTTTGGTCGACTGGTACAACGCAGGGTCCTCCTCCTCAGAACGTGCATGAAATGGAAGTGGCATTACAAGAGGAGAGGCAGCGATTGCCACAAGAGCGATTTAGACGTCTGGCGAGGGGTATGAGCCGAAGACCTCAAGCTGTCATTGAAGTGCATGCTGGAAATTTGCCATACTGACTGTTTTTGTCCCCGAATAATCCTTGAACCAATCCCAGTTATTGTTTCGTTTGATGTATGACCATACTTAAATTGTTTTCTTTTTGCACCAATTTGAACGCCATAATTAAGAGCAAATTTTTATATACCATGGGGTCAGAGAGTGGCCATTATAGTCTTATTCATAGTCAATAGAATGCTTTTCAATTTCATCATTAAGTTTCATGTGATTATACTGTTATCTTCAACAATCACCGAAACTATCATACCCTATTAAAAACAGGTGGGGTGCAACACTTTTTGACTCTTTATATATCCACACTCGTTGGTAAAAGTAAAAATACCCTTGGCAAGCGTCAGATATTTGTCACTTTCATCAACTCGTGTTGATATATTTGATATCAGAAGACACTTGGGTGAGATTCTCTTATAGTAGATATCGCTTGTGTAAGATCAAGTGTTATTACTCGCCCGTGTAAAATACTGCAGTGTAATATTTATATATGACGTCACATTTTTATGTAGTTGTGACGTCACAATGTTAGCACCGCCGTCACAATAGCAGCAAAGTCTCGGATGACTATCGGCAATCATGCTTGATTTATGAGGGCGAGTAATAAACAGAATACTGAACTTCTTACCATATAATACTATTTCTATCAAACTCGTGAATGATTTGACCCCACGATATTTTTGTATCGCTCAGAACACTGAAAACTATGCTATGATTATGTAACAATGTCTTGACGTCATAATGCTGCATCACTGAGAACACGGAAAACTATGCTATGATGCCATAATGCTGATGATGTCACAATGCTATGACCTCACTATTCAAGATGTCCTCTGTGTAAGGAGAGCACAGAGACACTCATGCACATGATGCTGCACTGTACTGCTCTAAAACAAACAAGAGATCGTCGTCTTCCTAGTATCTGTACAATACTTGGATACACACCACCTGATGATACCCTCCTGTAAGTGCTCATTGATGCCAGGGTCTTCTGCTGCACAGTTGCAACAGAAAAACAGAAGAGTGTTGTCATAACAACTATTTCAAAATAGATGCGTATGAGTGTATTGAGAAAAAGCCTGTGATTTGTCTCCATCGAAAGAGATTATATTTACTATCGGAGAAATAGTTCAGCTACTCTCTTATATATATATATTCTCTCTTATGATAATTGACAATTTAGTATATTTATTTAAGTTACTCCTAACGAAGAGAGCCTCTCCTCACAAATGGGAGGAAACTCAAGAACAAGATGTCTAATGGCAGTGTTATGGTTTGAGATTGAGATTTGTCAACTTTAATCAACTCATGTTGATATATTTGATATCAGATGAGATTCTCTATATATCATGTAGCTACTGCTAGCAGGTTGTTATGCTTCACTCTTCACAACTGAGAGCAGTTCTCGGGTGTTGACATTGCAGGAAGTGCAGCTGGGGGAACTCTTCACTGGACGTGCACATGCTGACGGAGGTACGTATGTGGTGAACAATCAAAATCTTTATCGGTTTCTTTTTCTGATGAGTGTTTAGGAAAGTGTCTAAAATAATTCACACAGTACAATTATACCTTTCAGTGACCACGAAACCTTACAGATCTATTAGACCAATGTGTACAGGTCGCTTTCAGATATTAATTATTTGATTTTGAATTTCTAATGAAAATCACATTTCATGATATATAAACGTGGCCGTGGGGCATTATAGTATTCATGGTTGCAATTAAGTAGTTCATGCTAGAAGTATATAGCATCTAGCATATGAACAAATCTCGTATGCATTGACTATAGTAAAAATAGTTACAAGATGAACATGTGACAGTGTATTCTATGTTGTACACGAGAGGGTGACGTCTTACTCAAAACTAAAACCGTTCGTAGAGAGCCATTTGAAAAATATAGGTGTACTTGAAAAAGTACATATCATCAAGCGTCCAGGCTGACCTCATTTTTGTAATAGAAATGAAGTTGAAGTGGTCATGTCATTAATCATTGACACGGCAACTTCTTGTTATGATATCATAACACTCACTGTCAGCTTTGCTTTTAGGGGTGTCAAAGGTAAATGTTAGATATCAAATTGACATGCCGTAATAGACATATAAGTCCCGTAATTGTTTGGGCGCAGAGGTTAATTTACATATTAGTTAGAGAATTTAGACTGATACAATGCTGACTTCAAATAGTTAAAACTATTCAAATGCTGCCTCTTATAATAATGTTTTCATTGTATCTTTTAAGATTAGCCCTAACCAGTTGATATAACCCTTACTCAGGTCAATGTCAAACTAGTGTTATAATAATAATTCGGAAAATCCTACATTTGCTGGCACTATGATTTTAAGTTAAGTATTGTTTTCAATGTGCGATCCATGTGCTGGTGTGTGCTGCAGGTGGTGTGCAGCCTGTCTGTGAGTGTCTTCCACACATGCGCTCTGCTGCTGTCTCTAGACTTGTACCCTGCCCAGCTAGACATTCTCCTCGTCTCCGTCCTCGTCCTCTCTCTCACTCTCTGGCTCATCACGGCGCTCACCGGGCGCCTACAGACCTCTCACCATCACATTCAGGTTGTGTCTAACTCTTAGCAACTTTACCTATCCCCTATGAAATAGTACACAAAAGAAAGAACAAGGAACATTGCTTCTATATCTTTTGGAATTTTGTTGACAGTTATTTCATTTTGCTTCTATTGATGTATTTTTGAGGCAGGGGGAGACCCTACTGTCTGAAGAACTGTGTAAGAAGAAAGACTAAGCGTTTATGTCGTCTGGTCTATCAGCAGGTGGAGGAGAGGGAGATAGCAGAGGTGCCTCAAGTCAAGCCGCAGCAGCGCATCAAACGCAACCAGGTTGGCGAATACCTCACCTCCCAAGAGACTCAGCGCCGCATCGCACAGACTGCCTTTTAGTAAACATTTCTATTGCTATAACTTTTGTTCTCATTTCTCTTGCGTTGGAAAATAAACCTGTTACTGTTTAAGCATTTGCCATTCTCGTGATTTAGTTGCAATTTCAACAAATGTCGGACAGTGCTGAAACTATTCCAAAAGTATCGATTTTTAAATTAAATGTATTTTGTTAAATTCAATATTTGTCATTTAGTATGAATAAATTCAGTCATATGTGTTTGACTAAGTCTAGAGAGTCAGGCGATTACTTCACCTGCTTAGAACAGTCAGTTCCTGAGGGTTTAAAGTGAAAACAAAATCCTACGGCGAACGTTCTTTTAAATATCAAGGAGCTCTAATATGAAACCAACTTTCTTCACGTCGTAGACGACCACTTACTAAAGCTTTCTTCAATACATACTCTTAAAACACTCCCTTTTCAGCGAACCTTTAATGACACCTAGAATCAACCCTGCTGTTCTATATCCTGTGCACCATCTTCTTCTCTTGCTATGTATCTTCTTTGTGTTTGTATATATCCATTTTTCTGTATCTGCTACTTATTCATTTCTAATTTGTTAAATGCCTATTGCTCAATTTATGATATCAGGCGCTATAAATACTCATTATCGTTATTATGTTGCCCACAACTAAAACTCTACAGCTTCAGGACGAAGTTGTATAACTGTATTCAGGGGAGGGTCAGAAAAAAATATACAGCCACCAGGGGAAGGTCAGAAAAAAATATACAGCCACCAGGGGAAGGTCAGAAAAAAATATACAGCCACCAGGGGAAGGTCAGAAAAAAATACGAAAGGTCTGGGAGGGTCATTTTAAAATAGTTATAAAACCATCTTTCTTTAGGAATTGAAAGAGGGGGGGGTCAAACTAGTTTATATTCTTAAAACATTATGCCTTTTAAAAAATCACCATGAATGCATTCTATGCCTTATTCATTGTTCTTTATACTTATAGAACAAAAAGTAGAAAAGTTGTTCTGTTGGATTGAGAGTTTATACAAGTAGTTAATATATAAATGGCGTTTGCTAATGTTTGCATTATTTTTATAAAACATAGATGCATATTTGATACTTAATAGACTCATACAGTTAAAACAGGTAGTCAAAAAACTAATATTTTCATGATTCTATTAATCTTTCTCAATGATACAAATGTTTGAAACCTTAAAGAGCCACTCCGTGATTTTCATATCATATTATTTACCTTTGATACGAACCTAAATGTCATATGTGGTGATATAATATCAAAACATCGTAACTTTTTATGTCCAAAAGACATATATATGACAAATACTGGTTTTCCATGAAAATCTAAAAACAGCATTATAAATGCACAGAGGTGTAGATATCACGTCGAATATACATGGATACTAGTTATTTAACCTAACAAACACTATTAGCTCCTAACTGGCCTCCTCGCTGTTTTAGATAAGTCTCAAAAATTACGTTTGACTATTTGATGCGCGCCACTGTCCGGTTTTCGATCACAATTGCAAAGTTCTGCCTTCATATTGTCACTGTAAAAAACCAACAAGCTTTAAAGTGTGTCTTTTTGGTAACAGTCGATACTTTGTGATCAAATAACACCATTGATTAAGTTTGGCATAGAGACTCCAACAACTCATGGAGTGGCTCTTTAAAATAGCCTTACTTTTAAAAGATATCTTAATGAATATTTAGATAAATAAATTCCAATTCTGATATTTAAAAAATTTGGAACATTTGCTATAATCATGCCTCAGCTTCCATACTTCATGTTTTTTGTTCCCCTCAAAGCTCAAATATTAATTGTTTAAATATTATGTAACATGTAACATGTAATTTCTGTTATTCCTACATGTGCCTTTATCATACTTATGTAATGTATACGTATCTTCAAAATTCTATAGATTGCTTGTGCTACAACCTGAATGAAGATGTCTAATATTGTTTAAATCAAAGTCAGACACTAATAGTTTAAATCTTATGAAATTTTATAATTTAATCCATGTGATGTGAAGATTTGCCTTTTTAAATTTTTTGGTACTTTACCCTCAAAATAATTGTAGATTTTAAACTTTTTGTATGCTTTGAAGAAATCATGCTGTCCAGAGCTTATCTCCCAACCTATAGATGCTAGCATCCAAAGGTGAAACATGTGTCAACCATTGTCCTTTCATGGTTTTATCTATTTATGAATTCATTGTATCAAGTTTTCAGTGGAATGATGTGGGTAAGTTTTTGATGGAATTTTAAATTAGTGCAATATCTTAAGCTCTTTTGATCACTGTTGAAAGTGGGGATATAAGAGTTTGAATTTTTTAATATGAATAAAGAATGAGCCTTTAGGAGTAAAGTTAGAATGCATTCATTCAACTTTGAAAGATAAACTTTACAATATGTTAAGCATATCTATGTAACATACGCAATGGTATTCAAAACCAATTTTGAGATGCAGTTGATGTTCTAAGATGCTGGCTGTAAAACAATTCTAATGAAACTGAATTCCAAACACCATATCAGACATCATGTTTAACCCATCAATGGAAGGGTAAATTTGTTTCTTTTCAATATTCTTTTTAGTTTTATTTTCAATTGAGACACTTCTTCAAAGTAATAAAGAAATAATTTTGATTGTAGAACTGAACATAAATCATAAGCTTTGTAGATATGATTATGGGGAGGGTCATGAAAATAAATACGCTTAATCGGAAGGGCCATGAAGAAAATAACGACGAGTTGGGGAGGGCACATATGCAATCCCAAGAGAAAAAAAAACGCCCCCTGGTTCCAAATGTACAGCAGTAGTCGATATACATAGGCTAGAGGCTTTCTCCAAATACCCTCAGAATCTATGACTATCCTAAGTATGGATAAATTTGAGCATTCGTGATATTAAAATTGTTTTGATACATCTCGTTATACGTAGTAAATAATGACCCGGTGCTGAGCGGTTATTGCGAATAAACTTGTGAGGGCGTAGCCCGAGCCAGGTTTATTGCCATAACGCGAGACAATCAGGTCATTATTTGGCTTACACTCCCGCAGAACATTCCTAAAATAATTTTGAACTAAATTATTCATACACAAGGAATTTATAAACGTTATACTTTTACACTTTTCGGGTTGATGTTTTCTGACCGAACGAGTCCAATAGAATATTTATTTGCATTAGATTTCAAAGCTTAACTAGATCCTTTACATCAGAAATATACAAAACCTACTACCTATTTATATATACAGGGCTGAATCAGTGTAGTTATGACACAACAAAAAGTACCTTAGCTGACATGGATCCTGGTAAGCTCAAGTGGTAGAGGCGTTGCTTGACAACAGAGAGGTCGCCGGGTCACCAATCAAGCATTGCCATAGTTCCGCTAATGACTAGGTTCTTTTATGCGGTAAACTGGTGTCAGCATGTGCGTGCAAGGAGGCTGCTTTCAGACCGTTGTGGAGAGGAAAGCTATAGTCACTATTTAAAAACTTTTATTCCTCGGAACACGGTCAAATTTTTATCTCACTGATAAATCATTATTAATGTGTGGATATTCTATCCATTCATATAGTTTACTGTTATAATGTTTCAAAATAAGTAAAAGTTCAGCGCACTTTGTCATGTCATTTCCAGAAAAAATAACATGGCGGTCATTTCGTGAAATTTTTAGCTAATCAATATCGTTTCAAAACGCAGAATCCATAATGCAGAACGATTAAAACAACAACATTTACGGTTGGCTGCCCACACCTGACCCCTCAAACTGTAATGGAATGTACCAAATATAGACATACACCTGTCTGTTATAGTGATAATGTTGAAGATGAATTGCATTTTTTAATCGAATGTGACTTGCTCTGATCTTACTTAAAATATGTTTGATGTTTTACCTATCTTTGATATAATGGATAAAAAAATTTTTTGTTAATGTTATTAGCTGAAGGTGCCAAAGTTTTAGCTTATATAGTGACAAATATGTTTTTAATCAGTAATCGTGATATGTCGTTCTTACTTTGCTACTTGTCAAATCGGGACACTCGTTGCTGATTCGTAGTTGTAAGTAATTTCGACCTTTTGGAGTCGGAAGATTGTGGACAAAATTATGAACAGTTAAAAAATGCTGCCATGAATTCCCGAGTGTTGACTACGATCTCCCACAAGCGATATCTCCTGTGGAACAGTTTTGGATGATAAATCTCATTTCTTGCCCGTGTAAGATACATCAGTATTATTTATATGGCAATATCAAACTTGTGTAATACCGCTAAACGTATGATGTCACAAAAGTTTTGTTGTGATGTCACAATGTTAGTTCCGCTGTCACAATGACGGCCAAGTCACGGAAATGTCACACTTTCAGCAATTATGCCTACTTTAAGCCCAATTTACACCACGTACGATCTACTACGATCTCTGTACGAAAGTGTCGTGTAGTCATCGTGTTGTTATTGTGTGGTTCCCGTACAGTGATTTGGCTGATCGTGCTATTTGTCCAACACGATTCGTTCAAATCGCAAACATGTTCCTGATTTCAGAAAATCGTGTTGTGGGTGTGTCAATCGTGTAGTAATTGTGTAATGTATGTGTTGTGATTGTGTTGATCGTGCTTCAGCCTTAGGACACAATAACAGCACAACCACAACGCAACCACAACACGATCAATAAATTGTCCCTCTTGCAATCGTACTATTATCGTACTCATGTTAAATTAACCCTGTACAGTGCTAAACTTTAGGACCACGATGACAGCTCGTACAGAACACGGAGTCACATGATTACTGTTTTGATCAGGAAACAATCGTTACACAATATTGGATTTAACTTCAATAATAAGAGCGTTTCCCATGAAAACGTTTCCATCACGTGTGTTACTTTCAGTCAACATGTCAGCACAATCGACATTAAGTTATTGATGGTAAGCGAGGGAGACGAATGAATCCCCACATTACCGCCGACAATTCTCTACCCGTGCATACCGACTGTTTTGTCCATTTGTAGCTCCGTGATTAATTCCTAAACAACCAATGGTCTTATACAAGCTCTTCTTGGGCTTCCAGCAGGTTCCCCTAACGGCAAAATATTGCAACATAGACTTCAATGCAATATTTCAGCCAATGGAAACGCTGCATGCATTGATAACATATTAATCATCCAAAACTGTGTTCCACAGAAGATATTGCTTGTGTAAGATCAAGCGATATCTCCTAGGAGATATCGTTTTGACAGTAGATTTTTAACAATGCCCTGAGTCAAGTTCATGACATCACAATTGTTTAAAGAGGAGACTTAACGCATAATTGTGATTATTACAAATTATTATCTGTAGTCGCTTCACTTATAAGAATCAATAGAGCCAAAAAATGAGAAAATATACGCTTTAATTCGACTACTAGGGGACCTTTTATACCCCTGTTTTGGATAACCGCCTAATGAGACTGGCGAACGCTTAGACAAAATCACCGAAGCATGACTCGAAGACACGCCCAGTGTGTGACGTGCTAGTCGTCAGCTGAAAGTCCAGCCCTTTGATTTTCTCTGCATTTTTAAGCTAATTTAACAGCAAAATTGAGGCAATGGCATGACCGAAAGAATTCCAAAATACGATATGTTACTGCTTCATGATATCAACTTTCCCTCTCAGCCGTCAAATCCATTTTCTTCGGTGATTTATATCAAAAAGGTTTAGAACTTTGTCGGTGAGAGATCCATTACTATTGGATATCACATAGTGTTACAACATGTATTTATCGATATGAAGTTCTAAATTTTCTTGAAAACAATTAAGGTGTAATAAACGGGAGAGAATGTAAAAACTTTTTTAATGTTTATTGTAGAAATAATAACTTTGTTTCACTTCACTTTCATGACAACTTAGTACTTAGTTGATGATTCGTTTGTATTTAACTAACATATATTATATTGTTATCTAGTATAACATCTCACACCGTGTTGCAATATCTCTGTCTTTGAATTTAACAATCAATGACATGAAAACATACCTGGCCCAAGCGTTAGAAACATCCTATGTAATCCAAAGAATGTTGGTACCCGTTATTCACGATGTACTTTTTTAAATGTGTGTCATCGTCCGTAGAAGTGCATGAGCCAAATCTCCTTCTCTTAAATTATTGGTTGAATATATATTCTACAAGTTCATTGGTTCAAAATGACTGGACGCCGTAACAATAAACAAAGTAGCAGTCGAATGCCAAGAGTTACGCCATTATGACAGGACATATATTCCGCTTGGTGGGTCCAAGGCGTTAAAATTCAAAAGGTATAATTAGACCATTATATCAAGAATTGAAATTGAATGCGATAGGATTACGTAACTGCCACCTGTGTGTCATAAAAAATAGGACTAGTTAAACCAGTCTGATTGTTGTGACAACATTTGGCAGACGTCGTAATTGATGTAGGCCTACACATGCTATGGGATAGTGCGCATAGCATCATATTTAAACACTGTCTTTCGCATGGAACTATAAAAATAATTAAAGATATATTTAATATCAATTCATCGGAGGTTTGAGTTGCTTGGATGACTTTAGATATGTTAAACAGTTGTTAAAGACAGTGAGATTTCCTGTTGTTTTTTCATTAAGGAGGTTATACTTCCGCCGACTAGCACGTCACGCGGTATGACAAGCGGCAGGACACGCCTCAGTGACCACGGGCCAGTTCAGTTCTGTTCACTGGTGCTAATTAGCTGGTGATTCGAAAAAGCCGTATTAAAGTTGTTTATCGGCCGATTTCGAAAATTTAGTTAAAAGTTACTGGCAAATTGGAATACATATCTCATGAATGATGAAAGTTACCATGGGTCATTTCAGTCGATCTTTAAGATCTTCATGCTATTATGCAGATTATGTGCATAGGACTTATCAAATTTATGTATAATTTCCATACGCAATCATACGAAAATTCAATAAGTAAATAGAAATCAACTCCCGAACACATTAGACAAAAAATAGTGATTTTACTGGTAAATGTAAAATAATGTTTGCTTTGGTTTGTTCTCTGTAAGAATTAATCGCCGATGTGCTTGTTGTCAATATGCAATTAAACTGAATCATTATGAACAAATCAGGTAATGATAACAATTGGGATACTTAAATATCGCGCTGGACACGACATTGCTCTCTCAGGCCAATTGTAAAGTATTTTCCACAGACTCACGTTTTTGGAATGATAACAATTAAAGACCTAATCGCAAGTGGTAATTTGGGCGCTCAATATTCCTATAGATCAAGGCAATGTTATGATCACTTAGTATGATATAAATAGTAAAAATGGAAGGAAGTTTGGTATTCAATTTTTTTTATTAAACTCGTTAATGATTTGTATCAAACTCGCTTTCGCTTCAATTTAGATTTTTCAATTATTTGCCTTATCTTGTGTTTTGTGTATATGAAGCAAGAATTGATTTAGATTAAAAAATAACTTTTTTATCCAAATTCAAGAAGTCATTCAACACCATTTGATGACATAAGTAAAAGTTCGTGGTATTTGAGCCAGTAAATTCAAATCTGAGTGTTGAATGTCATGTTCAGCATGTTACATCAAGAACTAGTAAACGCTGTTTAATGCATTTTGTATCAAACAATAACAAACAAGTTAAATTTTAACAACTGGTCAGTCTCAGATGATGACATGAGGTCGAGGTAATCTAAATAGACTGGTGTTTGTGTAGCCTACTCCACTGAAGTCGACTACCAAATTAAGTTGAAAATGATGTCAAGGACACCAAAATAAACTGAGTTGTTCTTGCAATTTTCTTCAAGAAAGTTCTGCCCGATGAAGTCAATGATCTGCTGTCTCAATGCATCGGAAATTCTCCTTCGTGAAAAAAAGTGATAATAAAGTCAATACCGATCCTTTAGTACCAAATGCTTGTGGTTTTTGAAACTTGTGCAACACATGGGTCTCGAGATTTGCAATTGACTGCGAGATTTGCATTTGACTGCGGCGTTCATGAGATACATTTTTCAATTACTAGTACCTTATTTTATCACCAATATACACCACTCTTTGATTTGCCATCATGAGGATTTCCGGAACAACCAACAACATTACAAGCCCCGTCTGTATAAATGGTTCCAAAGTTGAGATTGTAGATGAATACAAGAAAATACCCCCGCAGACCGTCCGATTTATTTTCCCTCTAGTCTGAATAAATATTATTCTGGATAACCTGATTTATTAAAAGTTACTGTAATAGTTTAAGAGTAAACGTGTCCCCATTGGAACAACCGATCTGTTAATTGCTACAAGTCAAATTGCGCATTCAAGGGCCATAACTTTGTGAAAAATAATATTTTATAAATGGCTTTCGAACTCGATCAAGAGCATCAACAGGTGTGTCGAAAACCAAAATTTCATTCACTTAAGTGTGAAACTGTCTGAGAAAACTTGTCCCCATTGAAGCATCAGACCTGTTAAAAGCTCCAAGTCCAATTTCAGAAGCAAGGGGCCATAACTCTTTAAAAAATAAAATTTTGGAAATGGCTTTCAAACTCGATCAAGATTATTATCAGGTGTATCCTTAACAAAACTTTCACTCCTCTAGATGTAATAGTTTCTGAAAAAATCTGTCCCCATTGTGCACCATTTAACCAAGTCCAAAAAATGACGTTTCCATGGAAACGACAACAAAAATGAATTCCAGAAAATTCAAAAGCGGTCCAAACTGTAGACAAGGTTATAGTTAACAAGTGTGCAAAGTTTGGTTGAACTAGACTTAACGGTTTTTGAGTAAATTGACCTGACGGACAGACAGACGGAATGACGGCTATATACTGGTTTCAACATATACTGTTAATTCAGCTTTTTTTTGATAGGGAGGGAGAGGGGTGCTTAACTTTTTTTGCAGTGCTTAATTAATGATGCCAACCTAGCTTAAATAAAGTATAATTTCCAACCAACATAGCCCATTTTCTACCCCTCTGCCTCAGTTTTGTGATACATCTTTAATATGTTGTGCTATGGGCATGAAATTGGGCTTAATTGACAGTTGATGAACATATCTATATGTATATATATATCTTTAACATATCTATTTAACAGTTAGGTTTACAACATAGCCCTAAATAGGGTCAACCAACTTAAATGTGCCCTTGCTAGATCCTTACTTTTTAGTGTAGGACAATGAAATTTCTCCAACCCACAAAGAAGATATTATAAACAATCTAGATACCTAGCATCAATGGTGTTCAGATAAAGGAAGAACAAAATTTAGCTCCTGGCTTTGTAGCTCATCAGGCTATCTATAATTCATTTTATGCAAGGTCACACAGGATCACAATATGAGCTGCCAAGGATCACCAAATCCATTCATTGAAATCCTCGTCAGTATCCTACTCTGTACATAAGATTTTAGCTTTAAAGGCCTCTTGCTTCTTTATCAGAAGATAACAAAAGGTTTTTTGGGCATGTTCCCTATGGTCCTTGTTAGGGGTCACAGAGTCACAAATCCATAAATTATAATCCCCATCAGCTCAGGAGTCTGTACATAAGATTAAGGTTTTCTAGTCCCCTTGTTTCTTCTCGAGAACCTGAAAATAGGTTCTTAGGGTGTGGCCTCTGTGGCCCTTATAAGGGGTCAAAGTATCAACAAATCTATAAATTAGAAACTTCATTAGTCAAGGGGTCTATATACAGGATTTCAGATTCCCTGAGTCAGTGGTTCTAGAAAAGAAGATGAAATCGTTAAAAACCTACAGATTGAAGGACAGAGGCCTGATGCTGAAACAACATGCAATAAGCCTATTGGGCCTTTCAGGCCAGATCTTAAAATAAAGCAATTGGCTTTGTAGTTTTGATAAGGCTATCTATAATATTTTTATAAATGGTCAAAGCGTCACCAAATCCATTATCATTATCCTCATCAGCATAGGACTCCCAAGATATTAGATTTTGAGGCCCTTGGCTTCTGGAGAAGAAGATGAAAATAGGTTTTTAAGGTGTGTCTCCTATTAGCTAGAAGACATGCCATGCCACAAGATTTAACAGCTAACATATTAAGAGGATGGACACCTAGTCATACTCATATTTGAGGGGGTCAAGACCACATCTACAAACTTCAGTTATTCTGAAACCTTCTAGTTTCACACACCAACTGGTTTTTGTTTTGGTAAATCACACTTAAGTTTGCAATTTACATTTACAAATTGCATGCACAACTGGTTTCCAGGGAAGAGTGAAGAACTTTGATCACCGAGGAGCAGCTTGAGGACCCTAAATACTTTCCATAAGGCAATCCTAGTGCCATTGTTTTCACAACTATGGTGCAATGATATTTCCCTCTCTTGAGATATGAAACTTTTCAGTCATTTCTGTTGTAAAAACGTTATGTTATGCTTGTTTGGTATTCATCTCTATGACTTTCAACATACTTCACACAATACAGTAATTTTTTTTCGCATTTCAATATTTCAAAACACTTTTGTTATAGATATTTTGTTTTATTACAAAATATGCTAACGCAAAAGAGCATTAGCGACATTTACAACTTACAAAATTTGATAACAATTAGCATTCAACAGTCTAGGTTCCCAGAGGAGCTAGGTTATGAGCCTGGTGGGCACATGTCCAGGAAACGTAGTATCAACAAGGTGCCAGTCCCTTAGTGCTGATAACACAAGTTGGTGGCATCCTGCACGGCTCATCCAACATTTCAGTGATGTATGTACCAGCTGTGAGACAACAGACAGAGAGGGAAGGAAGTAAGTCTACACTTGTAGTTGTCAGTCTGTCAATCTGTCTGTCCGTTCGT
The DNA here is from genome assembly GCA_921293015.1 of Phorcus lineatus. Lineage (NCBI taxonomy): Eukaryota > Metazoa > Mollusca > Gastropoda > Trochida > Trochidae > Phorcus > Phorcus lineatus. The sequence goes on along the minus strand of OV121083.1, from coordinate 28,797,147 downwards.
CCTTCAATCTACAGACTGGATTAACAAACCAGTCACACAATACATAGCTAAACTCTTATGTACATATTTACAAATACCTCTATCCATCTCACTATGTTACCTAAATACAGAACAAACTAATCTTACATGTACAATTGTAAATATAATTTACACATATACACATGTCTAATTCATGAAAGAGGACCCAATTTGACTTCATAAATTTGACACTGCAATAAAAAATCTGTAATTAAAACAAACATTTGAGTATTCGATTTTTTAAACTACTAAAACCCTCAATTTCGAGAAAAATCATGAATGGTCAAATATACAAATAAAAATATATATAATAATATGTATATATATATATATATATATATATATAAATCATTAAATCAAGTCAATGCAAAGTTTCCTTGAGATCATGGTATTACGCTTTCTCACCCCTCAAGGGTTACTCTGGTCTTATCTTCCAAGTGGACCTGTTACAGTGTCCTGATATTCCTTTCAGAGAAAATTGGCAATATTCATTTCTAATTGCAACAAAATCCTGAACTGGGGCACCAGTTTATACTTGCGGTGTGCAAGGACAAGTAATGGAAGGATGACAAGAGAAGACATAGGACTTGAGCAACCTTGTGAGGAGAGAATGGGTACTACGTAATGAGTGGTATTAAACGGTGCAGGAATACCTTGACAATGATCATTGGTAACAAACATGTGATGCGGCTTCCACTTCCAAATCAGATTAGCAAATACCCTGACAAGTGAGAGGTGTCCAACACGGTATAACAAGAGATTTTTACATCCAAATCTTGACATTAAAGTACCTAGCTAAACAGTCTACAAGATACAGTTTTAAATTGTGATTGGTCAGACAAAAAAAAGTAACAACGAAAGTGATCACCTGAACTTTGAATTAAAAGGTTTAGTTTCGAACTACTTCAAGTTTTGTTTATCATCAAGTTTCGATTTTTGCTTACTATTCTCACAGACTTTGGTAATCTTTTCACTTAAGGATGTTCGCTCCTCACCTGCAGCTCATGACCAAACTGTCAACTTACAAGTCACAGTTACAACACTCAAAAAACCTTAAATCATAATGTTCTTGTATCAGAAACGAATGTAAAGTGGTAATTTCTCAATTTTGATGATTTCTGATAAAATATTCATCAAAATTAACAAACGTAGTATTTTTATTTTGAAATAATTTACAATTGTGCTGACTCAGCAATTTTCAATTGTAACTATCATTTGAGCAAGTTCTATTAACAGTTTTTCTTAGAAAGTAGATGTTGAATGAATATGATTTATATGTATGCGTTCAGGTAGATTTTGAGATAATGAGTGGCAGAAAGCATGTTTTAAGTACAAAAATAGCTTGAATGTTGATAATTTAATTGAAATGTTTCAATACATGTTGTGCCGTAGCGGCTAAAAACCTACACTACCATAGATATTTTAGAAGTCATATGTAAGTTAGAAAAAAAGTTTAATACTTTAAACTTGAGGAACGGACATCCTTAAAGCAATATTTGTTTTGGCTGTTTGGGTGTATAGAGGGAATATACAATCAGTTACATTGTGCATTTGGACCAAGCCTGTTGATGACAATTGATGTGACTGCACCAAGCTTTGTTATAGCTAACTAATTTCTCCAGTGCAGATTGAGTCAGAAGAAGAAGAGTGACAGTTAGGGAAAGAAATGAAATTCTAAGACATGAATATTCATAACTACAGAAGTCAAATCGGCATTATGAAAAGTAGCCAGTTGGCACCTTGACAAGAACTTGGATCTTGTCCATCACTTACTAAAGTCACAAAAAATAGAGCCATGGGCTCTGTAGCTCATCAGACTTTTGATAGAAATAGGTGTTTGGGTTTAGACCATGGGGTCATGGGCAGTGTAGGAACGATAGCTTGTCCCAACATCCGAGACGGGTAACTTTGGTTGAGGACGGGCTGTAAAATTATTTAGTCCGTCCTTGTGTCGGGCCAATTTTGTCTAACCATAAATGCATTTATATCTAATAACCCCGAGAGAAAAAATAAACAAAAGTAAATAGCCACATAAATTACGGACTAAAGGGCACTTAGCAGGTTTTGTTCATTAATAATTCAATTACAGCAAAACTATAATATTTTTTTTCAAATCATGCTCTCTTGGATAAGAAAATTCAGATATAAGTAAATCAAATCAAGTGACAAACGTGTGTGACCCCTGTGACCCCATTTGGGGTCATGGGGTCACCAAACCTACAATTTAGAATCCCCGTTGGCCAAGGAGTCTACACACACCTTTTCAGCTCTCTAGACCTTTCGGAACTAGGGAAAAAGATGAAATTAGGTTTCTTAGGTTTTGACCCCTGTGACCCCATTTGGGGTCATGGGGTCACCAAACCTACAATTTAGAATCCCCGTTGGCCAAGGAGTCTACACACACCTTTTCAGCTCTCTAGACCTTTTGGAACTGGAGAAGAAGATGAAAGTAGGATTTTAAGGTTTTGACCCCTGTGACCCCATTTGGGGTCATGGGGTCACCAAACCTACAATTTAGAATCTCCAGTGCCCAAGGAGTCTACACACAACTATTCAACTCTCTGGACCTTTTGGAACTGGAGAAGAAGATGAAAATAGGTTTTTCATGTTGTGACCCCTCTGACCTCATTTGGGGTCATGGGGTCACAAAATCTACAATTTAGAATCCCCATTTGCCAAGGAGTATGCACATAAAATTTCAGCTCTCTAGAGTCATTGGTTCTGGAGAAGAAGTCGAAAAAGTGAAAAGTTTACGGATGGACGGACGCCGGACGCCATGCCCTGCCATAAGCCCATCGGGTCTTTCAGACCTGATGAGCTAAAAATTAAGATGTAAAAATGCAGATTAAATTGGGATCAAATTTAAAGCTTGTTTCTTTGTTAATATGTAAAGAATAATTATATGAACATTAAATTTGTTAAAGCTTAACAAAATCTTTGGAATCAAAATTCAAAACAACTAGAGATATCATCAACAGATCTTGAAATGAGTGACAGAGTGAACTGTGTCACAAACAGTACTGGCATCTTGTCTGCTGATCCTTTAGAATGACCAAAACTATTGTAACAAACATCAATATGGTCATTTGAAACACCTTGAACAGATCTTTGGAAGTAAAGCATGGTTAGCACAATGACAGCAAGAACAGACCACTCAACACAAGGAAACAGACAGAGGTAACATGTGCCATGGAAGACCGCTACACAACAAAGCCTTGTAAATAGCACTGAACTGCTCACTAGACAATATCAACATGTACAACAAGTGGCAACTGGCTCATTGGTTTGCTGCAGCACTTTGACAGTGCCAGGAGCCTGCAACTATATACAAGAGTGAGAGACTGCTGTTCAGTGGCTCCGTCCGTCAGTCGATCAGTCACTTATGCGGGCCGGGAGGGAGCGTCACATGCCTAGTCACCTAGTCGCCCTGCTCTCATGCTATCTGTCAGTCAATGTGGTTTAGATAATGTCTCATCCTGCAGAGGGACAGAGTCCTCTAAATGAGGGGGCAGGACATGTTGTCACAAACATACCCTAATGAGGTATTCAAATACTTGTCACTAAATGCCATCTTCATTTTGAACAAAAGTTGACACCAACACGAACATGTTGGGTGTACAAAGTTTGGTCCAAACACTGCCATTTTGACATACACCCGCTTCTGAAGTAATCTGGCCATTAGTGTTTGTGCCAGTAGGCTGGTGAAGAGTCTGTGTTTTGCTCCAGGTGTTTGTCAGTTGATTAGCCAGCTCACAGGGGTAGGATATGAAACGTAGCACTTAATAATATCACCACATCCAAGATAAAACAATTGGAAATGCACACAGCCAATGAATTGTAATTGTCTTCCCTCCTCCCTGGAGCAGCACAGCTCCATTATTACAGCCAGGTTAGCAGCATCACTGTAACTTCCACTTGGCCATAGTCTGTCTGTTCATGTTTACTGCTTACCAAGTGTGGAATCCCTGAGAAGTTGACTACTGAACACTGCAGCCTGCCATCCTGCCTGCAAGTCCTTCAGTCTGCGCCTGTACAGAGGAGCCTGGAGATCTAGTGTGTGTCCACCATATGAACCTGTACGTTGGCTATAACACTGTGAGGGGCAGATGCCTCTGGTATGACTGTGGTTGGTCCTAGTATGGACTCTGAGGGCAGGACAGTTTGCTCAGGTATAGGCATGTACGTGGAAAGCCTAGTCTGCGGGGGAGTAGGACTGCGGCTGCGTCTGCTTGTGCTAGGTGGAGGTGGCAGCATAGGAGTCTTGCTGATTCCATGTGGCTTGTAGCGGTCCTTCCCAATCAGAAGTGGCTCCAGACAAGGTAGGCTGGCGTGCTCGCTATCCTCGTGTGGGGTCATTGTGCTGTAACCATGGTCACTGTCTCCACCTGCTGGCCTTCGGTAGGAGGTGTTCACTCGGTAGGGAGAGATGCTTGCTGGGTTCTCAAACGATGCTAATACAAAGTTTGTGTGGCCTGAAAATTGTAATTATTAAATTAGTAAGCTTTTAAACTTTTTCATACAATCCATATAGCATTACTTTTCTGGAGATATAGAAACTTATTGCCAGGTGTTCTTCCGTGTCATGAATAATATATATTAGGAATAAAAAATACCAGTTTTACTCCTAATATATGATAATAATGATAAGGAAACAAATTGATAATAATCTCTATAGCATATAGGTTTGAAAGGCAAATGTGATTCCTTTAGAGTTGGAGATGTCAGCTGAATTTTGTGCAGTAATTTCATTCACTATACAACTAGGTGAAAGTCACTATGACAACTTTATATGGTTGTCAAGTGCCTGCAAATATTCCATTGGTATACCTTTTCAAAACGTCTACTTACAATCCGTAAATATTTAATCCCTGATACATCCCCTTCATTAGCAAGTATAAGTTTGTTCATGATTCTCCAATAATTTGAACAATCTAAGAAATCCTTTGTCACTTTCATTACTCTACTACATACTTAAGGATGCATTGTCACTTTTTTTATTTGTCTTAAAGTATTTATTTAATACTGTGTATCCAAACATAAAATATGGTAGGAAAATCATTCAACAATTTCCAGATAACAAAAACTTAATTTAAATCAAGGCTTAGTTCCTAGTTATCATTGTTATTTGTGAAGATTATCACACTTCCTTGTTTATGGTGATGAGGTCTTATAAAGGCAGTCATAATCTTCTTTTGACAGTCTAGTTTGTCAAACTCAGAAAAAAACAAGAAAAATTTATCTAGAATCTGAATGAGTGATACATTGTTTAATGCCGCTTTGGCAATATTTCAGCCATTAGTGGCGATCTAGAATCTAAGTAAGTGTTGAGCAAGAAAGGTTTAGAAGACACAATCTGCAGTAATATATGGAAATATAAATAAAACGCTTTTTGGCTATCACAATGACACATGACATCAAGTTTGCAGAAAGCTTATGTGGGGAATATGAGATGGAGATCCTACCCGCCCCAGCCTCCTCGGTGGGTTCTGGCTCGTCGGCCTCGTTGTAGTAGTGCGACATGCGGTTCTGGGTGTCCGGCAGTGTGCTGATGTAGTGGTGAGAGTTGCGGTGCACATGGTGCCGGTAGCAGTACACGCCCAGTGCCACTAACAGGAAGCACCCCATAATCCCTCCGGCCACCGGCCCAACAGGTGTGTTCTTTGACTTGCTCGGGTCAAACGCTTGGGCTAATGCTGAAACATGCACAATCAACTTGGGTTAGCTTTTAAATCTTTTGTTATTGACATACTCAAAGCCATTAAAAAACAGTTACCAATCCGTGTCATATTATGTTAACACTTTGCTTGGGTTTTCCCCTGAAGTTATTATTCACCACATGATCTAGGTCAACTTATGGAGTTATGGGTTTGAACCCAAGAACATGTTGGCTGCAAATAGGAGCATGCACATGCAATCCCTGGACTCCTTATTTTTTAAATACAAGTCAACATTCAAACTTCATTGCACAGGAAAAATTTTGCATCCATGAAAGACAACAGGAAGAAGACCAACGGCATGCTGAATGAGGGAGCTTCATAGATGGTGATCGCCCAAAATGTTATGTTTATTTATACACTGTTTCAACGCCACTGGAACAGTAACCTATCTTTAAAAACTGCACTTATCTATTACAAACCGAGCTATATGTCATAGAGTCTTTGATCACAAGAGGTCATGTTTGAAAACAAAGAAAGAAAAGGAACTTGCCACTGATCTCATCGCCGTACGGTGTTGGGGCTCCTATGACCCCTCCAAAGCAGACTCTCTGACTGGCACACTTAGGGGTTGCGAGAGGAGTCTTGCCGTCAGACTCCAGTTGACACCATTCACAGTCTAGGACTCCCATGCATTCCCTGCAGCCAAAACAAATATCATCAACTCTCCTCATAAGGAATTGGGTATAAGTGACCCACCTGTCTAATGAGGAAATAATCAGCAGGTATTAACTTACTGTCAAAGAGGTATAACAATACTTTTCACTGTCTAGGTACAGGCAGTTAATAATCTAGAACAGGTTGCAGGGAAACAACCACAAATCATTGAATTCCCCACATGGCAGAGGTCGGAACCACCTTTGACATATCCTCCACAGAGACCTCTCTTTAATGCACAAGTATTCCCTACTGATTCATTGGCTTCAATTCCGTCATTAGTTCTTCTGTTTCTGTAATAAACTCTGAAATCAGCATAAAGACACAAAACAGACACTGTCAATGCTGTTAATCATGAACATGCTTGACTATGAGGTGTAGTTGACTCACATCTTAGTTTTGCGCTGGGAACAGCGAGGCTGGTAGCACTGCTTGAGGTCGTGGGTGAGGGCTGGGTCGGCAACCACCAGGTGTTCCTCCTCCACGTCGTGGTAGCAGCTCGGGTTGCTGCAACATACACATACACCTTTACCAACCCCAAATCACTTCAAACATCCATCCCCCTTCATGTATCAACTTCATGTATACAATCAACTATTAGCTTAGATATATATACTTTTTTTGACCTCTTATCATTTCAAATGTCTTGAATAGAAGGGATATTGGCAGGAATGTTTTCATCTTGAGAAGCTTTGTGGTTTTACCCATTGACAAGAACAGTTTTAGTGTGTGAAGTGGTGAAATTACTCACATGTCCTCGAGATCAAGGAGCTGGCCGGTACAAAGGTTCATCTCGAGGGGGCACTCACAGGGGCACTCGCACTCATTCTGCTCCATGCGGTTACAGTTAAGACACAGTCGGTCTACCATGCTGCATGGACAGAACGCAGTAGCTGTCTCACAGGTATGGTTCACAATTCCCAGGAAGGCGTTGGTTCCAGGGATGTGAGTCATCTGCACATAAGACACAAGCAATTGATACAGATATCCATGGTGACCATACTAAGTTCAGTGCAGCTATAAGGTGAATTAAACAGACAAGATGGCCACGGTGGAGGTAGAGATAATGAGATATTGAGAGTGGAAGGCATACCTGGTAACGAGCGCAATGTTCTCCATGAACCATGTTAGTGAGAACCCCTGTTAGGCTTGTGTTGAACTGAAAAACAGAAGGTTCTTGTTAATGAACAAAAATGTCACACACTTGTAACATCAAAGACATGATAGGGAATTACTGTAAACGTTCATTCAATAAAAGAAATTCACCATTCACAGTGCTATGGGTAAAAAGTTAAATGATATGAATGAATTCCTTGAAATGTTATGAACCATATTCAAATACCCATAAAAGCATGTAAATTGCATTCAAACAATAGCATAGGGTTGTGGTTTGTTGACTTACTTACATTGTAATATCTTTGCACTGTCCTATCATTGTATTTGTTGCACACTTTTTTCTGAACAAAGCCAGTGTGGTACAGGATGTCATTGGCAACCAGCGGTTCCTGCAAGATAAAACACACACAGAGATCAATTGAGAGATGATAACTACAGCTAAGCAATTTGAATTTTGTCCACGGTGATGTCGTAAGGGATCGAGTGTCCCACTGACCTTATGCGTGACGTGCTGCTGCTCCACTGGTCCCTTGCCGTTCGGATCGATGAGTCCTGGGTGAGCCACCAGATATCCCTTGTCCTCCATCAGGAAGCATCTGCCAACACAAAAGTATACACAGCTATAAGACTGGACACACAAACATATACACATCTACAATCACCATATACACAGGTTTTTAACTTTAACTTTCCCCTTTACAGTTGGGTTCAAGAAACACAGGACAAGTAGGGTGAAAGCTGGTCACAGACCTGACTGTAGGCTGCTCACAAGCTGGGATACTCTCCGAGAGCAGTTTGTGGAAGTAACCCAGGGTTATATCCATCCCCATCACTGCCACAACACGGTCTTTCGGGCTGTGAAGGGCTGCAGGTCTGCAACATTCCGTATTAACATTGAAGGATGGTTTTATCTTATCTAAGCATAACTCGGTGTAATATTTCTAAATTACTAAACAATTGAATAGAAAATACAAAATTCTTATTATGAAACCAGGGTTGCCACTATACTAATGGTAACCTGATAAAACAGATTTCCAACGTAACTCTGATAAACATGTGAACACTTACTTTCCCTCGAAGATGGTGTGGCTAATGGTGACAATGTATCCAGCCCCACCCACGTCTAAGTAAGGAGCTGTTAGAGTCACATGGCCAGGGAACTCCATTGCTCGTGTGTACCTGCAGAGTAGACGCACACAATTATTTTACCTTCTGATAACTAACTATCATATCATATCATATCATATCCAGCTAGTAACTTTCCATGCATGGATTAGGGAATTGGGAATTCTGTAGGACACTTGGAGTATCTGTTTTCATTTTCTAAATTTACAATTGTCAAGAAACAAGATTTTCAGATAGGTTTGATCAAAGATTTGATGGTATTTACAGGGCAGGATCATTAATCCCTCTAAGGGCGTATAATTATCAGAGCAACCTTGTAACTCACCAGGACCTCTTAGTTGGATCAAACGTTTTGTCCAGAAGAGTGCCCGGAAACGTCCGGAATACACCACTTGGCGTAGCCACATACCTGCAACATCATACTTTGTATAACATGCTGGCAAAAAAAAACAACAGATAAACAAATATCCAGGTATGTAAGTCAGCCTGATCGATAGAGTTAGAGCCATTGGCTCTGTAGCTCATCTGTCATCTCATGCTTATCTGTCTGTTTCAGTCTCAGATGATGACATCTAAGCTTAAAGAAGTGACAAAAAAATCTTCGATCTGCTAGTCAAGTTATATCTATTCAAGATTTTAGTATTTTAGTGCTTTTGTTCACTGGGTAAGAAATATTTTATAAGCAGCCATCTAGTTGACTTGCACAGTGACTCAATACCTAACATCAATTTTACATTCCCATCCTATTCTGGCTTACAAATTGGTTGGCAGGACAGAAAGAACAAAATTTTAACATCAGGTACATTTAAACTTTTGGGGGGGCAGCAGTTGTAAATGTGAAAAGTTTACAGATGCCGCTGGATAACAGACCATGAAACATGCTAATCTCTCAGCAGAGGCCTGCTGAAGCTCTTTATTGAACTCTTATTATTAGATGGTTTTTACAGATTTACAGTATTTTCTATTCTGTATTTAAAGATAACACTATGTGAGTAGGAACCTACTGACTACCAGGTCCTGTGTTCAATGAGAGAGCGAGACTAAATAGATATACCTCCTGATGATGTAGTCCTTAAGTCTGCTGGTGGAGTAGCGGCGAATCCACTCGGAGTTGATCCTGCTCGTGGCCGCGACGTCATTGCGCACTACGTCTTTGAGCCCTGGGTTGATAATGAGGCGTGTGTCATCCTTCAGGTAGGCTAGGTAGCGCTGCACTGCTCGCTTGTTCTCCAGCTGACTCACATGCTCAAAAGGGTTTTTGAAGCTGCTCGGGGCCATGAACACTGTACTTATATCTGTAATCAAAGCTCAAGCCTAATAATAACGACCTTAATTTACATGATTAGATGCAGAGATAATAGAAGTCAGAGATGACTTGTTCCATCAGTTCCAATTGAATCATAATAAGTATCTGAAATCATCCTTTACAAGATCGCTAATAAAACGTTGTCCAACGTTGTAAACATGTCCAACTGCAATGAATGGACTATTAGGCCTTATGTTGTAGATCCCGGAATATTCCAGAATGGACTTGGTTTCCCCTGCATGATTTGATCATGTCTATCATACTGAAAATAAGCTTAACAATCACTCAATTTCCCCCTCATATTTATGATCTGCTTAACATATTTGGACACATTTTATAACACAAGAAAGAGAAAATTGGTGTCTTTATTCCCATAAACAATTTGTACATGCGCAATAATAAATAAAGACACAGCAAGCGCTGCACAAAAGATTGATTCCTCTATTCAAATCATGTGAACTGAACGGCGTTTTTGACATATGCCTATCTTTCGCTCATTTCTTCTCAACAGATAGGCGCATTTTGAAATTGATTACATCATGAATAAGAGGTATAATTGTCTTCTATTTGATACACAATTTGTATATGGGCAATATAAATAAAGATACAGCAAGTGCCACTAAAAGGTGAATTTTGTTTATTCTTTAGTTTTTAACCATTTTTCTTCACACTTTATAAAACAAACTCCTTCGCACATCATAAAATTTTACTTATCACAATAAAGAAAAAAAGGACTGCAGGGCACATTATCAACATTTTCATACTAGATATAGAGATATGATAGTCTTCAATTCTATAGGAAATTTGCAAATGACAATAAAGGAATGGTAAGTGATGTTGTGGTTATCAACATGTTTTCAAATACCTCAGGGTACCATGACACTATATATATTCCAAACCAAGTGGTATATATCATTGTAACGAAGACTTAAGTATCTTCATTTCCATGTATAATTTGCATATATTCGCTGCAAAGCAAAACATGTTGAAAAAATAAGAATTTAGGATTTATAATTTCCCAAAATGAAGACCATCTTTAGATTGTAATACATATCACTCTACGTTGGATAATAAAACAATTCAAAGTGTCAGGCAATTATTGTCCATTTGTATATGGGATTAGCAAAGTAGTTTTGTATAAACCGATCAGTTAGGTACCGAACTGGTCATCAAAACGCACAATATGTTGTAAAAACAGTCACGTTTGCGGCGTTAGAAAATTCAGCAACTGGTGCCAATTAACAGTTGGGGCAAAAACAGTCGTTATAATATTCAGCAACTTAAGGGCTAAAAGTTCAGCCGTTTTCTACATTCCATAATTTTCCCATATTGTGCACAGCTGACCATAGTTTTTTTGTATCTCTAAGCAGACTTAGGCCATCTTTGGTAATTCATTGCATGGATAGAAAGCTAAAATGAGTGCCCATGTCCTCAAGTGCCTTACATTTCCCAATTTAACAGAAAGAGTGCTTTGGTGCCTTTTATGACTTAAAAGACTTTAATGCCTTGGTATAATGATTATTTCTTGTTACAGATTCTAATTTGGATTGTATAAAAATACCAAGAAAAAAAGTCAGCTTCTGGTGACTGATGCCACAAACAACTGATCTATAACAAGACAGACGAACCAATACTGAAACCTGTGCTGAGACTTCATCTTACAAGTTTACAAAATTACAGCTGAAATGAAGTCTGCTTATCCTGTGATATACTGAAGACTGAACAAAGGAACGTACCTATGGTGGAGAGCTGCTTCATGTGGAGACACATGTTGTCTGTGGGCAGCAGGTCAATGCGGTGGTAAACCAGGTCAGGCTGACTCGGAACTGAAGCACAAAAAAGTGCTTGTAGTCACAACTATCTATTTTTTCTCAACATGCTATAAAAAGTTACACCTACAAATGAAACTTTTCATTGAGTTTTTTAGATTTCATACAAGAACTATTCAATAGAATGTAAGCAAGTAACCCGAGAGAAGATAGAGAAGAGATTCCATGAGGTACTGACTGTGGATGTTCTTGAGCTGTCGAGTCTCTGTGCGTTCCTCCATCACCTTGATGACCAACACGTAGGGCACGTTCTCCACCTGCACACAGTCCATAAGTATCAGCATTATCACCTTTCCTTACACTCAACTAGCTTGTACACATGCTCTGAAGATTTTATACATATTCTCTTATCTTTTTGTGCATTACCTTGTCAGAAAACATTGAGTTGGTTAACTGCGTAGAAAAATGGTGAACTAAGATTTTGTGTTACCTTTCTCCAGTGGTATGTGTAATAGTGTTCTGTCTGGATCACATCCCCTTCCAGAGTGCTTGTGTTTTTCAGCCCAAGCAGCAACTTCTCCTCTCCCTCCTCCCGGCTGAAACACAAAACAAATTCACCAAATCTATAAATTGAAAACCTCAGCAGTCTGTACAGAAGGTTTAAATTTATCAGCCTTTTCCCTCTGAAGGAGTAGCTGAAAAAAGGTTATTTGGACGGGTCCCTGTGGCCCTTAATAGGGGTAACAAGGTCACAAAATCTATTTACTAAAAACTTCATTTGTGAAGGAGTCTATACACAAAATTTTTAATTTCCTGAATCAATGATTCTAGAGAAGAAGCTAAAATAGTAAAGTTTTCGCACAGACTTTATGCCATTCAGGCGAGATGAACTAAAAAGGAGCAACGGGCTCTGTAGCTCTTCAGGATCTGTATTGGTTGATGTTGAACACTTGGAAACAATGCGATAATGCTTTAAGTTACCGGGATGGGGAAAGGGTGAAAATGTTACAGCTATGTTATCATGGTTCTGGACGTTAAATTTCTTTAAGATGATATTACAAAAAGTTTAAGCATCCTAGCATAACTGCTTTCTTGGAGGGATGAAAGGACATTTCAGATGAACATTCTGCCAGGCCAATATTTGAAAGATGTTCATAAAAATAGTCATAAAGCTAATATCCAAAAATGTTAATCTGCAAATTTAAGCTTCCTAGGCCAAGCAGTTTTTTAGTAGAAGCCATTCAATGGTTTTTGAAAAACAAATGTACAAATTTGATTCCCCATGCACAGGGTAGTTCTCCACAAATTTCAGCTTTGGGGAAAGGTGAGATGAGGTGATATGGGGTTTAACGCCGCTTTCAAGAGTATTTCACTTATATCACGGCTGCTAGTATAACGGCAGGGAGAAGGCCCATTGTGGCTATGCATTTCGGTGAAACCTGTGAGCATCGGCTGGAACTAGCAAACCATGGGTGGTACTGCACTGAAATTCAGTGTAGCATTGCACCCAAACCTGATTGCATGTAGAACAGTTCTCTACTGCAGACAAAGTTGCAGAGCCCCTGGCGGGTTAGTATAGAATTTGGGGAATGTGGGTGCAGCATTTCTGGAGGGAAGTTTACAGCTACGTCATAAGCCAATCTGACCTTATAGGCCTGATTGTACTAGAAATGAGGAAGTCCTGAAATTGCTTTGTGTGTAAGAGATATCAAAGAATGAGCATACAAATAATATGAACCAATACGACATTTGTCTACGTACTTGGTATATCCGAGTAGTAATTTCTGGTCAACATAACATATTGATCATTTAATGACTTTATTCATTTAATTGTTCATCACAAGAAGCAAAGCTTAGATTATCTACTGAAGGTACATCTCCTACATATTTTACCATTTGGAGTTTTTCCCTCATCATAACATTATAACAACAGCTTCTGTTGTATTTTACTCTTTTTGACAAGCTCTTTGTGATTTACTGCCAGACATTACCAAATATGCTCTCAAATCTAATTACTTGTGGAATCTTTTCTAAAACACCAAATAGAGATAACCGTGAAAAGCATAAAAAGAAAACTTGACCCAAATTCAGTAGCACTTTCTATGACTTTTAGTATACTTATTCTTACTTCAGAATTTGGTCTCTGATAGCTTCAAATCCCTCATAGTTTTCAAAGTGGCGGATATCTGTATGCATTGGTTGGACAGTTGTGCAGATTGGTCTCTCAAAATATGGATGCATAATTGTAAAGCCTGAAAAAGAATAAAAGTATGCGATAACTACCATACAATGTAACATCATAACAAGCCAATTCAGTTCTTTCAATTCAACAAATGACATCATTACAGTACTTTGATAGATTGTCCTAGGAATGAAATGCTCAAATGTAGTACCTATGTATTTTCTTTGCATTTTACTTTTGCTCTGGAAGTGAAATGATATCAAATCCTTGCCATATAGAGATTGAGATGACTGAGACAGTAAAAAATCTTCATAAGATTAACCCTGAGGGTTTGTCACAAGTTAGCTCTAAACAGCAACCTTGAGCTTCACTCGAATACACCCAGTGACTGCATGCTTAAGGTGTGAGAAGTGTGGTGACTTTCTGCTTGGCACTTGGCACTGAAATAACTTTATGAGAGCACAGACTGAGATTATGTATGTATGTAGGTTGTAAATTTTGTTGAATTTTACTCTTTATGAAATGATGTGAATATGTTATGGCTTTTATAAACACAGTGAATTTTGAATAAGAAAAATGCTCTATGTATTGGCAATAAATAAATACTTTAACATGTAAGTGAAAAGTGTTATCATTGTAAAACAGTGTTAGGCATAAGGACCAAGGACATCTGTTCCGTCCGGATGTATGGATGGAGAAGCCACCCATCATCCAGTTCTATACTCTAGTGTGACGTCAGGTCTGATGTCAGTCTCAGGCACAAGGGTTAAGTGGCACGCAGACTTGCTTCAATTGACGTGTGGAGGCGAGGAAAACCACCACGTCTTGGTCGGGTGTGATGTCACTTACGAATGTTGAGCTATGGTGACACCCCAGTCACACTATGATGACACTAAAGTCAGTTAGTGGTGATACTCGCGTCAGTTTGTGGTGATAGTCAAGTAAGTTTGAGGTGAGAGTCCCATCAGTTAGTGGTGATAGTCCAGTAAGTTTGTGGTGATACTCCCGTAAGTTTGTGGTGATACTCCCGTCAGTTTGTGGTGATACTCCAGTCAGTTTGTGGTGATAGCCCAGATATGGTAATGCTAATGAATATGTTGATACTTTTGTGAGGAATTTCATTTGAGTGATTGGCACATTTGAAAGGTGAGTGCATATATGGTTAAGTTTGCATATGTATTGGAAAGATTCCCATGCAAGTGATTTGCATTATGTGAGATGTGAGTGAAGGTTAAAATTGCATACATGTTTGGTGAGTCTATGTGTATTGTGAACATTTATCATATTTGGGTATATGACTATTTTTCTACTTGTATCATTACTATCACATATGTGAGATTTTATTGTTTGTGTGGGTTTTTGGGGTTGAAAACACATTTTAAATTTTCTCAATTTTGTTTTCCCTTCCTAGTAAAGCAAGTTACATGATAGGCACTACACAAAAGACAGATAAAGTACACATGAAATGAGGCTATGAGACTTCTGCAACCGCTCCTAGTGTGTGCAGTCTGAAAGGAGGCAGGGTGAAGGAAGGTGAGAGGGGAGACAAGGGTACCTACGGTCTGTGGGTGCAGTCTGAAAGGAGGCAGGGTGAAGGAAGGTGAGAGGGGAGACAAGGGTACCTACCGTCTGTGCGTGCAATCTGAAAGGAGGCATGGTGAAGGAAGGTGAGAGGGGAGACAAGGGTACCTACCGTCTGTGCGTGCAGTCTGAAAGGAGGCAGGGTGAGGGAAGGTGAGAGGGGAGACAAGGGTACCTATCGTCTGGTCGTGCAGTCTGAAAGGAGGCAGGGTGAAGGAAGGTGAGAGGGGAGACAAGGGTACCTACCGTCTGTGTGTGCAGTCTGAAAGGAGGCAGGGTGAAGGAAGGTGAGAGGGGAGACAAGGGTACCTACCGTCTGTGTGTTCAGTCTGAAAGGAGGCAGGGTGAAGGAAGGTGAGAGGGGAGACAAGGGTACCTATCGTCTGGTCGTGCAGTCTGAAAGGAGGCAGGGTGAAGGAAGGTGAGAGGGGAGACAAGGGTACCTACCGTCTGTGTGTGCAGTCTGAAAGGAGGCAGGGTGAAGGAAGTAGAGAGGGGAGACAAGGGTACCTACCGTCTGTGGTGACAAGGAAGGCGTATGAGGAGTCACCCTGGAAGTATGTCACATCCTGCACTATGTCCTCCATGTGAAGGTCGACACCCACCATCCCAATCAGACGACTCTCATCCCCGATGTTCACAAAACATGGCTGGCTCAAGCTCATTGTCAAACCTGAAATCAAGCATTAGTTTGTAACAGTCACAATCCACTAATCATAGAACAAACTGATTTAACATTTAAACTGAGCGATAGTATTTTAGTTTATCCTCACACCTGCTTTCTTTTATACATATCCATATCTCTGACATCCATGACTCGACTAGTGTTTTCTGAACAGATAAATTGTTTATGAAGAAAAGCCAGTGAAAAACATACACATGTAGCAGATACAGGTTTCTCCTTAAAAATAATGATATCAAATGCATAAAGTATTATATATGTCAAAAATCATTTTACTGTGTCCATTTCAACAATTGTTATCATTGCAAATTGTGTTTGAATCATGAAAATATGATGATAATTAGACCATAAAATGTTCTCGAACATCATTCAACTATCTGCTTGTAAAGATTTGGTAGATTATCTACTTTGACAAGTTTTAGGAAGAGTATTTAATTTTTAAAATAGAACCATTGGCTCTGTAACTTATCAAACTATCTATAATTCCTTTAATAAATGACCACAGGGTCACCATATGAGCAGCATCAGGATCACCAAACCAATTATTATAATCCTAGTCAGCTTGGGCCTCTGTCTAGAGAAGAAGTTAAATATAAGTTTTTAGGGCTTGGTCACTGTGGCTCTTATAAGGGGTCAAAGGGCCACCAAATCACTAAATTAAGAGTCTCCTTCAGCTAAGGAGTCTGTACACAAGGTGTCAGCTTTCTAGGTGTCTTGCTTCTGGAGAATAAAATGACAAAAAGGTTATAAGGGTGTGGTCCCTGTGGGTCTTACTAGGGACAACAGGGTCACCAAATCTATAAATTAGAATCCCCCTCAGCAAAGGAGTCTGTTCCCAAAGTTTTTGCTTTCTAAGACTATTGCTTCTAAAGAAGATGAAACTAAATTTTAAGGGTGTGCTCCCCGTCGCCCTTATTAAGGGTATCAGGGTCCCCTAGTGTATAGATTAGAATCCTCATCAGCTAAGGAGTCTGTACACTAAGTGTCTGCTTTCAAGGCCTCTTTCTTCTGAAGAAGAACATGAAAATAGTGTTTTTGGGCATGGTCCCTCTGAGCCTTAATAGGGTCCCCAAATTTATAATTTCAACCAACATTACCAAAGGAGTCTGTACACTAAGTTTCAGCTTTCTAGACATTTTGCTTCTGGAGAAGAAGATGAAAATAGGTTTTTAGAGTGTGGCCCTTATTAGGGGTAACAGGGTCATCAAAACCATAAATTAAGTAGAGATTTATCAGAATGTAGCACTGAAGACCATGTATAAACTAATGGTTGAACCTGAACATGAACCTGATGTTAGTTACATCAACATTGTCTTATTAAGAATGCCAACAGTGACAAAAACTCTATATAAAAAATCTTGAGAGGAAGACGGAATGTTTGACAAGGAACGAGAGAGATATAAATCGTAAAGTACAGCTTGTGTCAGAGCAAGGACAAGAGTGGTAGATAACACACCGCGGTCGGCCTCATCTATGTAGGGGAGGGAGAACACAGGGTCTTCCTTTGCTGTCCGGTTCAAGGGCAAGTAGAATCGACCCACTGTGGAACTCAGGTCTCGGCTGTTGTTAACAGACACCATCATCCCCTTCTGCAACACCGATCGCTCATCATGTTTTAATGCACACACTTTGGGATATTTGGTTTTTAAAGACCTATCAGGTCTCTAGATTTATTCAATGACAATCAATACAAACAAATTAAAGTGATACTTATGTAAGATTGTGCATTTTCACAATGTGTAAGTGTTTTATCTGTAATGTGAAGGATGGACTTACTATTACTGGGATCTTTATCCTGTACTTGACATCATATTTGGAAAAGTTCTGGTTGGCAATGTCCTGCAGGAAACTCTTCTCATACATGATAGGTTTGTCATCTGAAATATGATGTCCTCAATCAAGATATTTTCATATTGGCCAAGTCATAGGTGTGAGGTGTATTGTATTGGCACAAGACAAAGTTTTTTTTTGGGCTTTGAGTTTAGGTTAAAAGCTGAAATACTTTTTAAAATTTTGCTTCGATGCTGAGGCCTTTATTTTGGCAATAGCGTAACCAAATCAACATTCACAATCCAGATTTAAAATAAAGACTGTAAATAAAACCTCAGGCTTCTAGGACTTTTTTTTACTTTAGAGAAGAAAACAAAAACATGTGTTTAAGGTACGGTTAAAAAAAGGTCCCCCAAAAGGGGCCAAAGAGCCAGTCGTGAAGAGTAAATTTTGAAAATTTTGAACAGCATTGTCAGCAATCTGACTAGGCAAGAGATTTAGAATGAACTCACCATCTATGACTGCGTAAGTGTTGATGATGACTTTGTGTCCCATGTGAGCGTTGTGCACAGCGATCATGTCCATCACTTCCCTGGCCTCCGCTAGAGACGACAGCAACCCCCGACTGATGTACAGGATGAGGGCCTTGTCTGCTGGGGTCACAAATATAAATCAATACAGCGTACGTTATAATCAAATATAGACTCAAATCTACAAAGATTATCTCAAAAACTTACAGAAATCTGACAAGTACATGAAAATCACAAGTCTATCTGGAAGCAGTGACCAAATTAATTCAAAATTTTTCTAAAGACTATTTTGAATATCAATTAAAAAAGGAAGGCCTTTGTTAACAAAAAAAAATCATAAACAGGTTCAGAAATAGAAAAAAAAGATCAATAGAGAAATAGACTGAAACACATACAAATAATAACTTACCAGAAAGGATTTGACCTTTTCGGAAGGTATTCTGAATCAGTTTAAATGCCGTTTCAAAACCAAGGGTGTGGTTGGTTGCCGCTGAAATGGATTTGAAATGAATAAAGTTACCTCTAATCAACTGATAAACAATCAGACGTACTTGTTAAACTCTAATGCATGTGATATAAGGTTTAGTTTTCAGAATGTTTGTCACTCCATAGCACTCCATGTGGCTAAAATTGAAGAGGCATATATACATTTACTGCTTTTTTTGTAATTTGGTAGGGAATATGCATTAAAGAGAGTTGTGGTAACATTGAAAACGTAACAAAGTTAAATAAAAGGCAAGATTCCCCAGAGATTCATCAAAACAAAATTTCAAAAGTGATTGTCAATGTTTGTATTATAGTTAAACTAACTGTCATTAAATTTGAAAACATTCAGTGCAATGGTTCATGTGATATCACATTAACAAGACCATGAGAAGCAGCAAAAGTGTCGTGGTGTCCTTGAAAATGATGTAATCTGCTTGTTAAAATGTCAACACATGATTTAAGAATATTAATATATTCATTTTGTTTTTTGCAAATAAAAGTATAAAACAGCTTTATCATTTGAACATTGTGGCTCAAAGCTACACGCTTTCACACATCTAAAGTCAAAGCACGTTATGACTCAAGACTGACCAAAAGTAATCACAAAAAGTAAATAAATAAATGATGAACAATTCTTGAGTTTAAAATCCGTCAAGCTGAAACTAGACTGATTTGATACTACATGAGCTGAAAGAACATGGCAGGTAGGTGCAGCACTCACTGTCCTGTTTGTCTAGGTCCTCCACAAACTTGCTGAAGTAATAGCTTGTCTCCACCGTTGCAGGGACCAAGGCGTGAGGTAGGCAAGTGTCTGACCGGGGAAATGTAGACTTACCTGCCAGACCAACTACTGCAATCTGAACAAAACAACTTCAATTACTTTCACATCTTCAGTAAAATATTCAATGACAATTATGTGAAGAACAACTAATAGGTTCAATTGTTATCATACAGCTAACACAGACAATGAGTTCAAGATCCAAAGCAGAGGCCTTATAGCTCTGTTGACATAATGCCTCAAAATAGGAGGAATGGCGTAATCAAAGAGTTTAAACTTTTTTAAGAAGATGCTTAAGATGGAAAAAACAACCTGTTTATAGGATTTCAATCCCTCAAAATGCAAGTAGCGCACTTGGTTTTTCTTATTTATTATCGCTGTGGTTCTCAATAGCGAATCCCGGAAATTTATTGCATGGCAGTAGTCTCAGTTCAACGCTTGTACTTTCGCTAAGCTACCAAGTTTTGTTTCGTTGGTGTTCTAAATAATTTGTGTACATACTCCGAAAGTAATGCAAACATTGACAATGTCTATCGTACCAAAAATTAGCATAACAATCACTCAATTTTTCACCACTCCCCGCCGCACATGCTAAAAGCCCTCTACTTTCTCGCACGAGCTTACCGACCCGAGCGTGCTCCAGCGTTTACTTAAAAGCTTGCATTGCGACCATATGCACACCCTCCTATCGCAAGCCCTATGTTCTGAACCCTTTGGGTGGATTTCTATATCAATGGGATCATTTGAAAGAGAAATGTTTTTCCTTTATTTTGATGTAAAAAACATATCTGCACTACATGAAATAAAGATACAGCTTGTGCCGCAAAAAGGTGAATTTTTTACATATTTTTAGTTTAACACCATTTTGACAAACCGATTTTCTTATGATATGCTTAAATTTTTTTGACAATTTTCATATGATCGAGAAAAAGATTGTATTTCATTCAATGTAAAATTTTTACATGCACAAAATTAAATAAAGACACAGCAAGCGCCGCACAAAAGGCTAATTCCTCTATTCAAATCATGCAAAGTGAACAGCGATTTTGACATATTCCTTTCTATCACTCATATCTTCTCAACAGCAAGGCGCATATTTAAACTGTTTACCTCTTGATAAAGAGGGAATAATTGTCTTCAATTTTGTATAAATTTCTATATAAGCTTTATAAAATAGAGATACAGCAAGCGCCACAAAAAAAGGGGACTTTTATTTATTCTTTAGTTTTTTTTACCATTTTTTAGTGCTATATATCACATAAACTTCTTGACACATTTTGAAATTTCATATATCAAAATATGATGATAAAAGGGTGATATTTATTTCCATACAAAATTTGAATGTATGCAAATATCAGTAAAGACCCAGCGAGCATCGCACAAAAAGGCAATTTCTCTATTCATATCTTATTAACTGAGAAGCTGATTCCAAACCAAGTGGTACATATTTCTTATTTTATGTCATCGTAAAGAAGAAATAAATATCTTCATTTCCAAATATAATTTGCACATTCTTGCATCAAAATAAAACGTGTGGAAATGATGCGACAAATAAGGCGATTATCAGTCAGTTTTTACTAGCTATACACACGTTTCGTTGGTAATACCTTCTAAAGACATTGCAATTGATTATCATGTTTTTTATCTTCGTCAAGAAGAATAAACTGCCTTCAATTCTGTATATAATTTGCATGTATACATAGCAAAATTACTTGATTTATTAAGTTGGAAATAAAGATAATTTCTATCATGTGTGAGTGAATTTTTCAGCAGGTAAATAATAATTATAATAATAATAAGCGCGTGTTTGCCCAGCTACTAGCTAAATAATATCACTGTGAGGGCAGGACGTTATCCGGGTTTATCACAACCCTGCTTTCCTAATTTATATCTTTAGTTGGCGTATCGTAATGAAATTTATAGTGAAATATAGACCAATAAATTAACTACATTTCCGTATAAAATTTGTCCATGTGCACTCAGTTATTAAATGATTTTACAAATTTTGAAATATAGACAATTTTGAAATAATTGTAAAATTCGTTCTAGACATATTTTTGTAATCATTTTTATATCAATGAGAAGAGGAACTATCCGGCTTCAGTCTCGTATTGATTTTGCTCATGTGCTCTCAGAATTTATGAAGTTATGGCACCTGAATTAAATACAAGTTTACTTCGGTTATAGAAACCATTCTAGGGGCGAAAGAAATTTCATTTAAAGTGCCAGGTAAGTATCATCCATTTGTTTAACGGGATTGTATACAACGATAATAATGTCCGTAATTCGCCATGTAAACACACCATATGTTGTAAAACTGGTTGCATCTCGCCGCACTGGTCAAAATAATATTCAGCAACGTTAGAGTTAAGAGATAACAGACGGATGAAAGACATACAGACACTGAACTTTATCACTGTGAACCTGACAGAGGGGTATAGTTGTTATACTGTAAAAAGTATGTGATGCTATGAAAGTTACCCGATCGTTCTCGGTGAAGGACTGGAGGAGATGCAGAGCAATGGCCTTTGCTGTCCTCATCTGTGTAACGCTCATAGCGTTGCCATGATCCACTACAATCACCACGTGCTTGCGCTGAGGCTGGATTGTTGAGAGAAACACATCCCTGCAAGATACAGATCACTGTCAGGTTAGCCTAGAGAGAATACATCGTATCATAGGTGTTTGACAGTAGACATAATCTATGCTTGTTATAAGCTTGAAAAGTGACAACTGCAAAATGATGTACAAAAACAGAGCCATTGGTTCTGTAGCTTTTCAGGCTATCTATAATTAAAAAGTTAATTAAAAGTTTAACGGTCTTTACTAATGCAGTTTCCACTGTATGTCATTAACAAGCAGTAGAAAACAAAGAAATATTACATCAGTGTTACCTAAATACAGCAAAATCAAGTAAATGCTCTATATTACTAAATTTTCTTTTTTTTTTCTTGTTTGATACCAGGAATCAAAATTAATTTTTTTCAAAGTGTACCCATATGCACTGTAAGAATATTTTAAGTGCCATTCCAATTTCAGAGGTGCCTTTGGAACTCGAAATAACATCATGGTCTGTATGGTATTTTGCTTACTTTTTGAAATACTTGTAGGTTTTTTCTGTATCACACTTGCCACTGAAATCTTCAGTTGTTCCATGATTTTGAAACACACTTGCACGACTAACACAGTCCCTCACCCCATCACACTCATATCTCTGGTATGTATAGATGCGCAGTTGAAATGGTATCACTCAATCGATGTTTAGTTTACCATTTTCCCCAGAAACTGTGATAATTATCTGTATCTACAGTTACTATCAATAACGGAAATGTAATTACAACAGTGAAAAATATATTATGATACATTTTGCATAATAAATCATGATTACACAATGGCACTAATAATTTTGAACTCTGGATATCAAACAAATACATATAGCTTAAACTTTTAAAACTGGTCAAAGTCTCGAAAAGACCTTCAAAATGAGGTCAACTGTTGTCTTGGTACTCCTCCATCGAGTCTAGTCCTAGAAATCTAAAACCGAATTTTAAGACTCTGGGTGAAATTGTTCATGATTTATCGCACAAACAACATTGTCTGGCCACCCAAAAAGGCTGGTGTATGCCTGTTTCCCATATAAAAACTGGTATGAAAATCAGTTCATGAGATATCGCACTAACAAGAATTGGACAGATGTACCTTCAGAGGTACGGAGCTGACATGTGCCTCTCGCTGCAGGTGGGGGACAACAATTTATTTCAACAAAGAGCGAAAGTGTCAAGACCAAATGATGTTATTCTGAAAAACAATAAATTCCTATGCCCAATGGTTTTGGAGACAGTGGCTTAAAGGTTTTTAGGGGGAATGCTTGCTTCGTCCATATTTGAAAGGGGCTTGGGGTTTGGTGTCCAGACCAAATGTACAAACTGAAGTCTTCAAATTAATAAGATGTCACAATATAGATAGATTTCTAAGGTCGGGTCAAATACACATGCACAGATCAGGTCAAACTGCGTCTGATGAAACTAATACAATCCCCTAAGATTCATTGAGCTCAGTTGTATGGTTATTGAGTTCTCGCCTGAAAGAAATCTTTGATGCATTTCAATGAAAACAACCCCTTAAAAAATTTCAAAGAACTTGATCCCCTAAAAGGCACCACTATACATGATTGGTCCATGTGCAAAGCTTCTTGAGCTAGGCGTAGGAAATGTAAAAAAAACCCAGGTTGAAACAGAAGTTGAAAAACTAAAAGTCACCATTATGTGATGATTTTTTAGAAGTTTAACCGAGCTAAATGGAGTCTAGGCATCTTACATCATGTCCAGACGGACAATCCAACACTACACAACACAGCTCAGCTCACCCTACAGTAAGAACCTTATATCATGTCCAGCAGACAATCCAACACTACACAACACAACTCACCCTACAGTAAGAACCTTACATCATGTCCAGCAGACAATCTAACACTACACCACACAGTTCAGCTCACCCTACAGTAAGAACCTTACATAATGTCCAGACATATATTCCAACACTACACCACACAGCTCAGCCCACCCTCCACTAAGCATATCATGTCCAGATAGACAATCCATTGCATTATACACAACTAAACCTCCAGAGAGCTTCATACATCTCACTAAACATAAATCTTTATCCACATAACAAGGTACTAAACAAAGTTTTCTTGTCATTTAACACTGAACTACTTATATTTTTACTCATTTGGTAAATCTGATATAATAGGGAGCAAAATGCATTGTAAAGTGAGCTTCTTACAAGTTGACTGTGCTACCCCAACTTATGTGTACAGGCAAGCACTCGTAACTCTGCATGGCAAACATAATCTACACAGGAATGTAACAGCTTTACCAATTTCAATACTTTTGTTGTGGCAATACTGAAGGAATAGAGCTGTTTTCTAAGCTCTGGACTATTGATTTTTAATAAACATGGATTATGGTGGAGAGAAATACCCAGGATAGGGAAGAACACACAAATTCTCAATAAGCAGCCCTCTTTCAATGCAGTCATAAAAAGAGAAGCCTTTGAAGTTTTGTTTGTACAGTGGAGCTGAAACATTATGGGTCAATACATTTTGTGTGGGTCTGGCGAGTGAGCAGCACTGTAGAAACATGCTCCCACATTCAGTCAATATTACCCTGGCCCCTAAATCTATTTATTTGCTTTACAAGGACGCAGCTTTGTCTAAGCACTCTCTTTGGATACCTTTGATCTTTTGTTGACAACCAAACTCATGTGCAAATAAGGCAAGCTATCAGTAAAGAGTTTTCAGATATGAAACAAAAGGACATGATGAGTGCAATGGCACAGCAGGCAACAAGACTAATACTGGCTGGATATTTGGCTCTCCACCACAGAGTGGATTGCATCGACCTATACCCACCTGCAGGACCACCATCCACACTGTCAGATCAAAATCAACCAATCATCCAAAAACAACTCTCATTACCCACAACTAGTCAAACTGGCTTTCCATGGCATGCAGAAGAAACACTGCCTTCTCAAAACTTCAGTTATATTCAAAAGAAATACATCTCTGCGACTTATAATGTTCTTATCTTCCTAATTCATTTCTTACAACTTCACAAAAATAACAAGAAGAAAATAGAAGCGGAACGTACAGGAAGATGTTTTCACATCAGTGATACTTACATAGAAATTGGATATACATTACACATCAAAGTGAGGCTTTTCCTAGCTAGGAGCAAGTGATCATTATGCATTATGATAGGCAAAGTGATGTTAACAGCAACTTCCTTTGCTACTCATAAAGACAGACTCTTATCATAACTTTCCTTTTGACCCTTCTTGCAAGGGGTTCAGCCTTAGATCAAAGCAAGAATTTAATGACAGAGGAGAGGAAAGCAGAGCAGAGGAGACTACATGAAAAAACAGCATATAGGCTTTCTGTTGGTCGTTCAATATCTCTCTAGTTCGCCGGCTAACGTTAGAGAAGTCACTGAAATATGACATTTACAAATGAGTATTTATCTGTATTAAATTATTCATGTGTTCTGAGTAGGCTTCCCTGCATATAAAGAAAGTATGATGGACAAAAGGGTTTCACTAGCATAGATAAAAATACTTTACAAGCTGGATTACTGCTGATTGGGCCAACTCCTCACAACTTGGAGCACTGTGTAGTACCAACTGAGTGGGCTAACTCACTGGGAGTACTGTGTAGTACCAGTTGAGTGGGCCAACTCCTTACAACTGGGAGTACTGTGTAGTAGCAACTCCTTACAACTGGGAGTACTGTGTAGTACCAGCTGAGTGGGCTAACTCCTTACAACTGGGAGTACTGTGTAGTACCAACTCCTCATAACTGGGAGTACTGTGTAGTACCAGCTGAGTGGGCCAACTCCTTACAACTGGGAGTACTGTGTAGTAGCAACTCCTCACAACTGGGAGTACTGTGTAGTAGCAACTCCTCACAACTGGGAGAACTGTGTAGTAGCAACTCCTCACAACTGGGAGTACTGTGTAGTACCAGCTGAGTGGGCCTACTCCTCATACTAGGAGCACTGTGTCATTATGTATATAATTAATGGACAACATCTAAAATGTATTTATTCAAATATTTCACATAAATACATTCTTTTACAACAGCCGGCCCATTTGACAGATTTATATTATGATCCCTTTCTACATTCTGCAGTCTATTTGTGGCATATGCTGGTAGGTAGTAAGACTGAAGTCCATCGAAATAAAGCACATATGCTTACCTATGCCTCATGTCATGGACGTTGCGGCAGTCTTCTGCCCACTGGAAGCGGTTTGCCGGGTACTCATTGTGTATGCCACTCATAGAGATGAAGTACTGCCACTTTACACTTGAAAAGTACTGCACATTTGAACTCCATACTGAAAAAGCAAAGCAAGAGATTACAACATAACATGTACTTCAAGTGGAAGCTAGCATGTACTTTCACTGATAAGAGCAACAACAAGAGATCCAGGTACAGTTATAGCTAATGGCTTTGTTCCATCAGGCATTTAACAATTTATAACCTAAAGATAATTCCACAAAAACAAGCCTTAAAGATTTTGAATATTTGCTCTTGATACAAAATGGTTGAACTAAACATGATGATTGTTCTCCACATCAAGTTTCATAGAGTTTTTTTTATACAAGAGCCATCTGGAGATGGCTTACCCAGCCCAATATAAGTTGAATGGATGGACGACCAGTATATAATTGAAAATGATCATGTAAATAATGTATGTGACCTGTAAAATCCTAAATGAAACAAAAAGGTCAACCCATAACTATTCTACCCTATAACAAGTTACATTTGACAATAGGCATAATAATATTTAAGTTCTGTCAAAGACACTCATTTATAGTGAGTTAGTTATTGTTTATCGCCGCTTGGGCAATATTTCAGCCATTAGCGGCGTCACTCATTTATAAGTTGTGGATCTATGGATACTGTCAAAATGATAATTCTAAATTGAAAACTCCAAAAGGCATAATTAAATATATGAGTGATCATTACATATACAAAGTTTGTTAACCAAAGCCTAACGGATTGTAGGTTTCACTCCAGAAAAGATGAGAAAACGGACAGAGGGACATATAGATGATACAATGGAGTTGACAAATATAAAATAGATACACCATCTGAGGCTCATCAGGCTTTCATTTGAAAGAGAAAAAAATTGTCTTTAATATATATATATATAATATTTGATATAAATTACGAATATGCGCTACCTGAACTGTAGATATAGCATGTGCAGTAAAAAAGGTGATTTTCAGATATTTTTAGTTTATAACCCTATTTCTCATCATGTGCTCAACGTAGTTTGACAATATTTAATTCCATGCGCTAAAATATGTAAAGACACAGCAAGTGCCGCACAAAAAGCTAATTCATTTATTCGAATCGTGAACTGAACGCCGATTTTGACATGTATCTTTCTTTTGGGTAATATCTTCTCAACAGCTTAGCGCATTTTGAAATTGATTATATAGTGATAAAGAGGGAATAATTGTCTTCGATTTGATATAAAATTTGCATATGCACTATATAAAATAAAGATACAGTAAGTCCCGCTAAAAGATGACTTTTGGTTATTCTTCAGTTTTTAAACATTTTATGGCACTTTATATTGTATCACATTTTGAAATTCTAAATATCACAATAAAGAAAAAAGGATGATCTTCATTTCCAGATAAAATTGGTATAAAATTTATATTCACTTTTTCTCGCAAGTGTTTAATGTCAAGTTTTGCCGGTGACTAATGAGATAGGACCTTGTCAAAAAAAAATTATTGGTTACTGCGTTAAATAGTACGCATGTTCACAAAAGTTTCTTGATAAACCCATACATCTCATATTTGTTTTAGGAAATTAATGTAATTCTTTTATATTTGTTGAATGGAGAGATATAAAATGAACTGCACCCCCCTAGTAAATTTCTTGCTGATATGAAATCAATGTCTTAGTTATTTTTTTGATAGGAAACAATTTAAGTATCACCGTTAATGCTGCGCTATAAAACAATTCCCATTGACTTTGTATTCAATTTTTTGATTGGCTAAGAAAAGGGGAGTCCCCAAATTAACCAATGATAAGGCCTATAACAAACAAGACAATTTATAACGTTGACTGCTTCTTGTGAGTTTAGAAACGATATATCATTAAACAAACAATAACAGAGAATATTACTGTTGGGGTCAGAGCGTTATCAGGGTTTAACACCCCCCTGCTTCCGTAATGGCGTATCTAAACGAAATTTGTTGTGAAATAAAGGGCAATAAATTAACTTTATATCCGTTTATAATTTGACAATGTGTACTCAGTAATGATTTTATAACGTTTGAAATATAGAATTTTTTTTAGATAACTGTAAAATTTGACATATTTTTGTAATAATTTTTATATCGATGTCTGAAGAAATTATATTTATTCGTAATTGATATTCGCCACCACATAAACACGCCATACATTGGTAAAACTGTCGCGACTTGCGGTGCTGGAAAATTCAGCCACAGGGGCAAAACTGCTCAAAACAATATTCAGCAACTTGAGGGTTAACTTAAGAATTCTATTATGGTTAGGCCTTCAAAAATAAGGAATGCTCATTTACAGCTCAAGAATATACTCAACTGTGCATTTTGAATGTGTAAAGAGTCATTTGCATATCAAAGGATATCTTAAAGAGACACTTAGTGATTTTCCAGATATTTTATTTGTCTTTAATGACTACAGTATTCATTCAAAACATCTCACATAATCCAATCATCCCAATATGCCAAATATAAGATTATTATTATCTTTCAACGAATATGGAAAAATACTCTTGAACCTAGTTTCATTCTAATTGGAAACAGTTTTAGTTACCTACCATGGGTTTTGTTATTTTTAATTCACAAGTAAATCGATGAGAAGTTTAGAATATCTATCCTTGACTGTCATCGCTTCGAATTTTCCCGTTTTAACGTCCTTTTGCACTGAATTACAGTCCTATCCTAAGATGACACACGTTAGAATTTTAAACAACCGCTTACCTCAACTTTATCACTTTTCAATTTTTTGTCAAAGATTTTTAAAGAAAATAAGAACTGGGCTTGACTTTTCATAATTTGTCAAATAAACACCTTTAATTAGCCTTCATTAAGACAGGCTGTGAAAATCCAAACTGGGCTAGGGGCCATAAAATTCGCGTGGGTGTGATGTATAAACAGACTGTACAGAGTGCATCATTATTTCAACTGAAATACTGCCTTAAATAATTGTTTAATTATCATTGATGTGGATATCTTTTTTACACCAACCGCTTAACCTTTACTTTATTGACAATTTTTTAGGTAACCGTCATTTTTCAACGTCGGCTAATGTGACCATTTTTACCGGAAGTTTCCCCACGCATCGACTGCATTTTTTGATGAAGCCATGCAACAAAAATAACGAATTTTATTACAAGTATTGCATATCACTGAAATTGTTTTTCAGTGTGAAATCATTCTGTTTCATTTATACAGACAGTTGGGTGGTTAGATGTCGGTAATTGCCAGTTTTGAAAATAGGTCAAGGGTCACGGCTCTAAGCGCGTGAGATGGCAGCAAATCCTGCCCGCAGTTGACAGGGAGATGCAGTAGATGGCAGTGATTGCTGCCTAGAGCGTGGAGAGCATTAATAGTATTACGTCGTCAAATGCTTTATCTAACTGAGTGGAAAACATTCTCTGAAAATCGTTAATTATTGTTTTTTCACTGTGATGTTGTTACGATAGATGTATAGATCACGAGGCAATGATTCTGTTTATGACATCACAAAAAGGGCGTGTGACCAGTCATGCATACACTGGTTTGTGGCCAGATGGTTCTAAGCCGCCGATCAAGAGTGGCATTCAAAAACAGCTTTCATTACCCTAACTGAACATATTTGACACACTATACAATTTTGTAATCTGACATTCATATATTCCAAAGAAAATAGTGAAATATTTTTGGTGGTAAACTTTAACTGTGGTATTTGGACAGTATTGAATAAAACTCTCAAACACTTTTCATGTTTGAATTACATATTGTAACTGAGTATGCAGCGGAAATCAAAGTGGCGATAGGTTAATTCCTATACAACCTCTGTCTTAATACGACCGCTTCTCTGGCTTCCGGCAGTTTCCCCTACTGGCACAACACTGCAACTTAAACTACCTGGACAATATTTCAGCCAATGAAAACACCGAATGCATGAATAACATATTTATTTTCACACAGGGCTGTGCAATGATGCAGTCGCAAAATGAGGCGTTTGTGTTCTGGAAAGACGACTTAAAGTGCAAGGTGCATATTCGAATAAAATTTGGCTTTCGGAGTACTTACAGAAATAACTTACACGATTTGAATGATAACTCTTGACACAGCGTCGCTGATTGCAAAACTAACTCTGATTGCATCCAATCAGCGTTCTACATTTCTAGACCAAGAAACCTTCGTATTAAGACAGAGGCTGTATAGGAATTTATGACGGAGCTACCTCTGTTGGGAGAGTATGGAAGTAGGCTTCAGTGTAAATCTTGTACAGATATTTTGAATTTCTAACCAAGAATTTCATCTCTTTCACAATGCTGCTCTGAATAAGAATACTTTGGCATTTCTTTAAGCAAAGGCTCAAAATAAGAATTTATATTCACTAGGGGTGACTATTGGCCCCCAGTATCTATTTTGACCTACTATTGCAATAGTTCATCAATAACAGAAATAATTCAAGAAAAAACAGTGTTTTAATGTCTTCTAGATTTCAAAGTCGGGGCCCCAACTTCCCCGAGTATATAGCAGAAAGAGAAATTACAATTTCCGGTTGAATCCTCAAGCTATCAGGGATCAGTCCTAGCATTTTTTTTTAAAATCTAAAAGCTGCAGTTGTTTCTTTTCTGTCATTTGTTTAATGAAATGATACAAAATATTCATTTGAAATCTACAGTTGGTTTGATTAGCTGTTGTCCTGAAATAAAGGTATTGGTTGCCATTGTACACCGGTGATTCCAGAATTAGTTAGCGAGTAGTTTTTGCGCTTATAGGATAGCTGAAGCTCGATGAATTACGTTTAAGTGAATGATAGGATATATAACAATATCAATATGATAGAATAATAAAGATCGACGATATACCTCTCAAACTTCAAAAGATTTAATATTCGCACAAATTACCGAAAAATGAACGCTGAAGTCGTTAACAATATCTTACAGAAGCTATAAAAAGGAAACACCGTTTGGAATATCAATGCATGCTCTCGGGTTCATGATAATCTTTTCGATTGTCTTTATTCGGGTTATATATGAATGAATATAAGCATTTATTTATGTTTCATTTTTTAAATAAAAAACGAGTAACTGCTATACAGTTTATTCAAACATTTTATATTGTATCTGTAATATGTTGCCATGAAATTATCACGACCACGTGTGTAAACCAACTAGTAAAATTTACTTTGGCAGTTCGGAGTCGTATTTTCGTACATAGTTTAAAAAAATCTAATTTATGTTTTTAGGAAAAATATTTTTAAACAAAACATATTATCGATGTTTTGATACGGCATGTACGAATAAACTATTTGAAATTTCGGTTAAATTTACCTGAAGGAAACTGGCTCATTCATTCAGGCACTGTCAACAAACCACCGTTCATAAACACTTTGAATTACTCTTGCAAGAAGTGCATTTGTAAATAAATAAATAAGTCATTTAAATCTTGAAACCATATTCAAGTGATGATTAAATCTAAGTTGATTAAGATGATAATACAAAAACATTTTTACCATGACAGACACAATTAATAAACTTATCATGTTAATTATTGATATCCTGTTTAATAGACTTATATTATGAAATATGTTAGAAAATACTTTCTTGATTCTTATCGTTGGTGACAATAAACAAACTCAGGGAATTCTACAGAGCTGGCCTCTACCAAATACAGGAAATGGTTTGTTTGTGACAGGGGAAACAATCTCCAATTTTGTAAGGTGTGTCTGCAGACTGGTTTCCCTTAGGGAGGGATGGAAAGCCTACCGGTAATTACATCTTGATGCATTTTCTACAATGTCTGTACAAATTCTTTTTTGTGCTGAATTTACAACAAATTCAGTAAATAAATTTTGCATCTTCATTGTTTTGATCTTATGATCCTGATCTCTGTTGGCACACTCAATTTGTTCAGGGCACACACAAATTTTATATTGGGTGCCTTGGGGCACACTTAGAAAAAAATCTCATTTCTATCCCTGTTATTTCATAAATATGTACGTATTCAGGTTATAAAGTTCAATCTTAAAGACCAGAAGTATGTATTGCATATGTAATGAATATTTGTTTGTTCTTCAAGATAAATGTACATCACCAAAATTGTCCAGTGTCAGTGCTTTAGATTAGATGTCTAAACACAAAATTGGAAGAAAGTCGATAAAACCATACGATTTTCCTTAAATCATTATCCAAAATAGAGAACAGATTCTTTTTTAAAAAATGCACCGTTGGAGTGACTAAATTTGTGTTCATTAACATGTTCTCATATATATGCTCCTTGTATCTTGTGGAAATGTTCTGTGTAAGCACTAAATGCTTACAAAAACAACTAAAAACATGGCTTAAATATGAAAAATATCATTTCTCCATCTTCTGAGCACCCACCTTTCCTACCCTAAATTACCATCAACCAAATATTTGACACTACCCACGGATATCGCAAAGATAAATCTGGTTTCCATCTGCCTGCCCTGCTGACTGCATGTGAGCCCAATGAAGTGTGCAGTCTTAACCAGCCCTGTCCTACAAAACAGCAATCCAAAATCTACAAATTCAGATCAACTAGGTCCTTACCAACACTTTACAATTTCTCAATAACAAATGTGACTGCCTTGTGTTACCAACACTTTACAATTTCTCACTAACAAATGTGACATTAACTCTAAGGTATTCTTATGAGAATATGATATGTTATAAATAGTATGATAGAATTGCAATTAAAGCAGGCAGGTGACAAGTTGCAGTTAGCTGAAGATTCTAATGCAAATGCTGAGTATCATCTCTGTGATCATAACTGAGCGCTCTTCATTTCTATAGTGTGAACCATTTCCTTACTTAGGGTGTGGGCTTGGGTTCAAAGAATAGGTGCCTAAAGGCCACACAGCCTCATCAGGAACAGTTAAATGTATCCAAATGGTGAAACCTACACTTTATAACTGTTCAGATTCTGGGTATAGAAGGGCCGTGGATTGCTAAAACACAGCTGTGAAAACATACTGGAATGAACAACAAACAAGTCCAAACTGCAAGTTTGCAGTCCCCCAATGGCATTGCTCACACTAAACACTCAACACCATTAATCTGCTGGAATACTCCGGACTAGAGCTGTCGATATTGGCTTTCTGACCAGTAGCAATACTTGTACCAAGATAACAGATTATTGTACATTCATGTGAAAACATAACAACTTGCAAATAAACCCCTTGTAAATATGTAATGGTGCAGTCAATTTTGAACATTATTGATTAATCATATCTCTATTTCTGGCAAATTCCTGATAATTCATACAGACCTATATAAATCCATCTGGCTTTCCAGGTATGATGAGTTAAAGTGACATCTAAAAATAGAGCAATTGGCTCTGTAGCTCATTAGGCTACCTATGATTTATCTCATAGATGGTCAAAGGGTCACCATTTGAGATACCACAGGATTCATTCAAGTTAATATATATTAACTAAGGAGTCTGTACCCAAGGTTTCCGAATTCTACGCCTCCCACTTCTGGAGAAGAAATGAAAATACGTTTTTAGGGCATTACTTCTGTGCCCCTTATAAGGGGTCACAGCATCACCAAATCCATGAATTTAAAACCTCATTAGTAAAAGAGTCTATACACAAGATTTCAGATTCACAAACGGATGGATGGATTGATGGATGATTGGATGGATGGATGGGTGGAGGCAGAACGCCATGCCATCCCATAAACCCATCAGGCTTTTTAGGCCTGATAAGATAAAATCCAGATTACATATTATTCTTCACACTCTTAACTTAGCTGAAAAGATGGTAAACCAATGATGGGAAACTACACATCAATTTGAAATGATTGAAAGTGGATAAAATTGTACGACAGTGGAGTTTACTAAGAAGAGGGAGAAACTGTCATCAATGCATCGAGTATTTTAATGTTTCAATGGTGTAGCTATCATGTATAGTATGTATATTTAGGGGATAAGTTCAAGACGGCATAACTTCCTCGAAGTCACTGCTTTCAACAAAACCACAAAGCAAAATTCCTTTATTGGTTTCACCCTCACTTCAAATCTGAATTACAAATTTGGATAATCTAGGTGAAAGCACAGGCCTTCGGATCATTAAAAAAAATTATATATATATAAAAAATTAAAAAATTGTTTTTGAGAACACCCCCTGAATAAAATTGTTCCTCTGGTAATAGTATATGGAAAGGCCGGACACTCCATTCGCCCCCACCCGCTTTCTTGACCGAATGCTACAATAAATACACACGCAATCAAAATAAAATCTATGCAGACATGATGTCAAATGATTTGCCTTTCTACTCCAACTCACTTTAACAAATATATCTTTGGGGTTATTTAATGAGGACGGCCGAAAGACGATTTCCACGCCCAACTTAATGCTGATGGGACAAATGGCTGCCCGTCACCTTGACCTTACGGGGTGTGTGTCCGCAGCGACAGATCTCACTGGTTGCAAGAACGGAGAATTAGAGTTATCTGTTCCTAACTTTGCATCAAACCAATGAGATCTGTTGCTGCGGCCACACACCCCGTAAGGTGAAGGTGACGGGCGGCCATTTGTCCCATCAGCATTAAGTTGGGCGTGGAAATCGTCTTTCGGCCGTCCTCATTAAATAACCCCAAAGATTAATTTGTTTAAGTGAGTTGGAGTAGAAAGGCAAATCATTTGACATCATGTCTGCATAGATTTTATTTTGATTGCGTGTGTATTTATTGTAGCATTCGGTCAAGAAAGCGGGTGGGGGCGAATGGAGTGTCCGGCCTTTCCATATACTATTACCAGAGGAACAATTTTATTCAGGGGGTGTTCTCAAAAACAATTTTTTAATTTTTTATATATATATATTTTTTTTAATGATCCGAGGGCCTGTGGGTGAAAGGTACATCCCCACAAAATTTCAATTTAAAGCGTGCAGCAGTTCTGGAGAAAATGTCGAAAATGTGAAAAAATTATGAACATCAGTGTTCAAGCCAGGATTTCATTTCCCAGAGGGGCCATCTGGATATTTATAAGGGCCCTTATCTACTTCTATTTTTTTAAGGTGAGTTAAATTTTTAAGTATATATTATCACTGACTTTTTTTATTGTACCTAATTTGTATCATGACTAGAAAGGATAGCTCCTTTCAGCAAACTTGTACCAGTTTCACATCAGCAGTCAAGTCTAAAAGTAACAGTCCTTTAAAAAAAATTATTTCTCAAGCCTCAAAATTCTTTCAAATCTTGCTGGTAACATTCGGAAAAACTGAGATGTTGTGTACGATAATTGATAAACTTCCAGATTTAGTTGACATCGTTTTGATCTTTAGATTACATGACTTGAGTTTTCTTATTTGCAATGAATGTTTTAAAGAAAAGCACAAAACTGATATCACAGTTTAATAAATTCAATGCGCCCCTTGGGCGCAAACGGAAGTTTTTTGGCGTGAAATTAAAATACTATGCATGAATCGCGCAATCTGGCTTGAACACTGCGTCACACGACAGACGCCAGTAAAGAGGCTAGGTCATAGGCCAAACTGACCTCTCCTGAGTCAATGGTTCTGGAGAAAGAAATGAAACAGCGAAAAGTTTACATACATATGCACACATGTATGCCGAAAGACATGCCAAGCCAGAAGCCAAATAGTCCTTTCAGGCCAGATGAGCTATAAAAATGGTCAAAGTGCCTTGGTGACCTTAAAATAATGACAAGGTCACCAAAATTGACTGGTATCAGCTTGTTCTACCAAGGTAAAACATGACGAAAATGAAAAAAGGTTGTCACGGTTCATGTGATAACGTGTTAACAAGAAACGCCACTGAATACAATGTCCCCCGTTGCAGCACTGGACAATGAGAAAGTTTACATGCAAGACTGAGCATGCCATAAACCCAGTCTGATTAAAATCGACCCTGTTCTGAGGAATAAAAGTTTCAAAATATTGACTCTTTCGAGATTCGAACTCAATCTGTCTAGGCCATCCTCTCCACTAGGTCTGAAGGCAGCCTCACTGCTCGCACGTGCCGACACCAGTTTAGCGCAGACAAAACCTAGTCAATAGCGAACCAATCACATCATGGAGTTTAAAATAAAGATAGCGGCGATCAAGGTTAACGAATGGTAAATGGGAGTTACTTGCCCCTAGCTACTGATACCGAATGCTTTTGCTGCACGCATTGTGATTGGTTAGATGACTTTAAGCAAGAACGTGCGCTACAGTAGGGTGCGGTCAGACCTAGTGGAGAGGATGGCCTAGACAGATAGAGTTCGAATCTCGAAAGAGTCAATATTTTGAAACTTTTATTCCTCGGAACAGGGTCGATTTTAATCAGACTGGCCATAAACCCATCTGACCGTATAGCCTTGCTGAGCAAAAGATAGAACCATGAGCAATGTAGCTGAAAAGTATACACATGTATATGTATCATCCCAACTGCGGATCCGCCCGATCTTAAGATGGGACGCGTCCCAACTTGGGATTCCAAGTTGGGACGTCCCATCTTGAGATGGGTCGGGGGATACTAAAACATGTTAATAATATTCATATTTTATAATGAATTGAGTTAGTAAAACATGTTTTTAGATAATTTTGTTCTATTCTTTTCACATCTACGAAGAAAATTTGATTTGATGTTCATTTACTTCACTTTCTGACTCGGTTTCATTTGTTATCGAGTACGAACGATTCAACACTACTCAAACAATTACAAGTCCCATTTGATTACTGGTTGAATCACATTTGTTAAGCGACATAACAAAATCAGATCAATATATAGATTTAAAATTATATAATAGTTTTCAGCATTTTTCAAACGACCAATACATGCGTAGATCGAACAGCTGTAAACAGAGAGAAACCAAACGGCTCCACATTTCACAGAGACATATTTGTTTCTTAGTTTCTTTACAAAAAGGTGGTATAAACTTTTAACAAACAAAGATATGAAGTTATTCTAATACAGATCCAAGTTTTACAACACTAGTGATAAATTGCATAAAATGCATTTAAATGTATATTTAAAAAACGTACCTGATACAAACAAATGAATAATCCATGCAAAAACCTTCTATAAGCAGAAATTAAGGTACTCTCCATCGTTACAATCCAGCACTGAATGTGTTAATGTGACAGCTTGGCATGACAGAGGACGAATGATTGGGCACCAATTTGCCCACCGTATAGGTAGTGTTAGGCTACATATGGAGACACCATAAGCCCGTGTTGTTTTAACAAATTATAATCTTGTTTATCTACTTGGCGACTTGGTTGAATGTATCAAATGTAAAAAAAATTAATAGTTCCTATAATCAAAGTCTAGTTCCCCAACATTTTAGATATTTTCCACAAGTGCCAACTTACGACTTGAATATTCCCTAGTAAATCATATCAAATTCTTAAATCTATCTTAACGGCGACAAATCTTTGTCACAGAGTGAATGATAAATGATACCAAACGATTTTTAAAGCTCTTTCCTAAAATTTGTACCAAATGTAAGGTAGACAAAGCTTAATATGAATTTGAGTTTAGTAAGAATAATTGCAAATGTATATTTCCATCAATGTACTTGATAGCTTAATCATTTTATGTTTGTTTCAGGAAAAGAATTTATATAGGCCTTTGCTGCCTGTTTGTTCATCCTTTTCCTTTTTGTATATATATTCTGAATATTGTGTAACACATGTTTTATGGAAATAAAATACTGTTTAAATCATAGTATCATACTTCCTAACCATTATATGATTCAACATATTACATACAATGAAATATGATAATATTTTACAATGGGCAATGACAGTTTCAATATCAAATTTGTATTTATAATATCAATATGAATCATTTAGTCCTCTGAAGATAACACATTACAACATGTATGTCAGTACAAAATAACTCGATAATTGTAAGTATATCAATAAAACTTCGTTGATGTGTATTTAGAAGATGATTTCGCAGGACGTCGACTTTTGAAAAATTCATTTAGAAACCTAATGGCTTTTTTCGGGGGGGACATGTTAAGTAGCATATTTAAGATAACAAAACGATCAGTTAAGTAAACTTTCAGCTGTAAAACAACAATATTACACTGAAATGTAATTCTTCCCTCTCACCTACTCATCTTATTTGACTTAATTGATCAGTTGATTAACTTATTAGCAGTAACAACACACAGCAATTCTCTCAATTCAACGCTTCTAACAAGCCTAGATAGACGCTTGTAAATATAAAAACAACCTTTTTATACTGATCGAAATCATATGTTACCTCGAGTTAAGTAGAAAACATTTTTTTTACTCAACTCTGTACCCTGGTTTGTGTCAAAAAGTCTTGTGAAGGTTAACAAAGTTTATTAATGAACTCAAAGTCAAAAAACTCCGTTTTTAATGTTCTTGTAGTATTGCTAAAAATGAGTTGAAATATTGTATTTCTAATGATGTTAGATTTCATTTTGGTTACTTTACATGATAATCGTTCTGCTTGAATATATTCAGTTTGGCGAAAAAAACTTTCATCGAAAAACAGTACAATAACAATAAACATGAATATTTGATCACGTCTGCTTCCTATCAGTGATATTGCTGATAGGGGCCAATGCCTTGATAAATAAGAATGATAATCATTGACTAAAACAACAAACGCTCGGCGTCTACCTTAGTGTAACAAGCATGCTCATGTACAATTGGTACCCATTCTTGTCACTAATTGGAAGGTGACACACAGGTATTGGTGTCATAACCGAACCGGATGTTTACCAAAATACCTTCTTGCGGACCCCCTCTCCCCCCTCCACCCACCCCACACCCTTCTCTGAACTACCAAGCAGGTGTGTTTGCCATTTGCACCACGACACTGATCAGATCAGGTTCGATCGGAAATAGGAGGCATAACTGGATTTATTTACTGGACATTTTATAAGCATTGACGGAATACCACTTATAGGTTAGTGTTTGTGAATTATTTTTAAGAAACATAAAGTCTTAAATTCGACTATCAAACACAATGAGTACATTGAAATATTGCTTAACGGAACGGTTTATGTGTAAGAAATTGTACTGATTACAAGGCATTAGCATTCTTGGTATTCACTAAGAGTGGGTTTTGGGTGTATATTTCTTTTTTTGTATTTGCTTAACATGCTGTCACAGTTAAACAAATTTAAGAATATAATGAAATAATTTATAAAATTGTGTAAAAGAATTACTTTTGAAATCGTATAGTACTATGAAGAAAGACTCGTATGCGATGAGAGATAGATATAGCCAATAAGTAATTAAAATCAACATAAAATCAAAATCTCTGCCGAGGGTCTTAATCGCTTATCTCAATGATACCTGTTATCGTGTTATTACTAAATTCAACATTAGAATAAGAATATTATGAACATGTTAAAGTATTTGCTGTCCCATCTCAAGATGGGACGTCCCAACTTGGAATTCCAAGTTGGGACGCGTCCCATCTTAAGATGGGACGCGATCCCAAGTTGGGATGATACATATACACAAAAATTGCCATAAGCCTATCTGGTCTTAAAGAGGAGGCGTAATGCATAATTTTGATTATTGCAAATTTTTATCTGTTTCACTTATACGAATCAAAAGAGCAAAAAAGGAGAAAATAAACTTTAATTCGACTACTTAAATATCGCATAAGCTCAAGGGGGGTGGTTTTCACAAAAATGGTTCTTACAACAAACTCATATACTTGACTTTGTGCAAATTAACCAAGAAAATGACTTAAATTCGTTTAAAAACAACCCCCGTTAAAACGCATGGCAAACTGTTTGATTAGCCAATCACAGCCTGCCACGACATATCGCCCTAACCAATCATGTGCTCTGTTATTGTTCATATTGTTGACTCGCATGTTCATGTTTTTTCACTGACAACACTTATAAAAACAACTATCATGTAATGCCACTTATTAAGCATAGACTGGAAACATTTGAAAATAACGTAACGTCCAGAGCGTGCTCCTCACTAACCCTGGCTGCTGTAGCCAAAGACAGGAGACAGACCGTCTTTCGAGTCAGAACCTCAAAAGAGGCTTCCGCTAAAGGCTCGTACGACGGACCCCTCAGGTAGTGAAGTACTAAGTTGAGGTCCCAAGTGAAGTACTAAGTTGAGGACGAAACTTTAACTTCTGGTCCTCAAGCTTAAACGACTTCAACATGGCGATAAGCTCCGGCGTCTTTGAAAACCTGACATCCTGCTTAACAGCCAGAACGTTGTTTAGTGCTGAAAGATAGGTTTAAATAGTGCCTTCTTTGAGATGTTTCTTCCTGCGAAGAAAACTCCGCTACAAACTGTGGAGAAGCTCTAACCGGATCTTGAGATTTCTCCTCACAGAAACGCAAAAAGGAGAGCCACTTGCCATCATAGAGGGATCTAGTGGATACTCTATGGGCCCGGGAAATGGCGCTGGCCACTCAGGACAAATAACCCTTTGCCTTCAAATTCTTCTGTAAATGGTCTATACGGACAGATGAAACCGTCCTGGGTCGGGGTGAGGAAACCGACTGTGAGGATGGACCAACAGATGAGGCCACAGAGGAAGAGGACATGGTGCCCTTGTGACGAGGCCGCACAGCCTTGGGTACCACGACCTCGTTGGCCAATAGGGCGCGACCAAAAGCAGTCTTTGCGACGACCTTGGGAAGAAGAATGGGCGGAGGAAACGCATAGCCCCACCCACGACATCGACAGGGTGTCCACTGCCCACGCCGCTGGATCCGGTAACAGGGATACGTAAACCGGTAGTTGGGCGTTGAACTCTGACACGGCCTAACAAACAATGAATCTCACCCGAAGCGAAGAAGATAACAAAAAGAGAACATACCATGTAGAAAGGTTTGTCAAAAATCAAAAAATCAAAACACAATTAAGTTCCCAAAGAAACACGTCCATTTGTGATAGCGATAAATATGGAATGGGATTTTGTCGACGTGGACACGTGACAGATTGGATCACCTTCCGGTTACGAGGCCGTGTTGTCATTGTCATATTCCTCGACTTAAAAAGAAGACGGGATGACTACTACCAACACGTTTTCCAATCGTTTTATCGGAAGGATAGGTAATATGCAATATAAGAAGTGGGGTAAGTATTAAGAATAATAAGCCTTTGTTGTAGTAAACATGTGTATTAAGAGTTTAAACTCCAAAAATACCACCGCGTCTATGAACTCGCGCTGGATATATGGACCAAAGCTAGTTTTTTGTGTGTTTAGACATCAAACACTATGGACGGGATTAACTTCTCGGAATTTTCTTATAAAAAGGCAATTATAAAGTTTATATCATGCTCGAAAACCTTTTGTCATGTTGAAATACGAATTCAGCAGTGAGCTCTAGCTTTGAATGAAGTGCCTGTCTTCAAGTTTGGAATCCTAAATTGTCATTCGGACACGCTGGGTCCTAGCAGATGCACGCTGGAACCATAAGCCGTATGAACCTGATTTATCGAGTGACAACAAAGCTTTTAATGAACATTCGAGATGATCGCCTACCAAGCACAAACTGATAACTTGATTCATTTTGTCGCTTATTACTTTCAATTGAATTTCAAAAGGTAATCAAAAATTAAAATATGACGAAATCACTTTCTAAAAAGTCTTTATGATGTAGGGCCTATTAAATCTTAGTATATTAAAAGGTCATTGTATATACAATAATACAATGTAGTATATGCCATGTTCATTGAAAATTTAGACATTATTATTTCAATATCCACATTCGCAAATTGAAGGGGAAACGGACTGAATGGAAACTGATGGAGGAGAATATCTCCAGTTCTGGTGTTGGAACAATTAGCAGCAATGTAGTTGCAGATCGATGGCATGTTTCTTTCACACTGATATAGTAGGCAGAGTGTTCCATTATTGCATGCGTATATAGCAGGTATGTATGTAGGCGGCCATGTTATGTATATTTTGTCATCAACCTACTGCGCATGTGCAGCATAGCTAAACTAGTGTATCTGTAAAAGTGCATTTTTACAACTGGCGTATTGCGCAGGCAAAAATATAGCATTTTGAACATTATAATTTTTTTAATAAAATGATCTTTCAAAACATTTGCTGTTTTATTTATTTTAATGTATTGTCTGTTTGAATAAACTGATAAACATCTTTTTAAAAAAAAGAGATTTCAAATTGTTTAAACACTTTTATACCCAAGTTTAGGATAACCGGAAAATCAGACTTGGAAAAGCTTTGACAAAATCATCGAAGCATGACTAGAAGCCACGCCCAGTGTGTGACACACGCTACTTGTTTTTCTCTGTATTTGTAAGCTAATTCAACAGCAAAATAGGGGCAATAGCATTACCGAAAGAATTTATATATACAACATCTTACTACCTCATGATATCAACTTTCCTTCTTAATCGTCACATCTGCTTTGATTTGAGTGTGACAAACCCTGGACGCGGTTTTCTATCAAATTCCAAATATCACATTGAATAACACATATTGTTATATCATGCAGGCTATTTATCGATATGAAGGGTAAATTGTCTCGAAAAAAATTAAAGTTATTAATGAACAGGATACAATGCCATATATATATATGTTTACTGTAGTGACATATTATATCGTATTGATAAAGTTCAGAGTGTTTATTTTGAAACATATCTTGGTATAAGTAAGTGCTGCTCATCCAGCGCAGTGTAAGGAGAGGTTGGAAGAAACAACGTAAACGCAATTAATTTTTCTAAGTGTGTTCGATATTGGTGCAGACTGATCCACATGAACACAAGTCAACAGCCAAATGCTTGCTATAATATGATGAAAAAACA
The DNA here is from genome assembly GCA_921293015.1 of Phorcus lineatus. Taxonomy (NCBI): domain Eukaryota; kingdom Metazoa; phylum Mollusca; class Gastropoda; order Trochida; family Trochidae; genus Phorcus; species Phorcus lineatus. Next base: position 28,753,871 of record OV121083.1, on the reverse strand, counting down.
GGACAACAGCAGTACAAACTGGGTGTCACAAATTAGATTACTACTGTTCAAAACTGGATTCTCTTATATCTACATCGTCCAAGACTGTGGTGATATCAATTATTTTTTAAGATTATTCAACCAGCGATGCACTGACCTAGAAATACAGAATTGGTGTCAGCATATCAATAATTCAACATAATTATCTTTATCACTATAGTTCTTATAAATCACTTCTTACTCCAGAATTCTATCTATTGACAGGCTCTATAGACAAAGACTTAAAAATTGTCCTCATGGAGTTTCATACACTCTCTCATAATTTAAAGATTCAAAAGCAGCGCTATAAGAACAAGTAAAGAAGTGAGCACAGCTCACATACCCCCGCTTCAAACTATAGTCTGGCTTTCTTTGTTGGTCTAACCCTCAAAAAGCTCACTTAGGGATCATGGTTGATAAGTGTATTAAGTTTGTTGAAGCTAGCATGTATAGTTTAGGAGATATGCTCAGGAAAAAGCACTTTGTCAGATAGTCATTGTTTTAGTAATGTTTCCATGTAAACCGCAAAAAACAAAAATAATTTTTTGGTCTTACCCTCAAAAGGCGCACCAATGGATCATGGTTTATAAGTGTATGAAGTTTGGTGAAGATAGCATGTACGGTTTAGAAGATATACTCCGGACAAAGGACTCAGTCATAAATTCACTGTTTTAGTCATGTTTCCATGGAATGCGCAAAAAATAAAAATCATTTGTTGGTCTAACCCTCAAAAGGCACATCTAGGGATCATGGTTGATAAGTGTATGAAGTTTGGTGAAGATAGCATGTATAGTTATGAAGATATACTCTGTACAAAGGACTTTGTCACTGTTTAAGTCATGTTTCCATGGAAACCGCATAAAATAAAAATCATTTGTTGGTCTAACCCTCAAAAGGCACATCTAGGGATCATGGTTGATAAGTGTATAAAGTTTGATGAAGATAGCATGTATAGTTTAGGAGATATGCTCCGGACAAAGGACTTGGTCATAGATTCACTGTTTTAGTCATGTTGCCATGGAGACCGCAAAAAAAAAAAATCATGTGTTGGTCTAACCCTCAAAAGGCACACCTAGGGATCATGGTTGATAAGTGTATGAAGTTTGGTGAAGATAGCATGTATAGTTATGAAGATATACTCTGTACAAAGGACTTTGTCACTGTTTAAGTCATGTTTCCATGGAAACCGCATAAAATAAAAATCATTTGTTGGTCTAACCCTCAAAAGGCACATCTAGGGATCATGGTTGATAAGTGTATAAAGTTTGATGAAGATAGCATGTATAGTTTAGGAGATATGCTCCGGACAAAGGACTTGGTCATAGATTCACTGTTTTAGTCATGTTGCCATGGAGACCGCAAAAAAAAAAAATCATGTGTTGGTCTAACCCTCAAAAGGCACACCTAGGGATCATGGTTGATAAGTGTATGAAGTTTGGTGAAGATAGCATGTATAGTTATGAAGATATACTCTGTACAAAGGACTTTGTCACTGTTTAAGTCATGTTTCCATGGAAACCGCATAAAATAAAAATCATTTGTTGGTCTAACCCTCAAAAGGCACATCTAGGGATCATGGTTTATAAGTGTATAAAGTTTGATGAAGATAGCATGTATAGTTTAGGAGATATGCTCCGGACAAAGGACTTGGTCATAAATTCACTGTTTAAGTCATGTTGCCATGGAGACCGCATAAAATAAAAATCATTTGTTGGTCTAACCCTCAAAAGGCACATCTAGGGATCATGGTTGATAAGTGTATGAAGTTTGGTGAAGCTAGCATGTATAGTTTAGGAGATATGCTCCGGACAGAATGAACGCTATATACCCCAGCTTACGCTATAAGGCGGGGGTATAAAAATAACGAACGGTTGAGCCATCTGCTTTAATATGTTAAAAATGTGACTACATGGCTATTGAAGATGAATTTCATTTTATTCTAAATTGTCCATACGATACCATTAGCAGGAATAGATTTATTCCAGAGTATTTTCGCCAGTACCCTACCCGAGAAAAACTTCAGCAACTTATGACGTCAGTAAGCGTAGATGTGTTAAAAGGAATGGCATTGTATTTGAAAAGAAATCTACATGTTAAATGAATTTCCTAGTTCTTGTATTCAAGTACCTGTCTTAGCATCTATATGCGGTTCACTGTAAAAATCATATATATGGCAAATAATAGATATAGTAATAGTAGTATTTTACAATTTTGTGTCATCAACAAATTTTAAATAAATGGAAATGACTAGCAATTTATGTAAAAGAAATCTGTTTTCATACTGAACCTCACAAAATGTCATGTGTTCAAGAAACTTTCATAGCGCTACAATGTACATGTGTTTGTAAAATCTGAATATGCTTTGTAAATTAAATACTTGTACTCAGCACAGCCAATATATATTTCAATACTGTTGTACTCTGGGCCACGAGGCCTCCAATACTGAAATAAAGACTTCGACTTTGACAATTTGCGAAATATGTTACAAATGTCACTACAGTAAACATATGTAACATATTTCGCAGAAAATCTTCTTTTCTTTTACTTAACTTTCTTGGCTGTTAGGTGAGGTGAGGTGAGGTGAGTTGGTGTTTAACGCTGCTTTCAAGATTATTTCACTTATATCGCAGCTGCTAGTATTATTGCAGGGAGAAAGCCCGCAACACCATTGTGGCTATGCATTGCGGTGAAACCTGCGAGCATCGGCTGGAACCAGCGAACCATGGGTTGTACTGCGCTGAATTTCAGTGTAGCATTGCACCCAAACCTGACTGCGTGTAGAACAGTTCTCTACTGCAGACAAAGTTGCCGAGCCCCTGGCGGGATTTGAACCACGGACCTCCTGATCCGAAGCCGAACGCGCTAACCACTGCGCTATCCCGCCCCCAACTTTCTTGGCAACTTAGTACTAAAGTGGATGATTCATTTGTAGTTATCTAATATATCTTATTATCTAGTATTACATCTCACACCATCGTCTCTTTGAATGTAACAATTAAGGATTTAATAACATACCTGGTGCAAGCGTTAGATACATCCTACATTTATTAAAAATTGAATTTGAATGCGGTGGGATTACCTAATTGGCACCTGTTTGTCATAAAGGGCGCAAAGCATCATATTAAAGTACTGTCTTTCGCTTGGAACAATATAAATTACTAAAGATACATTAAACATCAATTAATCAAAGGTTTGAGTTTTTTTGGGTGACTTTTAATATGTTTAAACCATAGTTAAAACAGCGAAATTTGTTGTTCTTTTTTACAATTTACAACGCAGCAGGACTCAAGTTTCAGTGATCATGGGCTCTTTCAGTTCTGTGCACTGGTACTAATTAGCTGGTGTTTTGAAAAAGCTGTACTTAGGTTGTTTATAGGCCGATTTCAGAAATTTAAAGTTAAGTCACTATTAAAATTTGATACATTTTGATGAATCACGAAAGTTGCCATGGGTCATTTCAGTCGATCTTTAAGATGCCTGATGTGCTAAAAGTTATCAGCCTGGACCAAAAGTAACGAGGCTATATGCTGTTGGATGGGTCTCATTTTATACATTACATTGTGTGTGTTGAGGAAACTGTCAAGTTACTTACCCTCAGTGAGGTTGCGGCCAGGGTTAAAGTCTCCTGGGTGTGAGCTGGGCGGGATCAGGTCACAGCTGGTGGCCCGCGAGATACGACAGCCGTATGCTGGATCCAATCTGTAAAATAAAGGCATGTGGCACTTACAGCAGGGGGCAAACAAGAATATATTTGTTCTATTTATTGGGATTGAGAATTTCTTTAATAATTTGGTTGATATTCCAATGCATATATAAAGCTTGAAATTCTCAATAGATTGAAAACGTCCTTTGAAACTAGTGTTAATCCTAGCACAACAAAAATGAGCTAAATTCACATACCCTGTCTGTTATCTGATCACTTCTAAACAAAACATTAACCAATTTGAAAACATAATGATGAAAATATCTCGTTTTGTTCAAGTATTGTTGATATTCAAGACTTAAGATACCTGTTGGTTCTCCAGGTGAAATACATCACCAAAATTTGAGATGAGGTGAATTAGGGTTTAATGTCGCTTTCAAGGGTATTTCACTTATTTCCTTAAATCATGATACAAGATAAAAAACGGAGTAACACATATAGAAACACATATATTGTGACCTTGACCTTTGGCATTCAAGGTCACACAATCAATGATCACTACCATTGACTACAACAATCACCTAATGATTAAAAGTATCAATAATTTAAAAAAGGCATTTTTGCAAAAAATGCATACGTCATAACCTTGCTATGACCCTGACCTTCAACCAATGTAGCAAAAATCTTTCAAAGTTTGGTACTTCCCCATAGATGATAAATACCATATTAGAGACTCATTACATCAAAAAAAATTCAAATTATCATGTTTTATGCATTTCGTAACTTGCAAAATTGATCTTTGATTTTCAATGCGAGCATGTAAAAAATTTTCCCCTGGGCGTAAGTAAGAAATTATATGTATGAGTTTTGAAAACCTTAGTGGGAAAAAGTTACAGCTAAATACAATGTGCGGTGGTGGAATTTTGACAAAAAGTGAGAAGTAAGGATAACTTACTTGAAATCTCTGTATGGTAGGTTACAGCAATTTAATGGCTGTGTTATTGCTTGCTTCAGGTGAAAGCTGTATAAATGCTGTACTGTTATTTTAATTGTCCTTAACACTCTTAGGTATCCATTAAATCTATCTCCCAACTTCTTTGTAATCTGAAAAATAAAAGAATATGTAAGAAGCATGAAATACACACACATGGTTCACCAGAAAAGGAATTAACTTCTCATGAAACTTTGGCTAATCAGTCTTTGCATTGTTTGAAAACTTGAATTGAAAATAAGAGGTTCATAATGTGAATGAGTTGTCATAAAAAATGTCATCATAATGTGTTTGTTAATGTAGCTCTAAACAGATTTCATCTTACATTGAAGAAGTAATTACCTTTTTGAAGCGATTGCCGCTGGTTGTATATTTACCCTCTCATATTTTGGTCTTTATTTAAATACTTGCCAAAATTCTACATGTGATGAAGTGAAGGAAAAATACTGTAAACGTGGCTGAAAGCACTAACTAGCTTTTCGCCTAAAGACTCTCTGCTGGTCAATGGTCATAGGTCACCATCAATAATTCAATTTCACTGGTGTTATGTAATATGGAAGTAAAAAATAGAGCCATGGGCTCTGTAGCTCATCAGACTTTTGATAGAAATAGGTGTTGTGGTTTACACCATGGGGTCATGGGCAGTGTAGGAAAGATAGCCTGTCCCAACGTCCGAGTTATTCACAATCAAATAAAAAAGGCCCATTGCCCATTTGGGGTCAAGGGGTCACCAAACCTACAATTCAGAATCCCCATTGTCCAAGGAGTCTACACACAACTATTAAGCTATCAAGCCCTTTTGGAACTGGAGAAGAAGATGAAAGTAGGATTTTAAGGTTTTGACCCCTGTGACCCCATTTGGGGTCAAGTGGTCACCAAACCTACAATTTAGAATCCCCGTTGGCCAAGGAGTCTACACACACCTTTTCAGCTCTCTAGACCTTTTGGAACTAGGGAAAAAGATTAAATTAGGTTTTTTAGGTTTTGACCCTTGTGACCCCATTTGGGGTCATGGGGTCACCAAACCTACAATTTAGAATCCCCGTTGGCCAAGGAGTCTACACACACCTTTTCAGCTCTCTAGACCTTTTGGAACTGGAGAAGAAGATGAAATGAGGTTTTTCAAGTTTTGACCCCTGTGACCCCATTTGGGGTCATGGGGTCACCAAACCTACAATTTAGAATCTCCAGTGCCCAAGGAGTCTACACACAACTTTTCAGCTCTCTGGACCTTTTGGAACTGGAGAAGAAGATGAAAATAGGTTTTTCATGTTTTGACCCCTCTGACCTCATTTGGGGTCATGGGGTCACAAATTCTACAATTTAGAATCTCCAGTGCCCAAGGAGTCTACACACAACTTTTCAGCTCTCTAGACCTTTTGGAACTAGAGAAGAAGATTAAAATAGATTTTTAAGGTTTTGACCCTTGTGACCCCATTTGGGGTCATGGGGTCACGAAATCTAAAATTTAAAATCCCCATTTGCCAAGGAGTATGGACATAAAATTTCAGCTCTCTAGAGTCATTGGTTCTGGAGAAGAAGTCGAAAAAGTGAAAAGTTTACGGACGGATGGACGGATTGACGGATGGACGGACGCCGGACGCCTTGCCATGCCATAAGCCCATCGGGTCTTTCAGACCTGATGAGCTAAAAATTTGAATAGTGGATGACCTTAAAATATATTCAATAAGGCTAAATAAGATCAAAAGAATTTCCAGATTCATTTATCAGAGGTTTTAGCAATCTAGACATTAATTTCAACATTGCCAAAGGAGTCTGTACAGAAGAAGTCAGCCTTCTATTGTTATCTGTTGCTAACCCTCACTGCGTGGGTCCGATTATATAACACCATATATTTACTTCAGTTTCCTCCTTTCAGTTCATTGATAGGACTCACTCATGTAACACACCCAACATCCATCCAACCAACCACCAACATCAACTCCTGTTGAAGGCAAATCCTTTCATCCATCCATTCATTCCTGTCAAGAGGCTAAACCAGGGAGTCTCAACTGACCGATCAACACCAATCACCACCCAACAACAACTTCAAACATCCACCGGCCTCAGCTCCTCCTGCTCAGGTCTACTCAACACAATCACCCCTATACTATTTCTTGAGTAAACTTTCTCAATAAAGCCAATTTGTCCGCACTCATATTCTACTATTTGTAATGCTAACTCTAGTTGTACATACAACCTTCAATGTATCACAATGTTCCCACTACTCCAATAAAGCCTTAAGGCCTATGTTTATTTTGCTAATCAACTCAAGTGTATACTTTCCTTATAATTGTATTGCAAACCAGCATTGTATAACTTCTCACTTAGTTAATTAGGTTTCCTTATTATTGATTATGTTTTCTTTGCTAAGGTATGCATGTATCCCATTGTTTTATTCCATACATCCCACCTGATAAAGGTGTAAGCCATAACTCAACTTTGTGAATTCCCCAGTAGAGAAGACGTTAATAGTCCTGCCTTACATGTCATATTCCTTAAATCATAATACAAAATCGAAATCAAATTATTTAAAAGAAAAAGCTGTCAGGTATTAACTGTTTTCATTTATGTCCAAGCTCTTACATAGATATTTGACCTGTTACATCATGTGGAACTACTTTATGTGAGAACTAAATGCTCTTCAAAGCAACTGAAAATATGCTTGAAATCAGCAAAATATCAAAAGCCAATCGCTGAACCTACATGAAACAAATCCTCCTAACTGGTTCCCTCTGTCCCTCATACTAAACCCCCTATCAAGAAGCTTTCCACCCTCTTAACCTGACTCCTTCCTACACAAAACTCATAAGAACCTCTCACTGACCACAAATATTTCAAGAAAGTTTATTTGAATTCATTTCACTTCTTAAAGTAACAAGATGACAAATGTGTTTTAGAGTCGTGAACTCTGGTAAAAAAATGGCTGAAATCTGTTTCAGTAGATGTTCCTTATAAAATCACAGTGAAATAAGTTTTTGGTTGAAATAATTTATTAACATCTTAGATGGGATCAATAGATTAGAATTTCCTTTCAAATTTTAACTTTGTTCACTCTTAAAACACATAGTAAACATATTAATGTCAGAACGACAACTAAATGATAATACTTATTATGTTGAAGAATTCTTTAGATAATAACATATACTACAAATATTATACCGTTATTTCTTAGTAACCTTTACCTACCACGAGAGCACTTTTTTGGGAAAAATACACCAAACCATAACTGGATGCAGCCAAAGTTAATTGTGCAATCAGTGATGTTTTGGAATCAGCAATGAACACCTGTGAGATGCACATATATTCCCCACAAGGCAAAGTAAGTTGGACAGGTTACACAATATTTGATTGGAAAATATGAGGCTGAAATCTGTGTTGCAAATTTTCCTAAGTAGAGGGATCTGCAAAAAAACTTGAGCAAGTTGTTGATTTACTTACCTTCAATAACTTTTTCTTCTCACTGTTCGGATGCCTTGAGTATGGCAGAGAATCAAAGATTGCCTACAAAACAACAACAAAATAACAAATCACAAAACAGTTATTTCAAGAACAATAGATCAACAATCTTATTGTATTTTCTAAGTTTTTGTAGCATTTTGTCAACTGACCATTTATCTTGGGATTATTTGTCATCTTGTACAATTTGTAAATATCACTACTTTCATAAAACCATCAACCATTATAAACACACAGTATATGAGGGTCATGTAAAAAGTTCTAATCCTCTAAGCTCCTCCTTTTCCCCCAATGCCTCACTTTCAAAATAAATTTCTAAGTTAAGTTAATAAACTTAGTCCATCTATGGCTTAGGATTTAAAGAAATCAAAGAATATATTTTCTGACACTCAAAAACGTCCTGAAAGAGAGGATCAGCTCATCATAGCTTCCAAAGAGCAAGGAAGTAGGATTTGAGGATTAGGAAAACAGAGAAAAATGGATGGTAGAATGGAGTGGAGCGGGGAGACGAGGCAACATGGTCACACTGACTGTAAAGATAACACCGAAATCTTGATATATAACAAAAATCTTTAAAATAAAGAATCAGACCGTCCCTTGAACATTTAATGAGTGAGTTATTGTTTAACGCCGCTTGGGCAATATTTCAGCCATTAGCGGCGTGCTTGAACATTTAAGAGGCTGCACTCACAACAAATACATTTCATGTATGAACTGAAAAAAACCCATTATTTCCTTGTAAATTAACCTAATCAAGCTTTTAATCTACTTAAACAATAGTTTAGTATTCAGATTCTAATGAAAAGCTTAACATATTTCATTGCATTAACATATTTCTTGCAGGCTTTGGTTTCAATTGAAACTTAAAATCATTTTGTGACAAAAAGGGATAACTTCCTCCTAGGCAATGATAAGACAGGCTTTGGAATAGAGACTTGAGAATATTGCTGAAAGGCCAATGTTGAAATCTCATACATGACATGCTATGTTGTTAGGTCTGGACTTCAAAAGGACAGTGTCACCATTAACAGGGATTAAAATGACAAAGTAAAGGTAACATTTTTATGAGCAATGCTTTTGGAAGAACTTGACATGCATACACATATGAAAAGTTTGTCAAGTGTCTATCAATATGTTCACAAGAGTCTTTTGCCTCAAGCTGTGTATTTTATAGTGCATTGGCAGTTATAGAAAGAAAATGGACATCAGCAGTCCACAACCGCTTGTGAAAACATGACCACAGCAGTCCAAGAGACCTGCAAATTTTCCACCAACGTGGCCAACAGCAGTCCATGTAGACCTGCAAACATCTTTCCCCGCATGGCTTTAAAGTGCACAAGTGTCTGTCACTGGCTAATATAAACTTTGCTGTAAACCCGTCAAAATTCAAACTTTAAGTGTGACGAAAAGTTGCAATTCTCATATGATATCTCATTGGATTATCACCACCAGTTGCAGTAGCCCGGTCAACAAGCACAGAAAAGGTGGGGAAATGCAGCAAACCTATCTTAGCAAGTCATTAGGCCTGGCGCTAGTATAGATCATGCTAGGAAGATGATATGCAAACTGCTTCCATCAAGCTGACCAACAGCAGTCCAAGTAGACCTGCTAACTACTTCCACCAACATAACCAACAGCAGTCAATGTAACCTTTTCCTTGCATTTATGCATCTTTCTCCATGATCCGCAGGGGGTGTGCCTCACAGATACTCACTACAATGTACAAATATGGAGATAAAAAACTGATATATGGCTTTTTAGAAACATTTTCCAGGGATTGGGAAAGACACCTTTGATAATGGGCAATTTATAGGGCTTTTATTCATTTTCAGAATTTTGAATGGGCCATTCCCCTTAGAAGCAATGGTAAAATTTCAAATTTGAATCGGCCATTTTTTCATCCAAAGTGCAAAATGACCCATGGCCCCTGCCTTTCCCAATCCCTGATTTTCTAATTAGTCCTAGCCAACAGATTTGAAAAAGCTCATAGTCATTGAGGCGCGAGTCCTTATAGAAAAAAGAACAGCATATTTCATTTTTTTTACATGACGGTTTAAATGGGCACAGAGTATGTTGTGTGGTCAAACATGTCAAACTTCATAAAGGATCTCCTGTCAAGTTACCTCAGATGGTCACAAGATCAAGTTTGCAGTAAAGCACCCCCATACCGTCACAGATCCCCCGCCATAAGGTACTGTTGGCATGATGGTTCGTGGTGCATACGCTGTTCCTGGACGCCTCGAAACCATGATCCTGCCATCCACAGAGTGCAGAAGGAACCTGCTTTCGTCTGACCAGTGAACCTTTTGCCATGATCTTAAATTCCACCCAAGTCTATCTCTACACCATGCCAGACGCAACTGCTTGTGGGTATTATTGAGTTTCGGTCGCTTGATTGCTCTTCTGGACTTCAAACCAAGCGACCTTGAGTCGATTTCTGACAGTTTGGTGACCGAACAGACGATGTGGAAGCCATTGACATTTTAGGCTTGTACTGGAAGTGAAAGGATACCTTCTTACGATGCTTAGAAATGATCTATCGTCTCCCACAGAGGGGATACACGGTCTGCCTGAGGGTGTGCGATTCATCATGTCATTGATTCATGCATATTTTCTAGCTAAACAACTTATGTTAGAGTAATGACGTCCAGTTCTACTTGCAATTTCCTTGAAAGAAAGACCCGCTCCGAGAAGACCAATAACCTGCCACTTGACACCCTCCGACATTCTAACACCCGGCATTCTGGGTTACAATGGTTTAAAAGGCTTTTATCAATGTTTTTATAACCAATATTGATCACAAACCCATACCGCAAATTTCGTGGAGAGCAAAGAGCAGCTTGTCTGGTTTGGATGAAGAATATCCCTACAAAAACATGATAAAATCAAACCTTCTAAATAGCAGATTCACGGCTACTAACAACATCAATGGGGATTTGGCATGTGCCAAAATAACTAAACTTTTATTTGAGGGATGCAACACTTTTTTTTTACTATGTATATATCATATCAAACATCATCCGAAAAACTCAATTCTTCAATTCATAGAGAGTTTGATTTATCATGTGGCTATATGTATTGTCCAAAGTGAAGACACAGATTAGTCACCATGCACACTTTTCTAAAGCATGTGAAAATATTCTAACGATGCGTCCAAAAGTTGTCATAACCATTCTACTTCATCAACAAGTCCATTGTTTCGTAATAAAGAAGTGCCGATCATGTAACCCAATTCTGTTCATAATCAATTCTAAATTTAGTTCTCTCAAATGACATCTATTTGATTTTCATGCCTTTGCCTTGAACAGGTCAGTGACTAGCGGCATCTGTCAAATGCCCTGTCATAATTGAATAACTCATGGAATTACAAAGTCCCACAGTGTATTTTGACAGTGTCCAATCATTATAAACCTGTGTAGAATGTATTTTCATACAACTGAAATAAGAGAAAGAAGAAGAACTTTTGCTGTTCTATCGATGATGACAATCCTTTGAAATGACGGATCGTTGGGTCGGTTCCTAAAATTCTATATTACTAAGGATATGTGTCCAATATTGAAAAAACATTGATGGATAACATGATTACCGATGGCAGCAAAAGGTTTTGTGCTCCTATCATAGATTGTTACATACATGAACATTGTCATATCCACAGCCACCGTTGTAATGTTCAATTTGTTTATCAGATATCTAAAATCAAATATCAATCTCTCATATGAAACAAATGAAATATGAAAAAATGAGAACATTTATGTATATTTGGGCAAAATGTGATATTAATGCTGCAACAGTAAACATATGTGTAAATGTAACTTTGAACTTTTCCCATTCATTAAAAAAGGTCAACAGCTAAAAAGATGTGTTACACTTCATGTCGATTAATAATTATTCATTGAGAATCACTTGATAATAACCATAAAAGTATTAACTAACATTGATTTTGCTTCAGTTTGTAATATTTATACATAGAGTGAATATCACTAATTTATGTTTTCTTTATAAGGTGTGTTGTATGCTTACATTAACATTCTTACAATTGTGAATACATCGCTGAGAAAAAGTAATTAATATCATTTTAGAAAAACTTCACATTAATGATTTGAAAGTTATGCCATTTCCAAATGAACCACTGTCACAACCCTTCATTTCGGGTAAGGGCGGTGTCATACTGCTGTAGGTTGCAATAAAATTCTCTTCAATTGAACAAAAGTTGTCAAATCACGATGCAAGGGACACTTGAGGAATGAGAGATCCTTACAAGTAGTCCTAGTATAGTTGTCGACACACTTCGAGAACGCACATAACACAGAATTGCATTTCTGATTTAAGCAGACGGAGAACCTCACAAAGTTTTGAAAATCAACATAGCAGATTTTTCAAAATACATGTAGAGACTTGAAATTTGTTTGAAGAAATGCAATTTGGCGCCATCTTGAATTTTTCTACTTTTAAACAACCGGTAATCTCAACTTTATCACTTCTCGACTTTCTTTCAAAGACTTTTCAACAAAATAAGAACTGGGCTTGATTTTTGTTAATTTGTCAAATAAACACCTTTAATTAGCCTTTCATTAAGACAGCGTAATTATAGGCTAGGGGCCATAAAATTCGCACGGGCGTGACGTAATAAACAGACTATACAGAGTGGCCATCATTATTCAACTGAAATACTGCCTTAAATAATTGTTTAATTACCATTGATGTGGATATTTTTTATACACCAAACGCTTAATAGTATCACATCGTCAAATGATTTATGTGACTGAGTGGAAAAAATTCTCTGAAAATCGTTAATTATTGGTTATTTTCTGTGATATTGTTATGATAGATGTATAGATCACGAGGCAATGATTCTGTTTATGACGTCACAAAAAGGGCGTTTATGGCCAGATAGATCAAAGCGGCCCATCAAAAGTGGTATTCAAAAACGGCTTTCATTACCAAACTGAACATATTTGAGTAGAGACCTTTGACGCACTATACAAAATTGTAATCAGACATTTATATATTCCAAAGCGAATAGTGAAATATGTTTGTGGTTATATAAACTTTAAGAAATACTGACCCAATGCACCTTTGAGAAACATATCCTCTGAAGATACAATTTAGAGCTGAAATTCACATTAAGTAGCTGAAGCAATGACAAATATGCCAACTCTTTTAGTGAATTCGTAATACTTTCCTCACAGTGAATCTTTCAAAGTTTGTGAATCTTTAAAAATCGCCAGCTTCAAGGGCAGATGACTAAAAAAGATAGCAGATTTTTGCATGAGAGTTGGACATGACTAAGGTCTTTAAGAATCAATAATACAATCACAGTCATTTCTGGTCACAAGAAATGCTCAAAGTTTGCATCAAGTCAGATGTCAATGAAGTGTGTCAGGAAGGGTTAAATTGCACAACATTGAAGGAAAACACGTGGCTTGATGAAATGCACTCCCCCTCTCTTCCTTTTAAAACACATACCCTACGGGTACTGAAGTATTAAATTGCTCTTTGTAGCAAGATTTCTTCAAATTGAAGATATGGTTAAGATAATAAGATATGTGACATGGCCAAACACAGGTAAATGCACTTGTGTGTGTGTGTGTGTGAAAAGGTGGCAAGGCCTGATCAGACGGGCATAGAGGGGTGGGAAAAAAAGTCCTGACTTTAGTATATCTATAAGAGAGAAGGAAGCTGTCGGGTAGTAGCCGAGGGTACTCCATATTGTCCATAATCCAAGATGCTCTTTCTACTTCAACTAATTTTCATTGAATTTATCGCCCTGATCGACCTTTTAATTGTGAATCCCTCTCATCTAGATACAATAAACTTCATAATTTTTTAGATTTGTTGCCAAACTGTCAAGAGGGCATGTAAGTTACATTTTTCTTACTCTTATCATATGACTGCAATGCTCTGAAAATGAAGTATTTTCTTTACAATAATCCTAAAATCGCTCCTAACACCCACAAACTGGCTCATGTAAGGCTGGATCCTCTTAATTTCCCTTGCGAATATATTTACTGTTTAAGTCTTGTTTCCATAGAAACAAAATTTAAAAAAAAAATACAATTCTAACCTACTAAAGGCACACCTAGTTCTCAAGATTCAACATTTACTTTGAGAAGTCCAAAATGATGTTTTAAAAGCATTATGCTCGTATACTTGACATGACTCTGACTGCAAAACTGAGGTTACATTTATAATCTGATTACAAATCTTCAGTTTATTATGTAAACAGTTTTAGCTCTAGTTGGGTAGAATGATTATGGATTTAGATCTTTAAATTAAAAGATGTGATGCAAAAAGCATATGACGTCTTCATGAAAGCCAGGATAAATGATTTCTACATTTTAAGTTATCATTCAGATATTTACTTAAGGTATTAATTTAAATTTTTTTGCTGCAAAGTTGTTTGCCAAAATAAAAAGTCTTGTTATATTCTCAAGAGGGTGCCATGCCATCCTCCCACCAGTGTAGACTACACACTACACCAGCCCCGCAGCTTGGCTTGCCTGCTCTCGCTCTCCCTGTAACACAAAGACCTGCTATATGCCACAGCCAGACACCTATAAAACGCAGTCAGCATGAAACATGGCTTTTGGCATTGAGATTTCCTTTGAAAGTGGTGGGGAGAAGGAGAGATCACACAGCCTCACAGGCCTCGAGAATATTTATGATGGCGGCTGACGGCTGGCCAGCCTACTGAAGCCTCTCCTTCTGACACACAAACTGTATGAAAAGAACAGATGAGGACCAGCAACCAGCACTTTTTTCACCCTCTAAGTATGAGAAAAACAGAAATATCTTGCTTTGAAGCACACTTTTGTGAGGTTACATTAGCTCAAGAATGGGGAAGAAGGTAGACTTTCTGTCTGCCGCATTAGTAGATTGTACAAGACTTTTCTACACTTTGATCATAACCATCTTACTTCTTCCACAAGACCCTCTAATTAGTCATCTTTTTCTGTCATATTCTATCTGTTCTATATATTCAATTCTGTTATCATCATCATGTAAAGACAACCATGTGTATATTTCTGTTTATACATTCTTTACATTGGATCTTATTTCTGTCTTTAATATCTTCTATCTTTGAAAGCTTGAATGTTCATGATCACTGGTTAACTATACAGTTGTATGTTAGGAGGAGTTCATAAAGCATTCTTTCAACCTTGTCTTGTCATTTTCTTCATCAAGTTATTCTCAATTAAAAAACTTAGTTCTAGGGAAACAACAGAACTATCAAAGACAGGAGTCTAGATCTTTGGATAGACATTAAAGAAAAGAAACCTACTAAAAATAATTTTCATTTTTTGTTCAAGAACCTCTCACATTTTGACAAACACATAAATCTTTACCCCAAAAAAGTTCAATTCATTTGGGGGGGGGGGGGGGGGGGAATGTCAATCTTTTTTTAAACTGATACAGAAAGTTTTACTCATATCACAAAATTGAAGCTTTCAAAATCTCTATGTAACAAATTATTTGAAATGTACATATATGTGTTCATTTACATTTTTGTCTCAAGTTGGTATAATAACACAATATAAATCTAAACTTGAAAAACTGTAAGGTTGAGTGCCCAAACTAAACCCATCACATCTATTCAAATGCTAGCCTCTTCCTACAGAAGCAAGAAGCTTGTGAAGTAGACAATAGGACAGGAAAGTGCCCTTCTTAACTGTCCAAAATGCAATAGACGAGGCAATAAATCTGAGGGCATGAAAGAGGACAAGTTAGCAAAGCCTTTGCCTCAGTGAACCAGCCTGCATAACTAAACCTCCATAAACAGTAGGAAAGCAAGGCATGCCCTCAGTTCAAAGCAAATATGCTGGCTGGCTGGTTGATATAATTTGGTGGCTGTGTTAGGCGAATGTATTGTAACCTGTCCTTTGCATGGACTACAGTGAGCTCACACTTGCTGGAGAAATAGCTACACATGTGGTCATACTCAAGAAAACGCTAGCCTTTACTGGTCTTTAGACAGAGGGAAAGAGAGACTACCAGGGAGGTAAAGAGAGGTAGAGGGGTAGAGAGTAGAGAGGTAGAGAGAGAGAGGTAGAGAGGTAGAGAGAGAGAGAGGTAGAGAGAGAGAGAGGTAGAGAGAGAGAGAGAGAGAGAGGTAGAGGAGAGAGGAGAGAGGAGGAGAGAGGAGAGAGAGAGAGAGAGGAGAGAGAGAGGAGAGAGAGAGAGAGAGAGAGAGAGAGAGAGAGAGAGAGAGAGAGAGAGAGAGAGAGAGAGAGAGAGAGAGAGAGATATGAGAGTGAAGTGGGGTGAAAGTGGGTTAGCTTCTCCCTCCCCACTGTGCCTGAAACTTGGTGCTCTGGATCAATACATGCCTGTGGAAGCAGCAACCAGCAGAAGCTCCCTCTCACTGGCCTCTACAAGGTCTCTCTCTGCAGATGTGCTCTCAAAATAAACACTCACTACCATCAACTTCTTCAAGGCAATACCAAACATATTTACATCTTCAATGGAAATACCTGATGTGTCCACCAACATTTCCAGAAGCTGTAATTTCTGTGGATAGTTTTTGAAGAGAAAACAGCAATCTTTTTTCTACCTCTCCCTGTACCTCACTTTTCTGCTGTAGGAAATCACTAAATTTTGACTTAAATTGCATAGCATGGTGACTTTCAAAGTAAGAAAGTAAGTAGACATAGGCTAAAGGCTTGTTAAGTCATTCATGACTTTAGGTTAAAAGCTAGCCAATGAAATAACTGGGTTACAAAAAACCACATCTGCCTATAATCTGCTGGTCAAGGTTTGTCAACATTTCACCATTCAAGTGCACTTCCCTAAGTTAATTACATGTAACAAACAGCTTTCAAGGAGTAACCTTAAACCTACAAGACTCAATGACTAACACATCTCTTTAAATATCTGATTAAAACATCAAATTTATCTTAACCAAGTTGAAAACCTACTGATGGAGTCTTAAAGATTTAAATAAACAATGGATAAGTACAGAACCTCAATTTGCAATGACCCTTTTCCTGTCCAGTCATTACTTTTGCAACAGAATGGACGTTGGAAATTACAGTAAAAATGTTTGTCCAATGTACGGCATTTACCCCCACTCATTGTACACAGACTTTGTAACCCTTGGGAACCAATAAAAAAAAAAAAAAAAAAAAAAAAAAAAAAAAAATGTTTGATAAGTTTTAACTTTATCATGGTCCCATTGAACTTGATGGAACAAGTTGCGACTGTATACAGTATCAAACTACCAATCTTCAACTGCAGACACACATATATTTTGGTTGGTTTGAAAGCTTATTAACAGACCTTTATGATAACATTGAAAATTCCGACGTAGTTATTTAAGCTTATTACCAGACCAATATACCATTAAATAGTTTGTCACAGTTATTTAAGCTTATTACCAGATATATGATAACATTGAGTGAGTGAGTTATTGTTTAATGCCTCTTTGGCAATATTTCAGCCATGAGCGGCGTGTGATAACATTGAATATTCTATTACAGTTATTAATGGAAGAATGACATGATTGTCTCTTACATTTATTGGAATATTGAGAGAAGATTGACAATACTGCCTCAAAAGCCTGGCGACTGCTTGCTTTTGATAAAATCACTGAAGTGTGACTTGCTTCACGTCAAACACATGATGTATTATCTGGCCATAACTCACAAGACCTCTGTAGTCTGTAGAATTCTTTTCTGGAAATATTTATTTTTATCAACACTTTTCTTGTACACAAGAGATAGACTACACATGAAAACTTTCACATTTTTTATCTGGTTTCTTTAATGATTAATTCTTTAAATGAAATGTGACATTTATTGTGAAACATATTACATTTATAAAGATTAATCTGGTTAAACCTTATGTTACAATTACACACTTAACATATTTTGAGACGAAGATACTGAAAGAAATGAAATTTCAATAGCAGGCCTATATCCCTGTATTTATCATTACTATACTTTACATAATTTGTTTATTATTGTTGTTATTTCATTTTAAATGAAAAATAATCTTAAGATAATCAATGTTTACATATGATATTCCTTTCATTGAGCTAGAATAGACTTTGATATATTCTGTCCAGAACATATATTTCAAATATGTAAACACACCAACAAAGGGAAATATGCGAGTGAAACCCCGCCACCAAAGATAATGAAGAAATTTGAGCCTACAATTTCTTTTGGAGATAAAGTTGTTTAACAATGTGACAATGCCTATCATATTTTATATCCTATATAATATTTTATAGGGTCTTAAACTAACCAATTCTAACCCCTCAAAATACTTCTTAACAAATTTCAGTTAGTATGTTGCATCATTTATACAAATATAAAAGTTTAAAAACGCTTAACAACACATCTAGCCAAACCTGTTGGCCGTATGTTCCATGAATTATTATATCAAACAAAACCTTTTCAAAAGTTGTACCCCGTTCAGGGATCGTCAAATTTTATCAGAGTCAATAAGTCATGAAATTAGTTTTTCACATTAAGTAACAAAAATTTATCTCAAATTTAAATGTTAAGAAAAAGAGGCAAGATATTGACTATTCAATGATTTTTCAGGTAGCCAAAGGTAAAATTTTGTAAGCCACTGACCTAGGACTTACATTTTTTTAACCGCTGATGTTCAAGTTTGCCTTCAAACATAAGTAACTAATCTATTTTAATTGAACATAGTGCTGAAAACACCTAACAGAAAGTTGGAGGGTAGGTACCCTGCGTGGCCAATATTTAGAATTTTTTGGTGGGATGGTGGGGAGAGAGAATAATGATGAATGGGGTTGTGCTGGTGGGGATTTAGACCAAATCTAGAAACTTTAGTCTCCATTTAACAAAGATGTTATTCTGAAAATTTGAGATTCCTCTGCCAACTGATGTTAGTATTAGTTATCACTCCTAAAGTTGCATCCCTGCCTTGCCCTTATTCTTGTGGGTAGGACAATGAACTTTACACTTCTTCAAACTACAAAGCTAATTTTCAAACTTTGAGATTCCTAGCATTGATCATTTCTGGAGAATGGACGAAAGAAGATTTGTAGGTGGGCAACCTGAAACGCCCAGGTCTGAAGGGTCTTCATTACCATATTTACAAATTTGAGTCCACATTACACAAAGATGTTACCTATTTTGGCCTCCTATGTCCATTGGTTTGGGAGAACAAAATTTTAAGATTTTAGGGAAGATGCTTGCCACGCATATATTTGAGGTTTGAGTGTCCGTTCTAAAGTCATAAGTTACACATTTGGATAACCTAGGTGCAAGGTACATCCTCACAAAATTTCAGCTTTGGGAGTGCAGCAGTTTTGGAGAAGTTGAAAATGTGAAAAGTTTACAGACGACGCCAGTCATACATTGGATAATTTATAAGCCCTTCTGACCTTTCAGGTCAGATGGGCTAAAAAATGAAAGCAGGTACAACTAAGATGCTCTAAACATGAGTTAACAAAGATTTAAAAGACAATTCTTTGAAAATCAAATGCTGAGAAATGTTGGCTGTTTCTATGAATGAAAAGCTTAACTTTTTTTGAATAAATGTAAGGAATGGTAAAATGTGTGATACATTATAAAGTGCTGAACTTCACTTGCAAAGTTATAACTCTTAAAAGGTGTATAAGCAGTAATCTTTTGTAAGGGGTTTGGGGTTTTAAAGACATTTTCAAGAGCATTTCACTTATATCATGGCCGCTCGTATCATTGCGAGGAGAAAGGCTGCAACACCATTGTGGCTATGTATTGCGGTAAAACCTGCAAGCGTCATCTTGAACTATGGGTGGTAATGCGCTGAAATTCAGTGTAGCATTGCACCCAAACTTGACTGCATGTAGAATAGTTCTCTACTGCAGACAAAGTTGTCAAACCCCTGGCGGGATTTGAACCTTGGACCACTGCGCTATCCCGCCCCCACTTAATCGATGCAAGTATCATATCATATGTCTATGTACCTTTATTGACCATACAAGCTGGATGGCCTGTATCCATTTTGTTATGAAGTGAACAAAGAAAAACAGTAAAAGGGTTGACAGATTGTTTATGGTTCAAGTTCAATTAGTTAGAACAAATGAATTTGTTATGTTTACATCCTTTATGATTGCTGATGACCCGGTATATTGAAGGAGAAGGGAACTGCAGACTCAGATTCTTTAAGCTGACCCCTTTTCTCCATCCAGCTGCCTTACAGAGTTCACTCTTTTCGTATTACTGGGGCCATTTCAGTTATTTAAAATTCATCCAGGTGAGGACATCATTTGCCGGAGTTATGGGGAACTGCTTTACTAATATTGCCAAAATAAAGTTTTCTATTAACTATAATGTTCACCATTCACTTGCTTAAAAAGAAGCTTCCGATTTGTGAACATAATTTACTTTGGACAAAGATTCACTAAACCAAGTTTGAGGAGGGAGAAGGGACTATTACTCAAATGGGTAGTTTACTCATTAGAGGAGGGCATTACTGGGTCAAGTAAGGTGATGCTGTTATCAGAGGAGTAATAAAATAAACAGAGCATAAAAACCATGGCTTCTTTAAAAACCTTTTTAAAAATGATTTTGGACATTTTACAGGTATCACTATTATTGTTATTACAATTATTTAAAAAAACGGTCCACGACACAATCAGTCATAATGTAAAAGGCATTGAAACAACATGTTCTGACATTTCAGATTAGGTTAAAAACAGTAATGCATTGCCAACAATGTACCAACAACCGTACAAACAAATCAATTACTTCTTGACAAAATATCACCATTGACATTATTTGACTCCTTCAACATAAGATATGTCACTTTGAAATTATGCAAGCTGATTTAATTGTGATTTAATTTACATTTGCTATGGTTTAATAGGAAATGAGATTTACTTTGTAATTGTTTTACTCAACTACTATGACTACATCATAGAGTCAATTTGGTTTATACTGATATTTAATACCATATTGTTTTATGATTTTTACATTAACATATCATATTAATATAATTAAATGTTTTCATATTATCATTATTTTTGTTATCAATTTACATAACTTGAATATTTCTGAGAAAAAAGTATTTTCATGTGATCTCAAAGCTAAAATTTTCTGAACCAAGGGTTCTGTACTAAGTACTGTTATCTGTTAACTGTTTTATGACTATTACCTGTACAGACTTTGATTATAAGTGGCATTCATAAAAGGAATAAAAACATGATGGTCGAGGTGCACTTGTAGTCTAGCCCTTAACCGTGTTTATGTTTTTGTATCAAAACTAGTAATTTAATCTAATTATTTCAAAATGTTCAACTAACCTGCATTTTAGTTATTCCAATTTCATCATTACTCAACCAGCGAAGTCCAGCCGAAAGTTTTTCCGACTCTGCCTGTATGACAATTCCTCCTAACTGTTTCGGGCTGACAGCCTCCTGTCTATTGTCTGCCAGGTACCCCTCTTCTGTGATCTCGACCGTTCTCCGCTGATGTTTACCATCAAAATTGCGAAGTTTTATCCTTCCTGAGGTTCCTGGCGACTTTGCAATCCAATTATGATCGTCTTGCACAGAACATACAACACAGTTTAATAACAATAGCATAGACACAGCCAAGTGAACTACTTCCATCTCGGTGAACTGTTTAGCTCTACAAGACGCCATGTTGAAAAACAGTGTTCGGGAAACCACTGAAAATCAATGGGTAAACTACAATTTCCAGATTAACTATCGCAATCTTCGTATTTTTGGCAATTGCAGTAGAAGTCGTTCAAGTCGTCTGAAGACTTGCAGTGGGAATATTGGCTGCAAAGCCGTCATATTTCCCAGGCAAGTTTGAAGCTACATTCCGTCTTCGTCCACGACCAACATCTAGGGCTGAATGTTAATAAGCGGAGCTGGATGTTTATGATCTGAGCAAGTTTCGTATCTGCAGGTGCTCGCGGCTTAATTTAAAAGAAGTAGCTCTGTATATTAAGCAAAGCTATGACACCGTTGTAACTGTGTATGTCCCGGGTACTCTTTAGATGTTTTTCATTTTTCGAAAATATAAATACGTCCTTTCGCATGGTTAGGAAGAAAAGAAAATAGTGTTCTGATTTTCGTCTACGTAGTGCGTCTCACCATTCGAGAAAAAATGGCGCTTCCCGTTGTGCTTTCAATGTGCAGACGATGCTTTCAAAAGAGAACTGGTTTAGGAACTTTGTTATTACAGAATAAGCTTCATCAAAATTTACCATCTTTAAAGATTTCACCTCTAAGAAGCTTTAAAACTGCTATACAAGGTAAAGTTTCAATGCATGACATATTTGAGGAAGGAAGGAGAGGGATGCAATATATATATATATATATAGATCTAATAATTAGTAAACTCTAGGCGCTACTGTAGAGGCCCACTTTAGGAAAGATATTGGCAGCAGAGCTCCAGATGCAAGAAACGTATTTGAGTACAATGTGCTCAGAACATTTAAAATACCAAAGAATTATAAAGGTCTGCATATCTAAAAATCACAATAAATATGTTTACATGATAATTTTTATAAATCGGAAACATTAAAATTATAATGCATATCATAAACAAAATGCATCCAAAAATAGGCTGATACGTCTCTGCTTAAAGAGCCACTCCGTGAGTTGTTGGAGTCATATATGTCAAACTTAATCAGTGGTGTCATTTGATCGTGAAGTATCGACTGTTACCAAAAAGACACATTTTAAAGCTTGTTGTTTTTTTACAGTGATAATATGAAGGTAGAACATCGCAATTATGATCGAAATCTGGACAGTGGCGCGCTTCAAATAGTCTAACGTAATTTTGGAGATTTATCTAAAACAGCCAGGAGGGCAGTTAGGAGTTGATAGTGTTTGTTAGGTCATGTAACTAGTATCCATGTATATTGGACGTGATATCTACACCTCTGTGCATTTATAAGGCTGTTTTTAGATTTTCATGGAAAACCAGTATTTGTCATATATATGTCTTTTGGACATGAAAAGTTGAGAGGTTTTGATTTTATATCACCATATATGACATTTAGGTTCGTATCAAAGGTAAATAATATGTTATTAATCATGGAGTGGCTCTTAAATTACAAGGAGCAGTGGAAGAAGTAAAGAAAATGTGACTTAATTTACCTGTTAGGATCATGTAATAGTAAATTCAAGTTGTTAGACAGACTTGTATAAATAAAACCCAATTTGGTATTTGTTATGATGTCTGATACATCATATAAGGGTCAAAAGAAAACAGACAAGTCAGCTGTGATTAAGCTGTTGTTTACTTCATGCCATGTGGGGTAGATGCAAAAGTTAGGAGTGGAACTATTCTGGAATTGGACATTATGTGAAGTGGGAATGAAGCGGAAAAGGATTATTAAGATAAACTTTATATTACAACATCCCTCTTCTTTTAGATGAAGAACATAGTACTGATAGAGATTTAAAGTTCATAATGTTGATGCAGCTTAAGCACTTTTTGGAAGTATATTAATGTCAGTCACTGTATCGACTCGGCACTCTGATGGGACGGCCTGCACGGGATGTTCTCAACCCTGCAGGCTGTGGTGGGGTTGTCGGAGTAGGAGACTGTAAGATTGTTAGTGAAGCTGGCGGTGACGTCACTGTGGGCTTCTCCTTAGTGGACATGTCTGATAAGTTGGGTGCCATTTCTCTTAGGTCACTTCTGTTGCGCCTGAGAGTGTTCCCACCAACTGTTTGGATGAAGTATGAGCGAGGTGTAGCTGTGTCTTTCTCAACTACCATCCCGGGTGTCCATGTTTTGGTCACATGGTTGTAAACTCTGACACGTTGACCTGGTGATAGAGTAGGGAGATCAGACTCAAGCGCAGTTTTGTCATGCTGGTTCTTCATCAGGTCTTGACTGCGCTGAAGGTGTTGTCTCTGCATCTGAGCTGTAGCGCTTGGTGCATGTCTTGACGGCAGAGTAGTGGAGATAGGGCGTCCTAGCAACATCTCCCCTGGTGATGGAAGGTTTGTTGATACTGGGGTTGCCCTGAGGTGAAGAAGTGCCTTATCAATGTCCTGGTTATCCTCAAGACATTTCTTTATGAGTGGTTTCACAGTTCCAACCATCCTCTCAGCGAGACCATTTGATCTAGGATAATGTGGAGAAGAGGTGACGTGCTTGATACCCCATTCTTCACAGAACTGTTGGAAGGGCTGTCCGCTATATTGGGTGCCATTGTCACTTATGATAGTTTCAGGCTTCCCAAATGTGGCACATAAGGCTTTGACTTAAATTGTAACATTTCTACTGGTGACAGAGATTGGTAGCTGCCTCACAAATGGAAACTTTGAGAAATAGTCAGTCACGAGTAGGAAGTGTTTGTCTTTGATTTGGAATATGTCTGTTCCAATCCTCTGCCACGGACCAGTCGGTGTTTCATGTGGTAACAGAGGTTCGTGTTTATTTTGTGGTCTTATCTCTTGGCAGGTTGAACAGCCTTTCACAAGCTTGTCTATGTCCTCATTGATACGTGGCCAAAACACTGACTCTCTCGCTAATTTACGAGTTTTTTCGATCCCTTGATGTGATGTGTGTAGTTGGGCTAGGATATCTTTACGCAAACTCTCAGGTATCAGTACCTGTTTGCCTTTAAAGATCACTCCGTCTTCAACAGCAAGCTCTTCTCGAAATGACCAGAAGGGTCTAACATCTGTGGTCAGAGATTTGATGTCCTCAGGCCATCCAACAAGAATTACCTCTTTCAGGGTGTTCAGTACTGGGTCAGAACAAGTTTCAGCTTTCAACTGGTCTTTCTTTGTGGTACCAAAGTTGATAAGATCCATGCTAATGTCGTCTTCTTCATCAGCAAATACACCATCTACTCTCTTATCAAGTGGAATTTCATCTGAGTTTTGAGGATTTGGCAGTCTCGACAGTGTGTCAGATAGAGTCATATCCTTACCAGGTCGATAGATCAGCTCAAAGTCATAGTCTGTCAGCTTGAGAAACATGCGTTGGAGTCTAGGCGGTGCCTTGTTGATAGGCTTTTGATGAAGCATGACCAGTGGTTTGTGGTCAGTAATGGCAGTAAATTTACGGCCATACAGGTAGGTGTGGAAACGCTGAATACCATGTACCAGTCCAAGGGCTTCATGCTCTATGTTTGAGTAGGCAGACTGTGTTGGGGTGAGAGCTTTTGAGGCAAATGCAATAGGCTTGTCCTGGATCAGCACTGCTCCTAGTCCTTTCATGGAAGCGTCTACTTCCAGTGTCACTGGCTTCATCATGTCATAGTAGCCAAGGCACGACTCTGAGTTTACTAGTGTCTTTAGCCGTTCAAAACAAATCTGATGATTGGTCTCCCACAGAAAGAGAGAGTCTTTCTTCAGAAGGTCCCGTAGTAACTTGGACTCAGCACTGTAGTTTGGGATGTAAGGGCTGAGGTAGGTCATCATTCCTAGAAACCTCTGCAGATCATCTTCGGATTCTGGTTTCGGCATCATCTTGATGTCTCTGATTTTGGCTGGGTCTGGAAGAATTCCCTTGTCTGAGTATAGGTTTCCGAAGAAAGGAATGCATGACTGTTTGATAATGCATTTCTCAGAGTTGAAAACAAGACCTCTGTCCTTGGCTCGATGCATCAGGTTGGCGAGGTTTCTGTCATGCTCTTCTTCTGTGTTACCGCAAACACACACATCGTCTGTGATACCAACAGTCCCAGTCAGTCCTTCAAGTATCTCAGACATGTGTTGTTGGAATATATCTTGGCTCACAGACAATCCAAAAGGAAGTCTCTTCCAGCAATATCGTCCAAAAGGAGTTCGAAAAGTTGTCAGTTTTTGACTGTTTTCGTCTAGAGCAACAGACCAGTAACCTGCTTTCGCATCCAACTTTGAGAAGTACTTTGCCCCTGCAAATGTAGGATTTAGCTCTTCTAAAGTTGGTACCTTGGTTGGACATCTTTTAAGGGCTTTGTTTAGGTGAAATGGGTCCAGGCAAACCCTCAGATCACCGTTCTTCTTCGTCACGTATGTCAGTGAAGAACACCAGTCTGTGTGCTCTGTCACACGTCTGATTACGCCAATGTCTTCCATCCGATTCAGCTCGTCAATGATTTTTTCGCGCAAGTGTATGCTACACTTTCGAGGGGCATCACAATGAGGAGTTGCATCGTCTTTCAGCAACAGCTTTGCTGCGCATTTGAAATCACCAATAGTGTCAAACTGATCTGGAAAATCTCTCTTAAGGTCATCAACTGAGCTGTACGAGACTTCAGGTTTAACTTCATCACAGTGAATCGTCAGGAGTTTGAGGCTGTCACATGTTGGCAGACCTACCACTGCTGGGCCAGGAACATCCACAACATAGAACTGAGTGTCTTGGAATTCTGTCTTACCAAATCTGCACTGTAGTTTCAGTGAGCCTACACACTTTATTGGCAAATCATTATATGCTGTGAGCTTGACATGGTTAACTGGAGACAGGATGTCAGAAAACACAGTATCCCCATACATTTGATGAAATGTGCGGATCGGCAGAGTGTTTCCTGAAGCACCAGTGTCTATCTTTAGCTTGAGACTTTGTATTCCTTTGATTCTTGGAGCTTTGATGTCTAGGAGAGTGTATGCTGAGTTGCGAGCTTGATTTTCTATTGAGTCCATGCAGTGGTTTGAGACTGTCACAGCATGATACTGAAGCAAGAAATCTTGAGCGTTATTAGGTTTTACATCTTCTTCATCATCATCCTCGATCTCAACGAGGTGAAAACGTCTACCTTGAGAACGACGTCGGCCCTGATCTCTGGTGTTTGACTGTTTTGACTCTGTCCCATTGCGTCCATTATTGGTTGGATGTTTCCGACACATTTTTGCCCAGTGGCCCTTGATACCACACTTGTCACATTCATCCTTGAATGCAGGGCATGATCGAGGTTTATGGTGCAATCCACAATAACCACATGATCTTTGATTGTGTTTGACAGAGTGTATGTCTGTGATTTCACTGTTCAAACCCTTTACCTGTCGATGACCAGCACTGATTGCTTCATAGCGACGACCTTCTTCTAGTGCTAGTGTCAGCTGGTAACCCTTTGGTTGACGGAGGAGATCATGCTGGAAAGCTTCAAATGGTGTACTGGCGATGAGAAGTTCTAAAATTCTTTCTTGCAATTCATCATTATTAAATTCACACTTAAGTGCCAGTGTTTTACACCTGGTAACAAAGTCATCTATACCCTCATCTTGCTTTTGTCTATATTGCATTAGCTCTAGGCGGTATACACGAAAGTTTACTTGCAGCTTCAATTGTTTTTCAAAATATTCCCATATTGCCTTTGGTTTTTTCAAGTCAACTGCTGACAGTCCTGAGGCATTTAATCTGCGTAATCCCTCATTGCCAAGGCCTCTTTTGATCTTTAAAGCAATCTTTTCATTTTCCTCGATCTCCTCATCTTCACAAAACAGTTCCATTTGTTGTCTAAAAAGACTGAAAGCCTCACCTACATCTGTCTGGCTCCAAATCATCTCTGGTATTTTAGGCATATTGTCCAAGATTGAAGTGGTCCAAAATAGATTTATATGATGAGAAAGTTAGTCCTTCAGGGTTAGAAATGATAATGAATACCTTTTGACCGCTGCCACCATGTTATGATGTCTGATACATCATATAAGGGTCAAAAGAAAACAGACAAGTCAGCTGTGATTAAGCTGTTGTTTACTTCATGCCATGTGGGGTAGATGCAAAAGTTAGGAGTGGAACTATTCTGGAATTGGACATTATGTGAAGTGGGAATGAAGCGGAAAAGGATTATTAAGATAAACTTTATATTACAACAGTATTTTAACCAACAATACTAAGAATGAATAGTAAAAGCACAAAGGTAAATACTATAACCAATAGTGTTTCAGGACAAAAAGGTATTGAATAAAAGCTAACAGTTTTTGCTAGGGAATAAAACTTCTTTGAGAAAGTCTGCAACGAATAATTTTACAAGAAAACCAAGATTCCAAAAAATGAATATCATACCATGGGTCTTTCTTTTTGATTAAATGGTTACTTTGTGATTATATTGTATATATGTTACTCACATTTATTACATCAATTTCTTGAGTATATACTTTATTAGAAACATGTGGAAACATAATTTCTTTCATTTGAGGTACGAATTAGAATGAAATTATTTTCTCCTGGCATAGGAAAGTACTACATGGTCAGGTGAGGATGTCCACTAGAGGGCGTTGTTATGAGTATATAAGTAAAGGCGCGAATTGTAAGTGCATTCTCAGTTGCGGTGCGCTCGGTCAGGTTTTGACGGTAAATGTGTTTTTTGTCGATGCACCTGACCGCATAGTAGTCAGTGCAAACATTGATACTATAGATGAATCGTTACACCATTAAATGAAGAATAGGTATTTTCATTTATTACAAGTTTGATGAGTTTTGAAGATTGCAGTTCAATTTTTCAGGTTTCCTCTGTTCTGGTGGATTTGAGATGCAAGATCCAAAGTCAGAAGCTGAAATGTAATTATTTCTCACATATAATTGAATCAGAATGTTTTGAAAATACTGTTGTTATGATAAGGCTTTAAGGCTCTTTCACTTTCTTTTAATCCTTTTCTTATGATCTAAAGATCCTGGCCACAGGGGCCATACCCTAAAAACCCATTTTTATCTTCCCATAAGCAACAGGCCTAGAAAGCTAAAATAATAGGGTTTTGACAGGGTTGCAAATAAAAGACTTATCATTTTTTAAAGCTTTGTGAAGTTTTCAATTTAGTGATAGTGATATGGTAATGAGGAATCAAACGATCCCAAGTTCATTTCTGTAGCACAGTTAATAAGCAAAATATAAACATAAAATGAAATTGACTAAGCAGTGTGTAGTGTTTAGTGAATGATTGAGCTAGTTGAAACTGCATTTTACTAACACTGGATCTAGCAGTACCAGTAACCAGGGACAGGCAAATCCATATCCTGATATCCAAGGGTATTGCGAGGGTCAAAAGATGAAGGTAGGATGTTGGTGACCAATGATATTTTGCAGGTACTTAACATTTTGCAAGCATTTTTATTTTGCATGCTTTTTAAAAGCATTGTTTAGTTGATTTTAAATAAATCAAATGCTCACAGAGAGAATTTCAACAAGATGTAGGGATGTGTAAATCAAACAGAATATAGTTAGTTACTCCCTTACTTCTGTTGTTTTCAAAGAATCTGTTATCTATTTTATATCATGATTTAAGGTATATGGTATGGTTTTATCAATTTTCTTCTAATTTTATGATAAGACAACTTGTCTAATGCACTGTCACTTGACAATTTACGAGAAGTAACTGGTATGTAAATTAGTCTTGAACATCAGCGATACAATGGTTCATGTCACTTCATGAGCTACAGTCCATGGCTCTATAGATTTTCTGATCCTATGACCTGCAATATAGGCCACAGGGGCCACACCCAAAAAACCTATTTTCATCTCCTTCTCCAGAAACAAAGGCCTAGAAAAATAAAACCTTGTGTTGTAGACTCTTCAGCTGATGGGTTTTATTATTCAGTGAGCCTGTGGCCCTTGGTAGGGGTCACGCCCTTAAAAAACTTTTATTATCTTCTACTCCCGAAGCAAAAGGTCTAAAATTATCCTCTTATCGCCAGTTATGCTAATGTCTTTAATAGGGCTGCAACAAATAGACTACCAGGCGAATACAATACGTATCACAAATATGGGGTAGCGAACATGAATAATTATTCACGAATATGAATGCAAAAATAAACAAATTGAAAATACCAAAAATCAGGTAGTCTGGGTTCATTTTTATCCACTTTGACTTTCAATATAACAATGTAAAATAAACTTGGAACTTGGAACATCCATTCACAAAGTATGTTATGTCTTATATTTCACATTGTCTCAACCTGTCAACAGGAAGTAATGCGAAATCTATGTTCCATCTCGTTTTGATAAAAATCGATATTGCTGGTCAAAGTAAACATCACGAGAGTAAAAAAGAATAAAAACATT
Organism: Phorcus lineatus; assembly: GCA_921293015.1. Classification (NCBI taxonomy): domain Eukaryota; kingdom Metazoa; phylum Mollusca; class Gastropoda; order Trochida; family Trochidae; genus Phorcus; species Phorcus lineatus. The sequence goes on along the minus strand of OV121083.1, from coordinate 28,723,836 downwards.
ATTCAATACGGCAACACACAAGTGATATGTTTATTTTATCTGTTGATTAATGTTGTAAATTGTCTTTCATCGTAAATTTGTACAGGCAGAGGTTAAAAGAAGCTTTGCGGGAGACACAATGTTTTCAGTTCCGTCCGAAATTGTGTAATTCCGAAATGCTTTCGTTTCCAGACCATATCTCAAAAATCATTTAATTCTTTTTTTTACAAGACTTGGTATGTGGTTAGGTCCAGTGATGGTGTGGTGCCTTTTGCTATTTTGGTTATTCTGAATTATTTTTTTTTCTGGTTTCCATGCAAACAATTTGAACTTAGTGCAAATGGAGGGTGGTGTCTGTTTCCGGGCCATATCTCAAAAACAATTCAATGTTTTTTTTCGAAACTTGGTATGTGGTTAGATCTGGTGAAAGTGGTGCCTTTTGCTACTTTGGTTACTCAATTTTTTTTTTCTGGTTTCCATGGAAACAATTTGAACTTTGTGCATATGGGGGTAGGGTAATTTTCCAACCTATAGCTAAAGTATTTTACTAAACCTGGTATGTGGTTAGATCTAGTGCTTGGGTGGTGCCTTTTGCTACTTTGGTTATTCTTAATTTTCATTTTACTTGGTTTCCATGGAAACAGTTTGAACTTGATGCATATTGGGGGCTGTAGATGCTACTTATGATATTTGATGACTGTGTGAGTATCAAATGTCACATTCCCCACAGTAAAGAAGTTGACAATATATAAAACTCTTCCTTATGCACCATTGAACTTGTATATTTCATGAGTCATTATTATGTCAAGTTCATTGATGCTAATATATTAACCTTTTTATTATATGTTTGGTATGGATTGTTTCTGGTATAAGTGGCAACAAGATGATCAGGTTGGATTAAAAGTTTGGAAGGGGGACATCAGTGTGCATCACATGCACATACTTCTAGTTATTTCGGTTCTTTATGCATTTTGGGGGGGTACAAGTGTATGGTTATTTTATACTCTTGGCATCCTTCCAAGATGATAAATGTGATTTCCCACTCATGCAGATAATTGTAAGGGGGACAAGTGGCCATGCACTTGAAACCTATTTTCATTTTTTCCAGAAGCAAAAGGCTAAGAATACTTAAACCTTGTATACAAACTCCTTAGCTGATGTGGATTCTAATTTTTAGATTTGGTGACACAGGGGCCACTTCATGAAAATCTATTCTAATCTTCTTCTCCACAAGCAAAATGCGTAGAATTTGAAAACATGTGTTCAGACTCCTTAGGGGCCACAGCTTATTAACTTTTTATTGTCTCCCTTCCAAAGAAGAAAAGCCTAGAAAATTAAAATATGTGTACAGATTTCATAGTTAATGGGGATTATATGATAAATTGGTTTGGTGTTACATTGACCTTAAGATTGGACATTAGGGCTATGCCCTATAAAACCTATTTTCATCTTTTTTTCCACAAGCAAAATTCATAGAAATGTGAAACCTTATATATACAGAGTCCTTAGCTGAATCAAATTATTAATTTTTAATTTCTGATCCTGTGACCTCACCACAGAGGCTGCATCCTAAAAACATTTAGTCTACTTTTTCAAAAACATAAAGCTCAAATTTTGTGTACAGACTGTTCAGCTAGTTGGGATTTGATAATCTTGTTGCAGCTCTCATGTGGACCCTGTGACCAGTTGTGAAGTAATTTATGGATAGCCTGATGAGGTACAGAGCCATTGGCTTTATTTTTGACAGCTTACCATTTCTCTCAACAGAGTCAACATTGTTTACATTGACAAGAATGGCAATAGGACCCCAGTCAGGGGTAAAGTTGGTGACAATGCAATGTATTTAGCTCATCGATATGGGATTGAAATAGAAGGTAAGTATTGCTTCTCCTTCATTCTCCCTGATATCTTAAATTGAGAGCATATCTACAGTATAGTTTTAATGATACAAATTATGGTCATACAAATTCAGTTTTGGTTAAAAAAAACTCAATAAGGTTGTGGTTGATTTAGGAAACTTATATATTCATGCCTTGAAATAACCTTTTTAATTCAAGGATTCACTTATAACTAGATGTACAACTACAACCCCTAGAACACGGGTACCAGGATAAGTACACTTCATTTGGGGGTAACTCTCTGTAAACCAAGAGGGGGGCTTGATGCAGGAAGTGAAATTCTTAAACATTTAGATGCTGGCACATGTTTCATATTTTTACAACATCATAAAGAAGAAAGAATTATCTTTCATTTGATGTATCAATTGCTGATGTGTTGCAAAATTTAATGTAATGCAAGTGATGCGACATGTAACAAGTAATTTACAATTATCAAATTCTTTTCTCAATGGCTGAGAGACAGACACTCCTGTCCCATTTTATAAGTATAATACCCTGTTATACAGGCCAATTGACGTTATTTTAGATGGTTTATAGAAGATTTTGTGCCGGGAATTCTTTTAAGACGTGTTTTACTGATGTGTTTAAGGTGCCTGTGAAGCCTCCCTAGCATGCTCCACCTGCCACGTCTACGTACACGAGGACTTCATGGAGTGTCTTGCAGAACCAGATGAAAAGTAGGTCTACTAGTCATATCATCACAAGCCAAGAGTGGCTGGTAAAGACGTAAGTAGGGTATATAGAGGCATTTTGTCCATTCAGTCCGTTTTCTAAAATAATCTGGGTGTTTTTCAGTGAAATTTTGCACACTTATGGAATTGCTGATTGGTGTCATGTTCAGCTGACCTTTGTTGAACTTTGAACTGAGGGTAAAAAGTTAGTTCTGAACCAATCAAATACAAGCTTCTGTGGCATCTTGACTACCGTCACATGCTGTAGTTTGCCATCATATTTGAAATTGACACCATTATTCACGACAAAACATTCTTTTCAATCAAAACTTTGTAATCGAGAGGGCAAAACAATCTCACAGACGAGGATTTAAAGTGATGCACCATTAATATTTGATTAAAAAGTTAGAAAGATCCCTTTGAAACCAGGTTCCATGACAGTTGACAGAACTGTTAATACGAAACTTTGCAATGATGAGAGAATCCTTCTTTTCCAAATTTGTAGGAAGATCAAGACAAAAGGGTTGGCATATGGCTCCAGGACTACTTCAGAAAGAACACAGAATGCTTCTTTAGACTTGACTGTCATCTTTACTGACAGTCTTGCTTCTTTAGACTTGACTGTCATCTTTACTGACAGTCTTGCTTCTTTAGACTTGACTGTCATCTTTACTGACAGTCTTGCTTCTATAGACTTGACTGTCATCTTTACTGACAGTCTTGCTTCTTTAGACTTGACTGTCATCTTTACTGATCAGTCTTGCTTCTATAGACTTGACTGTCATCTTTACTGATCAGTCTTGCTTCTTTAGACTTGACTGTCATCTTTACTTATCAGTCTTGCTTCTTTAGACTTGACTGTCATCTTTACTGATCAGTCTTGCTTCTATAGATTTGACTGTCATCTTTACTGATCAGTCTTGCTTCTATAGATTTGACTGTCATCTTTACTGACAGTCTTGCTTCTTTAGACTTGACTGTCATCTTTACTGATCAGTCTTGCTTCTTTAGACTTGACTGTCATCTTTACTGACAGTCTTGCTTCTATAGACTTGACTGTCATCTTTACTGACAGTCTTGCTTCTTTAGACTTGACTGTCATCTTTACTGACAGTCTTGCTTCTTTAGACTTGACTGTCATCTTTACTGACAGTCTTGCTTCTATAGACTTGACTGTCATCTTTACTGAAGTCTTGCTTCTATAGACTTGACCGTCATCTTTACTGATCAGTCTTGCTTCTATAGACTTGACTGTCATCTTTACTGACAGTCTTGCTTCTTTAGACTTGACTGTCATCTTTACTGACAGTCTTGCTTCTTTAGACTTGACTGTCATCTTTACTGACAGTCTTGCTTCTATAGACTTGACTGTCATCTTTACTGACAGTCTTGCTTCTATAGACTTGACTGTCATCTTTACTGATCAGTCTTGCTTCTATAGACTTGACTGTCATCTTTACTAACAGTCTTGCTTCTTTAGACTTGACTGTCATCTTTACTGACAGTCTTGCTTCTTTAGACTTGACTGTCATCTTTACTGACAGTCTTGCTTCTTTAGACTTGACTGTCATCTTTACTGACAGTCTTGCTTCTTTAGACTTGACTGTCATCTTTACTGACAGTCTTGCTTCTTTAGACTTGACTGTCATCTTTACTGATCAGTCTTGCTTCTATAGACTTGACTGTCATCTTTACTGAAGTCTTGCTTCTATAGACTTGACTGTCATCTTTACTGACAGTCTTGCTTCTATAGACTTGACTGTCATCTTTACTGATCAGTCTTGCTTCTATAGACTTGACTGTCATCTTTACTGATCAGTCTTGCTTCTTTAGACTTGACTGTCATCTTTACTGATCAGTCTTGCTTCTTTAGACTTGACTGTCATCTTTACTGATCAGTCTTGCTTCTATAGACTTGACTGTCATCTTTACTGAAGTCTTGCTTCTATAGACTTGACTGTCATCTTTACTGACAGTCTTGCTTCTATAGACTTGACTGTCATCTTTACTGATCAGTCTTGCTTCTATAGACTTGACTGTCATCTTTACTGATCAGTCTTGCTTCTTTAGACTTGACTGTCATCTTTACTGATCAGTCTTGCTTCTATAGACTTGACTGTCATCTTTACTGAAGTCTTGCTTCTATAGACTTGACTGTCATCTTTACTGATCAGTCTTGCTTCTTTAGACTTGACTGTCATCTTTACTGACAGTCTTGCTTCTTTAGACTTGACTGTCATCTTTACTGATCAGTCTTGCTTCTTTAGACTTGACTGTCATCTTTACTGATCAGTCTTGCTTCTTTAGACTTGACTGTCATCTTTACTGAAGTCTTGCTTCTTTAGACTTGACTGTCATCTTTACTGATCAGTCTTGCTTCTTTAGACTTGACTGTCATCTTTACTGACAGTCTTGCTTCTTTAGACTTGACTGTCATCTTTACTGATCAGTCTTGCTTCTTTAGACTTGACTGTCATCTTTACTGATCAGTCTTGCTTCTATAGACTTGACTGTCATCTTTACTGATCAGTCTTGCTTCTTTAGACTTGACTGTCATCTTTACTGAAGTCTTGCTTCTATAGACTTGACCGTCATCTTTACTGATCAGTCTTGCTTCTATAGACTTGACCGTCATCTTTACTGATCAGTCTTGCTTCTTTAGACTTGACTGTCATCTTTACTGACAGTATTGCTTCTTTAGACTTGACTGTCATCTTTACTGATCAGTCTTGCTTCTTTAGACTTGACTGTCATCTTTACTGATCAGTCTTGCTTCTATAGACTTGACTGTCATCTTTACTGATCAGTCTTGCTTCTATAGACTTGACCGTCATCTTTACTGATCAGTCTTGCTTCTTTAGACTTGACTGTCATCTTTACTGACAGTATTGCTTCTTTAGACTTGACTGTCATCTTTACTGATCAGTCTTGCTTCTTTAGACTTGACTGTCATCTTTACTGATCAGTCTTGCTTCTATAGACTTGACTGTCATCTTTACTGAAGTCTTGCTTCTATAGACTTGACTGTCATCTTTACTGACAGTCTTGCTTCTATAGACTTGACTGTCATCTTTACTGATCAGTCTTGCTTCTATAGACTTGACTGTCATCTTTACTGATCAGTCTTGCTTCTTTAGACTTGACTGTCATCTTTACTGATCAGTCTTGCTTCTATAGACTTGACTGTCATCTTTACTGAAGTCTTGCTTCTATAGACTTGACTGTCATCTTTACTGATCAGTCTTGCTTCTTTAGACTTGACTGTCATCTTTACTGATCAGTCTTGCTTCTATAGACTTGACTGTCATCTTTACTGATCAGTCTTGCTTCTTTAGACTTGACTGTCATCTTTACTTATCAGTCTTGCTTCTATAGATTTGACTGTCATCTTTACTGACAGTCTTGCTTCTTTAGACTTGACTGTCATCTTTACTGACAGTCTTGCTTCTATAGACTTGACTGTCATCTTTACTGATCAGTCTTGCTTCTTTAGACTTGACTGTCATCTTTACTGACAGTCTTGCTTCTATAGACTTGACTGTCATCTTTACTGACAGTCTTGCTTCTTTAGACTTGACTGTCATCTTTACTGATCAGTCTTGCTTCTTTAGACTTGACTATCATCTTTACTTATCAGTCTTGCTTCTTTAGACTTGACTGTCATCTTTACTGATCAGTCTTGCTTCTATAGACTTGACTGTCATCTTTACTGATCAGTCTTGCTTCTTTAGACTTGACTGTCATCTTTACTGACAGTCTTGCTTCTTTAGACTTGACTGTCATCTTTACTGATCAGTCTTGCTTCTTTAGACTTGACTGTCATCTTTACTGACAGTCTTGCTTCTTCCAGTGATTCATTTTATATTTCATTTTTTCGTTTGTGTTCCAGGGAAGAAGATATGTTGGACTTGGCTGTATTCTTGAAACCGAACTCTAGATTAGGTAGGTAACATTTAATTTCTGTTTTGTTTACATATAAGTGATGTTCTATTAGATTTTAATATTGTGACAAATGATGTTATTCTACATCGTAATAAATATTGCTAGAGGTGCATTGTTTTTTTTTATAGGTTGTCAGATAATCTTGACAAAAGATATGGAGGGAATAGAATTAACTCTGCCTCAAGCAACTCGCAACTTTTACGTGGATGGACATGTTCCCCAGCCACACTGACACAGTGAAGGGACGCATCTCACACAACATTCTGGAGCTGTGTTCAGACTCATATTGTTAACCATTGACCGACTGAACGTTGAAAGGGTTGTATATTTGTATAACTCTGTACCTAGTATTCGGTGATCGTGTTGTCAAGCTGACAACAAAAACCACCTCTTAATTGAAAGAGTTTTACAAATAGCTTTCACTTTTGAAAAAATATTTCAAATCTAAATCTAGATTATTATGAAACTAAATTGTACAAATGATATTGATTGGAATTAAATATTCATGTGCCTCCTGTGATGTTTATTATGTATAAATTTGCACTTTGAAGTTTACAGATAATTTTTTCAAGTTGACTGATTGAGAGCACAGTCGCTTGATCTAAATTTCAGAGGTTCATGTCCTGTGAACTCGCATAAACATCGTTCATACTTGTGTGAACTTTTTCTATCCAATCTAGGTTGTGTGATGGTTTACTGGAACTACTTTCTCTGTTCCCATATCAAATATCCCATGTTAAATGAAATGATCCAGTCTTCTCCGCCTATGCTAATTCGTCTATTGGGATTTGAATGTGTATTATGATCATGATAATGATTGAAGATATTCCCTTTAAATCAGTGAGTTTGTCAAAAATATGATAATTTCATTTTGTTTTTGATTGAACAGTTTCTTTTAATCTTGACAACAATGCGAATTACATATATATAATTCAGCAAAAAGAGGAATCATTAATTTTCATTCACTAATAGAGTCAAATTGATAATTCATTTAATATCTAAAAACATTGTGCCAGTTGCGAGGAATATAGCTCAACCATGTCAGCTGCTTTTTTCAGATCCGAACATGCAAGGAATCTCAAATTTTGAGAATATCATCTTTTTATGATTGAGACCAAGACTGTCCTTTCCTCCAAATTAAGGGTGTGGCAGGGGTTCATTTGGTGTGGAAGTGTTACAAATAAAAAAAATAACATTTTTTAAGTTTGTGAAATGGTCACTTTATTCATATTGATGAGGTAATGAGGAATTAAAGGAGTCCAAGTTCATTTCAATTAATAAGCAAAATATAAACATAACAATAAATAGTCAGCAATATTGTAGTGTATGACTGAGTTTGTTTAGACTGCACAGTACCAACACTGCAATGGACGCCTGGTTACCAGGGTCAAGTAGATTGAAACCTGATTTCACTCTGTATTCTCATGTTTTTTTGTGATTATTAATTTGGTATGACTTGACAACAAATGGGGGAGTAGGATGTTGATCAAAAATGATATCTTGCTGTCTAAAACAATGGTCTTAATTGTTTTTTAATGCATTTAGTGCTTAAAAAGAAAAATTTCCACAAGGTATCAGAGAGCAAATACGTAACAGTGTGTAAATGAAGCACAATATAGTTAATGCATTAACACTGGACAGTTCTGGTGATGTATTTCACTAAGGAGTAAATATCTTAGTCAAGATTACAAAGGCTGATAAGCAACAGAGCCAAAGACTCGAGAAATCTCGAATCCTGTGAACAGAGTCCATAACTAATGAGGTTTTTAATTTAAAGATTCAGTAACCCTGTGGCCCTTTTTAACCCTGTGACAGGGCAGGGACCTGGCCCTTAAAACATTTTTATCTTCTCTGCAAGCAAAAGGCCCATAAAGATGAAACCGTGTGTACAGACTCCTTAGCTGATGGGGATTATAAATTATAGATTTGGTGACTCTGTGACCCTAATAACAGGCCACATGGGCCTCACCCTATAAAACTATTTTCATCTGCTACCCCAAAACAAAAAAGCCCAGAAAGCTGAAATCTTGTATACAAGAAACTTTACAAATTAAGATTTTCAAATATAGATTTGGTGACTCTGTTACTGTGAATGAGGTCCTTGGAGTTGGGGGATGCCCTCAAAATGTATTTTCATCTCCCTTTACAGATCAAAGGCCTGGAACACTGAAATCATGTTTACATTATATTGCCAATAAGGATTTGAAAATTGTAGATATGGTTTTTTTTGTGGTACTGAAATGAGGGTTCATGTTTTTCTTTGGGAAGAACAGGCATAGAAAGCTGAAATTTTGTTTACAAACTCTATGTTCCATAATAAATCACTAAAAACTGATAAGCTACAGAGTCACTAGTTTTATCTTTTGAATTAATCATTGTTACAACATGTAAATGATATTTTTTATTGGACATAAAATAATTATAATCAGTTTTAAATAGAGGACCTTGTCCTGATAAGCATTACACTGTTCCTACTGATGTGTTTTCACCAATGTTTGCATTTACAATATGCTGAATATCCTCATGTCCTTGCACTCCTACTCAAGTCAAACTCTACAACCCTTGTGTTCATGTCATTATCAGACAGTTTGCCTACAAAGTAACAAAACACAAGATAATCTTGATAGATGTCACAAGTTCTACTCATATCATAAGGCACATTGTCCATATATTTTAGTATATGAATGGATGTAATCTATGCCAATGATAAAGAGATATTACTTTGTATTGGCTATTGTAGTGATGAAGTCAGTGGCAAAACAAATCTTAGAAAATTATAACAGAAACACATCACAGACTTGGTAACTGAGATTGCACATGCTACAAGACGGGCACAAGTTGTACTCAGGGACTGACTGCTGCAGGAATAGTGCACTTCGTCACGTGTCTATTGCAGTTGCGTCCAGGTTTGCGGTCCAGGCAAGAAGGTCATCAACCTCCTTCTCCCACGGTTCGTCCTTCGAGCCCAGGCCAGGTAGTTCAGTGCTGTCCAACATGATGTCCGGTGCAGGTGCTGCAAAACACACTTCCACTCTCATTTGCAGGTTATAACAGTCAATGTAGTCAGTTTCCTACACAGTCTCTATCCTGGGGATTATTGTAGGAATGCCAGTGATTTTCATAAGAGTGAATGTGGTTGATACAGATTCATTCATTGAACATCATATGTTTTGATGAAATGTAAGCCTGCACTAACCAAAAGCTTTCTTCTAAATCAAAACTGAGGATAAGATTTCAATCACACTTATGGGCCGATCAAAGATGTGAATGAGAAATTCATTTGATAATTGGTATATATGATTAAATTTTATTGAGATTTCAATTGCTATGTCAACTACCCATCAGATGATCTTCATGTGTCATTGGTCTGTCAGTTGCACAGACTTCATAAAATCACACAATTAAGCAACTAGTCCATTGTGGACTAGTTTGAAAGGACTAGTTTGTAAGACTGTTGATTTAAGAAAAAAAACCTAAAGAGATAGAAACAAGACATGAACACTTCATATTTGAGTTTTCAAGTTAATGATTTGCCCCAGGCATACCTATTGAATGTAATGAAAACTGATTTTGGTGGTTTACCCTGAAAAATATGGCTTTTAAACTGAATGAATTGGCACCCTTTCAAAGCACAAAGCCCTTTCTCTACCAAATCCTACAGACTATTATTTCAGTTGATTAAGTTAGTAACTACCATTTACTTTGACACTTATATATCTAAGAATGACTAACTATATAAATGATTCCAAAGGACAATTACTTGGTGATACTCTAGGGGGAAGATAAATCTTCTTCATTCTCTCCAGTCTGTTCAATTTGGCTACCTTTTCTTCTTCAGCAGTTGGTTGTGTTCCAAAACGACCATACATTAGAGCTGAATGCCTGATAATGGAATAAATTGGATTTAAAACAAGTTTAAAACTGCATATTAACTTATATAGACAATATTATATCAATGTCTACAAAACTCATACACCGTGATAGGCTAAAAGATGTTTTTAATCAAACTAAATCTAGATTTTTTGCTACTTTTTAGATTAGAGTGTCCCTGCGGCTGAGAAACCATTACAATATTATCACATTACACTTACTGAAAGTAATCAGCTACAAAGCCATTAGATCTGCAATATTTCTTTCAAATTAATTCATGTTTTTCATATCTGCTACAAAACACTTGTTCGGTATCATACTACTCTGACCAAAAAAGCCTCAATAAATTCCAAAAGATTAGTAATGCAATAGTGTTTTGAAGTCAATGGGAAATTTTAGTTTGTTGAAAATGGCAACTTCTTATTCATCATCAATTTGAAGACAACCTGTGAATCCGAGTGAACAATATGAGTGTGTTCATAACAAACTGTTAAGTCTCCAGTTTAAGATGTGAATTCTCTTGATGTATTCCATCTGATTACAGGCACAGGCCCTTGGATTATTAAAAAAATCTATAAAAAAAAGTTTAAAATTTTTTTTTAAAAATTTTCTTGAGAACACCCCCTGAATAGAATTGTACATCTGTTAATAGTATATGGAAAGGTCAGACACTCCATTCGCTCCCAACCCCTTTCTTGACCGAATGCTACAATAAATACGCACGCAATCAATATAAAAATTATGCAGACATGTTCTCAAATGATTTGCCTTTATACTCCAACTCACTTAAACAAATAAATCTTTGGGGTTATTTAATGAGGACAGCCGAAAGACCATGACCCTACGGGGATGTGGCCGCAGCAAGAGATCTCATTGGTTGTAAGATGGAGAATTAAGAGTTACCTGTTCCTAACCTTGCATCAAACCAATGAGATCTCAAGTTTTGACCTACAGTTCTAACTACCTCAATTGAGTGAAAAGTTCAACAACAATCAATGCGACTTGTGTGACTGGTGAGTGACAAGTCTCACTGTTAAATAAAGTTGGAAGGACAATCCCTTGTCCCTTACTAAGTTATTAGCTGTCAGAGATACTTGTGGTGTCATCCTGGGCAAGTAACTTTATTCAAAATGTGCCTCTGTTCACTCAGCATGACAATTTGGGTCACGGTTTTGAAGTAAAGGCATTGTTATAGACAACCATTAAAGCACCTTAGCAGCCTTGGATTTGAGAATTTATTTTAGTACATTGCAAATATTCAACAATCTTACTATTAGCTAATTTGTAATTAGTGATATTTTATTTCAAAAACATAATTTGCACAGAAATTTGATTGTAACATGTATTTATCCATCAATTATGTATTATCAATATGACAGATGACAGTTGGTGTTGTAAGTCCATCTTGTGAAATAAGCTTGATGAATAAAATATTTTAAATAACATGATTATTTTGTTAAATTGACACTTTAATATAAGAGATCACATTATTTGTCATGGAGGCTAGACAAAAACAAATTTTCCAAGTAAACATTAAAGATCCGAAAGGCACAAGTACAAGATCCTATATGTATGTTAACACTATGTTAGACAGGACTTCACTTACTCCTGCATCTGCTTCTTCAGTTGGTCCTGGATCTCTTCCAAGGGCAGGCCCATGTGAACTTGCTGCAGCAGTGGGCGGCCACGCATTGACTCCAGCACTGAAACATTCACACCTATTCTTGAACCTACATTGCTCAGTCTAACAGCTACACATCTCATTCACAGAGGCCTCAACCTTATAGAATGCCTGTTACACAGGGGCTGCAAATAGGAATACTTAAATGTTACTTTATCCCTCTGGTGACATCATCCCTTTTTTTGGCACCATGCATTAGCCTGGATGTAAGATCTGTACGACACCATGGTATGTGGATCTGTAACTTAAAAACCTATGAGGTCTTTTAATCTCAGATAGACCTCATACAAGGTATCATTAACCACACACTCTAATAAATCTTTAAATGACTTCTCTTCAGAAACATAATGACATTTATCTTTGTCACAAATTTGTAGAGTTGGTCCTGATCACTCTTCAAATATGGAAGTGGCAGAATGTCCACCATCAAATCTTCTTTTGACTATTCCCTAGGGAACATTAATATTAGAATGTCAAATTTTTAAAAAAAAATCATTTTTACAGGATGGTGTGGCAGGGTGCAAAACTGTAGGGTAGTTAACCAAATCCCCTCAGAAGCCAGCTGGCATAGGAAGCTAAAACAGATACTTTTTTCAGAAACCTTAAAATTTAGAAATCTTAAATTATAACAATATAATCTTTGTAGGATGGTGACAGAGATGTGAAATATTCATAGGCCTCTTCCAAAAATCAAGGGGATGGCAGGGATACACAAAGCATGACAGGAATGCAAATAAATTTGAATTTAAAAAGCCTTCTTAAATGTTCAATTCAGTCATAAAAATGTGGTAGTAAGGATTCAAACAGGCCAAGTTAAATGTCTGTAGCACAAACTAATAAGCAGAATATCAACATAAAATCAACTGACAAAGTGTAGAGTATCCACTGTATGAGTTAGCTTGTCGAAGACAGCTAGCAGCTCAACACGCCCGCCCAAGGTGATCTTCTGGTCCATTATCCCCACGATCTTCAGGTATACAGAGTGAATTAAAAAAACGGGGGAAGGTGACTCTAAATATTTTCATGATCACATTTTCATTGTCATTTTAATGGCTGTCGGGTAATTTAAAAACTTATCTCAAATATAGCGACAATAACAAGTTTCAGCCTTGTATGAGCCAGTTTGAAATTTCACTAACTTTAAATGGTCGCTGTGGAAAAAGTATTGAGAATTCGAAGATTCAGAGATAAACTTATTATAGGCCAATGTTTTAGCCATGTAACCTGCAAGTATCAACTCTCTAGCAGAGGACTGATTCTTCAAAAGTGCATGGGGTCGAAAACTTGCAAAAAGTGTGAAAAATCAAGATGGCGCCAAAACCATGTGACTTAATAATTCATCAAGATTTTTTTTCTCTCAAGATTTTTACAGTGCATCTTCTTTAAAAAGTTTCAAGTCGCTACATTAAACACACTAGTGCACCCCAATTTCGTAAACACAACGAATGCACAGACACTGTATATCTCGATATTACTCACTATCCTCACTCAAGTAATCCACCTCGTAAGTTATTTAACAAATAGTTACGTATTCAGGTAGTAAAGTGGATCTTTAAAGGCCAGAAGTATTTAATGTTACGTTACATTAAATCAGCATGAACTATGATATCAGAAATATTAAAATTTAGCTCATAATCAGAAAAGCGGAAACGGCAGCCGCTATGGTCAATCTAATAACAATGCCAATACTGTGTTATTAAATCGGTTAATTTACAACAACAAGGTAAATTTAATAGTTGCACACAATACTAGTTCAGCCGTTTCCAAGTGTCAATAATTCATCCGTTTTGTGCACAGCTAACCATAAATTTGTATATGTCCAAGCCGACAGCGGCTGTCTTAACGTTTTCATTGTTGATTGCAGGTAAATTGTAAAGAATGTTTAGTATTTCATTGCATCGATAGAAAGTTTAAGTGAATGCACAAGTCCTAGTAAACCTTAAAATAGCCAATTTAAATCGTAAAAGCTTGCACTAGTGCCTTTAATTTTGAAAAAAAAAAATTGTTAATTTTCAAAATTTTGGGTCAAACTTGGCCTTAAAAGCAATAACAGATTGAGCCAAAAAGCTTAGTTTTTCCATTCCTCAACAATGTCTACCAGCACTGAAACTTTGGCTGTAATACCATCAGCCGTTTTGGCTAAAAATGCTCCCCAAAATAGGTGGAATATAAAACCAAACAAAACAGCTAAAATAATGAGGATTCAGCCTGATGGCTAAATCCTTAATAATCAAGAAACACAACAACATATAACATGATCATAAACACAGTAACTTCAAGGAAGTTATGTCATTTTGGACATATCTTCTACACTATACATGTTGGCTACACAATTGATACAGTAAAAGAAAGAAGCAATGATATTTTATTATGTCTCTAAAGACAAAAAAACTCATCTAAATGGCTGAATGGTTCTTTTGCCAGATATTGGTTAAGAATAAGATATTTATGAAGATATAAGTTGACAATGGTATAAAATGCCTCTTTAACAGTAAACTACACCTAGTTTTTAGAGAATGTAGTATATAACTACAAAATTCTGCTTCTATGGTGGCCTCCTCCATGTGTTGATGACAGTTTCACCCACTGTTAATCAGTTCACATTGATGTGTAGTTTCCTATTAACGAATTTTGTAGATGAATGACTGAAATACATGAGGCTGGAATTAGGAGATCATAACCCTGTGTGATGGTTGATGTTTGGTTTGAACAATGAATTAGGACATACAAAAATTATTTCAATTCAAGTTCAGAGAAAGTTGTTCCCACCTTGCTCAATATGTTCCCATAAAGGCAAAACTGGGTATATTATAACCGCTGGTAAGGGCTAAACTTGGCCTTTGATTCTATTAACAGGGCCTAAGCTGTGATGACAAATCACTTTGCTTAAAAAGAAGATTACCGGTACTTGGTTCGGTGCTCTTAGTCATTTATTGGGCAGTGGCATTGTAATGGAAAACATTTCATTATCAACAGGCAGACATGGCATGGCAGAAGCAAGGTTATACGCAACATTTTGATCACCGAGCAAAAAAGAAACTACTCCACATAAGCAAGGCATAGGCAAAAACGAAAATTGATTTATAATACTTTCTGACATTGCTGTTCCTTTTACCTAAAAAAGCTTGGTTCCTAAAAGAAGTAGGTGAACTGTTTCAAGACATCCCCCTGACAAGCCTAACATTTAGGTACTCATGGCAAGAAATGCTGACGCCTAGAAAATAATTTCAAGGTAACCTTGAACATTCTTTTAAAGAGCCACTCCGTGAGTTGTTGGAGTCATATATGCCAAACTTAATCAATGGTGCCATATGATCGCTAAGTATCTACTGTTACCAAAAAGACACATTTTAAGGCTTACTGGTTTTTTACAGTGACAATATGAAGGTAGAACGTCGCAATTATGATCGAAAACCGGACAGTGGTGTGCGTCAAATTGTCAAACGTAATTTTGGAGACTTATCTAAAACAGCCAGGAGGGCAGTTGGGAGTTAATAGTGTTTGTTAGGTTATATAACTAGTATCCATGTATATTGGACGTGATATCTACACCTCTGTGCATTTATAAGGCTGTATTTAGATTTTCATGGAAAACCAGTATTTGTCATATATATGTCTTTCGGAGATGAAAAGTTAAGATGTCTTGATTTTATATCACCACATAGGACATTTAGGTTCGTATAAAGGTAAATAATATGTTAAGAAAATCACGGAGTGGCTCTTTAAGAAGCTTTGTACAAAATATGGTGATTATCAAGTAAAAGGTTGTGTAGATTTTATAATATGCCAATAAATTTGATATCACTTGTACATACATGTATTTTTGTTGCCATATTTTGATTTTGATGTTGCAATGCCACACCAGGTCATGTGGTAATCATCGAAAGAGAGTTTACTGATGTGTGTGTGTTGAGTGCCTGTGGGCTGGTTCCCGCTGCTTTGTTCACCTGCAGGCTGCCTGAACTTCACCTTGCTGTCTTGTTCCATCTGCATCTGCATTCCATCTGCAGTGTAAACTGACATATTAGCACTCAACATGTGACACCTTCATCAAGTTCAGGTATGTCAACTGACCTAGGACTGGCAAGTGTTCTGATTCAAATATGCTGAAATACTGTATGTATGTATGTTATAAACAGTAAATTATTAACAGAAACTAAATTTTAAGAAAAAAGAGCCTTTAGCTCTGTAGATCATCAGGCTTCAAAAAATATATTACAGAGAATCGGGGCACCATTTATATGGTCACATGGTCACCTAAAATTATAAACCTCATTAGCCAAAGAGTCTGTACAAAATAATAACCATATCATGCCATCTGAAAACCGAGATGGAAATATGTTTTAAGGTGTGACCTATGTGGACCTTTTGTGAGTTAAAAGGTAACTAAAGCTTTGGATTATAATCCCCATCACAGTGTCTCTGTTATCCAATAAAATCTGGGCATAGTCTGGTGACAAAGAAGGTTGTTTGGTTTTCGAATGGACTGTTGGACATGATGTCCTATAAATCATAATCAAAATCAATCTAACATTGAGTGATCTAAAACAAAACAAATCAGCCTCAATCAGTTTGCCTAGCCATGATAAAATGGTTTGTAATGAAGTTAGTTCCAACGCGCCTTCCATCCTGCGACTGGCGGCGACACACTCGTGGACGACCTGCTGGTAGGTGTGGGGGGAGTGCTGCAGCATCTCTAGTGCCTCCAGGTTCACCGCCTCCTCATAGCTCGGGTTGGACAGCAGCCACTGCAACACACAGATTGCTTCACACTCAGCCTACTGAACCAAACACTACACTTGCCTGTTATTTGTTTTCAAGAAAATATAATAGAATATTGTTGTTATTTTCCCAGCAAAGAGTAGGAATGGTTGACCTTTTAATCTTCATGATGTTAAGACCATGGTGGAACGCCAACAGAGAATTTTTGGTACATGGACAAATTATTGGTGGTAATTTGAGTCAAACTTAAATAACATCCCAGATATGTTTGTGTTAAGTAGATGTAACATGAGTGAAAACAACAGGAACACGACTGTGGCTCACTAGTACCCCAGACCAAGTATTCCAATTGAATTATATGAAACTTTGCATAGAATGGACGTCCCTTAACTCAGACTACTAAAAGGTGATTGTAATCAGTTCCGTTGGATTAATTTGAATTTCATTGAACATCAAAATCTAAGGCATAGAAAATGACCTATAATAAAAAAAGAAATGACAATATTATTTTCAGGATAGATAGGCTATGACTATGACCTAATTGTTGTTTGTTGCGCATGAATGCAATGACTGAGTTAACTTGCGTCTTATCTTCACAAAGGTATTTACCAAGAGAACGGTAAATATTTTTATTTATGACTTGGGTAAGAAAAAAAACAAACAAACTCAAAGCTCAGAATTACGGTAAAATTTAGGCTCGGAATTTATCACAATAATCCACTCAGGACAGATTGACCTTACATTCCTGACATCTTGTTGATAATTCTTATAATAATAGAAATTCGTAAAATATTATAAACAAACATGAAATCACTTAAAATTTTGCACTGCAACCATCTACTAGGACAGAAGAAATGTGCAAAATTTGAAAATTTTCTATCAGTTGAACAAATTATTCACTTAAGAATGACTTAATTTAAAACAGAAATTTGTAAAATAACATAAAAAATGATGAAATCACTTGAAATTTGGCACTACACCCCTCCTGATACTCCATATTCATGCGGCGGCCATGTTGCAACAAAAGTTAGTTGCATTTAATCATGTATTCATACCAACCTAGTAACATTACATCTAATTAAAGATAATTGGAGCTTCACAAATGCACTGTACATCCTGATCATTTTAATTGAAAAATCACCATTCTGGCCTACTTTTGTATATATGTTCCTCAAACATACTCTTCTTTTTCAGATCGATTTTTTGCTTCTTTCATGGAAAATGAAATATTTTCAGGAATGTTAATCATCATTTTACGCACAGGAGATGCATATATTTCAACTTGAATAAAACATGTGAGAGTAAAAAATTATATTCATTTCAATTGAATTAAACAAGCCACTTCTACGATTTACAATCGGGTTGACTGATCAAATTGTAATTTCTTGCATATTGGCTTACCTTACATGATTCCTATTATTTCAAACAATATTTTTCATCAATCTTACTCTGATCATTATTAGCAAATATATAATATTCATCATCATAATATTGACAGCAAATGGGTTGAATCAAGCAGAGACTATAACCAAACAGGTTTAAAATGTTTTAAACAATCTGACCTAAATTGTGATCATGAAAATTATTTTAGCAACTTACTATTAAAACCGTCCCGAGCTCGATTAAATGGTTGCCCAATTAAACTTAGGACACTGAAAGACTAAGAATGAGTGCAATTCTCTCAAAAGGTTTCTTTTTAATAGCTTACATTATTTATATCCTTTGATAGACCACAAATGGATAGCTGGAAATCTTTTAAACAGGTATGTACACAAAAATAATTTTGAATCATCCATGTCATTTTTACTTATGCACATCAGTTGCACTCAACCCAAATTATATGTATAAGAAGGACTGTTTTAGCTGTGTTGTAGACTGAAAGATCTTCAGATTGTGTATCTCATGATACATGTAAAATAGTACGTTTTTGATTAAACGTAATTATTTATACTTACCTGTTGACTAGACCTACTATGCCTGCCTCCTCTAGGCATGCTTTATTTCAACCTTATTACCACAGACGAAACTTGAACTAGTGGAGTAAGGGATGCGTAAAATCCCCCTCCAAGGGCGGTAAGTCAGTGGTCTCGTGACGTCACTCCCAGAAGCCTTCACTCTCCAAACAGGCCCATAAAAGGCAAGACAGACCAAGCGGGGAGGATGGGCGGGACTAGTGCGTAGGTCTAGTCAACAGGTAAGTATAAATAATTACGTTTAATCAAAAACGTACTATTATTTAAATACATATCTGTTGACTAGACCTACTATGCCTAGAATTCCACTGCACGGAGGTGGGTCAGTAGATATATGGGAGAGACGAGACCAGCGACAAGCCCTGAGTGTAAGCTAACCTACGAGTCCTCCACCCTGTGGTGAGGACAAGGTACAGCCCGGGAGACACTATCTCTACCGCTAAGCGGATCGAAGAGACAACCCAGCCACTCAACTCCTGATTAACACTGTCCCCGACCCATATGGGGGGAAGTGTAAATAGGAATAACCGACAAAGAACAAACGATGCGAACCGAAGTTTTGCAAGGAGCATCGAAAGACACACGGGACCCTCCTCCTAAGAGGACTGTCCCCTTCTCGGTCTGATCGGGGGGACCACCTTCGCCTGAGCGAAAACCTGCGGACCCAGCCTTGAGATGCCTTCGAGATCTGATGTGGAGAGATCTCGTAGGTAATGATTGGCGCAGACCTCTGAAGAACGCCAAAAACACCCCGCCATGACGTCCTAGACCGCGATGTTACAGTGGTAAGCCCTCGTGGCTGAGACTGCTCGGATCTCATGCGGGTTGGAACGCGATGGGGGTGGCAGGTCAGAGGCCTTGTACGCGTCAACGACTGCTGACCTAAGGTATACACCCAACGCTCGCTTGTCCAGCTCTTTCGTGCTCCTCGGCGAGAGAGGCAAGAACAGACGACGCCTGCCATCCCTCAGCCTGCGTGTACGCTGCACGTAAACCCTCAACGCTCTAACCAGACACAGAGAGAGATCTATCTCTCCCGATTCAGACCCCAGTGCCGGAATAGGTTTTTGCAGACGATGTCGGGAGCTAAACCAAGTAAGGCTGACCCCCCTTCCTGACCTCAAAACGTAGAAGGCCCGCCTGTAACGCATGGATTTCTGAAACCCGAGTTACGGAGGCCACCTTGATGGTGAGAGGGAGGAAGGGAACGTCGGAGAGCGGTTCATACCTATCGGAGCGAAGGTGGCTGAGCACGACAGCTAAGTCGAAGGTTAGTCCTGCCTTCCCACTTGAGGACCGACACATCTAAACCCGGCGACCTCTTCTTAAGTACAGAGAGGACGAAACCCCGTTGAGCACAGAAGTAGGCGAAGGCCTGCCACTGGAAATCATAGAGTTTCCTAGTGGTCTTCCTATGAGAGGTAGCTATGGCATTGGCGACACACCTAGAGTAACCACTGCCCCATAACCCTCTCTTAATACAAGCCATGCGTGAAGGCAGAACAACTGAGGGTTCTCGTGTAACCTTCCGCTTGGCCTGCTGAGGAGCAGATCTCTCCGTGACTGAATCGGAACAAGGTACTGATTACAGAGGCGCCGGAGAGGAACGAACCTCGGTCGGGCTGGCCACCAGGGGGCGACCAGAAGAAGTCGAAAGACCCGAGTTGTCCCTATCTTGGCTACCACCTTTCCGCCGCCGGCCATCCCCTCCCACCCTAACGAGATCCCGTCTAAGGCCATCGCTCGAGGGTCTGGTACTGGGGAGACATAAGTCGGTAGCTGATGATTGAGACACATCGCGATTCAGTTGCAACCCGTTGGGGGAGGGGCATCGGGTCGCGACAGCGCGTCCGCCAAGATGTTCTTGGTCCCTGGAATGTGGACTGCTCGGATGTCCAGCTCCATATCGTCCACCAGCTCGAAGAGTCGGAGCGACACGCGAAGCAGAGACTGGGCCTTCGTGGACCCCTGCTTGTTTATTGACCAAGCAGCCGCTGCACTGTCCATGTGAACTAGTAGACAGGGGCTTCGCAGGGGGACTAGCCAATGTTGAATGGCTAGGCGGACTGCGTCCAACTTGAGGACGTTGATGTGCGAGTTATTCTCTGACTGAGACCAGACTCCCGCCACCCGCTCGTGACCCAGATGCGCCCCCACCCCTGAGTGAAGGCGTCTACGAACAGGTGAGCTGAGGGGGGACGAGGCCGAAGAGAAACCCCGGAGAAAACACTCTCGTGTACCCGCCCCAAGCTAGGAAGCGTTGCAGATCTGGAGTTAGAGCTATCGCGTGACGACACCGCGCCTCCCTGATGTGGGAGCTCAGGAACACCTGTAACGGGCGGAGGAATAACCTCCCCCTGCGGGTCAGGTCCTGATCTGATGTGAGCAACCCCAACACTCTCTGCCACTGACGTAGGGAGAGTGACGCATCGAGAGTGCGATCCATTAACCAATTGTAACAAGCCATCCGTTCCCTTGTTACGAACCATCAGAACAGCTTAGTGTCTAGGAAAGCCCCTAAGAACTTCTGACGAGTCGCCGGGATCAAGTCCGACTTCTCTCAGTTCACCTACCATCCTAGACGACGGAACAGGTTTATCGTGAACCTGAGCTGTGCCTCGAGAACGACGGGAGAACGGTTGTGAGCGAACCCATCGTTCCAATGTTCCAAGGTTAGTTGGAGCCGGTCCCGTGACAATGGACGCTCCCTTGGAGCACCGGTAAGAGGAGGAGGAGACGAGACGGGAATGCGGAAGGTGAGTGAGACGAGGTGAGTGACAGTCGAGACACTGACGTGCGCCAGACGAGGTGAGTGACAGTCGAGTCACTGACGCGAGCTAGACGAGGTGAGTGACTAGACGAGGTGAGTGACAGTCGAGCCCCTGACACTAAGTAGCAAACCCTTCCGATAGCTAACCACTCTAAACACAACAAGTGTGTAAACTCACAAAACGTAGAAACGACGAGACGCTTAAGTGAGAAAATGCGCAAGTCTAGACGACAGAGACTATCGGGAGGGCCGAATACCGGAGGCTCCGACACCGGAGGGTCCGACTATCGTAGGGTCAGACTACCGGAGGCTCAAAAACCGGAGGGTCCGACTATCGTAGGGTCAGACTACCGGAGGGTCCGACTATCGTAGGGTCAGACTACCAGAGGGTCCGACTATCGTAGGGTCAGACTACCGGAGGGTCCGACTATCGTAGGGTCAGACTACCGGAGGGTCCGACTATCGTAGGGTCAGACTACTGGAGGGTCCGAAATCGAAGCACCCCCGAAGACGAAAGACTAGTGTCAGACGAAGGTGAAAGCCAACCGAAGCAGACGACGAGCTGTCGGAAGACCCACCTGACACCAGACGACGAAAGAACTGCCGGAGGCCGTACGAACCAAGCAGTCACCCGACGAAGCCGGAGGGCGGAGGGTGGAGGCCGTACGACCCAAGCAGTCACCCGACGAAGGAGAGAGAAAGCAAGAGACACGAGTTGCACGTGCAGAGTGTGCAGCTTCAAGCTTGGTTGCGCCCAACCTAGCACATGTCAACAAGGTCACTCACCCACTCAAACCTACAATAAACAACAAACAAATATAACGCCGAGCGTGTAGATAAGGCGTAAAAACAAACCCTTTAATTGAATACGAAGTAAGGTTAGCAAAAGCAGCGAAGAATAACGCTAGAAATGCCCAGAGTCGAGAGCGAAAACATATACAACTGTCTTGCTCTGCAACTGAGAGGAGAGTGAAGGCTTCTGGGAGTGACGTCACGAGACCACTGACTTACCGCCCTTGGAGGGGGATTTTACGCATCCCTTACTCCACTAGTTCAAGTTTCGTCTGTGGTAATAAGGTTGAAATAAAGCATGCCTAGAGGAGGCAGGCATAGTAGGTCTAGTCAACAGATATGTATTTAAATAATAGAAATAAGGTAGGTTATTCACTTGAAATGCCATTATTGTGTACGTATTGTAAAATAAATGTATTTCTCCCTCGTCTTTAACGTCTCAAATAGGAAGTCAAATAAAGTCTTACTGCTAGTCCTAGTCACTATTGTAAAGAATCTTCCCGAGCGGTATCGAAGTATTCTTAATGAATAAATTTAAGATGTAATTATCTATACATTGAAAATATTCTAAAATGGTCTTCATTTTGAGATTTTTTATCAATTTTTGACAAAAATTAGGTCTACCCCTTCTTTTAGTTGTGATTTTCCGATAAAAGCTAAGAAAACAAAGAAATATACAACTATCGCATATGACAAATTGATTATATTTAAAACATTCAGATTACCGCTGACTTTTGTTCACGTGAAAGCATATGAGGTTATACATTCTAATGAAACCTGCACCAGTGACTTAACTATTAACTGGTAATACCCTAGGATAGTATATGTATTGAATATTATTAATCATTTGATAAATACTTAAACCAGGAATGAATACAGTAATTACTGCCACTGCTTCAGTTAAAACTTCAAAAACTTATAGTTCTATATATACTTTCAGAAATAAGATGAGTCATTTGAAAATTTTGAATTAATGGTCCACTGTTTTTGTTGCTCAATTTCAGTTAAGAACAATTGACATGTCCAGATCTCATTATAATGGAATCGTTAGTGCTTTGCGGCACTGCTCATTATTCAAAAGGCATCACATAAATATATTGTATTAGATAGAACACAGGTGAAGAGAATCGAATGAATAGTTTTTCTGCAATCAGTTGGACAAAAAATGTCCTCAAAAAGATGGAAGGACAGCCAGAAGAAAGAACGGAGAGATTGACGAATGGACAGATTTGTTGGTATTACCACATACCCTTGACTGTAGGTTGGGGTATGAACTTGTGTAGGTAGGCTGTACAAACCTGTATGGCAAGCAAAATGGTGCTGATTGTGTAGCCGTCCTCCCACTTACTGAAGTCATCTAACAACTCCAGACATGGCCTGCCTGTTATCATCTCAACTGGAATGTACATTAAAACCAAATAAAAATAATTATAAGAAACATTCCATTGGCTCTGTAGCTCATCAGGTATTGCATTATTCATCAAATTTAACCGACAGGCTAAATTACCCCTTTAAAATTCACTCTTACAAATCATCCAAATTGTCTTAATGACCAACCTTATACATTTTGTACCTCACATCTTTTCTTGTGCTCAACATATGCAAATTATACATGGAATCAAAGAAAATAAGTTCTTAACGGTGAGATAAAAACAATAAAAATTCACCTCTTTGTTTGCAATATATTTAAAGTGAGCAACAAGGGTACCCTTGGCTATTTGAGAAAACTTCTTGATGATTGCAACAGTTTTCGCATCACTTAACCCTCATTCATTTTTTGTTCTCATTTAGATATATTTTATATGGAATCATAGACTATCTTTTTCTCTATTTTGTATTATAAAATTATGAATAAGCGTCATGGGGTTTAACAGATAGGAAGTGTAAGTGAAAGGCATATAATAAAATCACTTCTTCGTTCACAAGATATAAATGGGAGAAATTTCCCATTTCTGCGGTGCATATTGCGTTTTGATTGATTTTCGTATATGTATGAATTTCATATAGAATTGGAGACCATCTTTTATTCATTTGTGTGTTACAAGAATTCTCAAAATGTAGTTCATGCGATACCTGATATGAAATAATGGGACATTATGATTGAATAACTGAAAATTACCTTTTTTGCGGCACTTGGTGTATCTGCATTTCGTGTTTTAGCATATACAGATTTTAAATAAAATTGGAGACAATTTTCTACTCTTTGCAATGATCTATAACATAATCCTTCATGACATATTCAGTCCAGAGGTTCAGTAAATATGAAGTTTGCAGAGGATGATGGCAACATTCACTCAGCTACCAAGATTTGAATACAGAAATTAGCTGATCGTGCAGTGCTTGCTCTTAACCTGTTTTTGTGCATGTAAAATTTCTATATGGATTTGAAGACGTTCATTTTTTCTTTCTTTGGAAATAAAACTTGTCGAAATGCGCTTATCAGGTAATAAGAAATATGGTGTGCAATAATGATGTATATATCTAAAAATATCAGAAATTCATCTTTTTGCGGCACTATCTGTTTTTGTATTTCAGGTTGCACATAATCTATATGTATTTTATAATGAATTAAAGCAAATTTGGGCTTTTTTTAATGGCCCATCTCATTATGAAATCCGCCACATGCATAAGCTAGATGACTAAAAGTCTCGCAAGCTGTAGCACAAGCAACGCAATGTCCGAGAAAATTGAGCTTTTGTTATGCTCTGTTTCTATGTGATAGTCATAAACAATAGTTTTGTTACTTCGCAACCATTTGGCTAAACCATTTAGAACAACAACCAGAAAAAATCAGCGGCATAGCGAGATGCGTAATGTAAATACAAGCGCTGAACTGGACTAGCGGAGAGGCACTTTAGTACGGGCTTGGCTGGGGTGAACCAACACTTTAATTAGATACAGCTACTCTGCTCTACCCCAAATGGCTAGGGGTACCTTAATCAGAATTGATGCTCAATCTTATTATTACCGGTTTAGCAAGTCAAGGGTTCAGGTAGAAGACTCCCTTTTAATATAAGCTGTTGTCCATTTAGTCTCTTTCATGGTTCATACAGCAACATTTACCATTTTTAACTCATCAGGCCTATAAGGCAATGTGGGCTTATTGCATGGCCTGTTGTCTGTCATCCATGAACTCATCACAATTTCCAGAACTGCTGTACTCTAAAACCTTGCAGCTAAGGGATCAAGTTTGTGTTTTGGGCTTGAAGCCCCCAACTAAAGAAGGGCATGGCTGACATTATCCCTAAAACTGTAGATGACTTCTCTTCAGAAAACAGTTGGCTAAGGAAGCTAAACAATATTATCTAAAGATGCAGCTTTGCCAAGAGAATTATAAAATGGTTATATCTTGCTTCTAACAACATAATTACTGCACAAAGAATGCACCATTCAAGACACAATACACTAACCAAAACTTATTACATGCAAAGAATTGTCAACTGACATGATATCAGATTATCTGCTGGTAATCTATGTCGCTTAGTTGGCATTCATCCTCACATATTTAATTTAGTCACACTCTCAAATCTCTCTTTAATATTGTAAATGATCCAGTGATTGTAACAGCTGTAAACATGCCTGAAATCACTAACAAACTTTTCTCTTCTGGTCAGAGGTCAGTGCACACATGCTACCAATACGTAGAATTTGTTCACAAATATGTTTGCTTTAGGTGTTCTGTTTCAAAGTGGTTGGACCATAGTGCGCTTGTATGTTGAGTCGCCAGTTAAGCATTCATAATGCAAAAGTGTGGGGAAAACATGCGTGAAGACAATAAAGGTTTACTAGGTGGGCTCATAGACCAAAGTGATTGTTAGAAATTACTGTTTTTCATAAATTTCATGCAAGGAGGAACAAAGTGCTGTGTTCTATCATTTTCATTTTTGGCCCTACCGACTTGAAATCATATCGGATATCATGCCCAAATACAGTTAACAGCTTAAAAGCATTTTATTTTTTTGCCAACTGGTTTTTGATCCCCTTCAGGTCTTTCCTTTGATGCCCTTCAGGTCTGTAGATCTAGAAATGTGAAAAGTTTAAGTACGAAGGATTACAGATAATGGCCAGAAGCCAGACAATGGACCATGCAATAAGCCTGTCTGGCCAAACAGGAATGATGTGCTAAAATAGGCATTTAAGTCATGTGTCAGGAGGATAGTTTTTTTTATAAATTTATTGAGCTTTAAAAATTGCTACCAAATACATTGTTAAGCTATACACATTGTAACGAGTGAGAGAAAGATATTCCAGCAGGCGTTTTTTCAAATAAATGAAATTTGACAAAATTTTCTTAGTTTCATTCTGAAAAGGCAGAAAAATATATCATCACTCATAGCCAAAATTGTCTATGGTTTAGATGGATGGGAATTTTGTTGCCTGCCTAATAAGATTTGAAGTTTGAGGGTTAAAGATAGACAGAGGGCCTCTGAGAGTCAGGTGTGAGAGTGTGCTGAATAATACGGGGCTTAACAATGAACATGGTACATCCGCTTTGTTATAGTTACCAACCGAATTTGAGGTGTGCATGAATTGGAACACGTAGGCACGTGCGAATTGTAAACCCGAGATGCGGAGCAAAGCAAAGTGCAAAGGTGTTCCAATTCATGCACGACAACAACGAGGTTGGTAACTGACTGAATCAATTTCAAACAGCGACAAAAGCATATAAAAAATATTTTAAGCACAAGTTAAAATAATAGAGGTACTTTTGTTGATATTAATGACACGTCCAGATAATGAATCTATGCCTGAATGTGGTAGGTGACAGAAGCCTGAGCAAATCGCACATGCAAACAACAGAAAGTATAACCAGTGTAAACATCACCAGAGTAAATACCAAAAAAACAAAATTTCAAAATGTAGATTTGGAGATGTTTATCACTGTAGACATTTAAGATTTACAAAATTAACTATGTATAACTCAATCCCATCACTTAAAAAAAATTGAAATCAATTGGTCATTAAAATGTCTTCTATATATATATGTCAAAAGGTTTCGCTAGTCTAGTGATTAGCTCACTGGACAAAAATCAGCAGGTCACCGGTTTGATCCCTGGTTTCGACAAAACATTGAAATTATTATGTATTATTTTCCCCCACAATCCGATTAGTCGAGAAGCGATCACGTGTCGGTCGACAGAAAAGCTTATCGACTTCACTCAAAGTCCGACAAAAAGTGATATTGACTTGAAATAGACATAATGACGTCAAACCGATGTTACATGACGTCTTGCTATTGTTATAATGACATCATCTGACCGTCATGTTGAACAATTGATCCAAATTGCTGTTCATAACTGTAGTTTTTTCTTTTTGTATTTAATTCGAAACATAGTAAAACAATTATGGACTGGCGAATTCGGTCAATACCTGTTTTAATAGACCCGAGGAAAGCAATATTGACCTTGGACTCCGTCCTCTCTTTTAATACACCCGAGGAAAGCAATATTGACTTCGGCCTCCTCATAACCAGTCTATGAATGTATAATGTCTCCTGTTCAAAATTACTAATTATTTTTCAAATCATCTTCACTACGAGAAACAAATATTTAGAACTTTGAAGTTGTTTACAGGTGAGTAAATTAGTTGAACACCTGTATTCATTAAACTTACCACCTGATCGCGTGCAAAACAGTGTTCAACTTAGTTACCGAGTTGAATGGTAAGTTACAGAACTTGGAACTTTCAACATTTACTGATATTCCTATACAACAAAAGTTGGACCATTGAATAAAATGTTATGTATCCAACATAAAATGTCTCACTGTTGGGATGGAAAGGCACTGTATGGAAGCAAACTTGAGGAGGGCGAATGTTGTAGTTTTCATCAAATCTCATGTATACCCGAAAAACGCCATCTGTAAAATAGTGAGAGGAGATCATGATGAAAAATTATAGAGTAATCACAAGACATGCCCTGTAGCTCATCAGGCTTTCTATGAAAATTTCTATGAAAATGAAGACTCTGAATGAAGACTACATATTTTGCACAATCTCTTGCCATAATATAACCGAATAGTCACTGTGATTCAGTTCAGAACCAAATGTTCAAACTTTGATCCCCTAGGTGCGAGGTACCTCTCTGATAAAATTGTAGGCTATAATCAAACATATTCTGGTGCTCAGTTTGACTGGAAAAGATTAATAAATGTAAAGAGTTTACAAACAATAGAAGATTCTATTAGTCCATCTTGCCTGTTGCCCTGATGATCTCAAACATGATACAAACAAGAATTTGAACTTCAGGTGTCACTCTTGATAAAAGGGTTATCTGCATTCAACATTATTCTGCATCCACAAATTGCCTCTGGTGAAATCAGTCATGTCATACTTACTGGCAGTTCAAATTAGTTTTTTGCAATCAAACTGATATCACAATAATGCATGTGCATGCTTTACCTTCAAGTAATCATAACTTACGCTTCAGAAGGAGCTGAACAGAGGCTTTGGAGATTAATTTGGATAAATGAAATAATATATTAAGTCTTATTTTGTACTTTAACATTTTTAAGCATTCTCACCTTCCCAGGGAGTGTCCTTCAATCCCCTCATCTTGGCAACCCATTCAAAGATATTGTCTTCTCTCAGGGGCTGTGCTTCTATACCCTGCAAACGCCATCAGAAATGCAAAATATACAACATGGGATTTTTCTGGAGGAAACAAAGTGCCAAAAATATGCACCAAATGGCCAGCTTTCATAACCAAAAGATATGATTTAAGTCTCACATTCTGAAAGAGATTTTCTTCATTAAATATAGCCATACTGTATTAAGCAAACTATATCTTTAACAAAGGTAAAGAGTTATTTCAATTCTAATGAACCAAATTAATAACATGTTCTGAGGGTTGAAAGCTTTATTGCAACCATTAACATTTCTTCTTACTTACCCATGGTTTCTCAGCTTTCAGTTTTTCAAATTCTCTTTTTATCAGCAGATGGGCTCTTGAAAACATGCTTGTAACAATTACCTAAATAAAGAGATCGTTATCATCATCATTAGAATGATTCATTTAATCCTACAAAATATCTTGGTATATTTCATTGATACTATGTATTTACATGAACAGGTATTGTATTTACAATAAATTAATTCTGATAAGGGATTTGAGTATTTAAATAACAGCTTGAAGACACGCCCTACTAACTAAAACTAACCACCTTGTGACTGATGTCAACAACGCCTCCTAGACTCCAATACTTTCAAAAGAATCTGTGTAAACATCTCGCAGCATTTCTCATGGTATTATTTATCCCTCTTTGCTTCAAACTACATATAATTCTACATTACATTAATGTCACCTTACTTGGTGGATTACCTTGAATCATGTATGATCCTAATTACCGCGGTACATCGTTAAAATAATTTCATGTGTCACACACTCTTCTGAGATGTAAAGGTTGCAAATTGTCCACTTCATGCAAGTAGTCATTATGAAAATACATCTATGAGAACATTAACACAAAATTTAAATTAATCTTAATCTCAAATCAAACTGCAAAAATACGATTAGTACCAACAACTCATGTTTTCCATCTGCTTTTTTACCAACTTGACAAAGTTAATCACATTATCAGAAGTATGCTAAGATGCCATAATGCTGATGATGTCACAATGCTATGACCTCACTATTCAAGATGTCCTCTGTGTAAGGAGAGCACAGAGACACTCATGCACATGATGCTGCACTGTACTGCTCTAAAACAAACAAGAGATCGTCATCTTCCTAGTATCTGTACAATACTTGGATATACACCACCTGATGATACCCTCCTGTAAGTGCTCATTGATGCCAGTGTCTTCTGCTGCACAGATGCAACAGAAAAACATAACAACAGCCTGTGATCTGTCTCCATAAAAAAGAGATTACATTTACTATCGGAGAAATATACAGTCAGTGGCCAAAAGTGAGTTCACAAAAGTTAGTTTGCTGTATATTGCGTAGACATTGGCTCACGTCTCTTTATTTAGTAATCAGTCGTCATGAAAATATCTCTGGTGATATTTCATAGGGTGCACATTTATTCTAACACCGGTAGCACCAGTTACTCCCCTTTGTTTACATTTTTTATTGTCTGCTACACTATGCCTTCTCACTGCCGTCAAGTGTCACCTGATCAGAAACAAATAATTGTTTCTCTGAATCGGCAAGGTTTATCGAGTTACAAAATTGCAGAAATTATTGGCATTTGTCCTAGACCAGTTCAGAAAGTTTTAAAACGTTTTCGTGACAGCGGATGTTGTGAAAACAGATCAACAAGCAGTCGACCAAGAAAATCGTCACGACGACCTGACTGGCAATTATTTTGTCTTGTCAAACGGAATCGGCGGAATAGTTTGAGAGACCTTAACGACAATTTTAATGCACAAATTCCACAAACATTTTATACTAGAACTGTTCGCCCTTATTCGCCAAGGGATATAAACGAGGACAAGTTTTAAAGAAAATCACCATATCACCTGTAAATCGCGAATGTCGACTCCGTTTTTGCCGGACCAAACTGCAGTGGGGAATTGAAAATTGGAAACAGATTTTATTCAGTGATGAGACTCAAACACAAATTGGAAGATCAGAAAGTTTTCGTTTGGAGGAAGACAAATGAGAGATATAACTCCCTGATTGTCTGGGTATTCGCACCAATCGTGACAACCTGAACGTGATATCGGCGATGTTCTTGGGCTGCATAACGTAACATGGTGTTGAGACACTTACTTTTGTGGATGGAAATATGAACACAAATAAGTATATTGACATTCTTGATGAATATTTGTGGCCTGTCACTAGACATTTTCACTAACAGATGGGAACAAGGAGCTCACCCTCGCAGCTCGTGTACCGTCTTATTTTTGTTCTTTTGCAGTCCCAGGAGTCAACACTGTCTTGAAAAGCACATTCGTAACACACATTCCGATCGCTAAGACAGATATTAAACTGATCAAAGATTTATTAATTCAACATCCATCGGACAACTTTAGTGGGCAAAGTCGCCATGTTGTTTAACTTCACAACAGACTTGTGGGCATGCGCATTTCATTATTTCCGCTACCAACGCGCACCTGTTTTAAGTTGCATCGTCTGCTTGAGAGCACCCCAATGAGGCCTACTTTACATTACATTCGATCAGCGCAGGTAGGCCTATCAATCTCCATGTCGTTCCCGCTGTAAGGATTCTTTTTGTAGTTTTCAGATAAGATTTAAGTTAAGAGTTGTTGAATATCTAAATCAAGATTTTGAGGCTCCTGATTTATTTTTTCCATATTTCGTGAGCAATTACAAGATCGACATATTGTGTAAGTAGATGACATTTTCACCGTGTATTAGTGATGGCATATAATTAACTGATCAATTCCTCAAAAATCATCATCTAATAATCAGCTTTATTTTCATTATTTTTCAAACTATGTTTACATTTTGACCCCGCCGATCATTATAAAGGTCTACCTGACACAAACAAAATAAAGTAGGAATATAAATAAAAAACATAGATAGCAATTGATCAACCGTTGAACAAAAATGACGTGTTGACTAGAATTCAAAAAAACGTCAATTCTTAAAGTCATCTTCGCTGAATATTTGGTCATGACGAAATTGAGTAAACTTGTGTTGCAGGAACCAAAAGTTTGCCCATTTCCGCATGTTTAACGATTGAATAAAAACATTTTGAAAAGGACGATAAAAACATTTCCGTTGATTTTCTTTAAAATTGGAATGATGCGCCACAATTCTTCCGAAAGAGGTAATGTTTGTAGAAGAACACATTAGGGTTTCACAATCTTAAATAAAAAGAGTTCTCGTATACAACATAACATCTTCATCAGCTATGACGAATTAAACAAGTTCAATCATTAAGGAAAGTTCACGAATTGTCATATAATTGATTATATAGAGTGTCGTAAGGTAAATTGAGGACAGTCTTCTTCAGTCGATCGAATCATATGGTTACGTTGTTCCCCGTGATTTGAATTGTTTGCCGGGGATATTAAAGAGCCACTCCGTGATTTTCATATCATATTATTTACCTTTGATACGAACCTAAATGCCATATGTGGTGATATAAAATCAAAACATCATAACTTTATATGTCCAAAAGACGTATATATGACAAATACTGGTTTTCCATGAAAATCTAAAAACAGTCTTATAAATGCACAGAGGTGTAGATATCACGTCCAATATACATGGATACCAGTTATATAACCTTACAGACGCTATCAACTCCTAACTGCCCTCCTGGCTGTTTTAGATAAGTCTCCTAAATAACGTTTGACTATTTGACGCGCGCCACTGTCCGGTTTTCGATCATAATTGCGACGTTCTACCTTCATATTGTCACTGTAAAAGTCCCATAAGCTTTAATCTTTTTGGTAACAGTCAATACTTCGCGATCAAATGACACCATTGATTAAGTTTGACATATATGACTCCAACAACTCACGGAGTGGCTCTTTAACGCGATGTATAAGGCCTTTAAGCCCTTTATCCCAAAATAAACACATATTCAACTTTTATGGTGAGGTTTTAACAACGACAAATTTTATATACACCTCAATCTTCCTCGCGACATTGTAAATTCCACAGTTAAGATAATGGTATTCGAAGAAAAGCGTTTGAATACTTTCCCTCCTTATACTGATCACTCTGCCCAAACACCACGATGACTGCTGACGATGTCGAATGGCTAAAACAAGTTTCCTCTGCCTCAGTGTGACCGTAGGACTAATGACATACTGTTATGACGCAATAGTGCGTGCATTGAAAGAACTTTTCGTACAAGTCAACGACAACCGATCAACGCACTTGATATGGTCCCTCTACTGAACTAATTAGCATTAAAATGATACTTTTCAGCAACAGTCAGTATTTCTTGATAGAATGACACAATTAATCAAGTTAGGTATATTGAACTCCAGTTTCTAGCGACGGCCAAAGAACGCTGTCTATAGAACTATATGTAGTAACCTATTCAAAAGTATTTCTAAATACTCCTATCGCGTTTGTTAGGTATTCATCCATAACGCGTAGTTCGTAAGCTATATAGGCCTAAACAGAGGACAGAGTTAAAATTTTATCAGAGAATTACCTCGCAAATAGACGCTCAGTTGTAATTTTAAGCATCGCCATGAGTTACGAAATGTTAATGTACTACCATCTTTTTCGGTTGCCCTTCATTGAAGTTATTCTAACGAGAAATGAGTGTTTTGAGTTACTATGTACATCCCCCAGATAAAACAGAAGAATGTGCCATGATGACTGTACAATATGAATCATGAAAGTTACATAAACAAAAAGTTTGCTCGCCTTTATTAGACATGATAGAGCGATTGGTAGTTCACCAGTCTTTTCACAAATCCTTATCTCTACGAAGACTTGCGCTCTTCACCAACATTTAAATATTAACTGCAAGTCGAATATGTGTACAAAGTATACAAAGTTTCAGCATTCTTGTGCTGTTTGTTCATCAGAAGGAGCTCAAGAACAAACCAGTGAAACGATTTCAAACTCTAGTATTTCTAATATTTATGGTGGTACGACCTGAACGGGTTGCCATCTACTTGTAACTGCAATTAACACGGTGTTCTGCAATAATGTCTGTGGCCAGTGGTAAATAAAATTCCCTTTGTGTAACTTAATGGCACTACAGACATGAGACATGAGAAAAAATTACTTGCATCAACATTATTACACTAAAAATTCCTGTCACGCCCTTGTTTTTGGAGTAGGACATTGAAAGTTGCAATTAATCTCTATCCTTCAAAGAAAATATTCTAAAATTTGTAGCTTCATTGTATAACTATATCCCCCGCATGGCTTTACATTGCACCAGTCTCATTCACTGACAAATTAAAAATTTGCTGCCAAACCGTCAAAATTCGTGTTTTGAGTTAAACGCCCTCTTTGGAGAAACGTTGCAAATCTCATATGACTCATTAATCTAATAAGACTTTCCAACAAGCATTGGATACGTATCAGCAGCTTTTGCGACCAGCACAGAAAAGTTTGGGAAGTGCGCCAATTAAAGGGACAAAGAGTATGTTATTGGAGTCTAATATATGAAACTCTCCTAATGATGTTAATTTACGGAGAAGTAGTGATCGTTTCTGAAAATCGCCATCTTTGAGCTTTTCAGTTCAGTATAGAAACAATGCAGATGGCAGATAGCATTTCGGCTCTTACTTAAGCCACATGACAAGTTTACGAAACATACTCTGTTAAAGTGACACAATATGTTTCATGATTTTCAATGTGGCTTTAGTAAGAGCTAAGAAACCTTATGACGTAAGTTAAAATCGCTTCCTTGAATTTGCATCCTATTCTCTAAAATGCCAAAATTTTGATACTCTCTTGTTTTCACGGATAATCGGAACTCGGCCCTATAAAGGCCTCCCCACACCAACACAGCGCGCCAGCAGCAAAAAAATTGCGCATGTTGATTTATGATCGATAACCCACACCAACGCAGCGCGCCAGCACCAAAATTTCTGAATCGCAAAAAAGTGATTTTTGCTGCGTGGCGCTTCGACGCGTCGGGGAATCCCCTACTTCCGACGTCATTTCATTGACGATAATATTCTCCATATTCTTGTCTTTGCTGCAGAATAGTATGCACCCAAAAAGTTCTTATAATTTGGCGTTGTTGTTTACGTCGTACATCAGCATCAATGTTTTCTTTTCCCGATCCATTTCGTATTGATCAGTCGGGACCGATAATATTAATGTGACAGTCGTTCTCTGGTCACTCATCCATACGCGAGAACGATTATAATTTTAAAACAAGATCTCATTGGTCACTTGCTCCTTGTATTATTTCGCTGCATTGACGCGCATTGACGGGCAGCGCTAGTCTGGGGTAAATAAACGCATGCTACGTGCTGCGCTGCTGGTGCGCTGTGTTGGTGTGGGGAGGCCTTGACTGTTAAGAAAGCGAAATTATGTGTCCAATTAACGTGTATATTAGTTAAAGGCCGTTCTTAACACTACCAACGTTACCGACATTACGTTTGAATCATTGGCGCGCGCCACTATCCGGTTGTCGATCGCAAATCACGACACTAGCCCGTTTATCGTCACTTAACTGAACTGATAAGTATTAAAGAGCCACTCCGTGATTTTCATAACGTATTATTTACCTTTGAAACGATCCTAAATGTCATATGTGGTGATATAAAATCAAAACATCTTAACTTTTCATGTCCAAAAGACATACATATGACAAATACTGGTTTTCCATGAAAATCTAAAAACAGCCTTATAAATGCACAGAGGTGTAGATATCACGTCCAACATACATAGATACTAGTAATATAACCTAACAAACGCTATCAAGTCCTAACTGCCCTCCTAGATGTTTTGCGATGTTCTACCTTCATATTGTCACCGTAAAAAACCCAGTAAGCTTTAAAATGTGTTTTTTTGGTAACAGTCGATACTTCGCGATCAAATGACACCATTGATTAAGTTTGACATATATGACTCCAACAACTCACGGAGTGGCTCTTTAAGGATTTTGTTTTTCTGAAACAACCATTACTTCTCGATAAAATTATACACTTTATGAAGTTTGACATAATTGACACCATCAACATACTCTGTTCCACTTTAAGGCCTTTCTTATCAAGTGTTTGGGGCTGGCGGAACGTTTGTTTTTTTCAATGATAATCGCTTACAGCTTTCTGTAACATTCAAGTAACTTAAACATGTCCATTTCAGGACCAAATATACAAATCTGAGGCTCCAAATTATAAAGATGCTATTCTTAAAATTTGAGATTGTTATGTCCACTGATTTAAGTCACACACATATATGAGGGGTACGTGACAGGACCAAAATGTAAACATTTGCTTCTCAATACTACAAAGGTGTTCTTCTGAAAATTTTAACCTCCCAAGCCCACTAGTTTGGAGAAGTTGTTTAAAAGTTTCAGGGATTATGTCGGCCATGCCAATATCAGGGGTCGAGTTAAAAAAAACTTTGATTCCCTAGGTACAATGAACCCCCCAACACGATTTCAGCGTTGAGGATGCAGTAGGTTTGGTTTTGCTTTGCATGATGAAAGAATCATAACTACATTTTAACATCTATCTGTCATGAACTTCTAAACAACCTCAGCAGCTCAGTACTTGCTCGAGAAGAATCAGTAAACAATGTCAGGTTATCTAACGATGCCATTTATATACGTACCTTTTTCTATTTCTATTGAATAAGCAAAATAATCGCATTATTCATGACTTTGTTTCTTACATTGATTTGTGCATGCTTAACGGTAACGTTTGAACATTTTAAATTGACGATTAACCAATTAACAAAAAACATGCACCTTTATTCAATCATTACAATTGAACAATTCTTGAATTTAGTGCTAAATTACGTGATATTCTTTGTTTTCAGATATCATTTATAACAAGTGGTTTTGTTTTGACAGACTCCATGCTTCACAGGCAAGAGATGCGCAAATTGCACGAGCTTCTCGCCTTTCACAGATGATCGTGCAATTTCCACACGTGAAATATGCAAATTAGCAAAACTCATATTCAGTTGCGTCTTAACTCAAGAAATTGCTGCTGGTGATCACGTAGTCTAAAAAGTTAAAGTAATGACAACGGACGCACAACTGTTATTCGCAGGAACTAGATCACCTCCCATATCACGATCCGACCATGCAAGTTGGGTATCAGTGCCATGTCACAACTTCCCATCAAGTCAGTCACCACCGGTTATCAAATGTCACCTTCTGGAGACGAGCCACGGGACATGTGTCAACAGGTACAATACCTTCTCATCCTAATTTTGTAAACAGCTCTTATTGACGCTTTGCAATTAAACTCTAATGAAGGGGAAGGTTTCCTCACTACGATTGCTTATTTATGTTTTCAGTTCTGTTGATATTTATTTTCTCTCCGGGAATACAATGCTTTGTTCCATATAA
Organism: Phorcus lineatus; assembly: GCA_921293015.1. NCBI lineage: Eukaryota > Metazoa > Mollusca > Gastropoda > Trochida > Trochidae > Phorcus > Phorcus lineatus. Next base: position 28,686,614 of record OV121083.1, on the reverse strand, counting down.
GGTTTTGCTATCATCATTCCGGTTTTATACGTTTTGCTATCATCATTTTGTTATTATACTTTAAGTGATACATTCATCTCATGTATTTTCTTTATCAACAAAGCAAGTTAATCTGCAATTTAGAAATATCTAAATTGCTTACTTGTTTGCCAACCAAATTTCAAATATCATCTTCAACATATTCAAACAACCGAAATTATCAATATGTCCGATGAGTGGTTGCCACTAAACAAGAAAACTGTTTCAGATTAGAAAAGCAATAAAGATTTGTTTTGTTGATTACTGACTTGACTATAATACTCTTAGAATGTGCTATCTTTTTCAGCAATACAAATCCATTTGATGCCAACAATACTTTTCTTGGTATTCAACATTTGTTCGCTCATGAAATATGAATTCCTTGTAAATAACTTCCGTACTTCAATTGCGTTCATTTACGTATTTGAGAATGTGAAGAATTAATTGCAGGACTTCTGCTAATAATTACGCCTGTGTTAAATCACCAGCCTTTAGTTGAAGTTTTTCTTGTAACGGATGGGGCGGAATAGTGCAGTGGTTAGCGCGTTCGGCTTCGGATCAAGAGGTCCGTGGATCGAATCCCGCCAGGGGCTCAATCACTATGTTTGCAGTAGGGAACTGTGACGAATTTCATCTAACACATTTGTTTAGCCCAAGGTATTTCACAGAAAGTCTTAAGAACGTGTTATATGCAGATTTCCTCCTCAAAGGCCTCCTGACAGGCACGTGTATTCCACTGAAGCAACAGGGCTAGGGACAGCCCGACCCCTCACGCCAGCCCGGTCCCCCCTCGCACCAGCCCGGTCCACGCTCACACCAACCCCGTCGCCGCTTACATCAGCTCTTCCTCCCATCTCACAAGTGCGGCAGGCTAGGAGCGCGAGAAAGTCCCAAAAACCCCAAAAGAGTGCCTCGTGCTGGGACCCCAACTTCAGAGGTGCAACCCTGTGGTTCAGTACACACATGCAGGGCGACAAAACGCAGTTACGCATCACTTCCTTTTTCAGGTTTGTATGCAGTGACATGTGTTAACTTATTAACATCAATGCATGTTTCACGTGCAATTCAAGTTAATCTTAAGCGACAGGAAATTGTCGTTGAAAGTTTCTTGTATCGATGACATTGTCAGCGAAAAAGGACACATATTGAGGTTTATGAGGAACTAAACTATGTTATGTTTTATTGGACACCTTTCTCTCAAGATAAGTCATGCACTTACGTTATATTTGGAATGTGTCGTTATTTTCAAATTAGTGTAACATAAATACTTTTCATTAATAAGTTCTTGTTGGATCATTGAAAACTTTACAGATTGAATTGAAAGTTCCCCTCTTGAAAACCTTAACTATTTATCTATTTGATATTTAATATGTAACTTGTTATGGGAGAGTAAATTACTCCTTCATTCGCCAACACAAGATGTAAACGGTGTATTCGGCGTTGAGGAAACACCAGTTTATTAAATCATCCGGAGGTCTACCATTCGACTGTCGATACTCAATTGCTACCTTTTATGTTTAGCAAGTCTACTCTGAAGAAGAAAAGCTTCCATGTTGAAAAATGCCGGCGACACCGAAACGAGTCTATCTCCGAGTGCAAAAGCAGCTCAGAGAGCGAAGATTCCAGAGAATCATTCCCAAGCGTTAATTTCACAGGTAGACTTGTAGTCTTGGAGATTTCTTACTCATCTTGTCTCAGGGCAAAACGTCTACACTCTCGCTCCACTCATATAACCCAATTAAAACTTGCTGTGACCTATGCTTCAGCCAATCAAACAGTTTAATCGCGATGGTTCAGGAGAAAACTTCAGCCAACTACAGATCGAGAGCCTTCAATAGCATAGTAGGCTTTCGCTCTTCCGCAACATGGTGACGTCCTTACGTGAGCGAGATAAAAGCAATGCTATTCGCTTTAAATCAAAATAGGTGTGGTAAATGTTAACCCCGCATTGAATGCAAAAAAATGCAGAAAGAAACCTGCGAACAACACGATTGATTATTTTCAGGAAGGTCACAAGTCACAGCGCGTAAGTCTTAGTGGGTTTATATCCAAGGGGTATATGAGTGGAGCGTTAGCGTAAATGTTTTACCCTTAGCGTAAATGTTTTACCCCGAGACAGGATGTTTTTTACTAAGAATTCCACCAGGTAGAGCCAGTGAGAAAATAAGCTTTTGAATAAGTCAACAATTTGTCTAGTTTGAAAATACATATATGCAAAACATGTGCATAAAACTGACCGCTAGAAAATGAGTTTTAAAATGAGTTATGACTTTCTGTTGGTGTTGTAGCTAAAACATGCGCGTCATGCAGTACACGACGGACGCCATTGTGGAGGGACGCCGAAGACGGAACGCCCCTCTGTAACGCTTGTGGGATACGGTGTGTATAACATCTCCTGTTCTCCTTCTTCAAGGAGCACCACCATGCCAACTTTCAAATAACTACTATGGTTTCATATTATCATCATATGAGAATTTATTGCCCCGTGACTGATTATCGGCCGCCTATTTATTTTATGAGTGTAGGACAATGTGTCTGCCCTGCTTCAAGCAACAGTACATTGTTATTGCAGGTACCGTAAGTACCGGGTGCGGTGCGTGACGTGCTGGCACATCCCGAAGAAGGAGAGTCAGACCTACCCGGCCTGCTCAGCATGTGGTGGCCTGCTCCGCGTCAACCACAAGAAGCTGTGGTAGCCCTGCAGCCTCCCTCCCTCCGTCCGTAACGACCTACCTACCTACCTCCACACTGGGCACAGAGCAAACTAGCGCTGCAGAGGACAGATGAATACAGGATGTGCTGCACAAAGGAACGTTTTTAGAAAATCACACCTTTTATCTGCTGTAGAACTATCAGCTGAACTTGTTCATAGGGAAGGTGCATTATTTGTGGACCATATCTTCTTGTTATTTCAAGATTCCAACACTTACATAAATGTTATGTATTTCTACATTCTAAACATTTGATAAGTTCATTTCAGAGTATTTTCTACTGCATATATCTATGAATAATGAAATACATGAATTCTTATTAGATATATCCTTGATTTTGTTGATATAATCGTAAGTCCATCTTTAATTGAGCAAGCAGCTCAATTTTGAGTTATGTTTTACCTTATTTATTTTGTATTGTTTTACTTAATAAAAATACAATAAGAATTAGGTCTCTTGTGTAAACGTTTTTATTTCCAGGTCAGTATTGGAGACATCGTGACCGATTTTAGAACAGTGTTGAATGAACTTATGTTAGGGAAATGCTTTATATAAAATCTTCGATGGTATGGTAAAATGACTCATGTATTGTGTATGTATGACCTACTGATCCAATGGCTCTATATTTCATGTCATATTTTCATGTTTTGTAAAACCAGACTTGGGCTTTCTTGTACAATGTACAAGAAAGCCCAAGTCTGGTACCAATGTACAAGAAAGCCCAAGTCTGGTACAATGTGTACAAGAAAGCTCAAGTCTGGTACAATGTGTACAAGAAAGCCCAAGTCTGGTACAATGTGTACAAGAAAGCCCAAGTCTGGTACAATGTGTACAAGAAAGCCCAAGTAAGCCCAAGTCTGGTACAATGTGTACAAGAAAGCCCAAGTCTGGTACAATGTGTACAAGAAAGCCCAAGTAAGCCCAAGTCTGGTACAATGTGTACAAGAAAGCCCAAGTCTGGTACAATGTACAAGAAAGCCCAAGTCTGGTACAATGTGTGCAAGAAAGCCCAAGCCTGGTACAATGTGTGCAAGAAAGTCTAAGTCTGATTTTACGAAATATGAAATTATGACATAAAATAGAGGGCCATTGGTTCAGTAGCGTATCAGACATACGATTTATTACCTTTCCATGACGAATATACAACATAACACGCAAACTAATACTTTAGTTCTGAAGGCATCTCAACACTCTAAAGCAAAAACATGTAGAAAAAGCAAAACAATAGATTTTAATGTGTAGATCCTACGACTGAATCGAGACTATTCCAGAAAATGCTTTAATTGCTCTCAAATCTTCCTAGAACGACTCCTTCCTGGAGAGAAGTCCAAATGAGCTTTTAGGGGTTGACGCCCTGTCATCTTGAAGGGGTAACAAGACAACATATACAAACCTCAGTCTCTGTGTAACAAAGATCTTGTCCTGATTATCAGTAAGGGGAGGGAAAACTGCTTGAAACTCAAGCAGTCGTTAAATTGACACAGACTATATTTAATAACATTTGAATGTGGTGAAATGCTGTTACTTAAGTACTATAGATATAGACTTTGTATTTCAAGAATATACCAGCCTTTGCAGCTGTTTAAACATTGTTATCTAACAGATAAATATGTATATGTATAATACTTATTTTTTTAGGAAACTTTAAAAAAAAAAAGTACCACGTGACCAGATTTTACTTCAAATCACCATTCTTAAATTATATTTTATCATTAAAATGTCAATTATAATATTTTCTTATTTTCAATTTTTATTGTTATGGTTATTAGTTAAATAAGCATTACCAACCTATAATTTTGGTTATGTTTGCTGTAGATAAGCTTCCAAAATTACCTTTGAGTAATTAGCGCGCGCCATTCTCCGGTTTTCGATCACAAATCTCTGACTTTAACCTATTTATTGTCACTATACTGAACTGATAAGCTTTAAGGTGCTGATTTTCAGAAACAACCTCTAATTCTCCATTACACCCCTTGGGAAGTTATTTTCTTTGTTTTATTTGAAGGTTATGTGCCATAACCACCATGTGCGCAGGTTGGTTATCTCATAACTACGAGTTATGAGTGAGTGTATGAGTTGAGGTTTAACGTGTTTTTCTAACAACATTTCAGATATTAAACACTTGTCGGATATGAGATGTTCAATGTGAACAACCAAATTGACTTCTAAAATTTTGAAATTTCAACACGTTTGAAATATAACATTTATAAAGGACGTAAGTGGGATTCGAACCGGGGACCTCTCTAATGTAATGCAACACCTCTACCACTTGAGCTAACGAGGATCCATGTCAACCGAGGTACTTTTTGTAAAAAAAATGTAATAGGTTTTGTATATTTTTAATGTAAGGGGGCTATTTTATAGCTTTAAAATCTAAAGCAGGCGTGTATTGTAAATATTCTATGTGACTCGTTCGGTCAGAAAACATAAAGCCGCAAAGTGTTAAAATATAACGTTTATAAATGCAATATATATGCATGATTTAGCTTTAAATTATTTTACGAATATTCCGCGGAAGTGTAAGCCAAATAATGACCTGTTTGCCTCGCGTTATGGCAATAAACTTCCTTCCTACCTCAAGGAGCTTGAATGTTAGATATCGTCACACACAGTTTCTTTCAGTCGTGATAAAGATTTCTGTGCAATTGAAAGAGATTTCCTTGAGGAATTAATTAGTTATTGTCAAATTAAGAAATCAAGGCAGCGGAGGGAACCCACAAATAAAGGTTGGGAGAGGACCTTTTTGGATGGGGAGTGGACATAATAGGGTATGGAGGGAACTTAATTTCAGGCCAATATTCTGTAGACGAGACAAATCTCCTAATATTACAATTTTGAACTCGACCACAAGTTTAAAACGTAAACTGAGAAATTGAATTTCTTGATCCCAAAGTGGCAAAGTTGGAATTTTGAAAAAAGACTATCAGATAATTCCCTTTGACGTTGAGAACCTATACGAGTTCCGCAGTGATCCACCAAGAAGAACACAGGTGAAAACCTTCGGACAAAGCGGTGCAATCTTGCCGGCCATTCATCCTCAAACTGAATTAAACCAAGTAACTGATTTCCAAATATACTCTATTTTTTTTGTAAACATATTCATGTAAATCCTGAGATTATAAATTAGTTTTTAGCTTTATAAATTATGTTATGTCCATTCTACGATTTGTCCGTCCATTACATTCCATATCTTGAATGTTACAAAAAATGAAGTTTTTGAAAAATAGAACCATTGGCTCTGCAGCTTAAGAGTTACTGAATTATTATCTTCTTTTAGTTTTTAGACTTAAATGTCAAATGAAAAGACATTGTTTACGTGGTCTCTATCATAGTTAAGACAGCCACCAAGTTTATTGGAGCTAGTCCTCGAAACGGGCAGTGATGATAGATGAAGCGCTCATAAAATACGCTAATATTCTGTTGTGGTGTTTCACTTCGCTGTCATGAATAAATCAATTTGCTCAATTTTACAAATTTTATTAGACAATATCGGCATTAATAATTAATTATACATGCAACAGATTTCTCTGATATGCATTATTTGTAACTTCCATAATGTGCATGCACAGACAGCATATAAGCCGTTATATGTAGCACCAAGACAAAGTTGTACCGTCAGCTCTGCTACTTATTGCAAGCGGGTCTTCCACTTTATCACATTAACAAACAAATTTCATTGCATAAAAAAGTACTCAATTCAGTCTCTAATGATTAATCTTGTATCAATGTTTTCACTTTAATCAACAACAGAACCGGATTATGGTAGCTGGAACTTCATACAACTTTGCTTTGCAGGTGTTGAACAACAAATGATACTATGTACATATGTTGAGTCTTGAAGCACTTATATGTACATGCTGTTTTGGGGGCCCAAAGCAGACCCATAGGCAGACTGGTAGGTAGTTACGTATAGGTAAGGAAGTAAGTAATGCTGCAGAGCTGTATGTGGTAGAGAATCTACACATCCCGCTGCCACTTCAGGCGACTGCACGAGGCACTGGCAGGTCGGGGCAACTGCAGGCAAGCCCTCGCTCCCTACACACTACACTGTAAGGCAAACATCAGTAGGACAAGGGATAATCACAGTAAGTAAATGCATAGCTTTCAGTACCAACAAACTTGGGCAATATTATACACCAAATAAAACAATGTTACACTTATGTTTCATTTGAATTCATTTACCAACCAAATGCAATGCAATTCTGTGGCACCAAATGAGAACATTCGTTTGTACATACATTTAGAAAGGACAGACAACCAAAATTTATAAGAAAACATTAGGTATGGTGTACCTTGTAACAAAGGACTCTTACTACAAACAAGCAAGGTAATATATTTGAAGTGTTGATCCTAATCTTGGGGCAACATAGAACTTACTTCCCTTTTGTTCTCTCTAATGGTGGGTTTGTAGATGGCACTGCTGAACTGTCAAAGTATTCCTCTTGTTTACAACACTTGCACACTCTCTCACTCATCTTTAGCTTAGTTTAAAACAATCATGCGCACACAGATATATAATCATATACATTTTTATATAAGTAAGTGTTGTATACATATAAATAATGTATCATGTCATCAGCGAATGCAGGAGCACTAAAGTGTAGATGGACGAGCCGGCAAGCACAGAGTCATCTCATCCCAATTCATGGATCACCGGTCACACAACATAAGCAGTCACCACACGCTGGCATGGTAACCCATCTGATAACTTGTGTCATCTTATTATGATTGTCTGCAGACAGCACTGATGGTACAAAGAGGGAGCATGCTATCATATGACTCGCCCACTACTCACTACCTCCTGCTTCTCCCTTGGTGCTGATCCTTCAACGTCAAGCTACTCCTACCAAACTTCTAGCATATCTAAAGTCGGAGAGCCATCAAGAGTATGAACATGCAATCTAGGATTGCCATAAAGCTATAGTCTTTGGTCTTCTGGTTTTTCTACAGAGTAAAAAGTATTATGCTGTTACTCACAAGTTTGACTTGAATAAAATAAATAGACAACAGCTTATAGGGACAAAACAAAGTAACTGCAAATTTAACAACAATACTGATCTATGTATCACAAGAACATGTGAACAGCATCAATGAAACTGCTTCAACAAGGTCAAGATGCTGCATGGATGAACAAGTACACTTGAGTGTAGAGGCTGAACATCTGTCTGCCCACGCTCTTTCCTTGCTGCAATGCATGCTTCAACTCACTGCTAACTTGCCAAACGACAGACAGCAAGCTTGTGTATACATGTGTACACATCCTGAGCAGTGACTGTCCACTTCTTCCTTGAATCCTTTCTTCTCTGTACATGATCCTCTACAGCAACATTGCAACATCAATAAAATGTTTAGCACCAAGTATGTGTTCAGCAAGTCAGACCTGTTTGTATATCTGGTTGAAGCCAGTGGCACTTTGTAAGCAAGTTATTGCATCATCAGGCAGAGGCCAGATCTCTGGAACTCCTCAGTGTCATTGGACACGCAGGTCAACCACCAGCATCATCACAATTCTCATAGAAAGCAGTCTATTAGTCCCTACAAACTCGCATCGTCACAGTAGAGATTTAATAGCAGCTTCACACAATGTCTTTGTAATTTGCTACACTCAAATTTCTGAAGTCCTTTGATCAGGAATGTATGCATTGTGTGACATCAGACTGTTGAAACGGTTGCACTCTGTGACAGTCGGGGTACCATTGCTGACATTGTTCCCTATGTACAGTGCATTATGGTTTGCTGGTTTCAGATTTCCTGTAGAGGAACCTTGAGATGTGGCACTTTTTGTAGAATTCGAGCTGGCAACTGAGCCTGGAGGGGATATCTTGTTTTGAGGGTTTTCAACCTTGTTGTAAGGAGGTGGCCCATTGCGTGGATTGTGCTGTGGCAGCAAGGGCTGCATGTGGGGTGGCACGTTTGGATGGGAGTGGTAGTTGGGTGGGGGTTGAGCAATGGGGTGGTAGGTAGGATCAGAAGTATTGCTGCTGCCGGTGAGGCCGGTAACAGCGGTGGTGTTGCTGGGTCCAGTGCTGCTGTGGTGGCTTGGCTGACTATGGGAGCTCTGGTGGGTGCTACTGGAGTGGGCTGAGTGGCTCTGAGAGAGGCTCCAGTGCGGGTTCTGGCCTGTCATCATTTCTCCTTTCCAGGCCCGCAGTCTTGCATGCATTTCCCGGAAAGATGGGCGTCTAGCGGGGGTTTCATGCCAACACTCCACCATCAGGCCATATATGCGGGCTGGACAGTCTTCAGGACATGCTAAGATTTGTCTTGATCTTATCATTTCTATCACTTCTTGATTTGAATAACCAAAGTATGGCTGTAAACCATAGCTGAAGACTTCCCACAACACTACTCCATATGCCCAGACATCACTGTCTGTAGTAAATTTACCATACATGATTGACTCTGGTGGCATCCAACGCACTGGGAGTAGGGATTTACTCTGAACGCGGTAATAATCAGATGAATAAACATCACGTGACAAACCAAAATCAGAAATCTTTACAGTAAGATTTTCTCCTACAAGGATGTTTCTTGCAGCCAAATCCCGATGAACAAAATGGTGGCTAGCAAGATATTCCATGCCTGCTGCTATCTGTAGAGCAATGAGGAGCATATCAGGATACTCCAAAACCTTAGTTGTGCCATCATCCTCCTTGCCTGCCACATCAGAGTGTGGCGAATGCATAATAAGATACTCATGCAAGTCTCCATGTGTCATGTACTCAAACAACATGCACATGGGTTCCTGTTTCATGCACACACCTAGTAGACACACAATATTGGGATGTCTCATCTCTGACATTAGATCAACCTCACGTCGGAAGTCATTCTGGGTTTTGGGAGTTGCATTCTCTTTTAGCGTCTTCACAGCAACTTTGCTAACAGAATTATCTCCACACAGGCCAACTAGTTCTCCTTTATACACTTTCCCAAAAGCGCCCTCTCCCAACTCTTGCAAGAATCGTATGTTCCCCATGGGGAACTCTCTTGCACGTGAATTTGGTTTGGGATTGAGTGGACTCATCTCCATTGGCACATTGGGTCTGTTGGTGGCCTTGCCCTTACTGTTCTGGCGACTGCGGGACTGCTGACAGAAGCAGACGAGAGCAAGTAGAAGAGCCAGGGCCAGGGGCACCGTGATCCCTGGTACCAGGATGAACATCAGCTTGTTGCCAGGCTCATCACCACCACCCGCTCCAGGTCCAGACCCAACTGAAACAAAAGTCAAGGGATGAGTACCTCAGCTTTCTATATGTCAATGAAAAACATAGAGTAACTGGCTCTGTAGATCATTAATCTTTCTCAATTTATCATATAAGGTAAAAGACCTGCATATAAGGTTTATAACTATTCAATGAATTGTTACAAACATACAATTATAATTATATTGATTTCAGTCTCCATTTGCCTATCCTTCAGATAAATTTTAAGGGGTATATGACTTGCATATAGTTACTTAATTCTATACACTCAAATCCCCCCAAACTTTGAACTTCTTGCTAGTGAGACAGTGATTTAAAGTCCAGCAGATGCCAATTGAGACTTGATTATATTCTCAGGATGAGCAGGCACTACTGACCACATTTGGGGATGTCACAGGCCTCCTTGATGACGTTAGGGTTGGTGGTGAAGCACCAGGGGGAGTCCTCCTGTCCGTCAGGGTTCCTGCAGTAGTTGTGGGACCCTCCAACAGAGAATAGCATGGCACTGCAGAAACCTCAATTGATTAAACAGTTGCATTTTTACTAGGAGTGCGCAATATAACCGGTTTATCAGTATTTACCGGTCAAAAATAGACACCGATTTTTTTCTCGGTTTTTATTTTTGCATTCGATAAACAACGTGCGGGTTCATAAAACTTTGGATTTTGTCTGGATTTTAACAATGGGAGTGAGTCGTTGGTAAAATGGTGAATGCAGACGACAAGAATTCATTTAGTGCCAAAGTTTCTATTTCAATTTTTATAGATAACTAAAATCTAATAGACAATTAGACAAGTCTAATATGTTTAAATTAACTCAATCAGGGAATTCTTTTTTGAGAAAAACATTCTGCAATACAACTGTTCATATCGCAAAATATTGCAATACGAAAAATCTCTGCGATACCCACCCCTAATTTTTACAAACATACAAGCATATATGCATCAAAGAATGATTTACAATATCGCAATTGACGTGACAGTGAGGGATAGACCAATGGCAATGATGTAAAGCTGCTCACCTAGTGTTGGGTACCTTGAAGATTTATAAAAGTGTTGATGGGGTGTGTCCGAATTCCACTTCTGACATTTGTACCTTGATTTAGTTCGACTCACATTTCCCTCGTATGAGGTTCCTGTCCCATTGTAGCATTTATGCTCTGAAAAGAGTTGTCTTCAGTTATGAAAAGTCAATAAATATTTGGAACACAGATATGCATAGATCTCTGAAGGATGTAAGACTTCTGTAAAGGTATTTAGTACAGATCAATATTTTAGACTAGCCGTAACTAAAATATAATGTCCTACTTTTGTTGTATCCTTCTGGCACGTTTATTCCGACTCTGATGCAGTTGTCTCCCTCTGGTGTACCGGGTCCAGCTAGCCTCTTGCAGTCAGGCAACAGTGAGTTCCCTGCAACCATCAACAGTTATGTTTAATAATAGGATTGCTGATGTACACTGTTTTAGCAAACATATTTATCTGACAGTGAGTGTGGACTTTGGGTTAATACAGACCTATGAGGGGGTGTCTCTTGGCGAGGATGTACTCAGTCTTGCAGATTGACTCCTCCAAGATCTCACACTCATCCTTGCAGATCTGGCGGGGTCGCGGGTTGTTGACAGTGGTGTCGCACAGAGGCAGTGAGTGGAAGCAAAGGGAGCGAATGGCGTACTCCTGGCACTTTGGGGACAGATGGCTTGATGAGCCGATCACTGCAAACCCAGCTACAACACACATAGGTCACATACATAAACTCAGAGAAATGAACTGAACATTGTCACAGTTTTCAGTAGATTCATTAATTACAGTTACAATATGAATTTTTGCAAGCTTGTTTGTTCAAGAAAAGTTACCTATGAGTCGTTCCTCCTTCTGACTTTGAGTGAGTTTGGAGGTGACATAGATGCTCATATTGCCCACAAACTTGGAACAAGTGCTCCCTCGGTAGATCTGACAGAAGCCTGTGCCTTGCTCATCAACCTTCTCCTCCCTGTAAGACATATATAACACTCATTAGATACTGTAGTACACAAAATAGCACACAACACATGCATTACATAACATTCTTTGATCATCAACCTAGTACACATCTATACAGTCGTACTCAACATAAAAATAGAACCATGAGCTTTGTAGCTCATCAACCTTTGTATTGCTGATGATAAAGACTAAGATACATAGTTCCCCCGGTGAAATACAACCTCATCAAAATTTCTAAGTGTCAGTGACAGATGACAAGATGACACAAGATTTGAAAAAAATCCAGTAAAACCATATCATAGCAGCTGACATGATCAAGCTATTTCCCCTTCAACTGGCACAATGTTTTTTAGGTATTATATATTTTATCAATTTCATTTTTTTCTATGAATGTATCAAAATTCCTTAACTTTATTTTGCTGAATTATATGTCAATCCTTATTACCACATCAATATGAATAAAAAAAACTGCCCCACCCTTATTTTTTCAGATGGGAAAATGACATTTACACATCTTGGTCTCAATCTTACAAACATAATATTCTCAAAATTTGACGTTCCTTGCATGATTTGTGTCTTACTTGAATCTACAAACTTAAGTCTCCACTTCACAAAGATGTTATTCTGAAAATGTAAGCCTCCTATGTCAAAGAGTTATGGTTTTAATGAATCACCTTAGATATGCACCCCTGTCATGCCAATATTTGGTTGGTTTGACAATGAAATTTATACATATTTTTTATTTTTTTTTATTCAAGTTTGTTTGGTACAACATCATCACATAATTTTTCAACAAAGTTTTAATCAAATCATGGAGATTCATATTGACCACGTTAATAAACAATATATGGTGACATGGGCATATATATTTACATCACATAAGCATATAGGATCCGCAGGTTTCAATCAAATAAATGGTAACAGTCAAACCAGAACCCAACGAACTTAGTATAGTTACAAGATGAGATGGCATGTGTAAATTTTATTTATTTCAGTTCTAATTGTATTAAATCCAGGATTACATGTATATGATTTTTTTCTAAAAATTGTAAATTTCACAATTGTCTTAAGGAGATTAATGACATTACTCCTTCTTTCGGGATACCCAAATATGATTTTCTTCTTATCAATATTCAAAGAAATATCTGTTTTCACTCTTATCCAAGTAAATAGTTCATTCCATATGTTTTACAATATTGTTTAACTGATTTTGTTAGGCTTGCATACTCTAAATTTTTTTTTCATATTGTCTATATATTTCTCATGAAAATTTTGATATGTATATATATTTTTCCATCAGTATGTATCAAGTCATTCACAAAGGTAATGCGGACCTTGGCGTAGTGTGGGTACACAAAGGTGTTTTTGACTAATATATATACAGATATTGTGGTAAGACATAGCTATTCTGAACAACTTTATATGACGTATATTAACTCCATGTTAAAAGAACATCTCTCCAAAAACCATTTCTTTTCTTATTTATGACCCGTTGCTTTACAAATGTTTCTCCCATTAACATAAAGTCTTGTATATTTTGTGAAATATTGTATAAAAAAAGCACATTCAATTTTGAGTCATTTGAAATAATTCTATACATCTTTGTCTCAATCCTACGAAAATGATAATATCCAAATTTTTAGATTCCTAGTCAAAATAGTTAAGAGAAGATTTGAGGGTGGACACCACACCCATATTTGAAGGTGGGTCAACACAATAATTACAATTTTGGGTGTCCATGTCAGAAAGATTTTACTCTTAAAAATCTTCAGTCTCCTATGCCTATTTCTTTTAAAGAAGTAGATTTCATGACATTTTGTAGAAACTGCTGCCATGCCCTCTCTGAGGGGGGACAGAGGAGTTCATTCCCAAAATATACATAGTCAGATCAAATAGGTGCATAGTACATCTCCTGAAAATTTTAGCTTTGGGGATGCAGCATCAAAAGTTTCTGGATTTTGCCTGATGGATGCCGTATCATAAGCCCATCTTACCTTTCAGGTCGGATGAGTTTATATAATTATAAACTGTAGTACAAACCACAGCAGAAACATTAAATACCATAGTACTCTAAATTTTATGAATTTTAATGACATTGGATGACAATTGCATTTCACAAAGGCCTATAAGAACTTTGATTTTTGACAGATTACTAAAATAACTGTTTACAAATACATAATAATGCTATAATTGCAATCAATGTTTGGAGATGTAACTTCGGGTAAAGTTATATTGATTCAGAGAATAAGTTGCCAGGGCAAGGAAGAATGGACTAGAGTGTGGAGAGGAGGTGAGATGGGGTGCAGTTGTGGTCCGGGATCTAATGGGGGTGCCTGCATCAGAGGGAGGTGAGCAGCCATGTAATTACCCTCATCAACTCTCTAATCACTCACAGATCCAAAGCGTCAACACTACACTCAACATCTCCCTGCTTAATTGATTCATTACATCATTAATTACATACTCCTCGGAGGAAACTTCAAGTAATTTGTACTGTTCATTTATTTATTCTCAATAGTCTGCCATCTATAAGATCATCATAGAGCCAACTTAAGCTCATTAATAAGGTGATAGTGTTGGATAATCAGCAATCATTTCTGGCAGACTGGCTTCCACAAGGCTGTATGCAGGAGGGGCAACTGTATCAACAGAGGAAGGTAAACACCGAGCCCCGCGGCCCCATCAGCTCGGTTTGATGCCCTTCATTAAGCGCACTGGCTGCCTGGTTCAAAGACCCAATATACACACCCATGCTTTCAATCAACCCTCAAACCAGCATCACTCGCGACTATCATACACCCATGTACAAGGATCAACACTTGCCTGCATTATGTCTGCATATCTATTTCAGCAATTAGAAATGCCTCAATATGCCATTCCATACCTCCGCTGTAAACAACTCTAAAACTTCAAGTAATTGGATCAATGTGAGGAAAACATCAGCTTAATGTCTGACAACGTGAGTGCATTACATATGTCTGTACAGATGCAAGCTGATTTCATATTGTTAGTGGTTTGAGTACAGTAAGCAGGGTGTCTGCTTGTGAAAACATTGACTGGACTGGATCACGGCGGCACTCACCTTCCGGGCAGGAACTCTGAGTTGTACTTCCCATTGAATCTGAGAGAAAGAGAGAGAAGTATTTATAAGAACATGGTAAAAAAGTAGTCTTTTCTTATGCTTCCATAAATTACTAAATATATCTTTGCCATTTGTGAAGGTATTCATCAAATGAGTTCTTTTTGAGATGTAACACAAAAACGATTGATCCAGATTTGTTATGATGTTTTACAACCTGTAGAGAGGAATAATTTAACTGTAATTTTATCTGTTAAACACAATATTAATTAACCATTCTTTTGGCATAAAGGATATTTTATACCATAATTGCCTAACAATGAATTTTCCAGTTGACATGTTTTGAGCATGCACCTTACGATTGATACTGCATGTGTTATTTCTAGAGAGAGAGAGAAAGACAGACAGAGGAAAAGACAGAAAGTGACATTGAGACAGACATAGAAAGTCCAACTGAGCAGGGCAATTTGTACACTTACTCTTCGCTGGGCACCTCTGGGTTGAAGTCGACCTCTGCTGGTTTAGCTGGGTCCTTCTTACCCCCACTTGGTGGGTCAGGGGGTGGCTCTACAACCCACATAACCTTACATGAGCACAGCTTTCATTCAAATTAGTCTAATATTGCTTTGTTTAATCAATCCATTTGAACAGAATTGAAATCATACACATTTATTGTGTTCAATATGGTATATACATTATTTCCCACAATCACTCTAAAATCCTATATAAGAAAGTAAGTATGTAAAACTGAATAAGTGCTCACCATTCTTGACAAAGAGGATGCCAGTTGTCTCCTCCTCACCGAAAGAGTTTGAGGCCTTGCAGGTGTAGTAGCCTGTGTCGATAGTGTCCAGGTTGGAGATGCGCAGTCTGTATAACACACAGATACAGACATAGACAGTTACTTTCTGGGCTACACTGACAGCAAGCGGGGCCTATAGAGAATCAAGGCTCGTAACTTGATCAAACTAAGCTTTAGTGTAACGTTGAACTTATCTAGCCTTCCTCATTCTTTTATTGCAAATACCTTTTTTTCTGTTTTTGTTTATTTAACTGTTTACATTGCTTTAAAAGGGAGACAAGTTCAAAAGTTTAATAAATAGTTCCTCAACCAGATTATAAACATGATTTGACTTATTCATATGATAATATGATGTAGGTTTAATATTTTCAATGAAAATAATTCAAGGTTGCGAAAAGAGATGAATTGTAGGTAAAAAAAGCTGCTAAGTGATATGTTATTGCACAGTGCACACCCCTGCGTAATAGAGGGTAAACAGTGTGCAGGTGAAACAACATTGCATGGTAGAGTGTAGGGAGGCAGTTCTCCACTGGTAGCTGTATCTCCCTCACAGACACGCCTCCTGGCTGGCCCCACCCACTCAAGGATGTGGTTGGGCTGCACAAAGACAGGGATCAGGTTAACTGTCAAGTTTTACACTGACACATAAAAGAAAGATGCTTTACCACTGTACAAGCATCTGGTGACAAGGTGTAACAGCCAGCTCACAGGCTTCAGTGGGTATGGACCTCATAGAAAGCACCTTTGCATAACCTTGCACATTGTTTGTTCTCAATATGGCTCCATATCCATTCACTGTTGGAACTATTTATGAAGTATTCATGAAAAATAATAGGTTGATACTGAAGGTGGATGCCATATGTATGGGCCTCTGGTTACTTGTTCAGGATTTGCCTTGAATAGACAACAATCATACAGTCTAAATGTTGGAAGCTCATGGCAACACTATTGGTGGTAAGAATAACATTAAGAATGATAGTCCCCCGGTTAATAAAGTGGTACACCGACATCATAGATTGTACCATATGGAATGACTGGTTTAGGACTAGTAATATAGTCAAGCAGATTGTACCCTTTGGTAGACTGGTAAAATGGTAGTCAAAGTCAAACAGGGTTTAATTTATGGATTGACTGGTAAAATGGTCAGTCACACAGGTTGTACCCAGTGGATATACTGCTCAAGTGGTACAAACACACAGGTTGTTATAGGTGGATTGACTGGAGAAATGGCCCAGCCAGACAGGTGGTCCCCAGTGGATTGACCGGTGTAACACCACTTGGTTCATCTGACCAAGCTCCACAGTGACTGATAGTCTGTTTTTCATCATTCCTGTTATCAAGCAGCATGGCTGGTGGTGCTTCCTGCAGCTGACCAGGTGTAAGCTGTCGACAGACAAGTGTGCAGACATCAGCCCCTCCCTGCCCCTGGGCTATACACAGTGAAGTCAGTATTTGCACACAGTGTATAATTCAGGTGTAGTTTGCCAGGGCTCCAAGCACTGCATCATTTGACTAGGAGGCAATGAATTGGGACTGATTGAACCATCATAGACATTAAGAGGCAATGAATTGGGACTGACTGAACCATCATAGACATTAAGAGGCAATGAATTGGGACTGACTGAACCATCATAGACATTAGGAGGCAATGAATTGGGACTGTTGAACCATCATGGACATTAGGAGGCAATGACTTGGGACTGATTGAACCATCATAGACATTAAGAGGAAATGAATTGGGACTGACTGAACCATCATAGACATTAGGAGGCAATGAATTGGGACTGACTGAACCATCATAGACATTAAGAGGCAATGAATTGGGACTGATTGAACCATCATAGACATTAGGAGGCAATGAATTGGGACTGATTAAACCATCATAGACATCAAGAGGCAAATTATTGGGACTGACTGAACCATCATAGACATCAAGAGGCAATGAATTGGGACTGACTGAACCATCATAGACATGAGGAGGCAATGAATTGGGACTGACTGAACCATCATAGACATTAGGAGGCAATGAATTGGGACTGACTGAACCATCATAGACATTAGGAGGCAATGAATTGGGACTGACTGAACCATCATAGACATTAAGAGGCAATGAATTGGGACTGATTGAACCATCATAGACATTAGGAGGCAATGAATTGGGACTGATTGAACCATCATAGACATCAAGAGGCAATGAATTAGGACTGACTGAACCATCATAGACATCAAGAGGCAATGAATTGGGACTGACTGAACCATCATAGACATGAGGAGGCAATGAATTGGGACTGACTGAACCATCATAGACATTAGGAGGCAATGAATTGGGACTGACTGAACCATCATAGACATTAAGAGGCAATGAATTGGGACTGACTGAACCATCATAGACATTAAGAGGCAATGAATTGGGACTGACTGAACCATCATAGACATTAGGAGGCAATGAATTGGGACTGATTGAACCATCATAGACATTAAGAGGCAATGAATACTCACTCTTAAATTTTCAGTACAAGTTTTTCTAAAGGTTCTGTATTTTAAATTGCCTATATTGATGACAAAACTTTCAAGTCTACTTGTCAAGACCCCAAGTTCACTGAAAAGAATAGGTCCAAAGAACTAGGATAAGGAAACTATGCAGCATTGCATTTGATACAAATGGATCATATTTGTTATATCATTTCCAGGGCAGTTACTGGGTTCTTCATATCTTTCTAGAAGACTTAAGCATATCATTGAGCAGCACAGCCCAAGGGTACCCTAGTTGTGCCAGCATTATCTACACTATGAGGGTCATGGAAGGAGTACATAACTCAAGCTCTAAGTACCCGTGTATGACACATTTGATAGTGTGCGGTTATCTAGCAGCTTCCCATATCTGCTGCAGCAATGGGCAGGTCATTAATGTCACTGATGATGGAGTCAAATGTTCTCAGTTTCATCATATCAATGAGTGTAGACTGCAGAGAGTATTTCATCTGTCTCTGGCTACCTTCATAGGGTCCCTGGCATGCCGTACATCACAGCGAGAAGCCGGTCCTATCTCTCTCTGATAAGTGTGCAGTCTTCACACTCTCTGCCATCCTTTTCTCTATCAAAACTGTCATACTCACTCTCTTTCTTTCATCTCACAATCTAATAACTTATCTTCAATTCTCCATTTACTAATTTAGAGGTAAAAATATTATTTTAAACAACTCTTTACAAACACAACTCAAATTAATTAGTCCCAAATCATTGGCTTCATAAATAAAAGTGTCAGCCACATAATTTCAGAAACATACCAACCTTCCAGAAGTAATTTCAACCAGATACAACTCTACAACGCAACTTAATTAGAATATGTCAAGAGGATCTGGGAAGTAAAGAACAACATCTGGACAACTGATTTATTTAAAATTGAATGTGACACTAATTTATTTGATTGCTGGCTGATGTGTGTATGTATGGGAGGCTGGTGATGCAGGAGTCTCCATCCTGTGACTGTAAGCACCCACACAGTCACTTCATCTCCTCCCTAACCCAACCCACCCCCCCCTAACCCTACCCCCTCTTCACCTCACAGACCCAGACCCAGTGTATAGAAATGAATCAACCAGACTCCAATCACAAACTGACAAGATGTGGTAATTCAGTCTTGCAGCCTCAATTCTTCTATCCGACTTAAAGTGATTACTTTAAAACACACATGATATTTATCTTCTGTTAGTGTCTAAGCCCTGTGTAACTTGATGAAGAGGAAGAAATAATGACAACAGGAAACACACAGGTCAGGATTTCCTCTGCCTCTTGAAGGGAACAGATCGTACCATAAGCTCCTAAATACATGATAGGAAATGTGCAAACATGATCAGTCTGACTTGATAAATATCCTGACCACCATCTGCAAACATCTAAGATTGTCCTTCAGAAATACTCTGAGAATCAGCACAGTGGCAGCATATGATATGTGGTGCAGACAGGAAGTCATACATAACTTCCTGTTGTCCTGCAATATACATGCATGCATCCATGAGTCCTACTGCTCTTGAGTGGAATGGATTGGACCCAAGCAATGATGAAAATACAGCTTATAGGGATTTCTTTAGCATAAATTTTAACATAGGCCGAAACGCATACTGACCAGTAGCACTGACCAGAGGGCTTCTGGCAGTAGACTGGAGGGTAACCCCTTGACATAAACCTAAATACAGCTTGAAAAACCAACTAGGGAGGAGACCAGAGACAGAGCAGACCACATAGCAGGTTCCAGGCTAGACGGTAAAGCAAACGATTGTCCAGATGAAAATGCTGAGCAGAGATAACAAGAAGTCACCAACTTTACAACCCTGCAACACCATTTGCACCCCTGCCACACCCTAATTTTTGCGGGCAGGGCAATCTTTATGTCTCCATCCTACAAAGATGATATTCTCAAAATTTGAAATTCCTAGCATTAATTGCTTCTTCAGAAAAGTCAAAAGAGGTTATAAGGGTGGACACCCTACCAGTTTCTAGACAATATCTAAACATTTTAGTCTCGATGTAACAAAGATGTTATTCTGCAAATGTAGGCTTCCTGAGAAACTGGTTTTGGTTAACCACCCTAAAGTTGCACCCAGCCACACCCTTCTATACATCCAAGCTAAGCAACTTCCATTATTCAAAACTACCATGTTATTCTGAGAAATCTTTGGATTATTTGACAGAATTATTCACTGTTGGCATGTAAAACTAGATTTGGTGAAACATTTCTTCAAAGAATAAAATTCTTTGTTCCACATAACGATAAAAGTTCCACTGGTACTGTTATTATCTTATTTTATTAACTGTTTTTCCTTTGCTGAAACTACACAATAAAATTATTTTTTTATTAGATTACTTTTACTGAATCAAAAATTCATACTGCTGTTAGCAATGACTTTTGGTAAAAGTTGATTCCTAAAAGTTGGGTCAGTTCACTTGACAGAATGGATTTTTCCACATTACAACAATCAATATTGTCTTTCCTATCTCAATTTTAAATAAATATGTAATGGACACAGAAATACCAGAATTTTATAAATGTAAATATCCAAAAGTAGTCAAACTTCACCCGATTTGATTTTTCCTTGTTAAACTTTTAATTTATAATTCTACCATAAAATACAATTACTTTTTCTGAAATAAAATCTTCTTTTCTTATGAGATGACTTTTGCTGAGAAAAAAACTTGGGGTTGCTTAACCATTTTGTTGGTGGACATTGAAGGGTAGGATGATGACATTTACACATTTTATTCTCTACCCTACCAGATCTTCTAAGGATTCGAGATTCCTAGCATTGATGGTTTGTGTAATGGACCAAAGTAGGATGCCCATATTTGAATGGGGGATAAAATTTACAAACTTCAGTCTAAAAGAAACAAAAATGTTACAAAATGCGTGCTGTGCCGATATTTCAGGAGGAGAGGGGGCAGGCTAAAATCCTCAAGTTTTTATCCGCTAGGTTCAAGGTATCTCCTGGCAAAATATCTGTATTGGGGGTACGGCAGTTCCTCTGGAGAAGTTGAAAACGTGGAAAGTTACAGTTTATCTGGCCCAAAATAAGGCCAAACAGACTAAGCTGAGACATGTGATCACAGTCCATGAGAGCAGAACATGAGGTGAACAGGAGAACAGCAAATATTATGACTGCAACATGTGCCTACTGGCAGCCTAGGATGGCTCCAGCCTACTTCAACAACATAAACATTGCTAATGGACTGCAAACCAAACTGTAGGCGAATTGAAGTGGAAATATTAATTGAATTGTGAAGCATGTGGTGTGTTCTGGCTTGTGGTGCAGGAGCAGGTTCATGCAGAGAATCTCTTGATCCCATCAAACTCTGAACCTTGCATATCCCCGAGTTGGCCTCACAGTCGGCTAGAGAGCTCTCTGTAATAGCTTTGTGGATTTATGCAGCATCAATGGGTGCTGTTAGTATTAAGAAGCTACTTAATTAAATTCATGACTAGCTCTCTGTAAAACACATATACAAATCATACAATTAATGTGCTTTTAGCCCTGTTTAGCTGAATTTAATGTGACTCTGGCAATCTATCAGTCCATCTGGACATAGCTCTGAGCAAACCAATTGCTTCAAGCATTCAGCCAGACCTTCTCCAGCCATGCCAGGAGACCTCTTAACAACTTGTATGTAGCAGGTATACAAGGTAATGGAAGGACATACCGAGAGCCCCATGCCGTGCGGCGCACATTGAAGCGCCCCTTTTCATCATTGTCTGTGATTGGTGCGTCGTTGCGGAACCACTCGTACTTGGGGATAGGGTAGCCAGTGATCTCACAGCGCAGCCTTACAGATTGTCCTTTATACTTGGTAACATTGCGCATCTCGAAATCCAGCCGCACATACTTCTCTCCTGAAACATAAAGAATCAACTCCAAAATAATATTTTTTACATTAAAGTCAATACAAATATTCATTCAACAAACTTTACAAATAATTGATATCATACATCATGGTAAGAGTATTGCACCCTTGAATGAACAGACCAATATTTGGGCTTGTTTTCAAACCAACAAATTTATGAGAGTCATAACATCGAAGTTTACATTTGTTTGAATGGTGTAAAAAATCAAATTAACATAAAAAATTGGTCTAGATTAATGAAACAAAAGGAGTTTGAATGTGGATCATAACCCTGAGGTGCAGGTGCTGCTGGTATGCCAGCTCTAATTACTATTTGTCAAGAAGCGTATACAGCTTCACACTCAATATGGGCTGAACATAGTCATCCAGGGAAGACTTTATGCTCTGACATTTAGCACCAGCCTTTGTTTATTTATATATATATTTATATGTACAAAAGTTCCTGCCAATTAAATGAAATACCAGGCAGGTGCTGGATATGTTCAATTTTTCCGGTTGTACGAGGTTTTCTAAGCGTAACATGCTGTGTTTCCTTGCCTCATGAATGTATCAAGCCTACAAACACACATTGTGAGTGCTGCTACTAATGGGCGGCCTTGCTGGGGCAAACAACTGTTCAAATGCCAGGAAAGGATAGATTTCTTCAGGTCTTCAAAGCCATGTTGATTTCATTAGAACTTGATTTATATTGACTGTCCTCTTTTACAAATTTGACTGTAACTTATACTAGATATTTGTAAGATAACTTCAAGAGATTTTTTTACATTTCTCAGAACTGTACTCTGATGTACTTCAGTTACAATTATGATATTGGAGTTCATTTATAAACATCCAGTAGAGCAGTGGTCTGCTTTCATTATTATGGGACCACTAGAGCAAACCCTCGCACCACTGGGAGGTCGTAAGCAGGAGTGGAAAGGTCAGCTCTGACCATTCACGACAGGATGCAAAGAGTCTTTCTGTGTGTAGCTGCCAAACTAGTTAATTCACTACATATGAACACATTATCACCGCAGCATCTGATCATAGCTGAACACTGACCTTCCAAAAGTTTTTTGTTTGCTTCAGTTTTGGAATTTACTCTTAAACATCACTTAATCTGACAGACAAACACCTTCCAAGAGATCAAACATGTCAAGATTACTACTCTCGATGACTCTTGTATGTTCATGCAGTGGTGAGCCAAAACTACATGTTTACTGTAGTGAAGGACTGATGGATCTGTGCTAGGGAGACATCCACACTGTCAGGGGTGTGCAGTAGCTGCCTGTGTGTACTGCAGGGGATGATGTACAAAGATTTGTGTTTGGGAGACAAGAACACTGCAATTCAAATCTAATTACAATAGGGTGAACAGCTTTAATTTGTCTTGCACAGGCTTCTGTGATGTGGCGCCAAGCTGGATTCACTGTCTCTCTAAATTGTTCGATTGCAGGGCCAACTTAATTTCCCCATGCTGATCAATGGGCAGTGTCAGTGAGGGCAGATTCAGGACAATGATATCAAGCAGTAATTCCCTTTTATCTGCCAACTGCAAAGATTGGTGATTTCAGACTGCCAAAGGTGAAAGCAGGCAGTCTGTTAGTCTTGGGTAGGGCTTCTAGTGTCAACCTTATCCACCATTTGTTACCATTATGCACAGACAATGCAATTAAATATTTTTTTCATCGAAGAGAAGATTGAAGACAGACTATGACTTAACAATTGTTACATGTCTCTGAACTGAACTAAGCTAAACTCATTTTGATAGAATCACAAGAATCATATCAGTATTTGAATTAATAGAATTAAAGAAAACATGGTGCATTTATACACTATCAAATACTGTACTGAAACACCCACTGTCAAACCCTTTTGCATGCAAGTATATTGTCACTTACTTCCTGGTCTCTTTAAGACCAGTAAATTCTGTATTTGAAGTAGAATATAAAGGCTGGAGCTTGAAGGAAGAGGGGAAGGGAAGGAGGAGGGGGCGAATGTGTGGTCATCACTCACCTGCCCAATCAGATAGCAGGGGAAGATCTAGCAGGGACTGATAGGCTCGGATACCGGGCACTGCAGGGCACCTGTCCGTAGCCACCGTACAACCAGTTCACTTACCACATCAATCAACCCAATCTCAGGATATATAAAATATACTCCCAGTGATAGCATTCATCATAGCTTCTGCTCAGGCACTACCTTCTTATGTCTTTATTGCTGACCTCTTGGTTAAATGTTTAACAATGTATCAGTATGATTTATTCTGTAATATTTCATTCATTAGCAAAATTTATCTTAAAATGTATTCATACTTCAAATTCAAGCAGATTGCTTAATGATATCAAATACCAACCAAGTGCACTTGAATTAAACTGAATAAATGTATAATCATGGGTTATATAGGGTTTAATTTCATGGGAATAAAGGAAATCATTTCCAACTGTAACAACAAAGTCAGAAAGCATGGAAGGATGTGAGAGGAGAGTGATGACTCCAGCATGTCTCATAGATGCAGCTGACAGTTACAGGGCCTATTAGAGTGTTCAGATTAGGGGAGCTATACCCAGCCACAGAAAAGTTTGGACTCCTAACAGACCTACAGTTGAAGTGTTCTACCCAGCCACAGATCAGTTTGGACTTCTAACAGACCTACTTCTGAGGTGTTCTACCATGCTACAGATTGGTTTGAAATCCTAATAGACCTACAGTTGAGGTGCTCTACCATGCTACAGATTGGTTTGAAATCCCAACAGACATACAGTTGAGGTGTTCTACCATGCTACATATTGGTTTGAAATCCTAATAGACCTACAGTTGAGGTGCTCTACCAAACTACATATCTGTTTGGACTCCTATCAGACTCACTGTATAGATGCTCTTGAAAGCTACAGATCACTGTAAATTCCTTACAGACTGAATTATTTCTACAAGACTAGTTAACACTTTGCCTTGCAACCTAAGTGATCTTTTCAGCTACAGGACAATCTGAACTCCATGCTTACATTCTATTCAGTTTAAGAGAGCTATACAATTTGTACTTCAAACTGACTTTCAGTTCAGGAAATCATTTACTCATCTACAGGACAGCTGCTTAGATTACAATGAATATTGACATACTACACATAGCTTCAGCTGCAGGCCTTGTTTGATAACACACAGCTAGAAAGTAACAGTAACCGGGAGGGAGGGAGTGAGGGAGTGTGTATCAGAGTCGGGTGTGGAGCGGACCGGTCGTGTTAGTACTGTCACCACTGTCCACGTCTACCTGCTTTACTGCCTCAGCTCTTGTGCTAATTTCCTCTCCTGAGCACTAAAACACATAAACATCACTAGCAAATTTGAACATCTGTCTGCTGAAGGTGGGCTTCCATTCTACCAGCCAGCTTTCAGTTGACTATAAAGTATCTACGGACATAACTCATGACTGGTTTGAATGGTTGCCCAGCCTCAGGTGACGGGTCTTCCAGATTGTTTCCAAGCAAGCCTTGCCGTCCGACCCATTTATTTCACATCACTCCTCTCCAGTTACCCGAAATACTAGAAGATATAATACTAGGTTAAAACACTAAAAGTGGTGACTAGAAGATCCCACTTTTTTTCTCAAATTTCCTCCTAAGTTTGATATAGTGAATAAAGAGTACAGGTGACAGATAAGCAATGTATCACAGCTAAGGATTGTATCCAGGCCTGAATACCTGGCCTTAATTGTCACTTCTCGAACCAGGTGCTACATTTATCTTGATACATGATATAGCCACAAACAGGTAAAATGTTACTTCAAATGAAAAGAGGGATTTTACTTAACACAATACAATACCCTGTGATAATGGAATTTTGGACAAGTCATATATTCACAACTAGGGTATAATTGCCAAGCTAAGCTTGTATTTAAATGTGAAAGAATTCAAAATTTTTAAAAAAATCTTGTAAGTGCAATCCATTACATGATTACTGTAACTTATTAGTCAAGCATATTAAAGAATTCAATTTCAATGTACATTGCATTACGGAGAGGACAAGGTTCATACAGCTGATCACAACTTGTGATTTCCAGGACTCTTCTTGATTTCTCTGATCCATGAATATGATAAAAAAAAAGTTGATAACAAAATGTTTAGCAATGATATATACATGTGTCCATCTTATGTATGAAAGTGCAGGTGTGTAAAATGTAACCTGATAACAATATGCACATTGATATATATGTCAGTGTGTGTGTGTGTGTATATATATGTTTGTGTGTGTGGGTGTGGGTGTGTGTGTGTGTGTGTGTGTGTGTGTGAGCCTGCATTTGTGGATGTGCCCAAGCCTACCTGGTCTACAGGACCCATGGGCAGCCCCAGGCACCGTTACATCCATTCAGTGATTGCCTCCTCTCTGCTATTGTATGAAGTCATGTCTACTGTGTTTGCTCAAATTATCTCTTGCACATGAGGTATCTTTGGGCTTAAAGTGGTTTGCTGTTGGATTTGCTTCAGGAGGGCTGGTATTCAGTGGACAAGAGTAGTGTGAGAGATCAAGTGACTCATGGCCACATAGCACATGCTCACCAAGTTCTCAAGCAATCTCAAACATTTGCTTAATCCTATGCAAGTTATGAAATCAATAAAAATGATATCTGTCAATTCTAAGGTTTCTTTACATTGATGTTGTTGAGTTAAGCTACAAGAATGGCTTATATCTTGCCCATGCCTGCACAGCCCTGACGAGTGTTATTGGGAAAGAGGGTTTGTCCCCACATGCAGCAGTCATCCCTCACAGAATCCTAAACTAGATGAAAAGTGCCCTGGTGCCCCCTAAACTGATGCCAACCATATTAAATCAAAGTAATGCATTTCATCATAATAACTTTGATATCAGGCTTGAGAGATACCTCATATGTGATTAAATCTAAGTCTGTTTTCTTTTCTGATTATAAATTTTTTTAGGGGATAAATATGGAAAGTAATTTGCCATTTTAAAAGTTTGCTGGAAATACAACGTGTGATGTTTCAGAGCAGCATGGTGCAGCTCCAGCTGAGGGACATCAGCCGGTGTGCACCCATCTGCAGATCCATGTTCCATCCTTCCCATCAGCCTCATTAGCATCATATGTAAGTATATAGTCCTGTTTATACCAACAGAAACAAATATTTATTCAGCCATCATTGCCCTGAACAGCCCGTCCCCTTATCAATTCAAATAACATGTTATAACTCCTACAGTTTGAAATCTTGAGACTATCAACGAAAAAACATTAAGGTATTGAATCTAAAAATTGGAATCTTGGATAGTTGATGAAATGAAAATAAGAAAACTCTCTGAATCAACATTGTGTCAAAACCGACCCTGGAACATCAAAACACATAGCTAGAAGAGTGAGATATGCGTCAATGAAGAAGTCATCAGAAGCTGTTGGGTACCACAAACTACCAAGGAGAGGCGAGGGAGGAACACACCTTGTCTTGTATCGGTGGAGAAGAAGAGCTGCAAGTAGCGGGTTCCTGTAGGAACCGGCACGTGGTCACTGTCCACTGCAGGGACATCAGCACTGCCTCCCATAGCGGTCACCTCCAGCAGAGGGCAGCAGCGCAGGTGGGAGACACAAGTATCCTGGTCTAGATGCTCACAGACAATAACACTGGTTTTTTTCATGAGACTTGACAAACACCCATATGCAGGAATAACTAAATCTGTCAGGATATCAAATCACCAGAAGCACTTCTCAGTGTCACAGCACATTGATTGCATCCTTAGAAAAGTGGGAGGACATGAGTTCAGAGTTGGTGTGGGCTGATTGACGGGCGTTGCAAGTAATGAAGGGGGGTAGCTCGAACCCAGCAGGGGGGGCTGGGGAGGAGAAAAGAGTCACCGAGAAGCCAGCCCCCTTGTCTCAACATGCTTCTGTCTCCCCAGCTCACTAAAACAACTTTTTCTTATGCTTACTCTTTATTCAACAACTATCAATTACATTAATTGCCTTCTTTGTTCATTTGGTTTTATGAACAACATCTGGTGCATTTGAATTATGGCACTCTTTTTAATATTTTTAAAACTTCATTGTATGAGTAAGTTTAATTATTCACCGTGGACATGTGTCAGATACTTCGCAGAGTTTAGCAGATCTATCAGCAAAAGCACCCTGGTGACTCTCATGCCTTTCTGACACTTTCCTTCAATGGCTCAGTGTACAAGAAAGTACTCATTCCACCATCAAACTGATAGCTGGAAGAAAAAGCTCATTGGCCATGCTCTTGCAGCATATCAGACAATTAGCCTCCGATCTTATCCATTTAGGATTGTCAAGCTTTTGCTCCCCTCTCTGTGTTATCCACTGAATGGATTATCAGCTCCTGTTTACAGATGACATCATAATTAAACAGGAGCTGAGTGCATGTTTACACTAGTGGTCCAATCAGAAGCAGTGTGCTGCCAGCCATATCGTGTCTAGTGTACAGATTCCACTGTTTGTATTATACAGAGTACACCCTCTCATGCTCCATAAACAAAATACTGACAAACTTATAACATATCATATAAAAGCTTTTACATTTCAGATCAAAAGGTTGTAAGTTTTTATTCTGCGTTCAGTTTCATAATCATACTAGCTAATGTTTAATTATTGACAATTTCTACAAGAACTATTACTATTTACTATATTGGTATGTTGTCTTGACTTCCAGTAATAATCTTATATAAAAGACATTGAGTTTTTTTCAAAGCTCTTATTTTCACTCAAGCCTAAAGCATACAAAGTTGAAAGCCTGGCTGCGACAACTATGGACATAGAGTTGAAGCTTACTGCAGTTGGAGGTTTATGTGCTTTATCCTAGTGTAATATGGTCAAGTTTACACTTGAAGTGAGAAATTTATATAATTCTCAAAATCCTGTACGTAGTCCCTGGCCGTCATTTTGCTAGACTGAAATCAAGGCTCTGAGTTGATTTTTCGGTCATTTGTGATGACAAGTGTCATATGCTCTTGTCACCGTTTTGTGCGTTTTGTTTCCATTCCAAAGGATATATTGTTTGTTTTCGCAGTGTTTGTGACCTGTTTGGAGGGTACTTATTCAGTTTTGGAGGGTTTGAATTTTTGGTGATTTGTGTTCTGTTTTTGGGTATATGTAGTTGATTTTGAAGATTTGTTAGCAGGCCTGCATTTTGAAACCTTGCAAGACAACCTACAATAGTTTACATTTTTATTATCAACCTACTCCACGTCTACTGTTCTACGGTACAACAAAGCCCCCACAACCTCAATCCACTGTCTACTGAAACCATTAACATTTACCTATCATTCCTTCCTCACTTCCTATAGCCTCACCCCCCCACCCCCCCCTGCCGAACTTATTACCCTATTTTCTCTATCCCATGGCCTTAAAAACCTTCACATCAGTTAAGACATTTCACTGCCTACCCAGCCCTTACATTTCTTAAACCAACTTAATTCACTGTCTAACCCTCTCATCCAACTCATCTACTACCCTTTCCCACAACCATCCCCTGAACTCCCAACTACCCTCCCTCCACACCTACCCTTTTCCTGAACTCCCAACTACCCTCCCTCCACACCTACCACAAAAGTTTCTCCTACCCTTACCCGCATCCATCCCCTGAACTCCCAACTACCCTTTCCCACACCCATCTCCTCAACTCCTCACTATCCTTTCCATGAACTCCCAACTACCCTTTCCCACACCCATTTCCTCAACTCCTCACTATCCTTTCCATGAACTCTCAACTACCCTTTCCCACAACCTTCCCAAAAACTTTTCTACTAGCCTTTCCCGCAGCCCTCCCCACCACTCCCTACAACCCTTTCCCAAACCACTCCCTACAACCCTTTCCCACACTCCTCTCCACTACCCTTTCCCACACTCCTCCCTACAACCCTTTCCCAAACCCCTCCCAAATACCCTTTCCCACACTCCTCCCCACTATTCTTTCCCACAGCCCTCCCCACCACTCCCAAATACCCTTTTCCAAACCCTCCCAAATACCCTTTCCCACACTCCTCCCTTCTCCTCATCTTGAAAACTACACTAAACCTACCTCTTCTCTATACTTCCACAACTATCCTATCCAGCCACATACACAGGTTTATATGTACTTCCTTTTCATCCTAAATGCAATGCCTCTTTGCCTCCATTCTTAGCCATCTTCTTTTGACACTTTATTTAATAGCAGGCCTACATAACCCAAAACCATCTCTTATTCTGCAATTGAAACACTTAGCCTGCAACCTAACCACCTCATCCTACAACACCAGTTTTCTACCCTTTCAGTATTTTGTCAGGAAGGTCCCGAATCCAACCACTCCTGCACTTCAAGTGCTGCTCTAAGCTTGCTGTTTATCGACAGACAGACATCACATGCACATCTTCTATACCATGGCAGCAGAAGGATGCAGTGTCACAAATAGTTTCACTCTGTTGCATTTTTCTCTACCTCGTTACCCAATGATATAAAGGCAGCAAGTGTATACAGGTCTTCAAGGAAAGATTACTGGATCACAGTCTGGATTATGTCACATGTGATTATCTCCCCTGCCTAAAGGAAGATGGAGAGGCTGTTGTAGATGGCGCTAGCTGGCAGCTGTGAGCCCTGTCAGACAGCTTTTTGCTGCTTGTGTAGTGACAGCTGAAAGCAATGCTTCTCAGTTGGAAATCAACATTTCCTTATCATCTCTCCAATTCAAATCATATGTTAATGCCATTATAGTGTGTCTCATATACTTTCTTGTTCTCTTATGATTTGGCAAATAGAAATCATTGAAATGCTGCGTCATTTTTCAGGATTAACCTAGTATTTCATATCATGAAGTATTTAAACAGTATGGATTAAGTATGTAATTCAAATAAAATGAGCTTTTTATCTTATTAGTTTTAATATCATCATTTTAGCTATTTACTGTTTACATGATATACACACAGTACTGCCAAATGGAATATCATGCCAAAATGTTTAAGATAATTTGGGGAAATTCCATAGATACTTGTATGTTTTGTAAAATGTCTACAAGATAAAATAGAGTTAAACTTGTGAAATGTGTCACATGCAACTTTATCCTTAATCATGACTTATTGTTTGATGTTAACTGCCTGGCAGTTCTGTGTAAAATATGTTCAAGTTGGCGAGTTATGCCAAAACTGGCATCCAAATGGTGGGAATCAATTACACCTGCTAACAAGAATCGGCCTCAACTTGAAGAAGAGCAATTCATTACAGGATAGGAATTCCAGCAGGGTTGTAAGTGTTTACAGGTGTCTGTAGGAGCTGGCTGACTTGTGGCCAATAGACTGCAGGTAACACTTTGACCAGGTAACACTACATAAACATACATACCTGTGTCACTCGCAATATACCTGCCCATCTAACACAGACCCACTACCACCGACTACGTACAGCACTCTTCTTGTACGTATACCACACCTCCCATAGTACCTCCTGAGCACAGAGTAGAATACATAGAATACAAATAGAATTATGTTATTAAGTTGGCAAGAAATTGTTTACTTAGCCAAGATGTTCACACAGTTATAATTTACTCTACTTTGAGGAGAATTTCTTGTGAACAATGTCAACACATGGCTGAAAGCCTGTTGCTTCTAGAGGCCATGAAGGGGTACAATGCTGCCCCACAATGTTCATCTGTACAGCAAATACAGGTTGATCAGGAGCTGTGAAAGACGGCAGTGTGTGGAGAGTGCGGGTACACAATGAAGATGTGATGGGTTGTGCCGACCAGCCTACCCAGTATCTGTCTGCATCCGCTCTCTTCCTTCTATCGGACAACAAACATCTCCGCCTCATCACATACACTCATCACTCACTCAATTTCTACAGCAAATAAAGTCACCCTCATACCTAAAGCCTTTCCTGTCATTGTTAATGCGTGAGAAAGATTTACACTCTATTGATAAGTTGGTGTCTTTATAGCACTTTGAAATATGCAGAAAGATCTGAGCAAGGTTTGTAATTTTTCCATTTGTGTGATGGGAAGAAAATTGGTTTGATTAAATGGTGTGTAAGCTCAAAGGACTGTGTTGATTTGGGTATTAGGACGAGATCTGAGGTAAATCTTCTCACACTTGTACCCCTCTACAAACAGTCGGCCGTTTGCTCGGCAGACCTTCCATCGTATTCTGTTGACTCAAATACTGAATAATAACATACAAAACACCTATCACTTAGATTTATATAATTCCTATTCTATGATGGATTCAAATGATACAATAAACAACTTGTACAGCCACATTCACATTCTATTCCATTAAAATCTGGGAATTTTCTAAAATCTCTTTGATTTTTTTCAGAAGTATTTTCTAATCTAACATTAAAAAGTGCTTAGTGTTGGTTGTGTACAGTATCTGTGAGATGTCCCATCCATCAGGCCCTGCCCCCACTCTCCCCCTCTGTTCCTCCTACCGTCCCTTCATGTGGAACTCTCTCATATGTATACAGTCTGCTAGATCTAATGGAAGCAAGTACTGCCAGTTACAGCAGCTTCTCTGAACCAGGACAATGAATAAGTAGAGTAATATATCAAAATCTGCTCTGTTGAAATGGTTTTGAACTTCCTTATTCCACAGCTTATTCCGTTCCCTTTAATGAGATGGTACGCTTTAGGGAAAGCAAAAGTAGACATGTTGAGAGGTACGGTCTGTCTACTCACTCAAGTGGCACCCACAAACCATACACCTTGTTAATCAACTTGACAATAATATCAAAACTCCTTAAGGTTTTCTCGGAATCACTCTAAACATTCAATATCTACAACTGTCTATAATAATTGGTGCAGCATGGTTTAAGAGGCCCTTACCATGTTGCAGGGCGACTAGCTACAGGCCTTAAGAGTGATACAAGTGTTTTCTCTGGGGCAGAGACGGCTTCATTACTGGGTCTCCCCTCCCCCGCCCAGCTCCATGCCTCTCCCCCTCCATCCCTCCCAGGGACAAGAGACTGTCTGGTTTGCTCACTTGCTGCTATCTCCTGCACATCACATCCCGTCTGTCAACCTCACTCGCCCGCCACATCCATATACAACTCCCTCTACATCTCACTTATTCCACGAATATTCCCTTATCTATTAAATTCTTACTCTGACACACACAATCAGATTTGCTAATGGAAATACCTGACATATGCTATCAGATCCTACACATTTCTAAAACGATTTATTTCAAACCTGAATCCAAATTCTTGGGTTGTTCAAAATTGTAAAAGTTGTAAAAAATTTGTTTGCACATTGCTTCCTGTTTGG
The DNA here is from genome assembly GCA_921293015.1 of Phorcus lineatus. Classification (NCBI taxonomy): domain Eukaryota; kingdom Metazoa; phylum Mollusca; class Gastropoda; order Trochida; family Trochidae; genus Phorcus; species Phorcus lineatus. Next base: position 28,653,204 of record OV121083.1, on the reverse strand, counting down.
TCACCAGAGTAATTGGTTATGGGTAAGTTGAACCTCAGCTTCCCGTCATACAGAGGCAGCATGGACAGGACAGCTGGACAAAAGACGGATGGACAGACACACATCTATATACATCAGACATACAGAGCTTTAATGAATGAGGCACTTACCAGGCAGCACTACATCGGTGGCATCCAGCAGGTTCGGCCTGCAAACAAACAAACAACATCTTAATAGGATAATACATTAATAATCAATTAAGTTCTCTTTGTTGAAAACAAAATTGATTGCCTTTGAAACAACATAAACAAGGAGAGGAGCTGCCTTTGACTAGCCCAATGTAAACATGGGTGGGAAAGCAAGGGAGTGATTGAGGGGATCTAATGTGCAATAACCTCCAGGGTACCAACTTGAAAATCACTTACATGTCAACCATTAATGTCATTAGTTAAAGAGAAGCTTAATGAGTTAATAGCCTCTTGGGCTTTTCTATTTCGTCTGGATAAGATTAGACAACAGGTTGATTATCAAACAGATGAGGTGTTGCCACCTCTCAAAGTCTTTATCTGCTGGTCACTGGAGACGGTTTGTGTCATGTTTGGCTTGTTTGCTTTGAAGAAGGTTTTGCTATCAGACAGGCTGACAGAGGAACATGGTCAAGAAGCAGCTCTTGGTCCAGTGATGGATGACTAGCCTGCTGACCACACCATGCCCACAGGCCACCGGTCAGTCGGGCTGCACTCACAGAGACAAGCTGGAGACCCCACTTGTTACTCATGGTTCAGTGTATGTTAAGGTGACAGATATTGAGTAGTGATGAGGTTAACGGGAGGTAAAGGTTTAAGGTTTAGGAGCTGAACACTGTGTACTGGTGTGGGTACAGGGGACATACAGCAGAGGCAGACCACTTCATTGCAATATACAGGTGTATCTACCAGGGCTCTCTCTACACACAATGTCATGAAGTGGACACTGGGCCTGTTAACCTCATTCTACTGCCCTGGGCCCCATTGTGGCAGCTATTAACGCTTGGTCAAGTTCCACAATACAACATATCCTTGTATTTGCATTCCACACAATCTTGAACAAATAACTTACAAAGTTAACAATATCCATTCAAATGTCAGAACATAGATTTATCTAATTTCTTAAGTAGTTCCTTTACCGTTTTGTACAATAGGAATGGAAACATGTGTAAAATATCATATTTCAAAAGCCTAATCAACATAATAATGTAAGCCCCTCGGGTAGCAATGTGGGTGTTTTAGTATGAATATGAAAACAGCATATGTTCCCAATCAGCTGCAGTCAAAGCTATATATAAATAACAGAGTGCAGACCATAAGCTTAATCAAATTTGCAATTAACCTCCAGGCCAGTACATGTGTATATATACAGTCTCAGAGGTGTTACTCCCTCATAACCCATTCCTGGTGTATATAAGGATCACTGTAGCCAATGGTTTGTGTATAACTTCTTCAGGCAAAGCCACTTCTACATAAAAACTTCAGTACTGAAATATGGAGGATGAACTGAATCCAATCCTTCAAATTCTATAAAAATGTACAGAAAACATCCCATTTTATCATTTACATCTTAAAACTAATTTCATATTCAACATAATATTATATGATATTTGCTTTCCTTCTAAAATATAAATATCACACATTTTGAGATACAAAACAACTTTTGCCAATGTTGTGACGACATTATTTGAATGATTTAGTAATGTTATTTCCTCTTTCAATATGTATCTCTTGTCTCCTACAAGCTACATTTCCTGTCAGATGAAAACATCATTGGCATTTCAAAACAGCCTTAATTTCTTCTAAATACTCCTCCTTAACACACAAACAATATGGCCGAGTCGGGTTAAGAATTTTGAAATGAAATATAACCTATAGTTTCAAAGGTCTCGTCTACCACATAAAGTCGAGATTGTTTGAAAGTAATTTCCAAAGTAATAAAAGGCATAGACCTTCAAATAGTTAGGAATGAAGTTAAGCAGATATGTGTTCTTCAGATGAGCAGTGAAAGCGGCTACAAGCTGGGGCACAACTCCACAGCTTCAGGGATAATTTTCCACATGAAGTAAGGCTGATGTATGAAGACTGTCATCTTATACCCTAGACATGTAAAACCCATTCTTTATTTCATCTTGAAACAATAAAATCTTTAGTATTGTGACACAGGGTCAGTTTCACACACATTAGAGATATTTCAATCGGTAGGTAGCATACATCAGCCAGTAATGGTTGTCGGCTCGTATACAGTGAGGCACTTATACTTATAGTGATAGACTCTTGTCTTGTCCTCTTCATCACAACAATGAAATATCCTTTTGGCCCTATATTTTTTTTATGAATATGTCATATTTGAAAAATATATTCAGAAACAGTATCTTCCAATTTAGTGATTAATTTCAAATCATGTTCCTTTATATTTAACAAAGATGGTCGGAATGAATGTTGGTCTGACATCTTATCAGCATTTTATTTCTCAAATAACAATTTTAATTTTTTAAATTAAAATCAATTTTAATGTATTTATTGATATTTATAATATATTATTATATATATAATATTTACAGGCACCTGGGAATAAAATTGATTTTGTAAAAACAAAATTAACGATACAGTAGAAAAGGGAGAGACAAGTGGACAATATAAAAGAGATGTGAATACAGGAAGGAGAGAATGAAATGATAGAGAAAAACATTATTTGAGTAAGATGAAGAGAAAAAGATGGCGCCATTAAGAGAGATAGAAGGAAAAATAGTGTGGTGGAGTTATTGAAGTGCAGAATTTATATAATCTGTGCTCACATTACCAAACAAATAGGGGTTGTAACTAAAGTCGAGTGTAAAGGAATCGAGTCACATACAGCCTCTCAGCCAAACTTCCAAACTCACAACACCGCATGCAACACTGGGAATGCAACTATGTATTTTTCTAGAATACTTCAACACTTGGATTTCATAGAGGGACAAGAAATAGAATGTGGGCTCAAACACTTTATGATTCATCTTTGAGGCGAATTTCATATGAATGTCAATTTGATCAAATGATAAGCAACAAAAATGAACCTGAATTGAAATAAACATGATAATAATGACAACGATGATATACAAATGCATGCATGTACAAAGCAGACAATGTTGAACGTGCACATGTATATAGTTGAGCCCACAGCAAGCTCCTGAGAGAGTGCACGCACCAGCACAATGAATGGACACTATGCAATATTCACAGGTCTCCTCAAACATCCCCAATCGGAGGCACAGAATGGCAAGTTGGCATCAATTACATACCATATTAATGAGGTGAATTATTCATACATGACATAATCACCATACTTGCTCTATTTATGACAGAAAATATTCATTTGCAGGGCAACCCAGTGGCACATGTCCATCTTGTGTGTCTTTAATGTTTCCACCAGTCTTCTACACTCCCACAAGTAACACAGTTTTCTTATCACGTCAATTCCCTTTGGTAACTATATAACCTGACAAACACCAAATGACAATACTTTAAATTTTTTAAAAGAATATTCATGTTCAAAACTGGCAGTTAATTTAAGCCAAAGCTCAAGTTTTCAACTTGTGAAATAAACAAGAGCATAAATATGAAGTTAAACCTTTGGAGGTTTGATCTTCCATTTTTACTGAATATACTACATAACTGCAGCCAGGTTGGTATTTCAACAAAGAGAGGGAGCAAATATCAATAATCTTTACAGCTGATCTTCATAGGGACCACTTCTCGAGAACTTGTCCCATGTTATAGCCCTTGAGAGGAAGGGCTACACAGTTACTGTGAGAGTCGTGTTCTCTACAGGAGAATCCTGTTGCCGAGTGGCATTCACCGACCCTGCTCTATCCACCCGATTGAGAAGTTGTGATCAGACCTCCACGAGAGCACTCATCTTCCCATCGTCTACAGGTAGGGCCCAAAGCATCCACAGACCTACTCACCAGCCTCAAACAACTCAACTCAAACTCCCAACATTCACACTTACTTACTTTTCTAAATCAATGTTTTTCTCATAATTTTCATGTTAAATTAATTGTTTCTGTTTCCATGAGATATACAATACACCTAAAAGCTTGGACAGTCTCATAAAATCTACTTCATTCAGCATTAACTGATGTGTTTAGGTGAAATTGATATTTAGTACCTTTTGAGAAATGGAACAATATGATGTCTACTATAAAACTAAAAGCTAAAAAGAGCATAAAAATTGGTAATGGTTATTAATGTATATTGTACAATAAAAGCGTTTAATCCATATTGGTTTACTGATAGTTGATGTTTGTTCAGGTTATGGAGAGGTATAAAGATAAGGCTTAGTAGACCCTCCCAACTGAACCAGTCAGACATAGCCTTTAAATGGGGTGGGAGTTGGCCACACAGCAACTGATACAAACTGAACCAGTCACAGATAGCCTTTAAATGGGGTGGGAGTTGGCCACACAGCAACTGATACAAACTGAACCAGTGACAGATAGACTTTATATGGGGTGGGAGTTGGGCACACAGCAACTGATACAAACTGAACCAGTCACAGATAGCCTTTATATGGGGTGGAAGTTGGCCACACAGCAACTGATACAAACTGAATTTAAATCCATAATTCATATTGTTTTGTTTTTTCATTGTTACAAACTATTTCAGATTTCTTATAATTTTTTTTAGGATATTTGTCAAGCTATCACATTCCTCTCAAATTCATTGTTAAAAGAATAGGCATACCTCCACATTTCAAATTATTTGTCTTTTAATTGGTATTTTATTCACATACATCAAGAATTTTGTGTAACATGTGCCAAATAAGTTGCCAACGATTAATTTTCCTCTGTAAGCTAGTTATATCTGGAAGACTGACTATCATTATTGTTTGCTCGAATCTTGATGGACTGTCAGTGCAATAGCTGTGTGTCTAGTAACAGAGTTGATCTCCACTGCTTCTTGTCTTACAAGTCTTATTGATTGCTGAGAGGACCTGATCTCTCATCTGATCCCGGATTAACTATGAACAAGTACAGCACATTCAGGGTGCTATACATAGACTCCCGATCAACACATTCAGGGTGCTATACATAGACTCCCGATCAACACATTCAGGGTGCTATACATAGACTCCCGATCAACACATTCAGGGTGCTATACATAGACTCCTGATCACCACATTCAGGGTGCTATACATAGACTCCCGATCAACACATTCAGGGTGCTATACATAGACTCCTGATCACCACATTCATGGTGCTATACATAGACTCCCGATCACCACATTCAGGGTGCTATACATAGACTCCCGATCACCACATTCAGGGTGCTATACATAGACTCCCGATCAACACATTCAGGGTGCTATACATAGACTCCCGATCAACACATTCAGGGTGCTATACATAGACTCCCGATCAACACATTCAGGGTGCTATACATAGACTCCTGATCACCACATTCAGGGTGCTATACATAGACTCCCGATCAACACATTCAGGGTGCTATACATAGACTCCCGATCACCACATTCAGGGTGCTATACATAGACTCCCGATCAACACATTCAGGGTGCTATACATAGACTCCCGATCAACACATTCAGGGTGCTATACATAGACTCCCGATCAACACATTCAGGGTGCTATACATAGACTCCCGATCAACACATTCAGGGTGCTATACATAGACTCCTGATCACCACATTCAGGGTGCTATACATAGACTCCCGATCAACACATTCAGGGTGCTATACATAGACTCCTGATCACCACATTCAGGGTGCTATACATAGACTCCCGATCACCACATTCAGGGTGCTATACATAGACTCCCGATCAACACATTCAGGGTGCTATACATAGACTCCCGATCAACACATTCAGGGTGCTATATGTAGACTCCCGATCACCACATTCAGGGTGCTATACATAGACTCCTGATCACCACATTCATGGTGCTATACATAGACTCCCGATCACCACATTCAAGGTGCTATATGTAGATTCCCGATCACCACATTCAGGGTGCTATACATATACTCCTGATCACCACATTCAAGGTGCTATATGTAGACTCTTGATCCCCACATTCAGGGTGCTATACATAGACTCCTGATCACCACATTCAAGGTGCTATATGTAGACTCCCGATCACCACATTCAGGGTGCTATACATAGACTCCCGATCACCACATTCAAGGTGCTATACGTAGACTCCTGATCACTACATTCAGGGTGCTATACGTAGACTCCTGATCACCACATTCAGGGTGCTATACGTACGAGGCCTGATCACCACATCAAGGGAGTCCTGATCTCCCCATTCATGGTGCTATATGTAGACTCCCTATTACCACATTCAAGGTGCTATATGTAGACTCCTGATCACCACATTCAAGGTGCTATATGTAGATTCCCTATTCACATTCAGGGTGCTATATGTAGACTCCCTATTACCACATTCAAGGTGCTATATGTAGACTCCTGATCACCACATTCAGGGTGCTATATGTAGACTCCCTATTACCACATTCAAGGTGCTATATGTAGACTCCCTATTACCACATTCAGGGTGCTATATGTAGACTCCCTATTACCACATTCAGGGTGCTATAGGTATTTCATAATTATGCGTCACCAGTTATTCACTAAAGTCAAAATTGGGCAAGGTTTTATATTTTTTGGAAGATAAGATTTCAACAGATCACAAAGAAAGTTTTATTGGCAGTGAAATTTACCAATTGATATATCTCTTGCACTTAGACATATCACAATGCAATTCTTCAGTCATCAAAAATACCCTGCAATGTATCCTTAGAAGCCAAACTTTCCTGCAGCATGTCAATGATAGTCCAAATCATCATCAAATAAATCCTTGGTTGTCTGCCGTGTTGCCTATATAACAAATCATGTTGCTGTATCTCTGCTGATCAAACTTAAAAGTGAAGCAAATTCTGTTTATTCTTCATTTAATTATAAATGTTTAATTGCATCAAGTAAACAACAATATTGTAAAAGACATTTCGTCTGAATGTATTAATCATGAGTTACCCGGTGGCTGTAAATGAATGTACTGATTTGCTTTACTACCCGGAAAGTCTGAGCAAGAATTTTTGTAAATAATTCCTTAAAACTTTCCTAAATGTGTTACCTACTCTATAGTTGTGTCACTTCATCTCTGCCGGTCATTCGCAGAAGTGAAGTAAATTCCTCTTACAAAATTCATTAGATAAATGTGTGTAATTGTACCAAGTAAACCACTATCTTAAAATAAATCTTAGAAATAATTTACAAGTTAGATTTTTTAAAGCCTGAATGTATTTTTGATTAGTTACTCAGTGGTGGTAAATGAAAATCCTGATTTGCTGAGAATGGAACTCACCTTATAAGATATCAAGGTATTTGATGACAGCCTCAAGGTGTCAACTGACCATAGTGGAGAGAGTTAGTATGAAAGTGTCCCTGTCTGACTGACAGTCTTTGAGGACGGAGCTAATTCTGCTAACAGGTGAATGGGAAATAGGATCCCGGGAACAAACACTCATCAACTTACACCTCCTTCAAACTCTAAATTGAAGCCCACTTTCACAAAAACATTGAATAAATAAACCATAGGAAAGGTGGCCAGATGAGTATGACAGCAGTTAAGTTTATTTTGCAACTTTCTCACAGTAAGTTTATTTCCATTTTCATTCCTTAATGTTCGCTAAACCAGACAAATATTTTATATTTATTCAGCTCTCAGCAATGGGAAAAATAACAGTTACAAACTTTGCGAAAATATCTGTTTCATGATAAACCTTTTATGAGCTAGAGAATTTTCAGGTTGATATTTAGGACAAAATTTGTATCATCGTGCAATCAAAATCAATTGTTCATAAAATCGTTCCTATTACTGAAAATTCACTTTTAGATAATAATTCAATTATTGGTATAAATTTCTTCTACAACAATAAATTATCATTTATTTCCATTTTTCAAAGCGTAAATTAAAAATTCCCAAGAGTTACAAAGTAAATAAAAGTTTGGAAAAACTACAGAAAGACAAAAGATCTTACCATTGTTCAAAGTGATAATCTGTCATATTAGGTGAGAAGTTGTTCCAAGAGAAATGGTCAGTTCCAAGAGAATGTGTTAGAAGAGCGGGAATCTCCAGTCGTGTGGGTACACTCCATCTGAGTCTCACCTCACCTCACTAACTCGCAACTCACACACCCACTGCTAGTGGAGCGTACACCATTAAATAGCCAGAGTCAGCTAGAGGGAGTCAGCTACCGTAGTCAGCTACACAGCACCTCCACTACACCAGTCCGAGACAGGGCCAGCCAGCAAGCAGAGAGCTACAGTACAGGGCGGGCACACAGGCAGGCAGTAGTTGGATGCAGGCAGGCAGCCCAGAGAGACACGTTGCTCTTCTCTCTCTCTCTATCTCTCCCTCTCTGAGAGACAGGAGTCCAGGAGGAGAAGGAACTTGGTCACATAGATCCCCCTGGACACTTGGGTGATTAATGGGCTCAACTTTATCAGTGCACACTATACATTGCTTCTTATGTACCCTCCAGCCCACTTGTGGCCTTTGTTTTATCAAGCAGACCCAACTTTACCCCTGCCACAATCCATGGTCAGCCTCATGGGACATCAGCAAGTGTTTACCTACAGCCTCCTGACTCTTGATTAATGACCATCATCCAATAAAATTGGGAATTAACTCATTTATGTTTGATCAGAGATAGTCTAAAGAAACAAAAGTGGAATCATTGCCTTTAATTGGCAATAAAAAAATTTCAGTACTCTGATGTAGAAGATCATAAACTTTTTTATCTCATCTTTCAATGCCAATTTGACATTGAAGATTTCCCTGTAAGCATCCTGTTCTCTTTCTTTCAATTGCACCTACAATGACATTTCTACACATCTCTGATTTCAATACTGGTACAGTCAGACCCCGATAATCCGGCCACCGATAATCCGAATCTCGCAGTATCCGAACGGTAGCAAACTGTAACCAAACTGATCTCTATATAAACTCATTAAATGTTTATTCATTACTCCGTTGGAAAAAACCGGAAGTGTTCGGATTATCGAGGTCTGACTGTATTAACATTATGGGGTTTTTGATAGCAGAGAACTGTTCTTCGTTCTAACTCAAAACCCCTTATGTAAATCCTAAAGGTCTCAATCAATTTCAGGCATGTTCAATTGCCATGTCTCAAAACCTCTTAGCCGTGTCAACTTCTTACCCTTTTTTAGTCACTCACCAACTATTTGTCACACATCAAAATTGACAATGTCTCTTATCTCATCCATACAGGCCATGTAATCCATCAACCCATAACAGGGTCTTACAAACCCATACCAATATGTCACCAATCCATATCAATGTGTCACCAATCCATACCAATATGTCACCAATCCAAAACCGATGTGTCACCAATCCATATCAATGTGTCACCAATCCATACCAATGTGTCACCAATCCAAAACCGATGTGTCACCAATCCATACCAATGTGTCACCAACCCATATCAATGTGTCACCAATCCATACCAATGTGTCACCAATCCATATCAATGTGTCACCAATCCATACCAATGTGTCACCAATCCATATCAATGTGTCACCAATCCATACCAATGTGTCACCAATCCAATCAATGTGTCACCAATGTGTCACCAATCCATACCAATGTGTCACCAATCCATACCAATGTGTCACCAATCCAAAACCGATGTGTCACCAATCCATGCCAATGTGTCACCAATCCATCATCAACCACTGTTTCACCATCCCTATGCAATGTCTCACCAACCCTTATCAATGTCTCATCAACCACTGTTTCACCATCCCTATGCAATGTCTCACCAAACCTTATAAATGTCTCATCAACCACTGTTTCACCATCCCTATGCAATGTCTCACCAACCCTTATCAGTGTCTCATCAACCACTGTCTCACCATCCCTATGCAAAGGCTCACCAACCCTTATCAATGTCTCATCAACCACTGTTTCACCATCCCTATGCAATGTCTCACCAACCCTTATCAATGTCTCATCAACCACTGTTTCACCATCCCTATGCAATGTCTCACCAAACCTTATCAATGTCTCATCAACCACTGTTTCACCATCCCTATGCAATGTCTCACCAACCCTTATCAGTGTCTCATCAACCACTTTCTCACCATCCCAATGCAATGTCTCACCATCCCTATGCAATGTCTCACCATCCCTATGCAATGTCTCACCATCCTTATGCAATGTCTCACCATTCCTGTTTAATTTCTCACCAATCCTTATCAATGTCCCGCCATTCTTAAGCATTGTCTCACAAACTCATAGCATTATGTCACCAATCCTTATCAGTTGACTCACTAACAATTAGAAATCTCAACTTTCTTTAAAGATGTCTCACCAACCATTAGCACTGACGCTCTTTAAATCAGGTTTTATCAACTCTTCATATTCTTGTTTCACCAATGCCTCAGCAATGTTTACTCATATCATTTTCTGCCAACCCTTACTGGAGTTGGAGTAACACTTAGCTATGTCCTACCATAAGCCATGTCCCTTTAATTTTAGCCTTGTCCCACACTCCTTTGGTCATGTTACATCCACATCCTTTCTACCTTCATATTGTGACATCAAACCAAACACTAACTCTTTGTAATGTCTCCACAACTCTTAGCCACATCTCACAGATCCTTATTCAAACTTAACAATCATTTGCCATCATCAACTCATTGCAATACCTCACCAACGTCTAACAAAGACAAGCATTTTGTTGTACATAAATTGTTTTGATGTTGAGTTATCATGCATCACTGTAAAGTGACGACCTTTACTGATAACTTCTATCTTACATAAAAGAATTTGTACATCAAGATATTGAAAAGAAACAAAGGTTGAAGACATGTCCATGAAGTATTGTCCTCGTTACTGTTGGACTACCTGTACCAGATACATCAGTTCATGCACCGACTTCACGGCTACCCTGAGTGCAGGCTTCACACAACCAGTTGGATACCAAACAACTGTCATCAAGACAAAGAAGTCAAAACTTCAATCAGTTGAAAATGTTAACTGATTTTGCAAGTGTAAATAATTTGTGGGAAGGTCAGTTCGATGCATCTTTTGTTTGTGGCTAAAGTTTAGGGGTCAGTCCTGGAGTGATGGTTTATTTGTGCCTGATGAGATTTGACTTCCGCTGCCAGCTCCGAGACAGGCAACATCGGGGAGTGAATGACTTCAATATTGCACCTATATCAAACATGTGGGCTGTGTACCTCCCTGACTCATCCTGCATACATTGTTCCTGGCTCACCAACTGGAGCCTGGTGCTCAGGTCACAGGACAGATCAACCTTGGCTAAAACCTGGTCTCTCAGAGAGCCTCTTTAACCTGTTCATTTCACGGCCTTTTGAAAGACATTCATGTGTCTGTATCTCTATCTTTTCCTTTCTAGACAGTGTGATTTTGAGACCATTTTTGTTTCAACAGATGTTTGAAATAAAGATTCCATGTAATCATATAAGGAACTAACAGCTTTCAGAATTTACTTGCTGACTGAAATGGGGAGGTGAGAAATGATGTCTTTGCAAATTCTGTCAGAAATATTCCAAAATGTTGGTGGACTGAAATGGGATGGCATTTTGGCATACAACCTTCTAGTCTCAACAGCTTCTGAATTCAGCCCTCTTAATGTATAAACAGATTTATAGTTTGATAAGTAGACATGATAAATGCATTAACGAAGACTTTATCCACACTGTAAACAAATTGAAGAGACAACAATAACATAAGACATAAATTAATGGAAAATTCTGGCCAAATAAACATTGTTTTTTTTATTTGTTTTTCTTCCTGATGAAAATAGATCTGATAAATTATGATCATATTTTCTCAACAAACAATAACCTCCAGACTATAAAATCTAACTGGTTTCTTGAGTTATTTAATTGACGTTTGCTTCTCAATCAAATGTAAACAGAGCCTGAGCTGGGAATTTGGCTCAATACATGTATTCACCAATGTGGCTAAAAAACAACAGTTTGGAGAAAGGCAAAACACCAGCTAAGCTAAATCTTTATCCACATGCCTCTCCTTGTTCCGGGATAAAGGACTCTGCACATTTGGTAAACTTCTTTACTTAAAAACCTCAAGACATCAATGACTGCTGATCACGCACCATAAACCCCATTTTATCATGCTGAGCGAGCTTTGCTGGCATATCACTCTGCTTCCTTCAGTTTCTGTCAAAGATCATAACCGACTAATTAGCTAGGACGCCTTTGAACACTGCAATGGGTAGTATATACATAATCTCAAAAGATTAACAGTAAATACTATTTGAAATGTATCTGCAAAATATGCTGGAAAATTGGCTATTCTACTATTTGTGAAAAGTGTTGCGACAGACAGGCTCAATGACTATGATCAGTTTAAATGTGAAATCTCAGTTAGGTAGAAATCTTTCAGAGTTAAAAACATTGCATACAGAAACTGAAGGAATTTAAATGAATAACAAGTAAAGTATACAACCAAATTGCAGAAGTTTGCACGGAACTCAAATTAATTAGCTGTTCTGTGTTGGGAGAAGAACTGTGTAAGAGCAGATAATCCTAGAAATAAATCAAGTTGGAGGGCAGAGTCAGAGAAATGTACATGTCGGCCATAGAACTATTCCTGCTCCAAATATGCACAGCTATTAGACACTGTGTACAAATTGCCCCTTGTGGCGCCAGGAGAATTACATGACATCAAGTTTTAATCTGCCAGTCATAGACCAGAAATAGTGCTCAGATACTGCGCAGCCAATCAATTTCTATTGTCTGCTGATGGATATATATGTGTCACTTGTGATCTCCATATCTTTGTTCTAGGGAAGCATGTTCTAGAGAGGCCCACGACTTGCACACTCCCCGCTGTGAGGCAGACAGCAGACAGGAGTGCGTGCTCAAAACAAGCTGGCTGTCCTTACAACCATTCCTTCTGTAATTGTTCTATTACAGACATTCTCAGCTTCTTAAATGAAGAGACAACTTATCTTACCTCTGGCACTAACACTAAACCTACAAGCAGAGCATCTAGGTTCTGCCGAGGCCATCTTGACAGATAGTTCCTTCTAACAAACACAACCACCTCTCTAATGTTCCTGCCGCCTGCAGAACAAGCAGTAATGTAAGTTACATGTACCAGTCTCTTGATCTGACCAGAAACAACTTAGATCTGGTCATATTCTGGCTGATCTGGCATTGTGTCATATGAGTGTATGAGCAGTGTCATTGATCTGTCTAAGTAATATTATAGTGTGTCATTTATCAGTCTGAGAAGTATGATTGTGTGTCATCTGTCTGTTTTAGCAGTATGATTATGTGTCATTTATCTATCTGAACAATGTCTTTGTGTGTCATTTATCAGTCTGAGCAGTGTCATCTGTCTGCTTTAGCAGTATGATTGTGTGTCATCTGTCAATCTGAGCAGTGTCATTGTGTGTCATCTGTCTGTTCTAGCAGTATGATTGTGTGACATTTATCTGTCTGCGCAATGTCATGTGTTATCAGCGTCTAATCATTGTCATTGTGTGTCATCTGTCACTCTGAGCAGTATCATTTTGTGTCATCTGACTGTCTGAGCAGTGTCATTGTGTGTCATTTGACTGTCTGAGCAGTGTCATGGTGTGACATTTATCTGTCTGTCATTGAGTATCTCAATTTTCATTCCCCACATCAATATTTGTTTAAACTAAGATAAAATTCTGTATTCAAGCACTACATACAATGGGCAGGGGCACATGTTAGTTGATGAGACATTATCGTTTGCCTGGACATGCTAAAGCAATGTGCCTGCAGCAAGTGCTCAGTCTCTCCCATGCACATGTCACCTTGGACAAAACAACCCTTGCAGGCATCCATTCTGCATCCATATCTATCTTTCCTTCTCTGTTTTGGTGCAATAAGCCTATTGGACCTATCTTTGGTGAACAAAATCAGATAACATTTCCAATGGAATAATTGCATTAACACTGTCTCTTATATGTCTGGTATTCATTTGAGCTTTTAAATTATATTATGTAGACATGAAAAAAGCATTAATACATCTCTGCCAGTTTACCGATAACCATTTCTTTTGCTGATTTGTATCAGTTAATTAAGTAATTGGCATGAGCCTATTGCCTATGGCTGGTGCAGGCAATCTTCAATGAGATAAGTATAAAGTGACATCCAAATTCCAAGTGAAGTAGTGAGTATCCTGATTAACAGTGTGATAACCTTCTCCTGTGCACAATACCCCTTGATAACGTCTCTTTTTCTCTGCGCTGGGCAGGTCATATCCTAGCTTATCTCATCCACGGACAACATTCCCTGGTCTATTCATTCTCTATTTAACAAAACAGTGTTTCAGTCTCATTATTCCTTTTTTTAACCAGACAATAATTCAAAGACTCTTCCGTCCCTTTTTAACCAGAATGATTCCCCAGTCCCACTCTCTTCTTAACATTACAGGATCTCTAAATCTCTTCTTCCCTTCTTCATCTTCAGACAAGTCTCCCTGATCTCTTTCTCCCCTTCTTAACCTGACAAGTCTCCCTGATCTCTTTCTCCCCTTCTTAACTTGACAAAACTCCCTGATCTCTTTCTACCCTTCTTAACTTGACAAAACTCCCTGATCTCTTTCTCCCCTTCTTAACTAAACAAAACTCCCTGATCTCTTTCTCCCCTTCTTAACCAGACAAGACTCCGTGGTCTCTTTCTCCCCTTACTCACCAGACAACACTAGCTCTGTGGTCTCTTTCTGCCCTTACTAACCAGACAAGACTCTGTGGTCTCTTTCTCCCCTTACTAACCAGACAAGACTCCGTGGTCTCTTTCTCCCCTTACTAACCAGACAAGACTCCGTGGTCTCTTTCTCCCCTTACTCACCAGACAACACTAGCTCTGTGGTCTCTTTCTGCCCTTACTTACCAGACAAGACTCCGTGGTCTCTTTCTCCCCTTACTAACCAGATAAGACTCCGTGGTCTCTTTCTGCCCTTACTAACCAGGCAAGACTAGCTCTGTGGTCTCTTTCTCCCCTTACTTACCAGACAAGACTCCGTGGTCTCTTTCTGCCCTTACTAACCAGACAAGACTCTGTGGTCTCTTTCTCCCCTTACTTACCAGACAAGACTCCATGGTCTCTTTCTCCCCTTACTAACCAGACAAGACTCCGTGGTCTCTTTCTCCCCTTACAAACCAGACAAGACTCCGTGGTCTCTTTCTCCCCTTACTAACCAGACAAGACTCCGTGGTCTCTTTCTCCCCTTACTAACCAGACAAGACTCCGTGGTCTCTTTCTCCCCTTACTTACCAGACAAGACTCTGTGGTCTCTTTCTCCCCTTACAAACCAGACAAGACTCTGTGGTCTCTTTCTCCCCTTACTAACCAGACAAGACTCCATGGTCTCTTTCTCCCCTTACTAACCAGACAAGACTCTGTGGTCTCTTTCTCCCCTTACTAACCAGACAAGACTCTGTGGTCTCTTTCTCCCCTTACTTACCAGACAAGACTCTGTGGTCTCTTCATTCACTTCTGAACAGGACAAAATTTCTAGTCTATTTTTTTCCCTTCCAAACAAGACAGGTTTCCTGTTTCTTTTCATTCTTCAAGATCAAGAATTTCCTAATTTAAAAGTTCTGAGCTTGAGCACTGAATTAAAAAGTTTTGAGTTGAGATGAAAATAACAATTTGGTAATGGTAGAGATGTTTGTTTGCACAAAAGTGGAAGATGACAGGTAATTTACATGGCCTTCCCTAGCTCAGGCTATTTGCACGTTGCTGGTAATTGTATTGCTTGCTGTTGTGACAGGACATGTTCTGTAAGCCAGTGCACCAGTGAGAGGCAGCAATGAGAAGCGGAATGTCTCTCCTGTGTGAGTTTTTCCTTGTCTATCACACAGACCATAAACACAGAGGATAATTGCATTGGCCCTCGGGATGACTGAGGGTGCCACACACAGCTTACGGGACATGAACATCTTGCATATCCTACTTGCCTACACACACACATCAAAAACATAGCTCTCAATACCTAGCAATAAGGCAGATTGTGGACAAACAACCATTTATACAAACAAATCATGGAAGTACCTGCATGCATCTCAAACTGGCTTGTAATGTGCACTGTGTAGAAAACAGAGAGATGCGTTTGGAGTCACATGTACATCCCAGGCTGATAGATATTCTACAATAATAACTTGTATTATCTATGTCATAAGTGCACATGTGTACATACCACTTTTAATTCACACCATTATTTACTGAGAGTTCCTATTCATGCATGCATGCAAGACAGTTGCTAAACTTGTTAACAGAGCGGTTACTAGATAAAAGTACATGATATACACATATAATAAAAAACATTACGAATACAAAGGTATCATTTTATACTTGAAGTTTTACTCAGGCATCAGGTTGTCATAGGTTATAGGATGATTGTCATTTCATATTCAATTACTTATTTGTATGTATTTGTCTGATATTGTAACCTCAAACCTTTTATTATTATTGATTAAATTTAAATACAATTGTTTGTCAAATTTTGCTTGTTTGACAGAGGATAATTATTATTTTGAATACACACATATTAACATGCAGCAGAAAAGCTATGTTAAAAACAGAATAGCGACATTTTTATCATGCTGCTCTAAAATTAAATAACAGTATGATAGTATCTTATAATAATACTTTCAATATATTTCTGCCTTGAATGCATTTATAACAGGAGCTTCTAGAAAAATAATGACATTCTTCTACATTTCCAAATGAGTTGTCCATCAAAATGAAGCTTTGAAGATGATTGGCTAAAACCTTGACCAATCATAAAACTTTTAGTCAGTCTGGCATTCTGCTCCTGCAGCTGTTGTTTGACTTGGTTTACCTGCTGTGATACGGATAAGAGTATAGCTTATCTATGAAGGGGATAATATGAGATGACAGTTAGTACTGGCAGCAGGTACCCCCTGACTAGTACCTGCTCTCCTGACTCCTTCCCTCACTTCCCCTGCCCCTACTCTCAGCATCACCCCACCCCAGCTGTTCAGATCCTCTTCACCAATGTCAGACTCAGCCCCCTCTCTCCACACAATCTCTTAATTACTGATGTCACAAACTCACTTGGCACCAACCCAGGATGTGCTGATAGTCTATAGATCAGATCAGGCTAGTTCCTTTTTGTCTTGCATTGAAATATTTGATGTGTCATAAGTTGACATGTGCCAAACTGCGTGAAGGGATATGTTGCAAAATTCCTACACTCATCAGTGTACAGTTATTCAAGCGTATTAGCGGCCCAGAAAAAACATTTAACACCAAGACTTCTTGCAGCAGATACACTGACAGGGTGCAAGAGATGTCTCTAGACAACACTCAGACCTCTTGAAGCAAGTACAGCGACAGGGTGCAAGAGATGTCTCTAGACAACACTCAGACCCCTTGCAGCAGATACACTGACATGGTGCAAGAGATGTCTTTAGACAACACTCAGACTTCTTGCTGCAGATACACTGACAGGGTGCAAGAGATGTCTCTAGACAACACTCAGACCCCTTGCAGCAGATACACTGACATAGTGCAAGAGATGTCTCTAGACAACACAACATACTTCAAGGTAGGAACAGATTGGCTTTTAACAAAAATAGGATAAAGTGTTCAAATCTCAATTTTAGTTTCCTATTCTATTAGCTAACCCACTAGTTGCTTCTTAAGACAAAATCTGTATCATAAAGTATGTCAATATGAGAAGCAAACATTTTCAGACATACCGATAAGTTAGATTAGCAGCCATGATTTTACATGTTTTTCAGCTGACAAGAGAGAAACCAGTACTTTAGACACTAATTGCTTTGAATGAACAATTTGGGTAATGATGTCTAATTCTTAATTGTATAAAGCAAAATCTTAAACTGAATTATATGATGACTGTATTTTATTTGTTGCTGACAATTATTTAAAGGCAAGATCACTTCAGGTATCTTTTTCAAATAAATTTCTCATTTCTAAATGTTCGACTACTTTATAAGCCATGATTTTGAATATTGGATTTAAAGTTATGTGCTCATATACACTTAAACTTGATGTTCTGAAAGATCAAATTAGAGAGCTAGGTCCTGAGTTGTTGGAGCCAATTTAACATGCCAAAATAAATGTTATCAATGTTGTGATTGGGACAAGATTGGGAAAAACATCAATTAGATGTGAGATATTTTCAATTCATTTCAGCATACATGGTAATTTATCACACATCAAAGCAAAATAAATAGTCTTGAAAATCCCAGAGTGTCTCTTTAATGCTGATGTAATTTGTTCCATTCGTAACCCAAATTGGAAAGGTGTATAGGTGTGGCTGCATTACTAGTAAAACAAACAGACAAGCTATCAAAATACACAAATAATGTTTCATAAATTGAACACGGCTGATCCTTAACCAGTGCATTGTGCAGTAATCATCTGCAATCATCTGATGCCAGGGAACATAGTTCTACTCATTTCACAGTGAAATGCAACTTGCACCATTTTGTCTCCGTCAGGGGAGAGGATAGCAGCAGCAGTTAGTCTGCAACTTGGTGCGAGCAGAAGGGGGGGGGGGGGGGGGGTGGGGGTGGGAATTATTTCATTATTATAGATATTGTCAACAAGTCAAGTATATAAACAATGTTGTTTTAAAATATCACAGGATACATAACACTATAACTTGTGCAAAAACTAGGCAAAAGTAACATGTGAACAAATGCACATTATATATCTATTAGATTATGTTACACAATTCATGTTTTACCACTTAGTCAATGTAAACATCTATTCAAACCTAAAGCTGGTGGCCAGCTTTCAAATACTGAACATATACCTCAATAGATCTCTAAAACTCATAAGTTTTCCCAGGCCTATCATAAAGTCTGTCTTGAAAGGAAATTATAGTGTGTGTGTGAAGGCTGTCCGAGACCAACCAGCTCCTCAATAACTGCTAGTTAATTCTAGTCTTTACACCTTTGTGCTTTAGATTTCCAATGCCAAATTTAGCATGCACCATTAAACAAAGGTGACAGCACTGATCCAGCTATGACCATATACAGGGCTGGATCAAAGGTATGACAACAACAACAACAACAACAACACACAATGTCCATCAGAGGTAAATGCTGTACACATAGTTGACAGTAGTAATAAGCAACAGGCTTCCATTCAATTTCATTAAAAAAGGAATAATTTGGTTATATTTTCTGGACATTTCTTTTTTATCTCATAGATAAACAAGCATGTGCGACAAAACTTCCTCCGCCTTTATACCCCAGAAGCTTAATTTCTGAGATACATATAGGGTTGAGCCATATCCTACTCTTTCTATATTCCCCTAAAACATGACAGGTTGAGACATAAAAAATCTACTTTATTCTTGTAACTCATTAAAGACTTGTAACTCATATCTATATTCATGTAAAAAAAATGTTGAAATACAACATCATGCACATACAAATTGCCCAAACTATCAGATATCTACAACCTTGTAAAACTGTAATGATGAAGGGATGAAAAACTTCCGACCTCATCTAAATTTGTGTAGTACATAAAGCGGTGAGACATTACCGACTGTATCTATTCCTGTAGTACAAAAAGCTGTGAGACATTACCGACTGTATCTATTCCTGTAGCACATAAAGCAGTGAGACATTACCGACTGTATCTATTCCTGTAGTACAAAAAGCTGTGAGACATTACCGACTGTATCTATTCCTGTAGTACAAAAAGCTGTGAGACATTACCGACTGTATCTATTCCTGTAGCACATAAAGCGGTGAGACATTACCGACTGTATCTATTCCTGTAGCACATAAAGCGGTGAGACATTACCGACTGTATCTATTCCTGTAGGACAAAAAGCTGTGAGACATTACCGACTGTATCTATTCCTGTAGTACATAAAGCAGTGAGACATTACCGACTGTATCTATTCCTGTAGCACATAAAGCAGTGAGACATTACCCACTGTATCTATTCCTGTAGTACATAAAGCTGTGAGACATTACCGACTGTATCTATTCCTGTAGCACATAAAGCGGTGAGACATTACCGACTGTATCTATTCCTGTAGCACATAAAGCTGTGAGACATTACAGGCTGTATCTATTCCTGTAGTACATAAAGCAGTGAGACATTACCGACTGTATCTATTCCTGTAGTACATAAAGCAGTGAGACATTACCGACTGTATCTATTCCTGTAGTACATAAAGCAGTGAGACATTACCGACTGTATCTATTCCTGTAGCACATAAAGCTGTGAGACATTACAGGCTGTATCTATTCCTGTAGCACATAAAGCAGTGAGACATTACCGACTGTATCTATTCCTGTAGCACATAAAGCTGTGAGACATTACCGACTGTATCTATTCCTGTAGCACATAAAGCAGTGAGACATTACCGACTGTATCTATTCCTGTAGCACATAAAGCTGTGAGACATTACCGACTGTATCTATTCCTGTAGCACATAAAGCTGTGAGACATTACAGGCTGTATCTATTCCTGTAGTACATAAAGCAGTGAGACATTACCGACTGTATCTATTCCTGTAGTACATAAAGCAGTGAGACATTACCGACTGTATCTATTCTTGTAGCACATAAAGCGGTGAGACATTACCGACTGTATCTATTCCTGTAGTACATAAAGCAGTGAGACATTACCGACTGTATCTATTCCTGTAGTACATAAAGCAGTGAGACATTACCGACTGTATCTATTCCTGTAGTACATAAAGCAGTGAGACATTACCGACTGTATCTATTCCTGTAGCACATAAAGCAGTGAGACATTACCCACTGTATCTATTCCTGTAGTACATAAAGCTGTGAGACATTACCGACTGTATCTATTCCTGTAGCACATAAAGCGGTGAGACATTACCGACTGTATCTATTCCTGTAGCATATAAAGCTGTGAGACATTACCGACTGTATCTATTCCTGTAGCACATAAAGCTGTGAGACATTACAGGCTGTATCTATTCCTGTAGTACATAAAGCAGTGAGACATTACCGACTGTATGTATTCCTGTAGTACATAAAGCTGTGAGACATTACAGGCTGTATCTATTCCTGTAGTACAAAAAGCTGTGAGACATTACCCACTGTATCTATTCCTGTAGCACATAAAGCAGTGAGACATTACCGACTGTATCTATTCCTGTAGCACATAAAGCAGTGAGACATTACCGACTGTATCTATTCCTGTAGTACATAAAGCGGTGAGACATTACCGACTGTATCTATTCCTGTAGTACATAAAGCGGTGAGACATTACCGACTATATATTCCTGTAGCACATAAAAGGGTGTGACATAACTGACTGTATTTATTCCTGTAGTACATAAAGGGGTGAGACATTACCGACTGTATATATTCCTGTAGCACATAAAGCAGTGAGACATTACCGACTGTATCTATTCCTGTAGTACAAAAAGCTGTGAGACATTACAGGCTGTATCTATTCTTGTAGCACATAAAGCTGTGAGACATTACCGACTGTATCTATTCCTGTAGTACATAAAGCAGTGAGACATTACCGAATGTATCTATTCCTGTAGTACATAAAGCGGTGAGACATTACTGACTGTATATATTCCTGTAGCATATAAAGCGGTGAGACATTACCAACTGTATCTATTCCTGTAGTACATAAAGCTGTGAGACATTACAGGCTGTATCTATTCCTGTAGTACAAAAAGCTGTGAGACATTACCCACTGTATCTATTCCTGTAGCACATAAAGCAGTGAGACATTACCGACTGTATTTATTCTTGTAGCACATAAAGCTGTGAGACATTACCAACTGTATGTATTCCTGTAGTACATAAAGCAGTGAGACATTACCGAATGTATCTATTCCTGTAGTACATAAAGCGGTGAGACATTACTGACTGTATATATTCCTGTAGCATATAAAGCGGTGAGACATTACCGACTGTATCTATTCCTGTAGCATATAAAGTGGTGAGACATTACCAACTGTATCTATTCCTGTAGTACATAAAGGGGTGTGACATAACTGACTGTATTTATTCCTGTAGTACATAAAGGGGTGAGACATAACTGACTGTATCTATTCCTGTAGTAGATAAAGGGGTGAGATATCTTATCTTTAACTTTATCATGTAAAAAGGCAAGACATTCTAACACTGTCTATATTCCTGTGTTATTCAAAGGGTAGAAGAGATATTTCCTTCTCTATTTCCAAGTCTATAGTGTGTTCTATACGTGTGATCCCCATTGAATAACCAATTCTGTGAGTAGTCAGGAGAGGTAGGTGGCTACGTAGGTAGATAGGACTCCAGACCAAAACACATTACTGAGTGGCCGGGCGTAATCTGAGTGACAGGCGCATTGCAGTAGAGGAGTGTGGGTGAGGGAGATGTCAGGGTGTCTAATGTCCCCCCTCAGATGTGTGGTATGTATTGATTGTATAATCCACCCTCTTTACCCTCACCCCCACCAACACAGGAACTGAGACTCTCTTTATCTTATCATTTACTGGCATAGCTAACAATAACCCCTCAACAACTTTAATCATTGAAATCAACAAACAAATATCAAAACTTTTTGCAAATTTGCAATGAAGCAGTAGAGAAGGAGAAGGAGTCTGAAAGAGAATTTGCACTAGAATTTCCAAAATTAAAGTATATATTATCTTATGACTCTAACTTGAATAAACAAAATATAAAATTGATAGATAAATAAAACCATGACACAGAGAGTACAGCAAAGCTCAAACTAATCAGGGCTGTTTTTATATTTCAAAATTGTTAAGTTTAATTATCAATTTTTTAAAAATCTCATTGAGCAGTTTTCTTATGTACTATCGATATAATGTGTGATATGGACGGGTGTTGTAGATACAACTGATAAGGAATGTGTGTGTTTAGAAGTAAGGCATTATGGCTGGACTGACTAGTGCTGTGAGTGGATGAGATTCAGCTATAGCAGCAACCAACATCTGGAGTTAATGAGCTTTCATAACGCAAGTCACATGCAAATCAGCCTCAGCATAATTTCACAAATTAATTCATAATTTGCACTGGAGAATCAAATTATGTTACACTCAGTATGATATCAGATTGTTAATTAATTAGAAAACGATCAGACATAACGAGGGACAGCACTTAACAATGATTACACACTTCATCATTACGTAATGCTTCTCAATGGGCTGACAGTTACAAACCACAGATATGTCTTCCTAGCTTTAGTATGCTGTCACTGGAAAGTGTTGTTGTAAAAAACATGGGATAGATTTATGTTGTTGAATAGAGAGATGACACAACATTGTAACAGTAGTTTTGAGGAACACATCAGTCAACATGTTCTGGATAGTGCACAATGAGAGGGATTGTATGGATGCTTCATTGAGTTACATACACCACAGCATAGTCACATGGGTAGAGATATTTAATTGCATCTTTTATCATCTTTTATTTTCAAAATTTTTCTTTTTTCTGTATAAGAAACTGTTAAACAAACATAATGGAAACTATCATTTTTAATTACAAAATATTAATATGTTTTTAAAAAACATGTCTAATAAAAAATGAAAACATAATTAGTTCAAATATTAAAAGCTATGTACTTAACATCAAATTGTGAACAATTCAAGAAGTTCCTAAAAAAATAACTTCAATGACCTGAAGATTTATACATGAGAATGAGCACTATACAAGCAGATAGGTTGCTAGAGAATGAAGAGACATAAAATCTACACCACTACACAAGCACACGGGCATGCTAGCACTTGAGACAAAGCTGTGAGGTATCCCTACCTATCATACATGCTCACTCTGTCCAGGCAGCGGGGGAAGGAAGAGGACAGTTTCAGGTTATTGCTCTCTCAAAAATCACATGCCTTGACTCATTGAATACAGGTGATATCAACAGGAGCTTGTTCACAACATAAGCCTTTTGAAATTGATTTTCAGATGGGTTTGATAGATAGTATCTTTACTACCCTTTACAATATTGATGCAATTGTATGTGTTTACGAACAATCCAACTATTAACATTAACATTAACACATCTGTCAATAACCACGTAGATTTCATCTGCAGTAAATCACTCACAAGGCTTCCAACACAATAGGTTATGGTGATGAACATGACACATAAATGGGAGCAATTACAAAGCTGATTAAATCTCCAGTTAATATACCTGCTTGCCCCAGTGTATTGGAGGTTTGAGCCAATGTAATATTTCAGTTACAGTGACAAGAGAAGGAGACAAATGATGTTGAGAGAAATACTCAGTAGTAACAGAAAATAGTTCAATGGACATTCACTTCTAAGGAAGGGTGTCGTGTAAATGAAGACTCTATGTATTTTGCAATGATTTAAACTAATAGCCTCACCATTCAGTATAAATCTGAACATAACAATACAAAGGAAATAGATGAGTATTTCAAAAGTAAAACCTTTAACAGGATTTTTTCTCAGCTTGCAAAAATCTAGACGAACACACAACTCACCGGTCTTCGTAACTGTATGAATAATCTCCAAAGTCTCGGGACGCATCATCAGGATCAACTTGACTGAATACTGCAAATACAAGAAATTGAATTCATTCACAAATCAATCAAATAAGGCACAGAAAACCACATAAAAAGGTTTTTCATGAACCTGTACCACTCATTTCATGAAATGGTGCAACATGCAAGATGTGGTGAACTAAACATTGCGGTATCATTTCAAAATCAAATTCATCGCTTCTTACTTGACCTTATCACAGATGTCTAGTACTAAATGACAAGGTAATGAGGAGCAATGATATTTCTAGCTAATGGCCAATTTTTTTTCACTAAGTTAAGGTGCAGACATTTGGAAAATCTACCCATAAGATAATGTCAGATCCACACCCACTGGTGCACAAGGACATGTTCTATCTTGCTGGACCCACCTCAGCGAGCATGTGGGTAAGACATAAGCTAGTTAGAGATGGGCGAGAGAGTTACCTGTGCTATCTGCTAACTAAGGAGATTGTACGGAGCGGCCAGCAGTGTTACCTCTCACCTCCTCTAGAAGCAGTCACCTGAACAATATAATGAGGTACCTGGTCCCCCCTGGGTCGGCCGGCCGGACACCATGGACATTCATCTTACCGTACCTCTCTAGAGCACTCTGCATCAGTTCTACATGACACCTACCGGTACTTGCCTCCCTCTGTACTATCTTGGTCCTGTCACTACAGCCTTTGCTTTAGACACTAAACTAGATTGCAGTGCCATACAGAACCAAATCAACAGATCAAATACTTTACCAGAAGGCAGGATTTTGTACATTAAATGCTTTTTCAGGTCTTTGACTAGCTTTTTGTTACCTAGTCTTTATTGTGCTTAATTTTTGTGCACATGTATGAAATTGATGCATGGCGAGTGAAGCACAAAAACGCAAAAGAGCAGACAAGAAAGAGATTCTGCTGCTGAATGAGTAGAAGTGATTACAGCAGCTCATCCTCAGCCCAGCTGGTCTCTTAATACTCTCCCAGTAAGTGAGACATCCACATAATTAACAAGGCACGCACTGAACCGTGGACGTCAGCCTTGTTGATGAAAATGTAAAAAACTTTAACTTAGTATGTTTTTTGGGTGTAGATGTCAAGGCCTGATTAAGGAGTAGTTTGGAATTATTTTCCCAGTAGACGGAGAGAGCGGAAAGTAAATGGCCAGGAAACACAAAGATTGATTGTGGTCCCAAAGAGCAACAATAAGAAGAAGATAGGTCCGTTGCCGAGTTGGTCATTTGTTCTGTCTCCCATTCATCAAGGCAGACTGACACACAGCTCCAGGTACTGGGCACACCTCATCTCCACCAAAAGATCCTCTCTCCCTTCCCACAGCCACACTAAGTGAGGCACAAAATTAAAATACTTGTGGGCTCATCACCCTCATTATGGAGTGAATACTGTAATACTATTCTCTTCAAGACTCATCATCAGCTATGTGGCAGCTTGTTGTCAGGACACGCTCCAAACTGGAGACGGTAACAGATCTCATTTTGCTCATTTGATGCAAGCTTGATATCTCAATTAGGTGGAAACATTAGCGCTCACTACTTATTCAATACGAATCAAGAAGTCAATGGTATATGATTAACAAATATTTGATAATAAACAATGACTTATCTAAGTTTTTAAAAATGTTATATGTATTTTTTCAAATATTAGTAAAAATTATCAAATAATCCTTAAAAATTCCAATTGATATACAAGGTTAAATTTTTTCCCCAAAGCCTAAGTGCAAGTTATTTCTAAACAAAACTAGCTGATGAGCTAACAACCTGGAAATTTCTTGAGGTTGGATAATTCATCATTTCAAACTCGAATGCATATGCAAAGCATCAAAGTGATTTCAGAAAGCTGATCAAATGTTAAAGATGACTGTTTTCAAGTGAGCAACTACAGACTGATGAAAAACATGCCATTAGATTTGCCATTACTTTTTAAAATGAGCCAATCAAGTTTTCTTCAAAGAACTAAAAATTGCAATCCCTGAACCAGGCACATGACATCTTTGTTACAGTGGCACTCACTTTCAATGCTATAGAAACTTGAAGACTGGATATCTAACTTTCAAGCCGCCATAACATTTCTGTTGCTCAAAGTTGCCAAAATGTACAGAAAGAGTGGGTAGGCTTGCTTCCCTGGCAGGTCAGCACGACCTGATCACATGAACATTAGCAGTGTATACATACATCATGTTCTTGTGGAGGGGTCACATGCATGGAAGCTGTACAAAGATTAGCTGTATGTTTATTTGACAGTTTTAGAGTTTGGCTCAGTCTGAAGCAGAAGCATGGGCCGGGGTGCTGATGGGTTCCACATGGCTGGGTCGCCCAGAGTAAACAAACATAACTGCTGGCCCACAGTATTCCAATACATACATTAACAGGTTTTCATTCCATAAATCCCCTTAGTTCAAGAGTGTTTACACAGCAAATACTTGAGGTAATGGTTCTTCATGCTTGGCCAACTTCCCTTACAGCTTCATACGACACATCTTGTCTACTATTGATAAATGTGTGGACAGTGAAGTACAATAGATTAACTTTGGCCTCAGGTACAAAGGACCTATGTCCACGTACGAACATCACAATGACCAGTTTGTCAAAGATGGACTGTATTGTTGATCTGGCCACCAGTACCCAACTCTGTTACACTAACCTGCCCAGGTAAAAGGTTAATGCAACCATACAGATTTATATGTTTTGCATCTGTTTCAAACCAATAAAAGTTTATTTTCAGTCACACGGCTAACACTACGGAGTTTTTGTTATCTGAATATATGTGTATATAAAGCACCTGACTGTAAGGTATTTAAGTACAAATGATATATCTATAAATGTAAAATCAAAGGATTCATATCATTGTTTTATATGTATTGTATTGACTAAACAGTGTGAGAAGGAATCACTTGAAGAGCATTCAGCATACATTATTACCTGGAGAAGAGATATATTTCTAAGGAATTTTCTGACTTATATGTTTTGGAATCATTTTCCTGTTTGGCTATTTTTTGTTCCACAGCTGAAATAGAGTTTGGTTTATTCTGGAATATGTGATTTCTCCTGGGAGCAGGCTTGTCTTCACGCCAAGTATCCCGTTTACTCCTTCCATATCACTAGATACAGTGTGGCGCAGCTTCAGCATCCCCTGTGAGGTGCACCCTCTCTCTCTCTGATACAGCCAGGGTTGTGACCACAGTGCCTGGTTTGACTTGCATAGAGTCCCACTCTCCCCACTCTCTGTAAATGCTACCCATCAAAGGATAGCCCCGTTTATGGCAATTTACAGATAATGTCTATTTTATTGATCAATAATAACTACTCACTTTTGATAGGAATCAAAAAGATATTCAAGTCTGATCTCATAGTCAAGCAAGATATCATTGAACAACTCAAGCAGTATTTGGCAAGCAAACACAACATTGCATGTACATGGCTACTTGTGAAGCTTAAGCCAATATGAGACTACTATTAGATTACAGTGAAAGTGCGAGATAATGCTCTCACTGTGTGTCAAGTATGATGGTGGCTAGAGCAACTAAACAATCCTAAAGTGACATCAAATGGTGCCCACAAAAAGTCACTACAAGATGGCTGACAACTAAATTGTTTCAAGTTGGCATCTGCGACTGGCAAATTGAATTATAAGGGAGCAGGGTGCACTTGGTGAGGTAAATCATGGCTACGTTATAGCACAGAGTCCTATCTGCAGAACTGGCCTTCTCAATTTCATGGGCAATTTGAAGAAATCAGGCTCTTCTTTTAGATCTATCGTCCTCCTTTGACATATCTCCAACTCACTCAGATCAGGGCTGAGACCTGGGCTGGCCTGGAGCATAGGTTAGGACTGAAGTTAGGACTGAGGTTAGGACTGAGGGTTTGGCTTGGATTTTGGCTTGGGCTGAGGTTGTAGCTGGCGCTGAGGCCGGAGGCTGGAGCTCAGAAGGAGTATTCCTTTATTTGTCTGCACAGAATATCAACCAGCTAAAATACACAGATAGATATGGGCCAGATAAGGAACCCTCCTCCCCATCTACTCCCCTCCCTTCTCGCCATGGGGATTTCTAAACAAGCAGGGCCAGTTGTGCTGATAGCTCCACATAACATACACTTAGCCTAGCGCCTGACTGACAAGCAGCACCGGCAATATATACAACTGTCAATATCCATATCACTCCCTTCATCTGCACAATAATCAAATATTCAGTTTATTTATACTAACTCCAACTCAAGTAGACATAAAATGAGACAAAATCACAGAACTGATGCAGGATCTGTAGACTCACTTAACCATTACATCTAAGGAGACATCAACTCTTACTTGTTTGATCAAAGTTTCTGTGTGATGAATATGTTTGAGGATGTGTAGGAGTGCAGTTTTATCACCCTAGGTAATGAGATTGCATGTTGAATGTGAATAAGTTAAACTGTGTATCATGGTCCTGGTCTGCTCCTCAGCTTATTCTCCTGAAGTTAATCGCCACTTGGCCTTGGTTCATTGCTCCATTTTAAATACTCACGATGTAAAGCTTCTATTACTTCCTTAAATTTTCAACTGGTGTCAATTAGTATTGTTTTCTTTAATCTACCGGTAGGTGTCTATCAGTGACTTTTGTAGTGGGGAAGAAAGATGTATATTCATTTTATAGAATTTATGCTCACTCATTACTTGACTCCTAAAATTTTCTCCATGAGAGTTTGTTAGGTTTAGTTTGGCATTACCAGTGGGAAGAACACACATGGAGAATTATGTCCCTAAATGTGATCTCCATTATGGCATGGGATCAGTCTTGTCTTCATCTGGCATTGAATTCATGCAAAGGTGATGAGTTAAAGAAGGTATTGTGGAGAAGTGAATGCCTTCAAGCTTGAGAAGAAATAATGTGCATTCTGTCTCTCAGACATTGCACATATGCACTCAATAATACCCAACATAACACAACACTCGGAAATCTGATTCAATAAACACACTGGCACTGTGACATTTTGAAACAAGAACGTCCATGGCAATAAACGTTGTTGAGGGCTGCTATTTGCCTATGCCAGGAGATGTGTTCCCACAGTATGAAGATGTAAGGGGCAAAGTAAACCCTTCTGGGGAATAATCCCCACAGTAAATGCTCACAGGAATTTAGCTCCTTCATTTGAGTCATTGTGTAGCATTTACTCACAGACTAGCAAATCAAAAAAGTAGGCAGGGAGTGATATCAAGTGCAGGTTTTGACTGGATGTCAGTGGGTGACACATGTGTACAGTTCAGTGGACAAGACAAACTCTTAGTCCACTTGACCACTGGCCCAGCCAGTAGCCCCCAGCATGTCCTGACTGTTCACCATTGTGCTGCGGTCAGTGTTGCATAACAGGGGAGATTCCTGGGTGGCAGGCATCATTAGTATCTTGACCTACAGGTGGACAGGACCATACAATAGCCATTGGTGCATTGTGACTAATCCTATTGGTTACTGGGCTGTCAAGTCAATTAGATCATAATGGCCATGTAATTGTTGATTGTGTGTAGTGTGACCTACAAGATTGCATGTGACTATGAGGTGCTTCCTCTACACGGACAATGGCTTGCTGTGCTCCACAGGACTCCACATCAAAGAAGGTATTACTTCACCTTTTGCATAAACACTCACACCTCACTTCCGACAACTGCCGCACCATTAGGCACTGAATGAGGGACTTGACTTCTTACAATAACTCCATATTTACATATACAGACTTACAACTATCTGTACGAGTTTATATTAAGAAATTTGATAAAACATAATTGAAAAGAATTACACATGTGATGGAAATTACTGACTGACAGACATTCACTGCAGCGCTATATGGTAGAAGTCTGTTTGTCAAACATGTTTCTTATGTGGAAGTGCTTTAAATACAATTATCAAGAGTCCATTAGAGATGTGAATATCTGTAAACATGTCAGTGTTCTGGTTGCGAGGAAGTGGAGGGTGGAGATGCACATGTAGGTATGTGAGACAAGCATGCAGAGTGCTGCCTAAGCATCTGTCCACTTGAGCAGTCTATGTTTACACCCCACTCATCCCTCGACATCCACCCTGAAGCAGAGTATCCGGTGCCAACACCGGTGCTGTCCAAACCAACATGCACACCTACTTGTCCAACACCAGATACAGCCGAAACCTCTCCTTACATGAGGGCTTTTGTAATAAACCATGACATCAGTGTTTATATCACTACTTCAAAGTGAATTTCAATCTGATTGTTTCAGCAAAGGCTTACCATTGAAACATTTCAACATATGGAGTATCAGAGTGTTAGGAATTGATGACCTCATGTGTAATGTAAATATTGACATCATTCAGGGATCCCACTTACCAGCCAGTGTCCAAGTTAGTATCAAAACGGAGAAGGTAAATCCAGTGAGATGAGACATGAGGACAGAGGATAGTCAGGATAATGTTCATGCTAGGGATAGATAGAGGGAGACAGTTGTTGCTTCAGGGTGTTTGTCTCTCACTGTGAACACACAACTGACAGCATGCAGGTCTTTGAGATGGACTGTTAGGCAGACTGACCACCTTGGAAGTAGCCTCACACTGGTCTCCCGGCCAGCCACAGAAGGACCAGTCAGTCACTGTTCCTCCACAGCTCCTCTTACAAAACACCTTGGCTGTTACCAACAACTCCCTCCCAATGTGTTTAATTGATTGGAGCAACATGGGGGCACGGGTTTTGTGCCTGTGTTAGCTGAGTGTGTTGGTCAGTGCTGTCTGGTGGAGTGGGAGGGAGGAAGTGTAGGGAGGGGGAGGGTGTAGGGTCAGGGTCAGGTTCCACCCCACTGCTTCACACCCACTATTACATCACATTCACTGCTGACCTCACAACCTTCAAGCCGGTTGGAGATTAGTCTAGGTTCAAACATGATCCATTGCTTATCACATAATCTTGCCACTGTCTCGCTAAAAATATAGCCTTTAGCTTTCAAAACAAATGGTTTGCCATTATACATCAGAGTTTTTGAACTCTTAAACATTCAAAGAAATAAAAAATGTCTATCCTAGTTGAATTACACAATAACATTATCTCATAAAATTTTGTATAGTATAAAACTAATGTTTTTAAAACTAATGAATAGATGTTTTTATGAATCTGTAGATGAATTAGTAAATAGATAGAATGATTGAAAGAATGTTGGATTGTTGTATGGATGGATGGATGGGTGGGTGGGTGAGTGAGTAGATGGATAAATGGGTGGATAGGTGGTTGTATGGTAGGGTTGATGGGTGGAGGTGTGAGTGAGTAAATGGTTGGATGGAAGCTAGAGTCTGTCAATGGATGCTAAAACTGACCCACTTACAAAAACAACCAACCAGGATGTGAAGCAGATTTTGTCATTTACATTGCTTGCTGCATGTCAAGCCATGATCATGTGTTTTCTCTTTCAATCCAAATATTCAAAAACCCATACCAATCCATCTACAACTGACTAGTAATTTTTTTAATTTAGAGTCCATTTTCCTGTCGCCGGGAGGTCTTTCAAGTGCGCCTGTGAAGATGAGAGGATGCATAACATATAAACAGAGAGATAGGGCCGCACTAACACAGATCTCAATCACAACCATGGGATGCCAGCTCCTCTCTCCCCATTTCCCACTGCCTTGTCATCCACCATACTATACTCCTAATGTGAAAATAATGTTAATACACCAGAGAGATTATGATAAACAGAAACATAAATGTCAGTGAAAGAAAATTGCTCTGTTTTATGTAAATTTAAAAGGAATGCAATTTTAAAGGCATCAATTAAAGATGAAAACTTTTCCTAAAAATAATTGCCCAGTCTTCTCAGAAATTAGTTAATGAAGTACCTATGACATTTTAGTGACAAGATTTAGCTACTAGTAGTCTATTGTCCAACTGACATGACTAAAAAGGAGTTATAGATAGAGAAACCTGAAAATTTCTGGTCTTTTAGAAGCACTCAGGTAGTGCCATATGTGAAGAAACTGAATGGTAAATCTAGAAATAACCATAATCACGGAAGTGAACTGAATGACATGTATGGTCAAGGTTGTGGAGCCTGTACCAATAAACAGACACACAAAGAAAGGCCTTACAAATCTAACTTTCCTTTCAGATATCACTGTGAAACCTTGGAAATGTCTTATTAAACCTTCACAGCACATGGTAACTCTATGGAGGACGTGAAGGTGGTAGGAGACCAGACTGGGAGTGTTGCAATCACAGCTTTGATCCTGAACTAAAACATCACGTTTCACACTTGCAACAACCCAGCATCATGCAAGTCATTCTGGACTGCCATCAGATTCCAGCCCAATAAACAGCAGTGCAGAGACTTGGATTGCTGTCCAATGTGTCCTCGTGCTCAGTTGCTGGGCAAGCAGGCAGAAAAACCTGCGAACACAGCCATTTGAAGCTGGGCAGGTGGAAAATCTCATTGGAGATCTCAAAGTGGCCCTGAAAGCTATTAGCAATTGTGGCAATTGATAAATGGATTTGAAGCAAAAACAAAAAATAGCCTTTCATATTTGCCTTTATAGTTTCGTTTTAGTGATGTTTATGACACATTTGTGACAAGATAAAGAATTGTGGTGCTCATTTAATTATCAAAATCAGTAATGACATGTATGTTCACATTAGCAAGACAAGTGATGCTGGTCGATCGATATTTTAAACTGTTTGTATCAGTAACTCTGACCAACTACAACCTCTATATCACTCATTAATCTGAAGTTTCAGTTACACAGGAGTGCTACCTGAACTGAAAATTGAGTTGGACCAATTCGAACAGTTTTACTTTTAGTGCTATGGTAGGTTGAGACATAGAGAGGCGAAGTGAGAATATGGGTGTTAGAAGTCATGTCACCTTGTGGGCCGACAGACATATGTGGAGAAAGGGGGAGCTTAAGAAACAGTAAGCATTCATTCATAGATGTGGACTGGCCAATGTGGCAATCATTACAACAATAGCTGTCTTAAAACATTACACAGGAACATGGTATTTTTCCTTTTTGGAAACATCAACACTGAGAGATGTGAATAGACCGTTCTGTAAATGGAAGAGAAGTTGTTAACTGTTGTATCAACACACAGAGTGCTATGAATGAACAGGGTTGGACTCACCCACCAAATTAATAGGGACTTATCTAGATAATAAAGCAGTTCAGTGAGGGAGGGTATTATTGTCTCAAGTAATTTATACTATCTTCATCATGTTTTAGATGTTCTAGAGAGAGCATGTACCTAAACAAAGTCTTTGAGTGTGAATGGTGATATAAGTCGGTAGGTAATGAAGACGTGTGTTCACACATCCAAAGGAAAGAGGCACCGATAATTACACAACTTCTACTTCTTTGTTTTGATTTTTTAAAATGCCAATTGCTTTTTAAAGTGTTTTGTTGTTTCCATTCCCAACAGATGTGTATTTGTTCAAGTAAATGTTCATTCTCCAAGATACTTATCAGCCCAGTATTATGCCATCAGTGTCAAAACAAACTGCAGGATGATTTAGCGGAGCTAGCTGGATAGCGGGCAGACAGACAGTGCTGGGGAGCTAGCCAGGAGGCTCTTCCTGTCAGGCTGCATGCTGCTCTGTACACTTCCTTCCTCTACACCTCTACAACCGTCCTGACACACTCAATCTAGTTCACGAACTAAACTAGTGGTGACATACTCAACTTAGTTCACTAGCTAAACTAGTCCTGATGTATCCAGCCTAGTTCACTAACGAAACTAGTGGTGATATACCCAACCTTGTTCACTAACTGAACTAGTCCTAACATACTCAACCTAGTTCACTAACTAAACTAGTGGTGACATACTCAACCTAGTTCATGAACTGAACTAGTGGTGATATATTTAACTTAGTTCCCTAAACTAGTCCTGACATAAGCAATCTAGTTCACTAACTAAACTAGTCCTGACATACTCAGCCTAGTTCAAACTAAGTGAACTAGTCTTAAGCAAATAAAACCTATCCAAATCCTAATCACAACAAAGCATCCATTAACAAATTAAAATAGTCTTAAACATTTGCAAATAATTTATAACAACCCAAACTAGTCTTAAACAATCCCAACTTACTTCACAGAACTAGGCAGGCGAGCGATCTAAGCAGATTCTCCTCCCAACTCCTGCTGCCTCGCTTGGAGACAGAGCCAATGAGGAAGACAGGAGAACATGTGTTAGTAAATATGGAGGCTCAATTAAAATCCATTCACGAAATGATAAGACAATTTAACATTCAACCAGATGAGCAGAAAGTGGTCTACAAGTATTTATACTGCCTCACCTGCAGGCAGTGCCCTTTGTGGTGTGAGTGCTATGGGGGCTAACTTTCTTCACAAAATAAAAGGATGGGACAAGCTTTATGCCTTATTACACTTGCAGATAGAATGACATAATCCATGACTCCAAATAACATTATTATGCAAAACATGTATAATATTAAATACATTTTAAAAATCTGTTTTCTGTTTTTTCTTGATATATTCTAAAATTACTTTGAAGTGTGAATTTAACTTATTCACATTTAACTTTTTATTGAAAAAAAAAGAAGAATGTTTTTCAATTCACACCTGTGCCAGTCAAGTTGAGCAATCTAAGAAACAGCTGGATAAACTTGTTATCTGACAGCACCTTATCTCTACCTAAAAAGGGCTGGTCCTGAAATAGGTGCTGCCTTCATTGAGGTTGATACTTACATGATGGCTCACACAAGCAATAAGTTCTAGTACTTCACCAACTCCACGTCTTGGCCTTCAACTAACCTATATGTCATACCTCATCAAAAGCAGACCTTATGATTTTAAGAAAAGAGTAGAGAGCACTAGAGGACACCAGTCAATGTGTAGATTTTGTCAGCTTAATACTTTTACTTAAATGAAGTTCACATTTTCACAAAAAGTGGATCGACCAGAGTACCACATCCTGCTGTACCTGAGATTGAAGGGACAGCGTACCGCTCTCACTTTCATATGAGATGGGTGAGCCTTGGTACCACATCCTCTTCTAGAGGAGATTTAGTAATACAGGGTACTTTTTCCTGCGGTTTGTCTGATAAAGGTAACAAAGGGAACCCCATCCTGCTGTACATGAGATGATGGGTCAGGATTCTACACCCAGCTGTATGTGTGATGGTGAGCCTGGGTTCTACACCCAGCTGTATGTGTGATGGTGAGCCTTGATTCTACACCCAGCTGTTTGTGTGATACTGCACCAAGCTGTATGTGAGATGATGGATCAGGGTTCTACACCCAGCTGTATGTGTGATGGTGAGCCAGGGTACAACACCCAGCTGTATGTGTGATAGTAAGCCAGGGTACTACACCCAGCTGTGTGTGTGATAGTGAGATAGGACACTACACCCAGCTGTATGTGTGATGGTGAGCGAGGGTACTACACCCAGCTGTATGTGAGATGGTGAGCCAGGGTTTTACACCCAGCTGTATGTGTGATGGTGAGCCTTTGTTCTAAGCCCAGCTGTTTGTTTGATGGTGAGCAAGGGTACTACACCCAGCTGTATGTGTGATGGTGAGCCTTGGTTCTAAGCCCAGCTGTTTGTGTGATGGTGAGTCAGGGTACTACACCCAGCTGTATGTGTGATGGTGAGCAAGGGTACTACACCCAGCTGTATGTGAGATGGTGAGCCAGGGTTCTACACCCAGCTGTATGTGTGATGGTGAGCCTTGGTTCTTAGCCCAGCTGTTTGTGTGATGGTGAGTCAGGGTTCTACACCCAGCTGTATGTGAGATGGTGAGCCAGGGTTCTACACCCAGCTTTATGTGAGATGGTGAGCAAGGGTTCTACACCCAGCTGTATGTGAGATGGTGAGATAGGACACTACACCCAGCTGTATGTGTGATTGTGAGCGAGGGTACTACACCCAGCTGTATGTGATGGTGAGCCTGGGTTCTACACCCAGCTGTATGTGTGATGGTGAGCCTTGATTCTACACCCAGCTGTTTGTGTGATAGTGAGTCAGCGTACTACACCAAGCTGTATGTGAGATGATGGATCAGGGTTCTACACCCAGCTGTATGTGTGATGGTGAGCCAGGGTACAACACCCAGCTGTATGTGTGATAGTAAGCCAGGGTACTACACCCAGCTGTGTGTGTGATAGTGAGATAGGACACTACACCCAGCTGTATGTAAGATGGTGAGCAAGGGTACTACACCCAGCTGTATGTGAGATGGTGAGCCAGGGTACTACACCCAGCTGTATGTGAGATGGTGAGCCTTTGTTCTAAGCCCAGCTGTATGTGTGATGGTGAGCCTTTGTTCTAAGCCCAGCTGTTTGTTTGATGGTGAGCAAGGGTACTACACCCAGCTGTATGTGAGATGGTGAGCCAGGGTTCTACACCCAGCTGTATGTGTGATGGTGAGCCTTGGTTCTAAGCCCAGCTGTTTGTGTGATGGTGAGCCAGGGTACAACACCCAGCTGTATGTGTGATGGTGAGCAAGGGTACTACACCCAGCTGTATGTGTGATGGTGAGCCTTGGTTCTAAGCCCAGCTGTTTGTGTGATGGTGAGTCAGGGTACTACACCCAGCTGTATGTGTGATGGTGAGCCTTGATTCTACACCCAGCTGTTTGTGTGATAGTGAGTCAGCGTACTACACCAAGCTGTATGTGAGATGATGGATCAGGGTTCTACACCCAGCTGTATGTGTGATGGTGAGCCAGGGTACAACACCCAGCTGTATGTGTGATAGTAAGCCAGGGTACAACACCCAGCTGTGTGTGTGATAGTGAGATAGGACACTACACCCAGCTGTGTGTGTGCTGGTGAGAAAGGACACTACACCCAGCTGTGTGTGTGATGGTGAGATAGGACACTACTACACCCAGCTGTATGTGAGATGGTGAGCCAGGGTACTACACCCAGCTGTATGTGTGATGGTGAGCAAGGGTACTACACCCAGCTGTATGTGTGATGGTGAGCAAGGGTACTACACCCAGCTGTATGTGAGATGGTGAGCCAGGGTTCTACACCCAGCTGTGTGTGTGATAGTGAGCCAGGGTTCTACACCCAGCTGTATATGTGATGGTGAGCGAGGGTACTACACCCAGCTTTATGAGATGGATGACCTAGGGTACTACACCCAGCTGTGTGTGTGATAGTGAGATAGGGAACTACACCCAGCTGTATGTGTGATGGTGAGCAAGGGTACTACACCCAGCTGTATGTAAGATGGTGAGCCAGGGTTCTACACCCAGCTGTATGTGTGATGGTGAGCGAGGGTTCTACACCCAGCTGTATGTGTGATGGTGAGCAAGGGTACTACACCCAGCTGTGTGTGTGGTGGTGAGCTAGGGTTCTACCCCCAGCTGTATGTGTGATGGTGAGCAAGGGTACTACACCCAGCTGTGTGTGTGATGGTGAGCAAGGGTACTACACCCAGCTGTATGTGTGATGGTGAGCAAGGGTACTACACCCAGCTGTATGTGTGATGGTGAGCCTTGGTTCTAAGCCCAACTGTTTGTGTGATGGTGAGTCAGGGTACTACACCCAGCTGTATGTGTGATGGTGAGCCTTGATTCTACACCCAGCTGTTTGTGTGATAGTGAGTCAGCGTACTACACCAAGCTGTATGTGAGATGATGGATCAGGGTTCTACACCCAGCTGTATGTGTGATGGTGAGCCAGGGTACAACACCCAGCTGTATGTGTGATAGTAAGCCAGGGTACAACACCCAGCTGTGTGTGTGATAGTGAGATAGGACACTACACCCAGCTGTGTGTGTGCTGGTGAGAAAGGACACTACACCCAGCTGTGTGTGTGATGGTGAGATAGGACACTACTACACCCAGCTGTATGTGAGATGGTGAGCCAGGGTACTACACCCAGCTGTATGTGTGATGGTGAGCAAGGGTACTACACCCAGCTGTATGTGTGATGGTGAGCAAGGGTACTACACCCAGCTGTATGTGAGATGGTGAGCCAGGGTTCTACACCCAGCTGTGTGTGTGATAGTGAGCCAGGGTTCTACACCCAGCTGTATATGTGATGGTGAGCGAGGGTACTACACCCAGCTTTATGAGATGGATGACCTAGGGTACTACACCCAGCTGTGTGTGTGATAGTGAGATAGGGAACTACACCCAGCTGTATGTGTGATGGTGAGCAAGGGTACTACACCCAGCTGTATGTAAGATGGTGAGCCAGGGTTCTACACCCAGCTGTATGTGTGATGGTGAGCGAGGGTTCTACACCCAGCTGTATGTGTGATGGTGAGCAAGGGTACTACACCCAGCTGTGTGTGTGGTAGTGAGCTAGGGTTCTACCCCCAGCTGTATGTGTGATGGTGAGCAAGGGTACTACACCCAGCTGTGTGTGTGATGGTGAGCAAGGGTACTACACCCAGCTGTGTGTGTGGTAGTGAGCTAGGGTTCTACCCCCAGCTGTATGTGTGCTGGTGAGCAAGGGTACTACATCCAGCTGTATATGTGATGGTGAGCAAGGGTACTACACCCAGCTTTATGTAAGATGGATGAGCTAGGGTACTACACCCAGCTGTATCTGATGGGTGAACAAGGGTACACCACCAACTTATATGTGAGAGAGAGTCAGTGACGGAGCCTGCAGATCACTGTCAGATTCAGATTCAGATTCATTTATTAGGCTCATATCGCCACCAACGGTGGTACAAGAGCAAAAATGATATACAGATTTTAATACTAATTGATCAAGACAGCAGAGACAGACAAATATTCACGTAATACAATAATATAAACAAATCTATAGAAATAGATATATCTGTTACACGATATAATCATATACACATTTCAATAGCATTTCATGCAATATATATAACTTGTAAAATTTATCTTATATATTCATAGAGCATGTATTGTGCAGTTGTATTTCTATCGATTACTCCTCATTCATACTAAATGAATTAGCAATTCTTGAAAATAATGTTGATAAATTTAGCAAGCTTTTTCAGCACCTTTGTGTTATTATTAGTAAGTAGCCTTTTAAATTTAAATAGGTTCGGAAATGTAAAGTATAATTTGTCAATAAGAATAGAGCGATCATGGTTTAGGGCTGTACACTTTAGCAAGTAATGGAACTCATCAGCAACTGCAGGGGAATGACATAATTTACATGTTCTTTCTTGCTTAATAATATTCTGCCAGCGTCCAGTTTCCACAGGTAGTCTATGGTTAGTGGTTCTAAAGCGAAGTATTGGTGTAGAAATATGTTTGGACAAGAAGAGATAATTGTCAAAACTAGGTTTTTCTTTCAAAAGTTTGTAATATTGTCCTTTGGAACTGGATTTAACCTCCGAGCGCCAGGACTGATTAAATTGGTCTTTTAGAACTGATTCAACTTGTAGCAAAAGCCAAGAGGTATTACATTTATTTGGATTTAAAAAGACATAAGATAGACCACAATTATCTAAGATAGATTTGACAGATAGTAGCCATGGATTAGCATCAATATCGTGATTATGATTGAAGGATATGAATGAGTACAGAACTTGAGATAATTTGACTTTTTCGTTACTGCTCGCTATTCTATGCCAATAGGAAATCATTCGTTTTGCTATTTTTATAGATAAAGGGGCTCTACCGAATTCTCCATAGAGCATATACGATGGTGTTGAAGATTTTAAACAGGAAGCAAGCTTTAAAAATTTCAAATGAACTTTTTCTATTATACATGTATTTTCATAACCCCATACCTCGCATCCATACAATAAGATAGGTACAACCATTGCGTCAAATGCAGTTAAAAGGCAGTCTAGTGGCATATCCATATTTCTAGCTTTCTTTAGAAGACAGAACATTGCTTTGGAGGCACTTTCTGCGATAGATTTCATACCAACTAAGATTCTTCTATTTCGATGAAATTTTATACCAAGGTAACTGTAATCGTCAACTATATCTAAATAAGTATCACCAAACATAAACCTTAATTTGGAGCTGTATATGTGATGGTGAGCAAGGGTACTACACCCAGCTTTATGTAAGATGGATGAGCTAGGGTACTACACCCAGCTGTATCTGATGGGTGAACAAGGGTACACCACCCACTTATATGTGAGAGAGAGTCAGTGACGGAGCCTGCAGATCACTGTCCTCCTACAGGGACTAGTCTGCCAGTAATAGTTAAGCTCCACACAAGGCTAACCCATTAATGTCCTCCCCTATGTACTCATTACTGGCAGATTGCTATCACAAGCTCCCCTCCACTTTTGAAGAGGAAAGCATGCACTCACAAAGAAGAAAACAGCACTTTTAAGTAGCTTCCAATTCCATTCTTTGAGCTCATGTTGCAGTTGATTACAAAGAGTTTCGACACAAAATTCATTTATGAGTTTTAAAATAGTAAACATGTCTCAACGAAATTTATCATCATTTAAAGCCTTCTTCTATTAATGAGTATATAAGAACATATTTTCATATTGACAATAAATTCTTTGAAAGAATGACAGATTTATTGCAAAAACACGTCTGTAAAGAAAACTGTGTTAATTATCATATCTAATTTCTTTGAAAAGGTATCTATCAAGAAGATGACTTGTCATGGCCAGATTCGACAAGAGGTGTGTCCATCTAATAACACCATTTTATATTGTCATGCCTAGTTTAGAGAGCTGGCTCAGTAGAGAGCCCACTGTATATTTAGTGAGTATTAATTAGAAATTACTACAGTAAAACAAAGATACTTTTCTAAGTGTAAGATGAACCAATCAAATAGATAGATACTTAGTATGTGTCTAACAAATATTCCCTAAAAACAAGAAAAATGAAAAGAATGGAGTCAGAGTCAGTTATTCACTCTTTAAGTGGCGAGAAATATACTAAGTACAAGATGGATGGCGCCTTAGTACAAGATGGATACTCATTCCCTTGGTACAAGATGGATACTACTTTAATAGAGGATAGATACTCACTCCCTCAGTACAGGATAGATACTCATTCCCTTGATACAAGATAGATACTCATTCCCTTGATACAAGATGGATACTCTTTCCTTTGATCAGGATAGATACTCATTCCCTTGATACAAGATAGATACTCATTCCCTTGGTACAAGATAGAAACTCATTCCCCAGATACAAGATGGATACTCATTCCCTTGATACAAGATGGATACTCATTCCCTTGGTACAAGATGGATACTGCTTTAGTACCCAATAGATACTCACTCCCTTAGTACAAGATGGATACTCATTCCCTTGATACAAGATAGATACTCATTCCCTTGGTACAAGATAGAAACTCATTCCCCAGATACAAGATGGATACTCATTCCCTTGATACAAGATGGATACTCATTCCCTTGATACAAGATAGATACTCTTTCCCTTGATACAAGATGGCTACTCCCT
Source organism: Phorcus lineatus (assembly GCA_921293015.1). Lineage (NCBI taxonomy): Eukaryota > Metazoa > Mollusca > Gastropoda > Trochida > Trochidae > Phorcus > Phorcus lineatus. The sequence goes on along the minus strand of OV121083.1, from coordinate 28,611,301 downwards.
TGATACAAGATGGATACTCTTTCCCTTGATCAGGATGGATACTCATTCCCTTGATACAAGAAATATACTCTTTCCCTTGATACAAGATACATACTCTTTCCCTTGATACAAGATTGTTATCACTCCCTTGATACAAGATGGATACTCATTCCCTTGATACAAGATAGAAACTCATTACCTTGATACAAGATAGAAACTCATTCCCCAGATACAAGATGGATACTCATTCCCTTGATACAAGATGGATACTCATTCCCTTGGTACAAGATGGATACTGCTTTAGTACCCAATAGATACTCACTCCCTTAGTACAAGATGGATACTCATTCCCTTGATACAAGATAGATACTCATTCCCTTGGTACAAGATAGAAACTCATTCCCCAGATACAAGATGGATACTCATTCCCTTGATACAAGATGGATACTCATTCCCTTGATACAAGATAGATACTCTTTCCCTTGATACAAGATGGCTACTCCCTTGATACAAGATGGATACTCTTTCCCTTGATCAGGATGGATACTCATTCCCTTGATACAAGATAGATACTCATTCCCTTGGTACAAGATAGAAACTCATTCCCCAGATACAAGATGGATATTCATTCCCTTGATACAAGATGGATACTCATTCCCTTGATACAAGATGGATACTCATTCCCTTGATACAAGAAATATACTCTTTCCCTTGATACAAGATGGATACTCTTTCCCTTGATACAAGATGGATACTCTTTCCCTTGAACAAGATGGATACTCACTCCCTTGATACAAGATAGATAATTTTTCCCTTGATATAAGATGGCTATGCACTCCCTTAATACAGGATAGATACTCATTCCCTTGATACAAGAAATATACTCTTTCCCTTGATACAAGATACATACTCTTTCCCTTGATACAAGATTGTTATCACTCCCTTGATACAAGATGGATACTCATTCCCTTGATACAAGATAGAAACTCATTACCTTGATACAAGATAGAAACTCATTCCCCAGATACAAGATGGATACTCATTCCCTTGATACAAGATGGATACTCATTCCCTTGGTACAAGATGGATACTGCTTTAGTACCCAATAGATACTCACTCCCTTAGTACAAGATGGATACTCATTCCCTTGATACAAGATGGATACTCATTCCCTTGATACAAGATGGATACTACTATAGTACAAGATGGATACTCACTACTCAGATACTAACTCCCCTAGCAAACACAAGATACTCACATACCTAATACCTTGTACTCAATCCTTTGTTACAAGATACTTGCTCCCTTGGTACAGGAAAGTATTCAGAGATAGACACTAAGTTTGAGATGGACACTCATTAAGTGAGAAAGACGGAATTAAGCATGAGATGGACAATCACAAATTGAGAGACATGGACACACACTAAGAGAAAGATAGACACTAAGCTTGAGATGGACACTAATTAAGTGAGAGAGAGACAGACACTATGCATGAGATGGACACTCACTAAGTTAGAGAGATGGACACTCACTAAGAGAGAGACAGACACTAAGCATGAGATGGACACTTACTAAGTGAGAGAGATGGACACTCACTAAGAGAGAGACAGACACTAAGCATGAGATGTACACTCACTAAGTGAGAAAGATGGACACTCACTAAAAAGAGAGACACTAAGGATGATATTGACACTAATTAAGTGAGAGAGAGAGACACTATGCATGAGATGGACACTCACTAAGTAAGAGAGAGAGACAGACAGACACTAATTATGAGATTGACACTAATTAAGTGAGAGAGAGACAGACACTATGCATGAGATGGACACTCACTAAGTGAGAGAGAGACGGACACTAAGCATGAGATGGATACTCACTAAGTGAGAGAGAAACAGACACTAAGCATGAGATGGATACTCACTAAGTGAGAGAGAGACAGACACTATGGATGAGATGGACACTCACTAAGTGAAAGAGAGACAGACACTAAGCATGAGATGGACACTCACTAAGTGAGAGAGAGAGACAGACACTATGGATGAGATGGATACTCACTAAGTGAGAGAGAGACAGACACTATGGATGAGATGGATACTCACTAAGTGAGAGAGAGACAGACACTAAGCATGAGATGGATACTCACTAAGTGAGAGAGAGAGACAGACACTATGGATGAGATGGATACTCACTAAGTGAGAGAGAGACAGACACTAAGCATGAGATGGATACTCACTAAGTGAGAGAGAGAGACAGACACTATGGATGAGATGGATACTCACTAAGTGAGAGAGAGACAGACACTATGGATGAGATGGACACTCACTAAGTGAGAGAGAGACAGACACTATGGATGAGATGGATACTCACTAAGTGAGAGAGAGACAGACACTAAGCATGAGATGGATACTCACTAAGTGAGAGAGAGAGACAGACACTATGGATGAGATGGACACTCACTAAGTGAGAGAGAGACAGACACTAAGCATGAGATGGATACTCACTAAGTGAGAGAGAGAGACAGACACTATGGATGAGATGGACACTCACTAAGTGAGAGAGAGACAGACACTAAGCATGAGATGGATACTCACTAAGTGAGAGAGAGAGACAGACACTATGGATGAGATGGACACTCACTAAGTGAGAGAGAGACAGACACTAAGCATGAGATGGATACTCACTAAGTGAGAGAGAGACAGACACTATGGATGAGATGGATACTCACTAAGTGAGAGAGAGACAGACACTATGGATGAGATGGACACTCACTAAGTGAAAGAGAGACAGACACTAAGCATGAGATGGACACTCACTAAGTGAGAGAGAGAGACAGACACTATGGATGAGATGGATACTCACTAAGTGAGAGAGAGACAGACACTAAGCATGAGATGGATACTTACTAAGTAAGAGAGACAGGAGGGTGTGCTGTGGCCGAGACATGGTGACAGAGCTGGCATAGTGATGGAGAGAGGACTGCTCCAACATTACCTACCTCGCTACCTACATGTGACAGCTAAACACTGAGTGTACTAATAACCTGGTACACTTGAGAAGAAAGCAGCCTGCTCTTCCCAGTGGAAGTCTGAGGAGGCATACATCTGATAGAGCAGGACAATTAGACGCAGATTCAGACAAAGCCGAGGGCTGATGGTGGTTTACTCTGTGTACAATACAAAATAATCATCTTGTTCTGCCAACTTCTGGTCCCCTCGTCCATGTTAACATAATCAACCAACCATGCCCATCTTTCTTTGAAATGTCATGTTTTGACAAGTGCCACAGGCAGTGTTAAAAGGTTAGCTTATATTAAACAATATTTCTCCAAGGAATGACAAAATTGCTTCGTATCAAACCATTCAACTGTGAATTAAATAAAACTGTTCCTTTTCAAAACCATAAAGCATAAAAAGGCCATGACTTCAGTAATCGCATATCAATCTTCATAAGATTTACATCTCTGCTGACCCATACATAATTCCTAACCTGCCTGTATACTGTGATTACCACCAGACTACCATGTTTTCAATAAAACAACTTTTTTATGTGAGGAAAGGCAGTTTGTAAAAAGAATTATTTGTCAAAGATATGAGAACACAGACTGTTTGAAATAAATTGACACTGTGTTCAATGTTTGATTTAGCCATTGTGTGATGTTTATATCAATACCCATCCATTACCACTATGATCAACTGAACTCCTTCCTAAAATCTGAAGCCAGGCAACATTCTGAAATGGGTGGTCGCAACACAAGCAGTGAGTATCTGCCGAAAGCCCATGGGTGTCGTAGAGGCTTGTGGTGTGCATCTCTTACAAGTGTTGTTCATCAGCACCGGGGCTGATTCCCCTCATGCCCCCAGGGACATGCTACAATACCTCTAGGGACCAGGAAAAGGTACCCCGAGCGAGGAACAGGTACCCTAGCTACTCTCCCGATTGCCCCACCAGCTGTCTCCCATATGCTTGGAAGACAAAGAATAAATACATATGTCTGCAGTGAAAATTCAGATCACGCAAAGATGTTTGTATGGTACAAGGATCACAAATCATAAATAATGGTTGGATATGATAGGGCAGTTGTTCTCCACCCTTCTCATCCCTGTATTTGCTTTGCTCAGCACTGATTTCCCTTGCAGATACCTGCCACTTTCTAGTGCAGTGTAATGCTGTCTTTTTTCCTTGCGGAATGGAATGTGGTTTGAGAAGGGAACTTACCTAGACTGTGGACGGACAACAGGATGAGGGATGATATAAGGCCTGCAGGGGATCGGGCTGCACATTCTGCAACATATAATGATTTCATTAAACATCTTTGAGGAACACATTGCATTATGAACTCTATGAAATTTAATGATAGGGACAAGGAATTTATCATAAAACAGTTGATAATAACTTTGTCATGAACATGTTCAATGAAGCTATCATAGCCCCACTGTTTACCAATATTGGGTGAGCTGTCAGAGTGTAATATTAAACAATTTACCTAAGAAATAATTATCAAAAGTGATTGGTCGTGTGATCTTTGGCTTCCCAAGGAACAAAGTTTGATGAAATGAAACCTGAATAATAGCACTTTTAAAAGCTCAATATTCTAACAAAATATTTATTTTGTTGAAATTTTTAACTAGAAATTCAACTAAAATATTGAAAAGTATTTTGGTTTCTGGAGGTGTTGTAACAGGTGAGCAAGGTCCCCTGAACAGGATCTGTGGTAATTATGTCCTATAGTTGGAGCTGAAGACAAAAGGACAAAGCTCTGATACTCTACAGGTGACCCTCCTTCACAGTTGTCACGGTTTAGCGCACACTCTCTGAGCTCAAGTTAGTGAAATAAAAGCTGATAGGTTTTGCATATAATGGTTTTGATTATCACTTCAATTTGACCTGTAGAGAGTTATCAGCTTGGATCTTAAATGAGAGATCTGTCATTGCAAACTACACCAGACTTCTGAGTATGGTTACAGCCCGCAATCAGGATAAGTTACACTGCCGTTTGAGGTCTGACACATTTAACTTCTCTGAGACATCAGTTTCTTAGATCTTTATCTGTCACACTTGGACAGCCTGGGGTAAGATATCCCACACCAGTTTGTCTGTCCGTGTATCTATCTGTCTGTCTGTCTGTTGGAGGGTTTGGGAGAGGGGGAGTAGGCAGCCAGTGCCGTGTATCAAGATATACTAGTTAATCATGGCGGAAGTGAGACGAGTTTGTGGCTGTACCTCACACCTGGAATGACAATCATCACTGGGAGAACCTGACAGAACTAATCCCAATAGAATTTCACTTTTTTTGATAAAATCAAGCAGGGCAGGTGTAGAAAGCCTTCAAGCTCTGAACATTGGAGACAGTAATAGAGCTGATAGCTGATTGGTGGATGTGGACTCAAGGGAGGATGATTTCACACATGATGGCCTTCCTTGCATCTTTCATCTCATAACAACTTTTGCACTCAGTAGCACCCAACTCTCACCTAAATCCTGCACATATAGTGATGAAACTAGTTGAACTGGCATCTTTATGGGCAGAAATAAGTGCATGTATACAAGGCATGTTATCTCAGGCAGCTTGATCATCATCTACAGATCCATGAGGATCACCCTTTGTGAAGGAAAAAACATTGCATATATCATCAGACATACTGAGCACTGGACAGAAGATGAGACTGTTTGAAATAATGTACAACGCAACATCCCAACTATACCAACATCCCAACAAGACTATTTCCAACATGAGTTTCTTTATCAAGGCTATTTCCATCATGAGTATCTCTATCATAACTGCATGAGTATCTCTATCAAGACTATTTCCAGCATGAGTATCTCTATCAAGACTATCTCCAGCATGAGTATCTCTATCAAGACTATTTCCAGCATGAGTATCTCTATCAAGACTATTTCCAGCATGAGTATCTCTATCATAACTGCATGAGTATCTCTATCAAGACTATTTCCAGCATGAGTATCTCTATCAAGACTATCTCCAGCATGAGTATCTCTATCAAGACTATTTCCAGCATGAGTATCTCTATCAAGACTATCTCCAGCATGAGAATCTCTATCAAGACAATCTCCAGCATGAGAATCTCTATCAAGACTATTTCCATCATGAGTATCTCTATCATAACTGCATGAGTATCTCTATCAAGACTATTTCCAGCATGAGTATCTCTATCAAGACTATCTCCAGCATGAGAATCTCTATCAAGACTATCTCCAGCATGAGAATCTCTATCAAGACTATCTCCAGCATGAGTATCTCTATCAAGACTATTTCCAGCATGAGTATCTCTATCAAGACTATCTCCAGCATGAGAATCTCTATCAAAACTGCATGAGAATCGCTATGAAAACTATCTCCAGCATGAGTATCTCTATCAAGACTATTTCCAGCATGAGTATCTCTATCAAAACTATCTCAAGCATGAGAATCTATATCAAGACTATTTCCAGCATTAGAATCTCTATCAAAAATATCTCCAGCATCAGAATCTCTATCAAAACTATCTCCAGCATGAGAATCTCTATCAAGACTATCTCCAGCATGAGAATCTCTATCAAGAGTACCTCCAGCATGAGTATCTCTATCAAGACTATCTCCCAAAAACAGTGACTGCTTGCTCTGAAATCTGCTGCCAAATGCTGCAAGGTTTGAGTGATGCACACACAAAGTTCATGTGCAACTGGATTGCTGCAGACACAACAATCTCACAACACCTCTGTGCTTCACCTCCCCCTGTCCCACACACCAGAGTTCAATGCTGACAGCAGCCACTGCGTTTACCCAGTTACAGATACAACTACTGCCACACAATTAAGTTCCTTACCATCAGACAAGCTTGTTCAACAATGGTTTTCACAGTTTCATGGTTAACATATCTGTGGGAAGAAAATTTGTAAATATCAAAAGATTACAAGTCTCTGATAATGAGTCTGTTACTTTAACTGTACTGCTTAACTCTTTTGTACAAAGAAGACATGTTAGTTTTTCTCATTTACATTAGCTTATTGGTTGGAGGCCCAAAGGCCTCCAACCATCTTAACAGCTGAAATTTCTCTCTATATTACACTTGGAATTTTCACAGGAACTTTAAACCAATCACTTAGCCTCTTTGTATTTTGGTAATATCGTATAACCAATGAACACATTTGTATCAAATTTAGAACCACGTGGCCATGTGGGTATTCCGAAATAATTGGCAACCTTTAATATGAAAAATGATTGTTTATGCAAATCTCAAATTAAAGGGCAATCAGAGTCAAAACGGCAGTACAATTCCTCATGACTGTACGTGAACTAAATTAGACACCTATATTTCCCATGGAAAAATCTATTCCATATTAGTAAAAACCCTTTCTTTACAACTGTACACGCGAGAAACAAGCAGCTACAAGTCTATAAGTAGAGAATGTGATAAAGACGAGTCAACTAGTGTGATATCACTAAGTGACAGAGATAGAGGTAGTGAAATACACTTCAGACAATTCTTTAATATATCATGTCCTGGCAATCCTTGAGAGTTTAGAAACAATTAACTGATGCATGTGGACATATTGATTTCCAAAACCATCGAACATCTTGAGTGGTATTTAACGCTATCAATTGTGGCCTATATCCTAAAAAAAGATCCCTTTAGCCTTTCTCCAAGGGATAAATCGGTGACTGACTGACTGTTGTTTAAAACGGAACTGTATATATATAACTGCATATTTGCCTCACTATTCTAATATTTGATGCATTAAACAAATAATTATATAACCATTACCAAATAGAGAATAGCATGTAGGTCTTTTGTTCTTTACTTGGCCTTAACCTACTCATTTGCCGTCATGCAAATCCTATCCTATTTGTATCCTATTATTTCACAGTATTTCCTAGCCTAATTAGGGTGCCTTCAACTTTGCCTTTTTAAAGGCTTTTCTTGTTTTGGCTCTACTAAAGTTAAAAAAAGAATCCAATTTTCGATTTTTGCAGGCAGTAATTATTCTGTTCTATCTCAGTGGCATTTGCAATGTAAAGCATAGTGGATGTGTTGGTAGCGAGGCTCCAGCTTATCCTCCCTGCATGCAGCTGTTCCGCATTCCAAGCTGAAACTTTCAACATGCTGGGGGAGAACTTTCCAGCTTCAGCAATATTAATGTGACTTACATGAAATATCAACAAAGAAAGTTTATTATTATCAATGAGGGCAATCATATTGGGGTTCATACTTTTCATATGATGCTCTATGGCAAAACATCACTTTCATTGTGACGTCACATCTTAAACGATGATTTGCCGTCACAGTTTGCCTATAACGTTGCTTCCAAATGTGACACCGCCGGGTAAACTGCCTATGCTTGGAGGTTGATTTTGATAATCTAATTGATTTTTTGCGACTTCAGTAATAAACAGAATATCATATTCATGCCCATGACATACTATGTTCATGACACTCGTCCCTAAATATCAGTATATCCCTCGCTCTTACACCAGAAATACTATCATTTAGGCACTTGTCATAAACATAGTTCGTCATGGACTCTCATACAATAACCTCTATTTATGATGTAACTGAATTGACTTGAATAATATTGGTGAAGAAGAGACAAGTTATTGATGATGGTACGGAGAGGACATACTGTGTGATGTAAAGATAAAGCGGGGGCTGTCTGACCCTGGCACACTTCTGACATCACATCTTCATCAAGTCATAGACACACCAAAATCACCCATATATATGCTAATTCCAATCTATAATAATCAGATTGCTTTAATCCAATATGTACAATACATGCCCCCAATTTTCGGCTTACAGCAATGTTCTTCCCCCTGGGGATCAGCTGGGCTACAAGTGGCCCTTATTACAAAGTCCCTTGTGAGTCATAAGCTTTGTTCCAGTAATCACATACAGCTAAGCATGGCTGGAGTCAGGAAGCACAGAGCTCCCTATCTATTTGTGCTGGCCTTCTCTCCAGCAGTTCGTCTATCCACCACCGCACATCACACAGTATGGATGTATACATGCAGGAACAGGGGACTGCTAAGGGCACACAGTCTGACATCTGTCACACCAGCTACAGTCTTATGTTTAATCTGTAGCTTTTACTGCACTTAAAACAGACTAGCATAATGTACATCCTTATGAAAAGGTCTAACAATACCAACAGTTTAGTTAATGAAACTGAGAAACATTTCTTTCCATCACTCATGAGCCATGCAACCATATAGAATCAATAAAGAATGCCCAGAGGCTGGCAATTATAAATCCATAAATGTCTTTTTCTTATTATCTGTCTTTCTATCAGCATGACAATAATTGACAATGTAAACAATCCTTATAAACCCTTGCCCAGCGGCTAAATATCATGTCAGTCCTTTATGAATCAGCTGCAGGTTCAATTAATTAAATTCAGCACTTCACAGTGGCACTTGTCTGTGATTTTCCAGGACCCGTCAACACAAGCTTCCATATTTGATGGGGCACCTCCCCTGTGCCTCGATAATTAGATAGCAATTCTTGCTGTAATTATGGGTATTTGCAAACCAAGTCCCCATTAGCCTGTGGCTGTCAGATACTAGGAGCCCACAAACCAATGTACAGAAGCTCCTCTCTTCCTGCAGGACTGAATTTCATCTTGAGCTCTTCCAGCACTACCAATCCTGGCCGAGTGTGCAGTGACTAGACTATGTCTGCACTACACAAGTGTGTGGTACCTAGCCTGTGTAGTGTGTCACAGGGACAACTAAGACACATGCTTGTCATCTCTGTCCGATATGATAGATGAGTAGCGACAGAGTGACAGTTATAAACCCACGCCTTCCAATATGGGGCAACATTACCCACTTGTGTTGGCCTGCACTTCAGTATTGCAGCTTTGATGACTAAGTCTCTCACACAACAAACTCTACACTTCACTAGGAATAGCCAAATAAAGCATCACAATAAGACAGACCTAATACATGTACCACAAACAATGTGATCTCTTGAAACCTGACACAGAATGAGTGCCCATCATAACTTGGATTTAATGGTGACTATGACACAATCTACAGGTAGATAGCAAAGTCCATGACTGGTAGACATAGAGGCAGATAGTCATACAAACAGACAGTTAGAGAGACAGACATACAAACATACAGATAGAGGGACAGACATACAAACATACAAACAGCTGGGACCTACAGGTAGATAAACAGGTAGATGGCCATTGACAAGTTGCCACCAGTTACCTCCTGTCAACCTGATGCCTTGTCTGCTTGTCTGCAACATGAATCTATTTACCTGCTAGTGACTATTTGATAGTGGAATTGGCAGGTGCCCTCCTGTAACAACAGTGGATCATTAGAAAGCTGATATGTTCACCCAGGGGGACTAATTGTTGTTTCCATTACAGGGTAGAGATAATTCACTGTCCATCTCAGCTTCATATTAAGCAACTAACCATATACTCTGATGGTGCTACTGCAGCTGGCTTTTCATTTGCTGCATTCAAGGGGCAACTATTGATAATGCCCACATAATGGGCTGGATACTGATAGATCACCAGCCTATCATGGATCAGAGGTCATCATTGGAGGTCCTGAATACAGAACCCACCACAAGCAGGTCATCACTGGAGGTCCTGAATACAGAACCCACCACAAGCAGGTCATCACTGGAGGTCCTGAATACAGGTCCTGCCACAAGCAGGTCATCACTGGAGGTCCTGAATACAGGTCCTGCCACAAGCAGGTCATCACTGGAGGTCTTGAATACAGGTCCCGCCACAAGCAGGTCATCACTGGAGGTCCTGAATACAGAACCCACCGCAAGCAGGTCATCACTGGAGGTCCTGAATACAGGTCCTGCCACAAGCGGGTCATTCTCCGGAAATCGCTAACTTTAATCAAACACCAACTAGGAACAAGCATCATACTTAAAATCGCTGCTGGTTACATTTGTGTTTGTATTGTAAACCTTAATGTGGAGAATGACAAACCTTAAAAACAAAGAAAAACCCATTGTTCAATGAATAAAAATCTTGAAGTCTTTGTGAATACATACTCACATTATTTGTTAGAACACTTTACATTTTGACGATGTTAACTATAAACTAAATATTATCTTATATTCTTAGTCTTCAGCTAAACAGCAGTGAGAATGGTCAGTGACACAAGTACAGAGGTAACCCGGCCTGTTGTTTTTGCAAAATCATTTCTGTCTCAAATGCTAATCTGGAATATTCATTTTTACAAAACTACTGAATAACTGAACAAACATTATGCAGCAGCATCTAAAATAAACCTATTGGCTCTGTAGCTCATTAGTGTTTGCATGATTCATAATCTATCTATATTTCTTATAGGTTGAGGACTTGAAATACAAGGTTGAAGTTGAAAATGTCAAATGTGAATGGACACCAGAAAAAGGACATCAGGAAAAGACTAGAGCATCTGGGCTTATAGGCTGATGAGCTTATAATAAATCCATCATGAACCCATCAACCAGCTATCAGCAAAGCCTGAATACATTAATAGTTACTTCCAACTAATTGGTCTTAACTCCTTTACATCTTCAACATGTTGTGTGTCTGATTTTGTCTTTATAAATGTTCATGTCTGTTGCTTGTCCTTGTGTGTTTCTGCTGAGAAGAGGGGAGAGTAATGAATAGGTAAACCAACTAGTCAAACCTTGCTGACAGCTTATCTGTAAACCTACTAGTCAAACCTTGCTGACAGCTTATCTGTAAACCTACTAGTCAAACCCTGCTCATGTTTTATCTGTAAACCTACTAGTCAAACCTTGCTGACAGCTTATCTGTAAACCTACTAGTCAAACCCTGCAGATGTTTTATCCGTAAACCTACTAGTCAAACCCTGCTGATGGCTTATCTGTAAACCTACTAGTCAAACCTAGCTGACGGCTTATCTGTAAACCAACTAGTCAAAGCCTGCTGACGGCTTATCTGTAAACCTACTAGTCAAACCCTGCTGACAGTATTTTGTAAATCTACTAGTCAAAGCCTGCGGACAGGTTATCTGTAAGCAAGCTAGTCAAAGCCTGCTGACAGGTTATCTGTAAACAAGCTAGTCAAAGCCTGCCGACAGGTTATCTGTAAACCAACTAGTCAAAACCTGCCGACAGGTTATCTGTAAACAAGCTAGTCAAAGCCTGCCGACAGGTTATCTGTAAACCACCTAGTCATAGCCTGCTGACAGGTTATCTGTAAACAAGCTAGTCAAAGCCTGCTGACAGGTTATCTGTAAACCAACTAGTCAAAGCCTGCTAACAGGTTATCTGTAAACCAACTAGTCAAAGCCTGCTGACAGGTTATCTGTAAACAAGCTAGTCAAAGCCTGCTGACAGGTTATCTGTAAACCTACTAGTCAAAGCCTGCTGACAGCTTATCTGTAAACCTACTAGTCAAACCTAGCTGACAGGTTATCTGTAAATTTCTAGAACAAATGATGAATTAGGTCAGCATGCTGACATTAGGAATTTAAATTGAATACCCTAATGCAGCTTCAGTAAGTAATGTGTGTACTTATATCATGTATGAATGTAACAAAATGTCTGAATTGCTGAGGAAATAACAACAAGGACAGAGACATAGGAAGTATGTTTATCATGCACATGACATCTCTCAACATCTCTCCATGACCAACAGATACACAATATTTCCCTCATGTAAAAAGCGATAGTAGTAAGGCAAATATGAAAACGGGAATAAGGAATAACATTTATGAAAAGATTACTTATATTTTGTTATGTATGTGGACATGACTATGACACTAGAAGAAGTCACTGACCAGTATGGGATGACAGTTGCAGAATAACCGCATAACATACTGCTTCTACTTTTGATGCACATTAAATTGAACATTTATAGAAACTTAAAGAGCCACTCCGTGAGTTGTTGATGTCATATATGCCAAATTTAATGAATGGTGTCATTTGATAGCGAAGTATCAACTGATACCAAAAAGACACATTTTAAAGCTTTTTGGCTTTTTACAGTGACGATATGAAGGTAGAACGTCGCAATTATGATTGAAAACCGGACAGTGGCGCGCGTCAAATAGTCAAACGTAAGTTTGGAGACTTATCTAAAACAGCCAGGAGGGCAGTTAGGAGTTGATAGTGTTTGTTAGGTTATATAACTAGTATCCATGTATATTGGACGTGGTATCTACACCTCTGTGCATTTATAAGGCTGTTTTTAGATTTTCATGGTAAACCACTATTTGAAATATCTATGTCTTTTGGACATGAAAAGTTACGATGTTTTGATTTACTATCACCACATATGACAATTATGTTCGTATCAAAGGTAAATAATATGTTATGAAAATCACGGAGTGGCTCTTTAAGGGATGTTATGAACATGATTGGAGAAAGATTAAAGGATGTGGCTTCTGGCATAGGGATCACCAAATCCACAACTAATAATCGCGATAACCAAGTCCGGTTTCAAGGCCTACCTATCGACCTATTGGGATAATGGCATTTTCTACTTTTTTATTTTTGATATGTCACAAGACTTTGTAACACTCACAAATGTTCACAAATTTCACTTGTAGTCCACAAAATATGAAAAGCAGGAAATGTTTGTAAGAGACAAAAGGAGAAAAGTTTACAACAAGACAAAATAATATATAAAAATATTTTCGTACTTGCTAACTTATTCTCATATTATTGACATATAATGATATAGAATTATGCAGATATATCTTCAACAAATAATATACAGATTTTGAAAAAATAGTTCAAGCTTTGTAGCAAAAAATATTTGAACATTACATTATCAAAACAATTACAATCAGTCATGTTCATGTTACTTGCAATCTCCATTGCGTGACCTCAAAGTGAAATAACTGACTGTTGTGTGAAATATATTTTTCAAATGTGAAATATCTGTGAATGACAAGGTCAAGATCACTTTTCTTATGCCATGAGATATTGAGAATTTGCATTAGAAAAAAGCCAAGGACATTGACAGACAGATGAACAGGTGGATATAAGGCCATATGATATGCATAAACACAACCTTGGACAACTTAAATGCATGAGTTTGTTGAAATATCCTAATGAAAATTTATCTTAAGTGAATCAATAGCTCAGACAGTGGAAAGCAGGTGACTTAACTGTAACTTGTCACTGAATTGTCACTTTACCTGATGGTTGTAATGGTTTCTGAGTTCAGTGTCGCCTCTGTTTGATAATGCTCAAGTTGTATTTTGAAAACCATTATTTGGAATATTGTAAACTGATTGAAAGTAGAAAATTCTACTGTTTCATTTACCAAGTACTGTAGGTATGTGTCTTCATGTATTTCAACAATGTGCAATGATCATACAACTGACACAGTCCAGAGTAGAAACAGTGCAACCCCTGTAAAGATATTGTAAAAGGCCTTGTGCAATAACCATTACAAGGTGATTAGCTCTTGCCCTTCACCAGCCACCTCCTAATAGAAAACCTTAATGGGATTCAAAAGCACCTTGAATTAGGTTACAATCATTATGGATTAGATGACAAAACAGTGTGATAGTGTGTCTGCATACAGCGGGGACAATCTGCATATCCTGACTGGGGGGACGGGCGGCAATAGTCTGCTAACATCTGTCTGTGTGACCCCAGCAACCTGGGGGTGCAGGGTGCTGATTACATGGGGAGATAGCCAGGGGAGTCTCTGTAATCAGGGGACAGACTGGCCCATGTTCCTGCTGCTAATCACCAGCATCTAGGCATCACTTTCTCCTTCAGCCAAATAAAGAACTCTTTTCTTGACAGTATCAAGATAATATTGTTGTATAGTTTTGAGTTTCAAGCTGTACATGATCCAAGTTAGTGGAGACCAAATATGAAACAATTGGAATTGTGACTGAGAATATATATACTAAAAAATGAAACAACTGATGGGAAATAAAAACATAAACAAAGTTTTGGAAAATGATCCACGTACACCATGTGTTCTATTTGCACCACTGACTTGCTCATTGGCGTGACAGGGTTTTCCAAATCATATTATTTGTTATCTCCAAGTTGTAAATGTTTCCAGGTGTTTGACCAGTGCCCTGTGAGACACTAAACCTCTGCGAAATATATGATGACCCAAGTTCTCACACTGTCACACAGAGCATAGCGGTAGATAATCTTTGTTTACAAATCTAAGTCCAAAAGGGCAGAGATTATCCTTCATCCTACCTTCTAATCAAGGAAGCTGTAAATAATGCCCTGGGCCTTGTTAATGCTGCACACAAATGGTATAAATGATTGATACGTAAAATTAATTCTTCACAGCTCACAATGAAATGAGTCACCAAATTACAGTGAAATTTAACTCTAATCCTAACTTTAGAAAAGCGGTGACAAGTTGAGATAAATCATAAATAATTTTGGCGTGAGAGTGTTGTGAATGGTGTGTGAGGCAGGGTGGCCGGAGTGTGACAGAGCGACACTTGGTAGAATCAATCATGCTTTGTGGGTTCCCTCCTCAGGTGGCTCGTCCTGGCTCCCCTTACTCTCTTCCCTCCCCCCACCATGCACAAAGAACCCTCCTCTAACTGACTTCCACAAGCACTACACCTCGTATCAATAAACCAGCACTCCAAAATGACACTGCTGACAGAGAGACACAATATAGTTCCGTCAATATACTCATAACTATCTGTACACCTCTCAACAAAGTCAACACACTTTGTTCAATAAGCTGTTCAGGCAGAGAGGATTAAGAAGATATTCATGTTTACGAAGATACTCAAACACCCATTTGTCATTGGTGGAGTATTGAAGGTATTGTGTACATATAGTGAACTTGAAAATGTAACATAATAAATAAAATATACACATATGGCCTTATGTAAAAGGTAGTAATAAAATGTCAAAGGAAAGGCTGAAATACTTAGAGTTAGAAGGTCAATCATATCAAACAATGAAAGAAAATCCAGTCATTTGCAAATTCTTATCACCAACTATATGCTACAGGAAGTTATAGAAGAGTTTTCTTTCATACCTTGTCAAAAACACTTCTGATGAATGAATATAGGTGGTTGCTTTATGAAAAGATGGAATGAATTAAAAAACATTAAATTGCATCCTTATCTACCCATTATGTGTAATGAGTGAATATAAAAGGTATTATGGGCCTTTTGTTGTGAAATATTTGACTTTTATTTGTAACTGTAATGCTGCTTACGGGTGCATCTGCAGGACAAATACTAGTACCCTATTATTACCTCACCACTGCAGGACTTCTACTTGATGCTCCTTTATTACCTCACTACAGAAAAATACATACTAACTGCTCTTTTATTACCTCACTACAGAAAAATACATACTAAATGCTCTTTTATTACCTCACTACAGAAAAATACACACTAAATGCTCTTTTATTACCTCACTACAGAAAATTACATACTAAATGCTCTTTTATAACCTCACTACAGAAAAATACATACTAAATGCTCTTTTATTACCTCACTACAGAAAAATACATACTAAATGCTCTTTTATTACCTCACTACAGAAATATACATACTAAATGCTCTTTTATTACCTCACTACTACAGGACACATTTCAAATGCTCTTTTATTACCTCACTACTACAGGAACCATACTAAATGCTCTTTTATTACCTCACTACTGCAGGACACATACTAAATGCTCTTTCATTACCTCACTACTACAGGATCCATACTAAATGCTCTTTTATTACCTCACTACTACAGGACACATACTAAATGCTCTTTTAATACCTCACTACTACAGGATCCATACTAAATGCTCTTTTATTACCTCACTACTACAGGACACATACTAAATGCTCTTTAATTACCTCACTACTACAGGATCCATACTAAATGCTCTTTTATTACCTCACCACTGCAGGACACATACTAAATGCTCTTTTATTACCTCACTACAGAAAATTACATACTAAATGCTCTTTTATTACCTCACTACAGAAAAATACATACTAAATGCTCTTTTATTACCTCACTACAGAAAAATACATACTAAATGCTCTTTTATTACCTCACTACAGAAATATACATACTAAATGCTCTTTTATTACCTCACTACTACAGGACACATTTCAAATGCTCTTTTATTACCTCGCTACTACAGGACACATACTAAATGCTCTTTTATTACCTCACTACTACAGGACACATACTAAATGCTCTTTTAATACCTCACTACTACAGGATCCATACTAAATGCTCTTTTATTACCTCACCACTGCAGGACACATACTAAATGCTCTTTTATTACCTCACTACAGAAAATTACATACTAAATGCTCTTTTATTACCTCACTACAGAAATATACATACTAAATGCTCTTTTATTACCTCACTACAGAAATATACATACTAAATGCTCTTTTATTACCTCACTACTACAGGACACATTTCAAATGCTCTTTTATTACCTCGCTACTACAGGACACATACTAAATGCTCTTTTATTACCTCACTACTACAGGACACATTTCAAATGCTCTTTTATTACCTCGCTACTACAGGACACATACTAAATGCTCTTTTATTACCTCACTACTACAGGACACATACTAAATGCTCTTTTATTACCCAACTACTGCAGGACACATACTAAATGCTCTTTTATTACCTCACTACTACAGGACACATACTAAATGCTCTTTTATTACCTCACTACTACAGGAACCATACTAAATGCTCTTTTATTACCTCACTACTGCAGGACACATACTAAATGCTCTTTTATTACCTCACCACTGCAGGACACATACCAAGTGCTCTTTTATTACCTCACTACTACAGGACACATACTAAATGCTCTTTTATTACCTCACTACTGCAGGACACATACTAAATGCTCTTTTATTACCTCACTACTGCAGGACACATACTAAATGCTCTTTTATTAACTCACTACTACAGGACACATACTGGCTGCTCATTTCTGGCCTGTGTTTCTCCTCTTCAGTATTTCCTGAACACAAACAGCACCTGTAGTCTGAGCTAGCAGCACTAGAAGCTGCAGCCTGCTGTACACACACTTGCTCCATTACACCTCTATATGCATCATTTCCTTACTCTTAATACTCTACCCAAAAAGGAAATGATACATTCTGTTATACTCTTTGCATTATCTCTTTAAGAACTGAAATTAACCTTGATTTAAAATTTGTCGTTACTTGAAAAGTAAGGGCATCTTTTGTAGAAGCAGTTGGTGTGAAGTGTACTAACTGGCACAGTCAGACAGTTGGCGTTTGCACAGTCATACTGCAATTAACATGAATCAGCCATTTATGTAATTAATTGTCACTTGAAATCTGCAGGATTAATTACCAATTACAGTGCTTAAATCTCATGTGTTTACCTCTGTAGAAATAGGATACATCTATATTGGTGATCATCAGATTAGATCTTAACTACAACTGTAACCCAATACAAAAGTTCAGGATGTCATACTAACTAATCTTGAAAAAAAGATTGAAAAAATTGAAAAAATCAATAACATTCTTGTAAATTAACTTTCATAAACAATGGTATAAATAAGATAATATCAAGAATGATATAAATAAGAAATAATAAAGAATGATATAAATAAACATTATCAACAATTTTGAAAGTAAACATTCATCAACAGCTTTGCGAGAACAATAAACAATCTTGCAAATAAGTACTCATCAATGATCTTGCAAGTAAACGATCATCAATGACCTTGCAAGTACCTGGTATTCACTATAATGATGACTCAGAGTGACGTCAAACAGATGCTCTGTTGTGTTGCATTATGCAGTGTCTTCAGTGACTGACACTGACCTGGCCACATAGGATGTGCTATGTTTGAAAGTATCCATGACAATTAACAGTTGACCCTACAGAAAGAAAGAACAGAAAGATTGAAGATTAACATTCAGACGAAGAGGACTCAATAGAGGACAAAGCTTGCCTATCGTAATGCCTTTTGATAATGCCCCTCAGCCTTTTCATCTCTGAATCCTATCAGTGTATGAAATGACTACATGTTACATGCATTAATATTTACATTCCTTCTACATCATAATGGGACAATCTCACAGGTTTGAGCTAAGAGATTAGTCACTTCATAAACATATCTGGTCATGCTTTGTTGCTACAGCCATTAACACTCAGGGTGTTGGATCTGGCAAATTTAGCATGTAATTAAGCAGGACGAGTGGTGGGGTGCGGTGTGCAGGGAGGTAAGTGATTAACAACTTTACACATTGTTGGAGGATCCCGCTCTGCTCCAGATGTACACTGCATTACAACACTGCACTGATAAGAACACACACCAGGACAGCCAGCCCTACACACAGTTAAAATCACATTACCTTTACAATACCAGTAATCCCAAGACAATTTTACAGATCATCATTGCATTGATGAACTTTTTTACATGTTTTTCTTGTCCACCTGGAGAGATGCGAAGAGAGTAAGACAGCCTTCATTGAGGGCTATTATTGTTGCCTGGCTGCCTCACACTGCCTAGTGACATACAGCCTGAGTGCTACACCAGATCTCTGTGTCATACAGCAGACTAGGCTACCTATCTCACTGGCATGCTTTCAGGAAATAAATAAGCATAAGTACTCTCATTTTAGAGAAAAGGTTTGGCAAAACAAAAAAATTCATCAGATAAGATTAAGATGAAAGATAGCAAGATAAGCATCATATGCTCTAGATGTAAATAATAAAAAGTTCCTGAGAAAAGGATTGTATGTTGGTATGTAGATACATCGCAGTGCACTTCTTGCCTATACTCGAGTGTGTACATAAATACGTAACAGTTACAACATCAAGCACTGATGTAAGTGGCTGGTTCCTTCTATTAGTTCGGTCCGTTTGAATGGGTCCTCTTTCAAAGTCCATACCACTGGAAATTACTCTTGTTTCTACTTTCAGCTTCCTGCTCATAAACAGCAATTACAGAAACCAAATAATGGAGAGACCCTCTGGAGCTAATCCTGGCATTTCCACTCTGGCAAATGCTTGTTGTATATTAGCTAATAACTTTAAGAGCCCAATGCGATAAATCATCATTATCACTGTCATACGGTAATTGTCATAGGCTCCATCATTAATGGTCATTATCTTCCTACATTAAAAGCTCTACTGTTATACCAGAAAGAGGATTGCTTTACATTGTTCTGAACTATCATTTACTAGATTGTTTCCATTTATTTGCCTCACTGACTAACTCTACTGAAATAACTGTACAATTCCTTCCATCACATGTATATTATTCTAAGACAATTCTGAATCCGCAGTTACCAATGTAAGACTCACATTCAATCCCAGAAATGATAACCACGAACACCATTCAATTTATCAACTATAGAGAATAAAAAAGAATTATTGTCTTCCAACCTCAGTCAAGGAAACATTTGGACTTTCTTCCAGTTTAACATGTTTTGGTCGAGGTTGGATTTAAGGAAAAGGGAATCAAATGATGCGACTGTACTAACATTTTGTGTTTGCTTAGTTACTTTTCATTCTTTGCATTTGTTACTCTGATTGCAAAAAATGTAACAAAGCAAAAACGAAAGCAAATATAGATTGTATAAAAGGCTAAAATGTAATGGAGTGTTCTCACTGTAAGGCGTGTGTAGAGGGAGACTACTAGAGACTATCCAGGCTGTGAGAGACTTCATCTTCAACCAGCTGACAAGTGGCTTCCAATACTGGACACCCAATACCCTTGCTGCACAACCTGATGGCATAAACAAACACACCTAAAATCTACTCCACTCTAGTCACTGGGTAGAGTAGACCAGGGTTCAAGTACTTGTGATTTTCTCATTGCCAGCACTAATATCAAGAACCAAGGGAGTTTTCTCATTGCCAGCACTGACATCAAGAACCAGGGGAGTTTTCTCATTGCCAGCACTAATATCACGAACCAGCGGAGTTGTCTTATTGCCATCCCTGATAACAAGAACCAGGGCAGTTTTCTCATTGCCAGCATTAATATCAAGAACCAGGGGAGTTTTCTCATTGCCAGCCCTGATAACAAGAACCACATGAGTTTTCTCATTGCCAGCATTAATATCAAGAACCAGGGGAGTTTTCTCATTGCCATCCCTGATATCAAGAACCAGGGGAGTTTACTCATTGCCAGCACTAATAACAAGAACTAGGGAAGTTTTCTCATTTCCAGCACAAATAACAAGAACTAAGGGAGTTTTCTCATTGCCATCCCTGATAATATGAACTAGGGAAGTTTTCTCATTGCAAGCACTCATAACAAGAACTGGGGGAGTTTTCTCATTGCCATCCCTGATAACATGAACCAGGGAAGTTTTCTCATTGCCATCCCTGATCAAATGAACCAGGGAGTTTTCTCACTGCCAGCACTAATATCAAGAACCAGGGGAATTTTCTCATTACAAGCAATAATAACATGAATAAGAACAGGGGAGTTTACTCAATCACTGGATGCTGGCCTTTCTTTATTGCAATTAAGGGACATCTTTTTTAATAGATTTTTGCAGTAAGATATTCAACTTGTCTGCTATGTTTAGACTACAACCATCATGATAATAGTCATCACCATCAATATCATCATCGCCATCGACATCATCGTCACCTTTCTAATCATCACCACCTTTCTAAACAATATCACCTTTCTAATCATCCTCATCACTGACAACATTAGAATTAAACTCCTTGACTTGACTTGACATCATCCACCCACCCCATACACCACACCATGCACAACGACTGAAGCTAGCTCCAGTAATCTTGTGTGCTTGACCTGGGTTGTAGATAGAGACAGACAGAGAGGGGAGAGGCACTTCATCTATCATAGTTAGGACTGGCCATGTAGCTGGTAAATCATGGTGCCACAAACCACCACATTACTCACACTATCTGTCTACAGTCCCAGCTTACACACAGGAAAGTAAGATGTAATAATTAAACTGCTACCTGATGTTGACAACACTTCATCACAATTTAGCCAAGGGACATAAAACTTATTGCATTAGCAGAAGATTACCTCAGTTGTTCACTCTTCAAGAGGTGAGGTACTGCAGCCTGAAAGTAACCTTCAAACAGAGAGCCCTTCTGCTGTATCTCAGATCATACAAGTTTCAAGCTTTGTTTGCTGTATTGTAAACTATTCAAATAATCAATTCTTCTAATACAAATTTTACCAGACCATATTGTATTTCATTTACAAGCACATTATTCTGGCAAAAGAGGTGTTCAAGCAGCAGTTGACAGAAAGGCATATTGAATTCAACCAGGGTCTGACCAAAAGTGACATTGACATGAGTTACTCAAAAAAGACGTGATGACGTTAAACCATTGTATCATGACATGATAATGTTATCATGACGTCACTGGCACAGCCTGTGGTATCAGACCTTGACTTGCTCCATTTGGCCGAGTGTATGGTGTCTCCTCTACCTGCAGTGTGAAATGGGGGAGTCCGCAGTTTGTAGTGACAGGTCTGACCATATTGATTTGTGCACCTGACATGAGTCAAAGCAGCACTGCTGACACTAAATCTATACATACGCCAGCTGAATCTGACCCTGATTATAGTTGTTATGGTGTTTAGCTGCAGATGCATCACTTCCTGTATCATGCCAAGCAGTAAAGCTTTCCACAAAGATCGGCATGACCACATTTACCTTGTAAATGTTTTTGCACAGATAATGATGAGACCACTGATGTGAAGAATTATCATGTGTAAGAATCAACGTTCAGTAAGACATACTGCAAGACTAAACTGAAGGACATCATGTGATATAACATGGTCATGTTAAGGTAGAGATATCTGCATATAATGGTGTTGTCAAGCACTTGCAAGGTCAGGGGTCAGTCCTCTGGTTGAGTGACCAGCTCCCCTTGCATACACCAAGTCCAAAGTGTATTCACCAGTCGGTCCCCTCCAGATAATAAAGGTTTAATCTCTACCGAGCCAGGACGCAAGCAGGAATCCATGATCTGATCAAGTTTCCTGGAGTGTCCATCAGTGGAGAGTTAATTACAGGGCTGAAGTGTCACAGGGTGGTTATCTGGCCGGGTGCAGATGAGGGTCGGCCATCAGGTGGCTGCGCTCAGTGTCAGCCAGGCTTACTGTCACCACATGGCAACCTGGTCACTCATTGTACCCACTGTCACAGGCAGACACACAATCTGCTGGGAAATCACATATGCTTCATTGCTGGCCAGTTCTACTTGCTTAACCCTCATTCCCTTTTCTAATTTGTTACAGAATAGTTGTCACCATACTATTTACAAGAAGGCTTAATTTGACAATTTTTCAGTGTCAATCTAAAAAAATATGTTGTGCTGGGTACTGCAGAGTATATGTTTATTTTTTGTTATGTGTATAAAAACTGAAATTTGGTTTGGATGATGTTATCTGTGATTCTGTACCGCTCTGAAGATCAGAAGCTTTTGTGTTTAGTCCTTGATGTGTATCAAGAAGGGTCAGATGCAGTTGAAGGGAAGGAAGACTGTTTGCTGGCTGATGACAGTCCTAGTCCAATAACACATCTTCACTCACAGCACTGTAATTATCTGCCTACCCTAATCACATAGTACCGGGCTCCACTCACAAATGCTTCCTATTTGTCAGCAGTTCACCTTACAGGATTCCTTTGTATCACAACTGGACAGGGTGATCAAAGTTAAACACTAACCTCTGATGCCAGGATACTGATATGCTAGTTGACATCAATCATATTGAATGTTACAAGGGTTTTGTCATTTTCATCATCCAATAAAATCTACTGATAAATTTTTTAAAAATTTAGTACCTCATGTCACACATTAAAGCTGCTGTTGACCTTACAAAATTGACATGTACAAACGTAAAAAAAAAAAAGAAAGAAAATTCATCATAAAATGAAATAACACCAGGACTTGACAGTGCAACATAATATTGCATGTGGTTTCACATACAAATTTGTGATGTTTATGCAAACATTTGGCATAACTTATGAAGAACCGAGCAAAAACATTAATGGCTGAAGATACCATCCATACCAACTGAAAGCATACGGACATAATATAGGGAAATGTGTTGATTTGAAGCTTCTGAACAGGTTAAGGAACTTGAGAAAACATGTACACTCTATTAGCAGTGCACTTTGTTTGCAGGAGTAGGGGAAGGCAGGTGTTTATATTCATATCCTGTCTAGACCTTGTTTCTTCCACTAGGCAGGGTGTCAATCACTCTCACTGTAGGCATATATGCAAGCAGCCCTCAACACCTCAACTTCCGGCTCCTCCCTCTTCAACCAGTTAGCTCTTTCTGGTGCCACGTTGACATACAAAAGCAATAACTGCCACCTTTATCTGGCATCACTGGCATCAGCAGACAGAACCTCGAGTCTAACAAGAACTTCAGGCTACCTACCCACACTTCATCCATTGTCTTTCTATCACATTATTTGTTAGGGTGAAGCACAGACCCAAAACTCTACCCTTAAAAGCCTCAAACCTACATTGTTAGGACTGAAGCAGCTACCCAAACCTCCACCACTCATAGCCTCACACCTGCATTGTGAGGACTGAGGTGAGGTAAGGTGACATGGGGTTTAACGCCGCGTTCAAGATTATTTCACTTATATCGCAGCTGCTTGTATTATTGCAGGGAGAAAGCCCGCAACACCATTGTGGCTATGAATTGCGGTGAAACCTGCAAGCAACTGCTGGAACTAGCGAACCATGGGTGGTACTGCACTGAAATTCAGTGTAGTATTGCACCCAAACCTGACTGTGTGTAGAACAGTTCTCTACTGCAGACAAAGTTGCTGAGCCCCTGGCGGAATTCGAACCATGGGCCTCTTGATCCGAAGCCGAATCGGCTAACCACTGCGCTATCCCACCCCCTGTTAGGACTGAAGCAGCTACCCAAAACTTTACCACATCAAAGCCTCACACTTACATTGTAAGGACTGAAACACCTACTGAAAACTCAACCCCTCAAAGCCTCACACTTACATTGTAAGGACTGAAACACCTACTGAAAACTCTACCACTCAAAGCCTCACACCTACATTGTTGAGACTGAAACACCTACTAAAAACTACCACTAAAGCACCAACCCACAACCCTACCACTTATAGCCCCACACATACTTTCTTTGTCAGTTACAGCCAACAGATTTAAAGCAAGTGCTCATCAAATACCAGAGCTAAGAATATATCTCGAGCTACTGACGATTAGGTGATAAACCCAAATCCAAATTATAACACAACCGCGTGTATGCTTGTTTATGTTTGTTCTGCACTATAAGCACTGCTGCTTATCAATACACAAGTCTGCTTTCTAAATTAGCAAGATTACCCAGGGAATATCAGAAAGCAGCCCTCACTTATGTCTTTGTAAGCGATAAGAGTGACAGTTTGATAGCAAATTACCTAAATACCAGATTTGTGTACTCCCAAGCAGTTTTGCCTCTCCTTCCAATCTTTATACTGCCCATTTCCTCCACAATCTAATCTTTTAGCATGGCATATTTCACATTGTAAAAATTGAAGAATATGAATAAAGTTACATTATAAAGTTACTTTATCAATAAACATTCAAGCTGGGTAAAAAGGATAAAGATCAAATGTAAAGCTAATTACACTAACATTTCCATTTAAATTACTATTTTAATGTACCACATAATTCATAAAAACTAGAAAATATTGTTTTATTGTAATAATTCACTGTGACTGCTGCTGGAGGGGAGTGAAAGCAGTATGTGACCACAGATGTACCGGTACACAAACACACACAGTTGGAACAGGAGAACTTTGTACAGGCTTTCATTCATGTCCACTTACAAACCAGACAGGTAGAGCTCATTCCCTCTTTCAACTCTTCCCTCATATTCCAGACCCACATTCTGTCTTACAACTCTTTCTTTTCTTCAAGACCCACAATCTGTTTTACAATTCTTTGTTTCATCAAGACCCATATTTTGTTTTACAACTCTTTCCTTTCTTCGAGGATTCTGTCATACAAATCTTTCCTTTCTTCAAGACACATATTCTGTCATACAAATCTTTCCTTTTTTCACAATCCACATTCTGTTTTACAATTCTTTGTTTCATCAAGACCCATATTCTGTCTTACAACTCTTTCCTTTCTTCAAGACCCATATTCTTTCTTTGCAACTCTTCCCTTTCTTCAACACCCACATTCTGTCTTACAACTCTTCCCTTTCTTCACAATCCACATTTTGTCTTTCAACTCTCCCCCTTCTTCACAATCCACATTCTGTCTTACAAGTCATCCCTTTCTTCAAGACCCACATTCTGTCCTATAACTCTTTCCTTTTTTCCTGTTTTATTATTATCCTTTTTGCATCTTCCCAGTCTTTTTCATCTTTCAGATCCTCACTCCAATCTCAGCCTTTTTGTTGTTTCATTCTCTCTTCCAACCCTCTCTGTCTTCTAGTTCTTTATTTTGTTTGCCAACCCTTTTGTCTACCTTCTTTTCACTTTTTCAGCCTTCCTTTCACTGTCTTTGCCTTCATCCCCAACTATGGCTGTCTTATTTTACTCTTAATTTTTGTCTACTAACCCTCCCTAATTATATCTCAACCTCTCCAAATTTCTGTTTTCATCCCCTTACCTCTGTCTTCTACCCCCCTTAATTTCTTCTTTTAATTTTTGTCTTTTATCTCCTTTGCTGTCTTCTACCGCCTCTCCTCTCACTGTTGCTACTGTTGATAAAACATGTGTTCCTGGCCTTGTACAGGACAGTGATGGTTCTGTGATGTAAACACTGGAAGGCAGCGAGCTGTGCAGTCTCCAACAACAATGCTCCAGCAGACTGCCCCTTGCTGGTCCCAATGTTTATGACTGGTCGGACATGGAGGATGAAAGTAGAGCTATGAGCTACATGGCCAGCTGATGGTTACTTTGAAAGGTCACCCTGGTGATCACAGACCTCTTGGCTGGACAATTACCTTCATTCAATGAGGATACAAATGGATTTTCCACAAGTGCACTCCAACATGTGTCTTATCCATTCAGACATTGCTTTACCAACAAAGTCGATAAGAGCAATTTTCTAGGAGTGAATTTAGCTTTTAGGGTTAAGTTGGATTTTTCAATTCAGCCCAACAATCTAGCAATTGTGGTGAAGGAAATAACCTGAATTCTACAGAGAGACATGCAGTCTTGTATTTCTACTTGTTTGTTCTAAGCTATTCAATTATAATGTATCCAAAGTGTCTGAGACAATTGATGTATTGTTTCTTTAATCATGCATGATCATAACACATGCATTACGTGTTTGAAATAATCTAATGACTTTGTTATCATCACTAAATACCAGCCATGTAGTTGAATGCTTTAAAACAGATTTTATCATTGATGAACACAGCCTGGAAGGCCATCATCACATGTTACATATCAAGCAATAACCTCCATTGTGAGTCCAGGTGCCAGCAGTGTGTTTTCTGAACATGTGCAGAGTGCATTCATCCATTAACATTTAACATTACCTTATACCTGTTATTGATAAAAGTTTTAAAAACTGTCACATTTGATTTCTTCAAAACTCATTAGGAAAAACTAAATGAACATTTCCATCTGAATTTTCACTGTTTAACTTGTTGTTGTACTGTTTCCTTATGTCTTCATCACTTTGATACCACAAGGAAGCTACAAATACTGAATTATCATTCTAGTCACTAGTACATGCATTGGTCTGATTCAGCAGTGGTGGACTAGTGTGCAGACAGATGCATGTGCAAGGTGAACATGCAGCCTCAGACTGCCACTAGAGAGAGAGGAGAGTAATTCTGCAATCCCGCAGAAGGATTAGCCTAATCCAGCAGTGCACATGAGTGTTGATCTAAACCGGCAAGTAATCCACTGGCACAAACAGCAGGTGAAGAAGCAGCAGTCTTGTAGTGCAGAGATAGTGTCAACTCCAGCCAGTATACACATCTTGCATACCAGCTTAAAGACTTATCTGCTCTGCTCTCTAAAACACACTATCAAATCTTTTACACAGATCCATAATTTGATAGCAGAGGGTAGTGTGCAGAGATACACACACACCTTCTTGCTGCATGTACAAGCAAATCATAAAGATATAGCAATTAGTGCCAACTCTCATGTACAGATATCTGAAAATGAGCACCAGTTAATATTTGAAAATAAGGCATATAATTCAGGGTGTAAGTAGTGGCTGTTTGTTGAAATTGATGTATCATATGTGCACTAAACATATGTCTAGGACTGATAGCAGAAAGCTTGGGCTGTAACTGGGGGGGAGGACAGCACACACTCGTCCAGGCAAGAGTATGGAGAGAATGGGAGAGGTGCTTCTTGTCCATATGCCTCATTTCACACTTTACATTGACTTACGCACTGCCATTGTGTAGCACATGCTCTGCTTGGGTAAGCCTCACAGACCCACTTTTCACATGCAAACTGATAATTGAGCCTGCCTGACTTGACGACAAAGCTCAACTTGATCTAGTTGACTGCTAAAGAGAGCATCAGGCTCTGATTGTGGACACCATGTATACCTGGTCACCCAGCGGCATCTTCCATTGACAAATATGTATGCTTATTGTAGCCCCAATAACCAGAGCAAAAGTGATCAACACCCGCACCCCGCCCCTTCTCCCTCCCAGTCAAGTCAACCATACAGCAGAGCGAGGCAAATAAAGACTCGTTTGTCACATTTCAGGGTCAGGTGACATTATACAAAACTGCTTTTCCCCATTAAAATAAACTCTCATGCACCAGTACAGGGAGGGGTAGGTTCACTTTTTACGATGTGGTAATGAGGATTTCCTTTGGTGAATGGATGGAGTTGTATGGATGCCCAACAGCTGAAGCAGGAGGGTGGAACTATGTGAACATTACACTGAGGGACATGCTTCCGCCATTCAATGAGCTGGTGGGAAGAACACCGTTACACTGGCTACAGCAGTCTCAAGACAATTTGCCAGTCTTCCTACCCCTTTTCTCTCCATTGCCACTCACTCAAGTAGAGAACAGCACTTAAAATGCTCCCCAGCCATTCACTTACTTCTATCTTATTTCATTAACTCCATAACATATCAAAACAAATCCTGATAAGATACATGGATATCCAAGTTACTTTAAGTCCATCTGGATTTTGAAACTATTAATACATCATTTCTGAGAGTAAAGATAACTGTTCATATATCTCATTAGCCTGGTTTGACAGCTTGGAGTCAAGCGAAACCCCTCCGATTAACACATAGTTCCTTGGCTGTTTGAAACCCATCCTGAGAACATGAGTAATTAATGACAACCAGATGCAAGTATTTAGTCTCTGCAATTAATTATCTCTCTGACATCAAAATCCAGCTGACTTTCCAGTGTACTTCAAGCAAAAACTATTTTATCAGTTTATTTTTGTTAGGGAGAAAGATGTCACAATCTTTTGGACGAGAGACAGCATAATCACTATACACCCCTGGTCTGTACTGATGAAATATTGTCTCTCACCCTACAGCTTGTACTGATTTGTTATTATTCACTTTTGATCAAATAAAATGAAACAATAACAAATACTATAAATAATTTGTATCCATTATTTTTCAAATTTCTTTGAAGCAACATCAAAGGTGGTGTAGTGGCAACTGAATAAAAACAAAAAAAAGTGCAATTCAGTAACAACAACTCCCTGTCCTTAGGATTATGCTGAGGATTGTTTGAGGTCTGTTCAGTTTGATTCAGCTGCGGAAACCTCTAAACGAGGAACTGAACTCAGGATTCACAGATCTGTACCCTCAGGACTCACTGAACTCAGGACTCACAGAACTGTACCCTCAGGACTCACAGAACTCAGGACTCACTGAACTCAGGACTCACAGAACTGTACCCTCAGGACTCAATGAACTCAGAACTCAATGAACTCAGGACTCATTGAACTCAGGACTCACTGAACTCAGGACTCACAGAACTGTACCCCAGGACTCACTGAACTCAGAACTCACTAAACTCAGGACTCACAGAACTGTACCCCAGGACTCACTGAACTCAGAACTCACTAAACTCAGGACTCACAGAACTGTACCCCAGGACTCACTGAACTCAGAACTCACAGAACTGTACCCTCAGGACTCACAGAACTGTACCCTCAGGACTCACAGAACTGTACCCTCAGGACTCACTGAACTCAGGACTCACTGAACTCAGGACTCACTGAACTCAGGACTCACTGAACTCAGGACTCACTGAACTCAGGACTCACTGAACTGCACCTTCACATACTCACAGGAATAACAGAATTGTACCCTGAGGACTCAAAGAACTGCACCCTGAGGACACAGAACTCAAAGAACTGCAGCTTCTGGAATCACAGAACTCAGGATTCACAGATTTAAGGACTCACAGAACCTATCTCCGGACTCACAGAACTTAGCTCCGGACTCTCAGCACTCATGACTCATAGAAGTAATTTAAAGACTCACAGAACATAACCCAGGACTTAAAGACCTTAACTCAGGTCTGACAGCAATTTCAGGACTCAACTAATATATCAGGACTCACAGAACTAAACTCAGGACTGTCAGCAATCTTATGACTCAATAAAACTGAGGACTCTGAGAACTCTCATTACTCAAAGAACTTAACTCATAACCAATAAAATTAACTTAAGACTCAAAGCATTCAACACAAGACTTAGACGAAATACTCTCAGGAATCAAAGAACCTGACTAAAGACTCACAGCACTCTTAGAGGACTCCGGGATCTCTGGGAAGTCATTTAGAATTCAACAGTTCTGTGCATCTGCAAGTGCTGAGGCTGCTTTGAGTCTGAATAAAGTGTGCATTGGAGATTGATGTGATTCCAGGACAGTGGAGGAAGATGCCAGGCCCTACTTAGGAAGGAGATGTTTATGTGGAAAGCAAGTCTGCTGTGACCTGCAGACCCTCAGAGCACTGCTACAACAATGTTGTCTCTTTAACACTCAATTTCTTACAACCAACACCTTTCATCTCTCAAACATACTGTGACAGATTTCTAAACACAGAATTACTCGAGAAAATTAGTTTTGCCACAAAACATCTACAATGCTGGTTATGGCTTGTCTGGTAGTGAAGACTTGAGAAAATGGGCACTCCAATCTTCTTTATCATCTTGCAGCCAATAAAAGCCTGGTTTGTGTAAACATGCCTGTGCCATATCATCCACATTGAGGACCCAGCTCTTCCTCTGTATTCTGGTAAGCAGGGGGGTATGGGAGTATGAAGAACAGGAAGCTGCTGTTGGACAGTGCAACGCTGACTTACCGACTTCTTATTATTACAGAAACCTTACAAATAAAATATGTAATAAGTCAAATTATACAGAAAATATAATGCAAGATTAGCTCAAATGTTCATTATTCTATATTTTCTTTTTTACACATGATTATCAATTAAAGAATGAATTAAGTACTAGAATAAATAATAACAAGCAAAAAGTGACTCACTAATACCAACAACTGTAATACTGGAAACTTCCCTTAACTTAGACTACTAGCAGATTCATGTAATCTGTTCTGATGGATTAGTTTACATTACATTGAACAAGACAGAATAAACACAGAAAATGACCCAAATACGAAAAATATCCCAATATCACTTGTTAAATACCAGTGCAACTCTTCTTCCAGGATAGAAGACATGTGAAACATTTGAAAAGAATCACATGAACAGTTTTTCTACAATTGGTTGGACAAATCATCTTTTGTACAGAACATAGAAATTGGTTATATATTCAAGAATTCACGTAATCCCTTGAAATTTGCCACTGCAAAGACCAAGTCGAGAGAGAAAGTTATTGGTTGGAGGCCCCACCGGCCTCCAACCATCTAAACAGGTGAAATTCTCTCTATATAACAGTTGGAATTTTCAAAGGAACTTCCAACCAATCATATTAAGCCTCTTTGTATTTCGGCAATATCGTAAACCAATGAACACATCTGTATCAAATTTAGAACCACGTGACCATGTGGGTATTCCGAAATAATTGGCAACCTTTAATACGGAAAACGATTGTCTCTGCAAATCTCAAAATTTAAAGGGAACAGTGGTGTTTAAGAATAAAAAAGACAGTACAATCCCATGACCGCACGTGTACTAATAAAAACATGTAAATGTCGCATGAAAGGTTAGAAAACTCTATTCCATGTTAGTAAAAACCCCTCCTTTCAAACGGCACACGCCAGAAACAAGCGGCTACAAGTCGATAAGTAGAGAAAGTCATAATGGCGAGTCAATTTGTGGGATATCGTTTCGTGACAGACAAAGATAGAGGTAGTGAAGTATGCTTTAGACTTTATTTTAATATATCTTGTACTGGCAATCTTTGAGAGTTGAGAAAGAATTAGTGATACATATGGACTTATGAATTTGCAAAAGAGTCGAGCGGTGCTGGATCCGGACGCTATCAATTGTGACCTATATTCTAAAAATAGATCTATTTCCAAGGGATAAATCGGTGACTTTTGATTAAAACAGAACTGTATAGATCTATTTATAACTGCAAGTTAGCCTGACTATTCTATTATTTGATACTATGAACAAATAATTGTATAACTTTTTCTAAATAAAAGATAAAATGAAGGTCTTTTTTTCTATTAATGGCCTTAATCTACTTATTTGCTGTAATGAAAATCCTATCCTATTTGTACCCTATATATATGATTTCGCAGTATTTCCTAGCCTAACAAGGGTGCCTCCAACTTAGCCTTTTTAAAGGCTTTTCTTGTTTCATTATCACTTTGAATTATATGACAAAATCAAGTATAAATGAACATAATATCTATATTTCTGTTAACATAATGTAGGATGGCTGAGTCCTGAGATGACCGGCACCTGTCATGGGGAGGTGACACAAGCTTCATCAGCTATGACAGGTGAGGACATTACACATACCTCGGCTGACGCCCTCCTGGTCTTCATGCTTCTACCCTCCACTCCCCTACCCTCTCTCCCCTTCCAACACTCCCTCCCTCACACTTGTAAATACAATGACAAGTTGGCCATAATGTCTCGTGACACACTTCACTCACTCATTCATTTTGAATTCACTCAGGCACAGAAATGAGTTCTTAAATTTCACATGATGAATTCATTAGTCATATTTTAAGGCAAAGGGTATAGGCTAAATTGACTTTTTATCAAGATGACTATTGTTGAGTTTTGTCTACACTTGCTCCATTTGCTTATGTGATATATCAGCAGTTGCAGAGTCAGGGGGTTTGCCTATCATATTACATGAACAGTTTGGAAATCAACTGAAGCCTTAAAGAGTCTGAACTATTGCCACCCAGCCCACAATTTTGGGGAAATGGCCACAAAAAAGGTGCTGTTTTTTTCCTTATTTTACAACATTATAAAAATTAACCCTATCTGAGGATAAAATATTTACACATTTACAAATGATTTATGATAAAACCAATCAACAAAATAGCAAGGCTTTTCGCACTCATTGCACCGACAAATGGCTTCACTTTCCATTCTTGTTTTATTGTACTGAGAATGTGCTCTCATTTATCTTGTTGTCAAATCTTAATCAACCAAAAGTTAACCTCAATGACATGTTGAACTGGCTTATTTTATAATCATGTACTAATAATATACATTTATAGACTGGAATGTCTCTTTGAGTTTCGTTTCAATAAAAAATATTCCAAAAGGACTGTCCTTTTAACCAGGTAGACTGGAGGTGTGAAGTTATCATGCTGCAGAAGCCCTATATATCCAGTAACGAGGCCTGGTATAAAACCTTCTACCTGATTCCTTGAGATGCAGTTGACACACTGGCCTGCTGTTGCACCTCGTATAAAACATGAAGGAAATGATGTAGGACAGGCTATATATTTCTCACATGACTAATTATAAATGAGGTACAAATCTTCATTTGCCAGGTCTTATCTAAGGTAGATCTTGACATTCTAAGCTCTGGTCCCACAAGGGGCTGCCTATCACAGCATGAGATATGTGCTGCAGTGCTTAGCGCCTTATCACCCCCATCTCCCTCCCCGCACCAGGCAGCGCTACCAAACTGACAGCAGGACTGACTCCTGGCCCTGCCGCCCTCTCTCCATAGCATACATTCAACCCTTCACACATTTATACTCCAAACTTTCACATTGAAGACAAAACTGAAGACACTTTTGATAATGTTTAAAAGTGCACTTTATCATTGCAACATAGACCTTTTGCAATATATCTTGAACAAACCATTCAGACAAACTAAATGCCAGCGGTAATGGAGCAGAAGACAATATCAGCAAATGTTTTGACTTTCCAGCTATTGCTGAATCTGCCTCTCTTTATCTCAGACTTGACTGTTTGCCATTTGAATGCCTTCAAACATGCCCTGCAAATTTCTGTGACATCTGACATCTAAGACAGTGCTCTAGTCTAACCTTTCAAATAAGCAGTGAAGACTAACACCAATCATTACCGTGCACATCTGTATATTGTACATAAACTGTGCCCATATCCATGTCATTAGCTGCCTGTACATGGTGGCTGCCAAGCCAAGCTCAGACAAATAGTTTGCCCTTTAGAGCAATATTAGCCTGACCATGACCCCGTTATAATGACATGCTCCATCTGTAACTCACACCACCAACAATTTCCATCATTCAATCCAACATTGGTCGTAAGTCATAATTACATGAATAACAATCAATCGAGTAAGATTGCCCATTATATGTAATTGCGAAACTATACACATGTACATACCCTCCATCTTACCCCTCTTGAGTGTAGGGCTGCACCAACTGGTACTCTCTAGTAAGTTATTTGCAACCAACCCTTTTTTCAAAAAACATATTTACCCTCCCCTGAACCTCTACTGCTAGGGTTTAAGGGATGAGCTAGTATATATTCCACAAGTCAGTCTGTCAGTGATCCCTCTCAATGTTGATAGATACTTCGGATACCTCCCTATTAAAACACTTATGTTAAATTTTACAAATTTGATCTTAAGGATCAACAAACATGATTAGGAGGGGAGGGAGAGCTGGAGCTGGTAGAACATCCAGTCCAGTCCTAAAAGATTCCTGACCCTAATCATGCAACTAGACTCACGAAATGAGAAATTTTGATTGCATGGGAATTGGTTGTTGTTTTTGTTGCACTTTGAAGAAGTTTAGGCTGTGTCATCAACAGACACTGGTGTTGTCAGTCTCCCTTACACTGGTCACATGTACACACACTCTCACTGTGCCTCTCCCCCCACATAGTCACATCTTACTCTTTGTCTCGGACCTCAGCTCAAGGCTCTCCTAGTGTCTACTGAGAAAATATTCTGTGTTTTAAATGTCAACTTGTGAAACCCTCTCAAATACTGAACATTAAAGAAATGAATTTTACTTAAAAGAAGAGAAACTGATTTTTTATACAGATATAACATGGATCACATTTTGATGACCACATTCCCGGTTACAAATGACACCATATGCAGAGCCATATTCTGAGTGTTCCAAGATAATGTTGCTGGTTTAAGCACCATCCGATCTATGGTGTTGTTTCTCCTATCCACTTGCCCCAGTACAGAGCTCCATGTTTGTCTTCAATTACCTAAGTTATCAGGATCTACTTGAACAGACAAAAGCGGTGGTGGCTGCATTAACAGCTCTCCACAGAAATCAATGACAATAATCTTCAAAGGCATCCAGATCTTTACTCCTAGAACAGGGATATTTTCATATCAACACATCTGTATTTTTCATCCAAGCATTGCCCAATCTATCTCTTCACAGACCATCACTATGAAAATGTGGACATTTTCATTTGGACTCTACGGGATCAATATTTGATCATGGCAAGTCAGACATGGCAAACAGGAGTTTCTTCACCTCTACCAGAGAATACAGACACTTCTGACCTGTCTATCTGCTTGTCTGCTTGCCCTTCATTTCTAATCTGCCACCAGAACAATATCAAATGGCAGCTATAGTTACCCAATATGAAATATATATGTTATGAATAATAATTCTAATAATACCAAGAGCCACATGTCATTATAAAGTTGATGAACAAATGTAACATTGTTATATTTAGACTCACACTATCTATATTGTGTTTCAATTGCCAGCAATGACCTTACAATTAGGGTACTTTCTCAGCCACCACGAACAAACCCCTGGTAAATAAGCCAGATACTAGCTAATAGAACTAGTGTGAGGAGACAGACCTGCCAGTCTACATACTAGCTCAAAGAATTAGTGTGAGGAGACAGACCAGCCAGTCTACATACTAGCTCAAAGAATTAGTGTGAGGAGACAGACCAGCCAGTCTACATACTAGCTCAAAGAATTAGTGTGAGGAGACAGACCAGCCAGTCTACATACTAGCTCACAGAACTAGTGTGAGGAGACAGACTAGCTAGTCTACATACTAGCTCACAGAACTAGTGTGAGGAGACAGACCTGCCAGTCTACATACTAGCTAACAGAACTAGTGTGAGGAGACAGACCTGCCAGTCTACATATTAGCTCACAGAACTAGTGTGAGGAGACAGACCTGCCAGTCTACATATTAGCTCACAGAACTAGTGTGAGGAGACAGACCAGCCAGTCTACATACTAGCTAACAGAACAAGTGTGAGGAGACAGACCTGCCAGTCTACATATTAGCTCACAGAACTAGTGTGAGGAGACAGACCAGCCAGTCTACATACTAGCTAACAGAACAAGTGTGAGGAGACAGACCTGCCAGTCTACATATTAGCTCACAGAACTAGTGTGAGGAGACAGACCAGCCAGTCTACATACTAGCTAACAGAACTAGTGTGAGGAGACAGACCAGCCAGTCTACATACTAGCTAACAGAACTAGTGTGAGGAGACAGACCTGCCAGTCTACATATTAGCTCACAGAACTAGTGTGAGGAGACAGACCAGCCAGTCTACATACTAGCTAACAGTACTAGTATGAGGAGACAGACCTGCCAGTCTACATACTAGCTAACAGAACTAGTGTGAGGAGACAGACCTGCCAGTCTACATACTAGCTAACAGAACTAGTGTGAGGAGACAGACCTGCCAGTCTACATACTAGCTCACAGAACTAGTGTGAGGAGACAGACCTGCCAGTCTAAATACTAGCTAACAGAACTAGTGTGAGGAGACAGACCTGCCAGTCTACATACTAGCTAACAGAACTAGTGTGAGGAGACAGACCAGCCAGTCTATATCAGACTACTCCTCCACACCTCCATTATCATTATGCACAAGCAGCTGTCAAGTCAGCTCAAAGGAAGGCATCTCATCAACTGTTTTAGACAAGGAGACAAAAACACAGCAAATAGAATTTTCCTTTCATCACTTCAGATCTGAGCAAACTTTTCATGTAAAAATAAAGTTGAAATAACATCAACACTCAGAGTGTTAATCTGATACCAAAATTGCTATGAATATTTACTTAGGGCATTCTTTGTGTTATTCCAAGCACATAAAAAGTGATAAATACCCCAGTAGTGATCTGACAAGCACAATGGGCACAGTCTCAGTATGTACAATCAAACCAAATGTGCGCTATATACAGCATGCAACCACACAGTTGATAAACTTACAGTAATAAATTATGGAAAGTTTCAGTAAAACAGAACATGACCATGTATCAGTTCATCAATAAAAACCTTCAAAATATCCTCACATGTTTAAATTGTTCCTGCGCTATTGATCAAAAGATTGCTCACTATAATCTTGTTATAAAATCTACTGACAGCCTTCAGTGAGCAAAAACAACAGAGATTCAAGGCAGAGAAGTCGATCATTTTGCCATCTAAACTGTCCCATTGAAGATAAATGAATGAATGAAACGTAAATGACAAATAATCTTATTCGAACAAATGTTTCAATTTGATTTTGTATGAATATACCTTCAGGTTTAAGAGTTGCTTTGCTGTTGTCTTGTGGTTTCAATAAAAACTTTGGCAAAAACAATTTTATCTGAATTGAAAAATATCTATAGTATAACTTTCATAGAAACCAAAGTATTACCTATGAAGCTTGAAGCTTTTCAAGAATTATTCATCTCAGAACATGAACTTCCTTTTCTTGTAACAAAGGTTTCCTTTTGATATACTTTTCTTACTTCATAAGCTTCTCAAGAAAACATTTAACCGTACAATTCTATATCAAAATAATATAATTACTGTTGCTTTTTAATATCAATATCATGGAAGGATTCATTTATTTAAATCAGCACAGCCAAATGTCCAGATGTTAAGTTATTAACTCATCTTCATCATTATTGCCTTTAATCATGCAAGCTACAACTAGGCACAGCGTTTGACACCAGACCTTGTCCTACACATCCATTAGCTCACAATCAGGCTTGAGACCTGCATAAGTGCATCTTAAACCATATTCATTACTTCTTCTTCATCGCTTAGGATTTCTTCTTGAATAAACAAGCTTTTATACTAATGTTTGGAATGGCACATGATTCCTACAATACACACTCTATCAGGAAAAATCTCAAAGCTCTTTTTCTTGGACATTTGCTACATAAATTTATAATTATTGCCAGCTGGTGTTTTAAGAAAAAGAATAAATGAGATATATTTTAAACAATTGTACGGAAAACATCTACTGAATAGATGACAATATAAAAATAATCATGAACCTTCTTGATGCAGAGTATCAACATAATTCAGCAAGAGAGTACAGAAATATTGGGGGAAAAACAGAAACTACAAGGCTCATCTCAAACAGAGTGCTTGTAGTTTGAACTTTTTTTTCAAAGTCAAAACTGCCAGAGTCACTGACATAATTGACATTCATGAAGTAAATACCCAAAAGTGACAATTTTGACAAGTGGTTGCAAATCAATTGAAAACAGATGCCATTTGCAGAGAACTTGGAATGGAGAGATTTATCGGGTCATGCTTGCTGCCTCTCGCGTTATGAAGTCGAGGATGTGAAGCTCCTTCAGCCGCTAGAGCCAGCACTAAACTGTCAACAGCAATTAAATCAGCACAAACTGCATAATCCTCAGCAGCCCCCAGGCCTCTACACACACTGTCAGGGATCTACTCATTTCAAATATGCCATAAGGAGGAATTTCAAAGATTCACAAGTTCTTCCTGTTCAGGTCAAACGGACATTTTCTACAGCATTGCATGGGAACATTACAGAGCGTCTGATCTCAAGCGGACTGGGGAAAACACAACACAGCTGTGTGGAGGGGCAGGGAGGCACAGGGGTCTCAAGGGGCTGCTTAGGTGGCCGGCCATCAAAACATACAGTTAGTCGCGGCATGCAACAACCTCACCCTACTCTTTGTACAATTGGAACTAAATACATCAACTCGACATGAGCTGTAAATTCCTTGCCCTTTCCCCCTTTAGTTGGGACAAACATGAGATGAATATTAATAATACAGCTTACACCGAGGAGATAATTCATGTGGGGTCGACGTGTGACTGTGCATGACTTCAACCATGGTCATAGGAGGAAAGGGTCACCACAACGTTGGTGCTGCCTGACCCCCTCATTGTGGGGGTCAGCATCTCTTCCTCACAACAAACACGCGGTGAAGGCAGACTTGAGACACAAGCCCCAAGGGTAGTGAGGGCCCGACCCGATCTTGTCACAGTCTGTCTTCACTTAACATCTCCTACCCTTCACTAGCCGCTCGTACTAACACCTGAACTCCTTCCTCCAGTATATGACGATTAACATGTGAGATGAGACTGTGAAAAAAAACCGGAGTCGAGACAGGGACCTTGTGATTGAGAATATAAGAATTTTATAGATGATCCAAATACACACCCAAAGGGCGAACCGACTATAAAATGGTGTCTCGACTGTTTGGTATCAGTCTTTATTCATCAGTACAAAAAAATGTACTTGTTAGGTGATGACAATTTAAATCCTCCCTAAATGATGACCTCGTGTGAAGGCAGGAATTGCCGAATAGATGTCGATGAGATTGTTTAATCTGAACCCTTCCCCCTTCCCCCTTCCAGCCGACTTTTGGGGCTTCGGTCTAAACATTTCTGCTGTTTTACGATTAATTAGTGATAGTGTGACTTGCTTGGTAGTTCTGCTTAAAATACCAACACCAGCTAACTTTTCATTTGACCTACCGAGTATCTTTGGTTTCCAAGCAAACCAGCTGTATAAGGGTCTAAACTGAAACGTAGTTATCTTGAAAATGGAGAATTCGGTCACCCATAACCCTTTTCGCTTGTCTATATAGCATTTAAGACAATTCACCATATCAGAACAGACACTATGACACTTATTTTTCGTTGAAAATTACCTTAAACACAGAAATTTATAACCATTAAATGACTACAACTCGATGGTTGATATGCGCGAGACAGAAACACGCGATCATGTCGAAAAGATCGTAGAACGTTCGTTCCGTAGGATAGTTCAGGCAGACCGATCTGCCGTTTAGTTAGTCCTGCTCAATAACTTTATAAATTAGGAACCTTTCAAAGTGTATGTCCTCATTCGGCAGGTCTAAGGTTTATGATACACTAATGCTTTAACATCTGGGAATTAACATAAATATATGCTTCGCATAATTTCAATGAGATATATAATATACATATCACTAAGACTCAATCTTAGTTTAGCGTTTTGTATGCACAGAAACATAAGATTAGTATACTCAATCGATAATTTGTCGTTTGAAAGACAGAAAGCCGTGATAAAACTTGAAATCCAGGTATATATCAGGCTCTGTCTTATGTCCTATAAACGCCATCAATTTCACATTTTAACTGACAAATCTGTAGATTGAAGTTATTGTTCTAGACTATACTATTCTTATATTTCTGAACATATAAACGCCACATTGTCGATAAATTTCTGTATAGTTGTATGTCAGAAAAAAAAGATTACCAAAAACTAAGTTAATGCTTGATAACACAGACATCTCCTAAACCTGAGGTACAGACGGCAGATCAGGAATCAAAACTAAAAAATGCTTAAGTGTAAGATTAGAATAAAAAGAGTATTCATGTTCAAACTTATTCCCCAAGTAAGACCAGGTGATCCATTGGGATCCAAAGCGTTAATTCTGAACCTCAGACACACTTCTACAAGACATAGCAAAGTTATTAGAGCTTGGTAAATTCCGACTTGAATAATGCCAAGGTTAGGATGAAGCGATTGGTGTATAGGACTCATATCTCTCTGGTTCATGACCCGGGTAGAAAACCGTTGACTCAGCCCCGCGTTATTACAGCAAAACAAACAAGCTGTGATTAGACAGACAAAGTAATATGCTTTATAGCAGAAAGCAGAGTAGATAGCTTGCTGTGTCCTGATAACACCCGGGGTTAAGTCTCTCTCCTTCTCTCCACTCTTTGTAAAAGAGATTCCAGAGCCTGATTCAACTTGCAGTCCGTCTCTACATGTAACTCATATCGATATAATAAACTAGCTCACGGTAACAGAGCTGCATTTTCACTCGCTTTGATATTCTTGTCTTAGTGATAAATGCCATCGAATTGGAATGCAAAGAAAATAAGCATATAGTAATTGACAAATATCTATATATATATATAATTTGAAAATAAGATACTTCAGACGACATGTACACTTGTTATCAAGTCGAAATGCGATTATCATTAAAATGATATCTACAGCAAGTGTCGTCCGAAGTATTTTATTTTCAAATATACATTTACTTCACGTGCGACCTTCACCTTTTTACCTATATATATAGGTGTGCGTGTGTGTGTGTGTGTGTGTAATCTGTCATTAATGTATACATTTCTAAACTTTTATAACTGAAAAGATCTGCCATCAATGATTATAAACTAAATTAACATACATCATGAATGTGTTGATATCCCTTCGCTTATTGATTTCATATTTAGATAGTCAATCAAGGGGGAAATGACAAATGTTGGTAGAAGTAGGAACAATTTCTCGTTACAGCAACATTCGGGGTACACATTCATGCAGGCAGCAGCGGGAAGTAAGTAGAATCGGGGCCCGCTGCACATAGCTGACGTGATTGCCTTCCTGATCTCAGAACCTGTCTCCCCTCCCCTCCCCTCCCACATACCCGGTCTACAGCACTGGGACAGCAGTAAATATTGTTAAACTGAGATCGTCAAGTACCTCTCTTGTGTACAGAATATGCTTCGGGGATTATACTGATAGTTACTGCTTGCTCTTACACCGAGAAAACGCGTTGTACATGATTTATTGAACTTGGTGAGTGATAAAGCAATCAGGATGGCCCTCTATTGTTTACTGATGCCAGTGGGAGAGACCGAGGGCAGTCCTAAGGAGGTGTTTCAGATCACACTATATGTACTATACAGACACACGACAACCTGAAAACTAGTCCGCTGACAGCATCCTACTTCATTGAAACAATATTATTCACTATGAATTTATTTACTCTGGGCACCGGGTCAAACTCGCTACAGAGAGATGCTGCCACGCATCTATGCACAATTGGGCAGAGTCGACTGATGGACTTAGCACATTGCTGCCTGACTGAAACCTACCTGTGCGCATTCTTTACACAGATAGCACCTGAATATCATGGCTAATATACCAAATAAGTAATGTTGATTTCACCCATGATTTAATTCTTGCAATAATCGCTTTCCATTAAAGTTCTCTATTTTAACCCATTTAATGACCTTTCTTGATAAAAAGAATTATTAAAAATAAACATTTATTAACCAGTTTCAAGTTCAGCTGATAGTTCACTTGACCTCCCATGTAGATATAGCACTCTCAATGAGAGAAATCTAAAATCAGCAGTTAATTCTAGAAGAGAAGCACATGAGCTTAATTAGATGTATACATTCATGTAAATACGTTCACGGATATGGATATGCACAAGCAGCTCTTCAACTCGTAGTCATACTTATGCATTTCAAACAAATACAATCAAAATGCTTTGAGAGGTTTGCCGAATTCAAGATCCCAGGATATAAGTGAACCAAACATTAGAATGGTTAAACATGTAACGTG
This sequence comes from Phorcus lineatus, assembly GCA_921293015.1. Taxonomy (NCBI): domain Eukaryota; kingdom Metazoa; phylum Mollusca; class Gastropoda; order Trochida; family Trochidae; genus Phorcus; species Phorcus lineatus. The sequence goes on along the minus strand of OV121083.1, from coordinate 28,568,426 downwards.
TTTATGTTGACCACCGTAACGACGGCGTAGTTTCTCCAGTGAGATGTTCGGGTATCCTGGGAGGGACTACTTCAGCATCTCCTCGTGCTGTCGGCCTGTTGCTTTTGCTCCGGGCAGGTCAGAGAAAGTGATCTCTTCACCACCATTATCTCGGAATATTCTCCCGCGTGTTCTTCAGTTGCTTGTAATTGTTTGGAAACTGGTTACACATTACTTCAAGAACGGATCATTTTGATGAGACGAATGAGACTAGGAGAGGAAACATTAGCCTAAATCTTGGTAATTCGCCCACAAGTTTTCCGCGGTTATGTATCTAAGAAATAGACATGTAAACATAATTGGCAGAATGTCTGCTCCTAGTTAGACAGCAGAAGTTTATTTTAGTGCTGTTACGAGTGACTTCTCCTCTCGCATACCGTGGCAGGCAGGCAAGCAGGCAGCGGGAGAGGGCCCACTGGCAACCCACAACACCCGACTCCGCTCAGCTCCATCTCCCCCTCTCTCAGAGAAAGCTCCACTATTATGTTTCCAAGCTATGCGAGATTCTGAAACCGTTATCTGACCGACAAGTCTCTTTACGCTGAGAAAGTTTTCACTGAAAACTGATATCTTCATCCGCAAAAAGCTACTCGACACTGACTGAACTTTTATCAAGAGTTCGGTCTGTTTCGGTAACAAGTTCTTTAAAGAAGATGCTAATAAATTCTGATTACATAGCAAAAGAGTTGGTATTAAACATTACGCTGGGTGACGACCGGGTGAGATGTGTGTATTGTTTCTGCACTAAAAGAAGCAAACCCCGACCCTCCCTGATCTCTGACCCAGCTAGAGTTTCTCACCAGTGGAGAATGAGGAATTCGGCGCTGACCGTATACTGGCTGAACTGAGTGAGAGAGAGAGAGGGAAACATTCCAAGCGGAAACCATTGCCATCAGCTGACGAAACTACCACCAACATTGGACCAACAATACCGTATTTCCGTGTGATAACTCTACATCCCTGTCACTAGTCTGTTAATTAAAGCCCAACAGTACTTGTCTAACTGACACTCAGAAATCCCCTCATGAAACAAGGAAAACACCATCCATCACCGGCGAGTGAAGACAGATTTCAGTAATTACGTTACATTGTTCTTCTCTCACACGAGTAATAAGGAAGCATTTGTTTCCACTCAGCGAGCCACACATTCTTATAGCTGGTCCGCCCCTTTTACAGTGTATGATAGGTCTTACAGAATGATGGCACATACATGTGTCCCGTTGACATCAAGTACATACACCACTACACTACACTATTCAAAGCTGAAAATACCTCATTTTGCACTTTGTAAAGTGTGGGTTTCGGATTAATATAGTATCCCCCGCTCAAGTACACTCCGTACTTTGTGTGGAGTCAACAAACCATGAAGGAACATTGATTCTTCGCCAAATATAACACAAGTGGGGCCGCGGGGCTTTGAAACACCCCGCCTCGGGCACATGTGTCAGTCCCACTAGCAGACGAATCTATGCATATCATAAAAGCAAACTTACCGCTTCGTCCAAATAAGAATAAGAACACACATATAAGGGTCCCCCGCGCCATTCTGGCAGAAAGTGATAACTGCTATATCCTCATACAGGTTCCAGGGGATCGCGAAGAATCAGAGAGAGACAGGACTCGGTGTAATGCAGAAGAACCAGTCAGCCTTCCCTACTCGCACAGCATTTGAAATGTTTTCGCGCACACACTCACACAGCACAGAGGCCGGGCTGTCCCGCTCCACTTCACGCGAACTCTGGCCTCAGGTGTCCCGAGCCAATCCGCGCTCGTGTTTTCGTTTGTCACGACCAAATTCTCTTGAACTATGAACCAAAATGTCTGCGCCCAACTGGCAGCATGGGTTTGTTTACTTCCAGAAAATGCTTAAAGACACTAAAACTCAAAAGCGCTTAGAGAATGTTTATCTTGCCCACAGTATAAGCTACATACTTTCGCTTGGCACCACTCCTGAACAAAGAACATCCGAATGATTCAGTGAGCATTCATTGCACGTGCTTCTAAATAATGCAAACTAATGCGCAGGAACAATAACCGAAGCTAGTTGATGATCACTGTGGATAACGGCACAGGTATTGAGACGACAAGTGTGTGTTCCCTGGTGTAACAGTTCTCACACAGGGAGTGCAGTGTGCTGATCCTGGAGTCGCGTGCAGGTTGCTTCAGTCTCGAAGAGTGTTGCTTCACACACACACACACACGCACACACACGCGTGCTGTCACAGCTGTCTGTCCCTCCCTGTCTTGTAGGCTACATACAGTACACAGTACATAGCTACACCAACGGGGTACAAGGTGGCGCATCGCAGATCATTCTCTTCTCTCAGGCCTCGCTAAATGTCGTCGACGCAAGGCTCAAGGAATATTAACGCCATATATGTGGACCGGAGAGTTGTGCAATTTCTCAGGGTCAGTTAGGAGCTAAACCGCTTCTCTCACACAATCTTGCGTCACAGGAACCACCGACACTCTATCTGTGATGTCATTCTCATATCGAGTTTATCCTCGGAGGTGATCGGGCTTCATGTCATTAGTTTAAGCATTTACGTATTAGAAACTTGAACTTTAGCTACATAAATTAGCCCTATAAGGAATTCTGTAGTCGATTAAGATGTCGATTATGAATGAACTATTGTTATTGATCGTGCAGTGTGCTCGAGAGTCATGTCCGTGTTAAAATGAACAGCTGACACAATGTATGTACATCCTGAATCACTCTATGTATGGATGTGTCGGGGATGTGGGTGTGTTGGTTTTCGGTTGTGAATGATATGTCAGCATCTCACATGGACACCTAACTACAGAGATGTATACATATATATTATTATATTGTCAAAAGTTGGTCATTGGCCACGGTAACAATCGGCTGTAAATTAAAGTTGTTTGAACAAGACACAAGCGTTTTGTGTGTTTAACGCGTGTACAAATACATGCCGAGTGTTTACGAGGCGCGCAGATCCTCAAGCTAACTGTATATGTCCTAGCACTCGCCGGTTGAGCCTTTGCTTCCACGGAGTGACGGCTTGAGCTAATTTACGAACCGCATGTATTACCTCATGTCCACCAGCTACTCTAATTGCAAGGTTAAATCATCGGTCACTTGGCAACGTGATGTATATCATTTCATTAAGAACACGCACACCTGATAAGTAATGTAGCCTGCAGCGAGATTATATACATGTTTAATTCACGAGTTAGGGTGAACCACAGCTAATCTGCAACTCATCCACGTAACTCCCCACGTCCATGTGCCTAGATGAGACGCGCTCATCTCGTGCTGAATAGAGACGCACAAACAACTCATTAACTTTTTTTGAAATCACAGCGGTTATAACAGTACATAGGGTGATGAATACACCGGTGATTAGCGCAGGTGTTAATGAGGACGAACAGGTAAACACAACAGGTGAGCACTGTCTGTGCTCTCACACGAGCAGAACCACTTCTTATCAGGATACGAGTGTAGGGGTGGAAGGGGGAGGGGATGTATACACATGTGACATAACGGTGTTGACAGGATTGGAGGCTTGTATTCACAGATATCGATCTCACACAAGCACAGCTCCTCGTCTCAACCCGTCAAGTTAACACAACTCCAGTACAGTTTGACAACCTGTCGCCTAGGCCGCTCAATATTGACGTGTTGGCGTAGGAGATCACACATCAACAGTACACTGACACTTCACGAACACTTAACTATCAACACACACGTATTCATCGGCAGTGAATAGAAGCATTTGTCTGATCATGGAAGATAGCATTCAATTGTCAACTTATGTCAACTGAAGTCACCAGACAGTAAATCCTAAAACTATCCTTTTGTTGATACTTTGTCGAAAGCTTTGATAACCATGACTTAAGTCTTAAAGAACACGTGCACGTGCTTCTCTGTGTAGACATTCATGGTGAAATATGTAAACCTGTAAATCTGTGAGTAATGTAAAGCAAAGGAATGTGTGCATCTGTTCGAAAATAATGATACATACAGACGTATATGTCTATGTGGTTTAAACGTATTGTTTTCATGAAAAGATACATGAAATGGATTGGTCAACACACTCGTGTGAGCTTATGCGAAGACCGCTCCAGCAACATAACTATATGAACATGATCATGACAAGAACAACATATAGTGAACATGTCTAAGAATGATAATACAGATAGTATACTTGAAATAAATTCATTGAAGATGATGGCTAAATACATTTTTGATATCTGCAGTCAGTATCATATTTGCTTAGTCAAAACGTTTAGTTTCAATTACAAATTGATGTACTGATTTTAGAATTTCTTGAATGTCTATGTATATGTCGAGTTACTTGGTACCTCCTAAAATATCGGATATCGTTGATTACAATCTTCGTGATGATTCGAAACTCCAGACTTTAGATTGTAAATCTGTAAACTATGCGAGATCTTTCCTTCCTGACGCTGTTAAACTTTGGAACTCATTACCGATAGAACATAGAAATTCGCCATCTTTATTGACTTTCAAAAATGCTCTCCTCCATGATAATGAAACATACAGTAACTTTGACCTAAATTATGGCAGCAGATTTTGTCAAATCATACATACTCGTCTAAGACTTGAATGCAGCGACTTAAATGCACACAAGTATGAAAGATTCATATCACAATCGCCCGTCTGTGCTTGTGGCCATTGTTATGAGGATTCGACTCACTTTTTCTTCATATGTCCTCTTTACAGCACTATAAGACACAACATGTTTTACTTTCATAGAGGTTTTGATGTAAAATCAGTTTTGTTCGGAAACATAAATTGTTCCGCTACCAAAAATATGGAACTTTTAACATCAGTGCACGAATTTATAAATTTAACAGGCAGATTTGCAAAATGACTTATTGATTGATTATATTTCAATGTTCTGTATTACTTGCATTGGTAATGACCTTTTGGCGTTTGTAAAAACAGATTAGCACTCAATTTTCTGCAATCATTGCGTTTGTTGTAATTATAATGAACTGTTGTTTCTGTATATTGTATATTGTAAAATCACCATGACATGTATCATATTTGTATCTTGGAGCGGTATTCACATAAGCCTATGGCTTGTTTACCAATCCAATTCATCTTTTTGAAATAAATATGTTTAAACCATGTCGAGTTACTCTCCTACAGTCAGGCAAGTCGCTGACCGCTGGTCTCTCGATCGCCGTCTTGTGGAAGGGAGGTAACTCCCTAAGAGTGAACTGAAGCTGGCTATTTTGTGCAAGAACCCATCATGGGAAAAGTTGATGTTTTGTACAGTTCACAGACAAACCTGATCGTTTATGAAAAATGTAAAAATATACATCTATTCATTGAGTCCAGGTCACCTTTCAAGTTTCCCCTACCTATCTGACACTGCACTTATCGGTCCATTATGCGACATTTGATTTCTTGCAGGCTGAGCATCGAGCGGGCGTACGTAAGGCGTTGTGTATGGTGTAATATATGTTGGTTTGTCTCGTCAGTCAAGCCGACTCGGCGACTTTCACCCCATTAAGTAACCACTACAGTGTCGACAAGACCAAGATATCCTCTAACATGAAGTATCAGACACTCGGCGAAATGAGTTGGCACTTACAGATCGACAATGGTGGGCCATAATCACTGCATTAATCTCCATATCAGCCTTCGGCTCAAGTTTGAGTGTCTTAAGGTTTCCCCATTAGGATGTTTTTCAATGTCGATTATTTTATTGTCATTTGGAATTTGCTCTACTAACCAGGGCATCAGTTCTGCTTTCTTTTCAGGAGTTTGTTCTAATTGTGAGGTCATCGGTTCTCTTAAGGTGTAAGATTGTTCTAATTATGAGATAGTCAGTTCTTTTCAGGAGTAAGTTGGTTCTAATTATGAGATAGTCAGTTCTTTTCAGGAGTAAGTTGGTTCTAACTATGAGGTCATCAGTTCTTTTCAGGAGTAAGTTGGTTCTAATTATGAGATCATCAGTTCTTTTCAGGAGTAATGTGGTTCTAACTATGAGGTCATCAGTTCTTTTCAGGAGTAATGTGGTTCTAACTATGAGGTCATCAGTTCTTTTCAGGAGTAATATGGTTCTAATTATGAGATCATCAGTTCTTTTCAGGAGTAATATGGTTCTTATTATGAGATCATCAGTTTTTCAGGAGTAATATGGTTCGGATCGTGATGTTATCGGATTAGTAAAGGAGGTGATGCGTTCTGATCGCGGGGTTATAGCTTCTATTGATCAACTTATTGCAACCCTGATTCGCATCTTTTAAATCCGAGTACCATTAAGTCATGTCTCCAAATTTTGATCAGATGCCTTCTTTTTGGAAGTATCTTACAGATACTACAAGATACTAGCACATGATGTGTCACGTAAGTTCTCCGACAAGGCTTGGTCTTGACAAAAAGCAATACTGAAAGAATATCTCATGCCATAAGTGTCTTGCAAATGCTTGATTATTGAGATATTATAACGAAACACCGTCGTCCCCTGAAACCACACATGATGAGATGTGCTCTGTATGGGGAGGCACGCTAACTCACACCATTGTCGTTTTATGAATCATTATCTGCAAAATTAGACACATGTGTGTACATACAACTGATAGAGATGACATTCACAGTTACTTTTCTACTCACTTAAATTGTCTCTGGCTTAATGGTGTCTTAAGCATTGGTTAATAATGCCGCCGATTAGGCATATGCAGGGAAGCAGAAAACACTGCCCCCCGCAGCTCGGTTTATGTATGGTCTAAATTGCCCGTCCCTTCCTCGGCTGCTCCACTGCACGATGAGTGTGTCTGAGATGCGTACAAATCTGCATGCACTCGTCTGCAGACATCATAGCACGGGACGGGCACCACCTCATTACTAGAGATGTATCTCAACTGACTTTAATCACCAATAAAACATTTTAGTGCCTCTTACTTGTCAATTTCCATCCCGTTTCTACATTTCCTGTAGGAATCCCCCACACCTGCATACAAACTCGCAGCCATACGCTGCTCCACTCACGCCAATTGTGCAACAGGAATGTGCAAAAAAAATTGTGCTTTAAAGTTAAGTTTCTTGTCTCAAATTAATTATGAACAAGCCAGGTAAGTGTTGGGGCTTGACGATTACATTTACTGAACATGTAACGGCTTTACAACTTTGTCTGTGTGTACCTGGTTTATAGTCCTCAAGGCACTGCTTATCAAAGATCGCCTTATCGCAAATACACTGCTTCTGGGTACAGATAGTCTAACTGGGGGTACGGAAAGTGTGAATATGAGAGAATTTGGAAGACTGATGAAATCAGAGAAGAAGTATTGAGTGAAAAAGATACACAGAGAAAGGTCATTAGCCAAAAGAAGGAGCAAACGAGAGTGAAATGTTTGTGTAAAAGGGAGAACGAGGGTGTGAAAAGGAGATCATTCATGGAATCAGAAAATGAGATTGAAAAAAGACAAGAATGAAAGAGAGAGCGTGGGAGAATGGAACAGTGAAAAGAAAGCGGGGGAAAGATACATGACAACCGGGATCTGTTGCTTACATCTAACACTAGCCCTTCATCATTTACCTCCACAATTCCGCTTCCACTGCAACAAGAACGACTTGTTATGGATATAATAGTCAACTTCTTTATTACACAGAAACGTCGCAAGTCGTGTAATATAGAAATTGACTATCCAAAATAGCTTGTTCTTCTTCATCAATCCAGCTTCTAAAGTGCCCCCTAAAGAAGTTATATTGGAACATTGTATACATAGATCACTTGATTAGATTAAGAGTAAATCTAGTGCAAATTGTCATATTTATATTGATCAAACGATCAGCCTCCCTCAAACAACTAACACCCCCTCGCGTTCCTCTTTCCCCTATTTGATAACCTACTTTATGTCTGGCTTATATATGTGTTTCCACGTTATTGGATGGGGAATGTCATAGTGGAAACATTTTAAACAGAAACAGTATATTTTGTATACGATAGTGTAAATGGTTAGTCACAAACGACACCCAAGACAGGTACGTGCGCTAACCAACGGTACTAAGATCGTAAAATACATCGTAAAAGATAAATTTCATTCCTTTAAAATGTGCGAGAGATGGACTTGCAATGTGTGGTCAGTCGGACACCCACCCAGCGGGAGTTTTGTTTATAAAAGCATGCTACCTATCCGTGGAGCGGACAGCGGTGGAGGAGCAGGGTGCAAGGAGACAGTCTCAGCAGTCGTGTGTTGCATCACTCAGACTCGCTTCTCTGTTTGTCCTCGTGTAAGAGACAATATCCCGGGCGGCGTGACGGGCACGCAGACACTGCCACCAGATATTTCTGTTGGCTTCAAACACTTCTCACTCGTCCTGCACGCACAATTACATCTCTCTACACGCGGGCTTCAAAGAGCTTGGGATCCTTCGGCAAATACGAGATGCCTCTGCTGTATGCTTTAGAATACCGTAAGTTGTCATAAGGATATCTGGATACACCGTCTAATTAACGGACTGAATACTTTAAAGACAAGTGGCAAATCAAACACAGTTAATCCCGGTGGGTGTCAGACACGGCGATTGTTTGTCCCCTTCAGCTTCCTGTTGCGTCCTTGTGAACACGTGTATTTGTGTAGTTGTAAGACTCATAAACTCATGTGTGGTAGTTGCTCCAAACATCTCTACATACACTTACTAACGAGATTTAGCTAGCATTAAAATATCAATATTTTCAACTTTCCTTTATAACAAATATTTGAATATATGTGAAGACGATGAGATAACATAACTACCCCTGAACAGGATAGGTTAATGGCGATATCGTGGGATGTAATTCTTACAAGTTAGTGAACACATATTTAACAGAAACGTTAAGTTACTGATGTTAGCGTTAGAGTATATATGTTTCAGTGTGAAGATTTGGAAGAGGTGAAATAATTCATGAAGCTGCATGGATATTTATAGAATCATTGTGAAATATGATATGACTTAGTTCTTTACAATAATCACTTTAATTTGTTTACATAACTGGAACTGATGCAAAGTACAATTACAGAATCAGTTATACGATATTAATAAAACTGCAAGTACATTTCATAATGATTTAAGATATTCGTGAAGCTGTACGGTGTAATCGCTGAGACTGTATTCCTCTCGCGACGTGAGACAGCAATCCTCTGCTCACAGTTAATCGACAGATGAGAATCAGAATTCTTCTCGCAACCTTGAAACTGTCCAGTTTAGTTACACAAGTCTTTAGTTTCTGCATGGCTGTGATAAGATTCTCTCTGATTGAATTGCTCGCTTCATCTTTCAAAGCTTCCATGTCGAATGACGATAGCAAAACGAAAAAACGCCAACAAAGGCAATTTAGAGTTGTCCATTTTTCTCCCACACGACTTGCTGTTGTGTTGTTCCCGACTGGTGATGAAGAGCTCGGTTACACGCAAAATGATGCCAACAATCAACCCAAAAAAAGCAGCCCTAATTTGAAAATGCAATTACGAATAAAGATTAGAGTTGTATAATGTTGTTGTGAATCCTCGGGAGAATAGAATGGCATAAAAACGACCCCCTTCTTAACCCATTCAAACGCAGGGTTCTGTGCGGAACATACCATCGCTGTTTGTTATGGATAGTTTAGAAGGTAGATGAGCGACTGTGAGATATTATACAGCAGAGATGACGCTAGTTGTTCTGAGATGGGTTTACTGTCATCAAGCTGGCGCTTTGAGGCGCTTTGATGGAACTGCCGCCTGATAACACTATCTTGTGATAAGATTGCTTTGTTAACAAGGAGAACGTTTCCAAAGTCGTAATACGATATACAAGGTGAGCATTCATACCACTGCTTGATAAAGTGGAGCTATCTCATAGGTGTAAATTACTTTTATTGTCGGTAAACACAGGAAGACAGAATAGAGTCAGATCTTGGGATGCATTTGCGTATAAACCTTACATAACTGTGCAAAACGAAGTTTTTACAGCTACTTGAATGATAGATATAAGCGGATTAATTATGAGATGAAAACTAGTCACTAAGAATGCAATCACGTTAAATACAGACTTCCTGTATAATAAAGAACAGAGGCGTGACAACAGAAACATAACGGTATATGCGACAGATTTCACAACGAAACGATTCGATGCGATTCTCGTCTATATGTTGTTTAAGTTTAAAAAATTATTTTGGCAAATGCCTTATGTTTTGTATGGATATGTTCAATCATGTTGTTTATTATACGTTAACTGTCAGATTGAACATCACGGGAACATTTGCTACGATACATGGAAAAGGTTGTAACATTTCTATTTCAATATACCTCGTTCTTTCTGTTGGAGGAACATCAGAGTATCACACATCGCGGAGCATCACATTAATAGAATTAATGGTATGGGAAATAATGGAAATTGTATTAGTCTCTCTCAACATCTTCAGTCTCCGTCTCTCATGTGTGTGTTATCCGCCTCGAACTGAACAGTCATATGTCGTAAGAAGAACACATAGGCAGGTCTAAGAATTCTTGAAGCTGCTTTTGATTTAACATATGCCCTTTAGGTTGCTGTAGCCTTCACACGACACTGTTAAGTTACCTACGGCTTTGATGTTAAACAACGTATACAACTTGTGATAATGCCCATTCTTTCAGTTAGTAATTGTTTGTGATGTTTTGTAAAGCAGTTTCTGTAATTCCGTGACAGTGACATATCGGGTCTGCAATATACATCCGATCTTGAAACAGCCCATGAGGATACCAAGTTTGGTACCGAACTGTATGCAATCCACGCGCGTTCTTTCTTCCGATAAGTTAAATCTAATGGGGAGTGATGATTAAAGCATGTTGTTTTATGTCCTACTAATTTCATGTTGTTTGTAATTGGCCGCGAAGAGATGCGACACAGATAGCAAGACGCATGGCGATGTTGTATGTACGGCATGTCGTCTACTTAACGCTGTGTAGTTCAGCCGTCACGCTCGGTGCAGAGATGCGTCTTGTGTGCACGTGAAGCCGGACTGTAATCTGTGCCAGTGATGATTATCCGAGGCGTTATAGCCGGTAGAGACAAAATAAATGATGTACATTTTCCAGTCGACTGACATTCGATGTAAGTGTTGGTTTTACGACGGAAAACAGCACATCATACCGGCCGAGCACACTTACATCTCGTTCTGCTCAGAGAGTTCGTCTCTAGTCATGGCGCAATCCGGTATGTGGACTGGGGGGCCTCTAAACCACAGCATCTCTCTGACATTCTGTTCAGAAGAAGGTAAACTGGCATCACAGGTACCACATGCATAGAACATGAACGGAGATTGCATGCCTTTGCACGTAGTCTTGTAGTGCTGGTTTGTATATGGCGGTATATGTTTTCATGTCATTTTCAGACATTGATATAACATTAAAAACTAACTGATTAAGATAACTTTGTTATGATATGATTGATAGTGGTGTAATCAAACTATAATCGGCCTCACAAACCTCCTCCTGCCAGGCTCCAAATGCGGTAAACAAGAAGCAAGAAGGGTGTCCCCCTGGAGAAGTCTTCTGTGTTGTTTGTGAAGTTGGGCATTCCCTGTATTCTCACAGATGGTCGCTTATGGCGACTTCTGTAAGGGAGCGTATATTAGCCGAATTGGTTTGTCTGTTGGGGACGTATTTTTTTAAATACAGCGACATGAAAGGTTTATTGGGCGTCTGTAACCGAGTAGAAAGGAGATATTCTCACACCCGCTGCATCACACCTCGCAAAATAAAGCCACACCTGCATCTGCAGGCGGCTGCATAACCAGTGGCTACAAGCAGGTTTGGAAATTTTAACACTTTTAAAAAGTAACTGACGAAATGGCTTATTTTTTAATATGGTCGTTATCCTTTAATGTCGAGTCTATCAACACCTATCGTTACTATGTAGATATGCAAAACAGCTTACCGTGACCGAACGTATTTGTTTTTTAGGCAAATGTTATTGACGTAGACATGTTTACAGCATTGGTTTGGTTTTAGAAGCAAACACTGTTTAATCAATTTATTAGTGCTAAAACTAACTTAATAAACATTCAATATTACACTGCAATACCGAGTATCGACATTCATGTTTCAGCTTATCTAAAATTGTCCACGGCCCGTAAAATACCGACTGTGTTATAATGCAAAAGATAGTGTAAACATCTTTGGATTTTTGTTAAGTTTATAAACTGCCTGAAAATGGAACTATCGTGTCATTAAAATTACGTTTGAGTAACGTTATCTAGCCTTTTAGCTAGTTATATATCTATTTAGACGCAATGTGCGTGAAAAAACATTTTTCAAGAAGCAAAACATTCTGACATTGTCACCAAGAATATAGAATGAAACTGAGGTTTAACTGAGGTTCTGTTGGAGATAGTGAGAGAAGGATATGGGACGGAGGTGCGAGCTACATATCTAACACATCATATCCACCACAGTTAGAAAAAAAGTAACAGCAGACCAGAAAATAAAGCACGTCCTCCACACAGTAATTATTGCAAACTTGACAAAACCCTCTAAAGGAACCACAGGGCGAAATAATTCGCGGACACCGTAATATTTGTAAATGTAGAGTGACGTTCTAAAAACACTGTGTTGAGAAATGTTCGATCATGTAGTCAACTGAGATATCTTGAACAGGTAAATATTCTATACGGATGAAAAACTAATAAACTGGTATACATTGTATTCTAATGCGGATTATGCCTGAAACAAAACATTTCGTTGTTATGTTTTGAAAAAGATTGTGAAGTGCGGTGATGTCTGCGAGGAGCGATGTGGAGGTATCTCGAATTGCAAGTTCTCCACTCAGCGATCCTCTTCTCTAGCACATTCCCGAGTGGCACATAAGCAGCATAGAATTGAATCAAGTTGAACCCATTTGTTGCATTTCCGCACCATTATTCGACTGTTAGACCCTATTGTGGGGTTACAGTGTGGTAAGAATTGTTTTGTGACTATTAAATTTGGCTAAATGTTCAGTTTGCACTTCAGTGCGACACCACAGTGGCCTGCAAAGAGCACTAAGAGATCAAACAACGCCTTGGGATGCACTAATGGAATGGCCATCAAATCTCGTGAGATCTCTTAGACAATTATTCGGACAAGAGGAAACGAATATGATTTTAAGAGCCGAGATGAAAAGAGAGATTTCTGTGGGAATGATGACCAGACGGCATAAAGAGAAGTACAAAATGATGTACGTATCCTTCTGATGGTTTCAAGTCTTTTCCTAACGTCCATCGTCAACTTTATGCGGACCAGACACGGCAGTAAAACTGAAAGATTAACCTGTTATTGAAGAGTATAAATTACATGAACATTGTACGAGAGACAGGAAAGACACGTACATTGTACGAGAGACATGCCAGACACGTACACTGTATGAGAAACAGGACAGACACGTACAATGTATGAGAGACATGCCAGACACGAACATTGTATGAGTCAGGTCAGACACGTATATTGTATGAGAGATATGCCAGACACGTATGTTGTACGAAAGACAGGACAGACACGTACAATGTATGAGAGACATGCCAGACACGAACATTGTATGAGAGACATGCCAGACACGTACATTGTATGAGAGACAGGTCAGACACGAACATTGTATGAGAGACATGCCAGACATGTACACTGTATGAGAAACAGGACAGACACGTACAATGTATGAGAGACATGCCAGACACGAACATTGTACGAGAGTCAGGTCAGACACGTAAATTGTATGAGAGACAGGACAGGCACGAACATTGTATGAGAGACATGCCAGACATGAACATTGTACGAGAGTCAGGTCAGACACGTATAGTGTATGAGAGACAGGTCAGACACGTACATTGTATGAGAGTCAGGTCAGACACGTATATTGTATGAGAGATATGCCAGACACGTATGTTGTACGAAAGACAGGTCAGACACGTATATTGTATGAGAGATATGCCAGACACGTATGTTGTACGAGAAACAGGACAGACACGTACAATGGTTTGTAGACATGAAGAAGTCCAGGGGAGAGTGCACGTGTCTTTTATAGCCTCTGTATTTCGTACTCTTTCGGCAAAATGTTGCATACCCTTTTACAGGTGTCATCACATGCTGCAAGTCTCTGTGATCTTTCAACAATGGATACAACATTAAATACTGTTATGAACTGAAGATTTATTGACAGAAGTCATTTAACTGAAACGATGCCATCTCCTCAGTGCATGCTTAACTTACTATTTTTGCAAGGTTCATATGGTCATGTGATATAGCATAAGTATCTACATCACTTGATTCGAATAAATGACGTTTTACAAATGTGAAATTGGCCATCAGAAAGGGAGGTAACTGTGGTAGGTACTAACAGTTTTTCTCTTTTGATGATTACCAAAAATTCTTATCAGTTTTATATAAAACATGTTTTCATAAACGTTTATCGCCAACGTCCCCGATGTTTCAGCTACCGCCTGATCTGCATGAGGATAACGCCACCTAGCGAGCAGACCTGAACGAATCAGCCACCGCGGAGAAACAGGGGATCGGAGTAGGTTCTGACCACCTCAGATAACTGGGTCAACACATTGCAGCATTTATCTGACTTCACATAAATGTTATCTTTGTGTTTTTCAAGAAAACTTTCATCATGGTGATGTCTAACCCCGAAGTTAGGCAAACTACCAAATTGATTTTAAATAGCGATGTTGGTTGCATTTTGAGCCACCATCATTAGAATATTTAATCTGCAAAATTATACAATTATACAATTATACAAATGCTTCTTTTATTACGTACAATGTTAATCATGAACGTTATTGTTAAGTTATTTTATTGTTCTTTCTTATATAGACAGTACGGAAATTAATGATACAAATGCTTTTTAAGGAAGGATACTTCAGTTGAATAAAATAATTCTATTTGTGCACAATATTGATAATATCTAAACATTTGTATATCGAATGAGTGCCATTGGAGTGCCACAAAAAGTTTGACAACTTTACTTGTAGATAAAACACTCAGACTGACAATCAGATGACTCCTTTACTTGTAGATAAAACACTCAGACTGACAATCAGATGACACCTTTACTTGTAGATGAAGCACTCAGACTGACAATCAGATGACACCTTTACTTGTCGATGAAGCACTCAGACTGACAATCAGATGACACCTTTACTTGTAGATGAAGCACTCAGACTGACAATCAGATGACACCTTTACTTGTAAATAAAGCACTGAGACTGGCAATCAGATGACTCCTTTACTTGTAGATGAAGCACTCAGACTGGCAATCAGATGACTCCTTTACTTGTAGATGAAGCACTCAGACTGGCAATCAGATGACAGCCTTACTTGTAGATGAAGCACTCAGACTGGCAATCAGATGACTCCTTTACTTGTAAATAAAGCACTGAGATTGACAATCAGATGACACCTTTACTTGTAGATGAAGCACTCAGACTGACAATCAGATGACAACTTTACTTGTAGACAAAACATTGAGGATGCTCTTTAGATGACAGCCTTACTTGTCGATGAAGCACTCAGACTGACAATCAGATGACTCCTTTACTTGTAGATGAAGCACTCAGACTGACAATCAGATGACACCTTTACTTGTAGATGAAGCACTCAGACTGGCAATCAGATGACTCCTTTACTTGTCGATGAAGCACTCAGACTGACAATCAGATGACACCTTTACTTGTAATTAAAGCACTGAGATTGACAATCAGATGACACCTTTACTTGTAGATGAAGCACTCAGACTGACAATCAGATGACAACTTTACTTGTAGACAAAACATTGAGGATGCTCTTTAGATGACAGCCTTACTTGTCGATGAAGCACTCAGACTGACAATCAGATGACTCCTTTACTTGTAGATGAAGCACTCAGACTGACAATCAGATGACACCTTTACTTGTAGATGAAGCACTCAGACTGGCAATCAGATGACTCCTTTACTTGTCGATGAAGCACTCAGACTGACAATCAGATGACACCTTTACTTGTAATTAAAGCACTGAGATTGACAATCAGATGACACCTTTACTTGTAGATGAAGCACTCAGACTGACAATCAGATGACACCTTTACTTGTAAATAAAGCACTGAGATTGACAATCAGATGACACCTTTACTTGTAGATGAAGCACTCAGACTGACAATCAGATGACAACTTTACTTGTAGACAAAACATTGAGGATGCTCTTTAGATGACAGCCTTACTTGTCGATGAAGCACTCAGACTGACAATCAGATGACTCCTTTACTTGTAGATGAAGCACTCAGACTGACAATCAGATGACACCTTTACTTGTAGATGAAGCACTCAGACTGGCAATCAGATGACTCCTTTACTTGTCGATGAAGCACTCAGACTGACAATCAGATGACACCTTTACTTGTAATTAAAGCACTGAGATTGACAATCAGATGACACCTTTACTTGTAGATGAAGCACTCAGACTGACAATCAGATGACACCTTTACTTGTAAATAAAGCACTGAGATTGACAATCAGATGACTCCTTTACTTGTAGATGAAGCACCCACGATGGTCATCAGATGACTCCTTTACTTGTAGATGAAGCACTGATGGTGATCATCAGATGACTCTTTTAATATCTGATGAAGCATTCAGACTGACAATCAGATGACACCTTTACTTGTAGATGAAGCACTCAGATTGACAATCAGATGACTCCTTTACTTGTAAATAAAGCACTCAGATTGACAATCAGATGACTCCTTTACTTGTAGATGAAGCACCCACGATGGTCATCAGATGACTCCTTTATTTGTAGATGAAGCACTGATGATGATCATCAGATGACTCTTTTAATATCTGATGAAGCTTTCAGACTGACAATCAGATGACACCTTTACTAGTAGATGAAGCACTCAGACTGGCAATCAGATGACACCTTTACTTGTAGATGAAGCACTCAGACTGGCAATCAGATGACACCTTTACTTGTAGATGAAGCACTCAGACTGGCAATCAGATGACACCTTTACTTGTAGATGAAGCACTCAGACTGGCAATCAGATGACTCCTTTACTTGTAGATGAAGCACTCAGACTGGCAATCAGATGACTCCTTTACTAGTAGATGAAGCATTCAGACTGACAATCAGATGACACCTTTACTAGTAGATGAAGCACTCAGACTGACAATCAGATGACACCTTTACTAGTAGATGAAGCACTCAGACTGACAATCAGATGACACCTTTACTAGTAGATGAAGCACTCAGACTGGCAATCAGATGACTCCTTTACTTGTAGATGAATCACTCAGACTGACAATCAGATGACTCCTTTACTTGTAGATGAAGCACTCAGACTGGCAATCAGATGACACCTTTACTTGTAGATGAAGCACTCAGACTGGCAATCAGATGACACCTTTACTTGTAGATGAAGCACTCAGACTGGCAATCAGATGACTCCTTTACTTGTAGATGAAGCACTCAGACTGGCAATCAGATGACACCTTTACTTGTAGATGAAGCACTCAGACTGGCAATCAGATGACACCTTTACTTGTAGATGAAGCACTCAGACTGGCAATCAGATGACTCCTTTACTTGTAGATGAAGCACTCAGACTGGCAATCAGATGACACCTTTACTTGTAGATGAAGCACTCAGACTGGCAATCAGATGACTCCTTTACTTGTAGATGAAGCACTCAGACTGGCAATCAGATGACACCTTTACTTGTAGATGAAGCACTCAGACTGGCAATCAGATGACAGCCTTACTTGTAGATAAAGCACTCAGACTGGCAATCAGATGACACCTTTACTTGTCGATGAAGCACTCAGACTGACAATCAGATGACACCTTTACTTGTAGATGAAGCACTCAGACTGGCAATCAGATGACTCCTTTACTTGTAGATGAAGCACTCAGACTGGCAATCAGATGACACCTTTACTAGTTAATGTATTTTTCCAGGAACATCAATGCATGTACAGATGCACTTACAGAGGAAGAAGTACTCAGTATGCCATCAAATGTCGGATTAGAGAAGAACTTCGAACCTATCCAGAATCCAGAATTTCATTGAATTAACAACCGATCAAGTTCATTTACAGAATATAGCATTACTTATCGACGTGTACGCTTTCTGTTATGCGTAAGGAAGATCGATCCCTCGAAATCCTAATGCTCACCATTGTCACAAAATTCACTTTAAAGTCAAGAGTTCTAAGGTATTCACAGTGCTGATTCAGATTAGTTGTTGCATATCTTATAACAAAGGAAGGTATTCATGATTATCAGTTGGATACTTAAAACAGGAATGTAAGCAGCGAACACAAATCCTCTGATTAAAAAACGTTTCTATACAAACCGTGCTCCAGTAAGCAGAAGAGTCTACTCTGTATCTTGTGATTCCAAAGGCGTTTGCTGAATGTCTATGAACAAACTTATAATGATAGTATAATCCTGGCCTCTGTGAACAAATCTTCACTTGCTTTCAAGAATAAAATTTATTTGTCTCACGACTTTGTTCTCTATTGGTGACCATTCGAATTAACAATGCAGAGAAACAAGACAGTCCGGTTACCAAATTGTGTGTGTGAATTCATGATTTTGTTTAGAAACAAGGTGTGTGTCCGCATCCCCCTGTCTCCCCGTGTCACGTCCTACCCACCATTAGCTGGTGTGGTATGTGAGGGATGCAGGTTCCGCCAGATATTTCCTCTATGAATGTATCCATCATACCCTGCTGCTGGAGGGGTGCCAATCGAACACGTGGCCACCAACATCAGAGGAACTCGGACTATAAACAGAAACATGCATACCGGGTTAAATCACTTAACCCATACAACAACCCCTCGCGTGCACAAACTGAGCTGGGTCCCGTTACAATGCATCTACAGCATATTTCCGTGATTTAACTCGTAGCCTTCCATTGCAGGATTGTTAAATAACAACTTTCTCAATGACAATGACATTCTCTGACGTATCTAATTTTACTTTTGTAGCAATGGTTTTCTTGAAAATAACCACAACTCCACTGGGGTTGGGGGGTGTTCGTACATGGACATTTATTACATATAAATGCAAAGTTTGTCCTAAAATATGTGAATACAGCAATATATGTTTACATTCAATATATGGTATTCATGACATGATAAACAAATTAATACTTTAGATAAAACTAAAAATTATTGAATATGATTTATGGTAAATAGATAGATTCACCATCGACACATGGAAAATACACAAGTCACTTAACTCAATTAAATCATGATATAATGAAAATATACACGTATCAATATCTATCGTTAATGTTAATATATACGGTTGTAATTTTGACAACGTCATATATGTATAAAAACAGATGATACTCATAACACTCAGTAGTGTATTAGATACAATGATGTATATGCATACACTACATCAAATAATAGAAATCATCACGTAAGACATGATAGATAAACATAAGGTAGTACAAATTGATAAGAATATAGCTTCGAGCATATCGTACCAGATGGGGTTAACCCAAGCTCCTGCATACACTTTTAGATGCCACCGCTGTAGCCTACGTCATCTGCAGGATGAATAAATAACTTATGCAGATGGTGATATATACAAATGATTTAAAGAGTAACTATGGTAAAAGTATTGTACAACCACATCTATAACCAATCACAATTACCACATTCACTCACACATTCACTCACACATTTACTCACACATTCACTTATGATAATGTTACTGGCAATGGTGCTGCTTCAAAAACTGATTATATGGAAACTAAACTTACTCATTTATATTATCTTCAAATATTGAATATACCTATGATAAGTATACGCTTATAATGATATGATATAATAGGGATAGAGTACTGACAGAACTCACTGTACTGTGAGTTCAATCTTAGACTATAAACATAAAGTAACTAGAACTCACTGTACTGTGAGTACAATCTGTAGGAGTTTAATTAATACCTTTAACTTAAAATGAGTTGATAACTTACTCTTATGAAATATATAAAATATAAAATACAAGTCTAGCATTATCTAAATAACTCACACAACTGCGAGCTACTAACTTAGTGTTAAAACTGTTTCAACTCACTGTACTGTGAGTTATCAACACACACTATTTACACATGATAAGTAATGAATAATGAACATACTCTAACTATAGCCGATATGATAACCAACCATGAGATATAAATAAATACAACACCAAATATATACAAAAGACTAGAGATAAAGGTGATAAATCACATGACCAAAGTGACTGACCAACAAAACTTCTAATATTGCCAAAGAGATATACATGTCATGACAATCACCTTTTAAAGACTATGTTACGCTTGGAAGACTTCAGAAAAATAGAACCTACATGAAGAACCTGAGCAAGGGGCGCGCGCATTGTGATAGTTTGCAATGTGAAAATCATGCCGTGCAAGTTGGTAGATTTGAACTGAAGATTAGTAGATCACACTGAGATTGAATTGCTGTTTTAGAGATCTATGGTATGCAATCAAATGTTGAATATAAAAAATGATTTAAAATGGTTAGATTTACTTTATTTAATGAGAAAGTATTTCTCATCAAAAGATCACAAACAAGTATGTACACTTAAAGTCTTCTCATGTTTATTATTAAAATTATATACAACCCAAATTATTGATCCTGCCACACTTTCATTACTGTTGTAGTTGTTTAGCGCAACATGATGTTCAACACGAACTTATTGGGTGTGTGTACATGTATCTCATGCTCACTATGGACACATAACATTTGAAGTGCATTCTATTCTAAATCGTCTTTGTATCTTTACGCGACTAAATAACTTTAGAAACTTTATTTGTTAATGGCAGTTTGTGTAATGATCAATAGTGCGTGAAGCAGTTTGAAGCTCTTGATATATAACTGAGTTATGGCAATGTCATTGTTCAAACTCTACCATTGATCTCGGGATCAAATTATCCAAATGAACCTCTTCAATTGGTTCTTTCAGAGAAATATAGAACATTTGAAAACCTTACTATACTAATGTTACAATATTGACTACCAAACCGACGCTGTGTCACTGACTAAGACTTACATATTACTCTGATACCAAATAAAGGTTAAGGAAAAGAGCAATTGGCGTCTAAAGTACGCCTATTGTTAAAGTTCTTGTAAGAAAATGTTGTTCAAACAACGCGTTGTTTTATGCAAAATCCTTATATTCGTAATGTAAGGTCTAAAACTGCATGTTATTGAGTACACCAGACCAGCAAGAGGGCCTCAGACATTGTGAGTACCAGTAATATAAGAGACTTGCTCCATGTGCAGCTGCTGGACAAGAGTCGACGTGAGGAGGAGGAGGCCGATAGCTGATTGAGTCCCATGTATAGACGACCAGCGCCGCTCTGGCGTCCTTCTGCAGTTCCACTCTCTGCCAAGCAATCTCAGCGCTATCTCTCTCCGGACGTTGATGTATTGGACTGTATATAAACTGGGAGATTGTGGGCGATTCAATTTGGTCTCGGAAAAGAGATGAATTACTTCAATAGCTTATGATAGAAAAACGATAGGCTGATTCAATACAATTGTCTAAAGAAGTTCCCGTCTCCTGCCGGTTACAGTTCAGAGGGGAGACTAAGTGATTCGTGCCATAGATGTGAAATATGTTCTCGTTGACTGCCTTATGATTCGCTTTATGGGTAGCTGGACCCTTCTTTCTGACAATCGGAGGATATAAATCAAAATTTTATTCAGTTGGACATTCTATTTTAGATTCAGCTACCGATATTGCAACATTTTCCTATGTATAAATGTTCGTTTTTTACTTGTTTACACAAGCTATTTTTATCCGACGTAATCATTGCTATACCTTCCAATCTTGACCCCAAATCTTTGACTTCAATAACTCAATCAATGTTTATAAACAAAATACCGGTGAATAAAACGTCTATATTTAAGAAATGAATTTCATCATATGGTTGTCCACACGGTTATAACCTGTTTGAAACTTGTAAGATAAACTTGTATAACCGGCAAGCTTGCGACGCCGGTTATACAAAAGTTTATCTTACAAGTTTCAAACAGGTTATAACCGTGTGACAACCATATGATGAAATTCATTTCTTATAAATTCAAACGTTGTATTTAAAGCGAAAATGCATTCGAAATGCAATTCTATAGCTGCTTGTCGTACTGACCTACGTACCGGTTACACCAAGACGGATCTCTACCCGTATTCAGACGCATAAACAAAATAGTTCCAAAGACTCGGTAAAAATGACACTTTTTTATTCTACAAATAATACATTTTGTGTATCAAAAAACTAACAATGATTATATTTTTGGAAAAAAGTGGAAAATGTAAAGTTTAATTTAAATAGATCAAAGTTAACAAATAACACTCGCGTTTTTATACTGTCCAGAATCTAGGTGACAGTACAGCGTGTTTTGGCTATCAGCTGTCAGCTGTCACTTTAGGGTGTCGGTTTGGGATTGGTCACATTAAACGTGAACGAACAAACTTATATTAAGAATTGTGTCAGAGACGACCCTCAAGACTGAGGTAAGGATGGATCAGGGGAATCCCCGAGGGAAGAAAATAGTTCCGGCACGATATCGTATAACCTGCATTTACTGAAGGTTATTTTGTATAACCCTCAACTTTGGGTTCATTGAAATGTATACCGATCACATGACCATGTCTGATCCAATCAGAATGCAGCATATCGTTTACATCACAAAGTCTGAATTTATCTAAATTTGTATCCGGCTCCTGAAAAAGTATAGATACAAATATTTTCTCTTAATAAACAGGAGTTGATACTCATGTAACAAGAAGTAAAATTCTACGATAACAGGACACCAGGTATCCGATTCCCCGATTGGATATCCCAGAGCTGGCCAGCGATGTACAAGTGTATTTCTCCAGCCTGGTACCCCTGAAAAAAGAGGGTTCGTCACGCTAGGCTGATTCAGTTTAATGTCAAAAGAGATTGTTCGTCTTCTGCATAGATTTAGCGATGTGAGAATAGTTACAACTATATATATAACTTTGCTTCAACGTAAACTTTGAGAGTAATCGCCCTTGTTGTCCCCGCTCCTACTGTTGTTTGAAATAGAAGAACACTCACTCTCCGCTTTTCGTTCGCAGGTTTTTTATGTATGTCGTTCCATACTGACTTAATGACTTTGTTATCGTAATCCGGTTTGAAGAAAGACTTATAACCAAGACGGGACTTTAAAGGTCTTAAAGTTGTAAATAATTCCGGTACTAGCATGCACGTACAAAACATTTTAAAAGCTTGGTTTCAAACGCCTCGAGATATCATTATTTATTGTTATGAAATGACGGAACACATAGCTAAAAAAACGTTTGCTGGGGAAGCGAGAAGTCGGCTGATTGGCTTAGACAGAGTAGAGGAGCAGAGATAGAGAGATGGAAGGGGAGATAACTCACTGTGTGTCCAACTCGAAATAGAGGCTAACAGGTTGGCAGAAGTATCTATTGTGAAGATAACTAGCGCATCGCATCATCGCCAGATACCAGTTGACTGATGCTATCTCTTTAACTGTTTTAACATGTCAGCGTCTTGTTGGATAGCGATAAAGTAAAGAAAAAAACACCTTATCCATTTCTGGAATGACAAAACAATTGCTGAAGGAAGAAAATTCGTAACTGCTTGTAAGAAAGTGTTATTATCGCATTTAAGATTTAATGATGCGAAATGTTACATTTTCTTGTCGTGTTAGCTTTGAGAAAATGTAATTAGACAGAGCGAATTTCTACCGACACTGCAGCCGAGCTGAATGTGTCATTTTACCTAAAACATCGACTAGCAGTATATTGCCATTTATGTTTTTCACTTGATTTTATCTCTTTTCGCCTTTGATTCTGCCGGCGACCGTGCCAAGTGTGAAGAAGAGGGCTGATAGAGACAGCATGGGGCTGAAATGAAGCTTCCTACCTGATTTGTTTAACTGATAGCGCTGCCTCATCCAGCCACTGAGCTCAGATTCTGGGACAACCGTGATAAGGTGTTCACTGAGATACTTCTGGGGGACTAGCTGACACACTGGACAGGAGCTGTTCCCCTAGTGTTTAGTGTACATGTGTGTCCTGTACATGGCACTACTGCTGTCAGTAAGAAGAAATACCATAGAAGAGATGGCGAGGTGACAGACGAGGAATGGTTCCTCTAACTAATATATTATAGAGATCTGAATATGTCATTAATGTACATGCAACTGCCTACATGACACTTACATTTTATTATCCGTTAAACACATTCAGAAACTGGTAAAAAGCGTCGTGATATCCATTACACGTACACTTTTGGAAATGTTTATCGCAAAGGAAACAACAACTTATCAACGACAACGTTTAAGCATGCAGGTAAATTCTTTATACACTTATTTCAGGTTCATAGCGTATGATAACGAAACATTTCCTTTTTTTAACGATATCGTTTAATAAAATGTTGTAGAGTAGTTGTTGTCTTGTACATATAATAAAAGTACATGAGACAGGGGAACCAACTTCTATGAAAATATATTTGAGGTAATTATTCTGTGAAGTGGAAAATACATATATTTCATCAAACATTGTAATGAGGACATCAGAGTAAACTTATCGAATTGAGACAATGTTTATATGTTGTCTCAACAAACTGATCGTCAGACGCCTGACACTTCGCAAATTTTAGAATTTTGGGAGTTTACCTATGACCTCTCTTTGACACCGCAAAACAGGATCAAATTGCTCAGACATTTAAATCTTCATACGTAATGACGCATTGGATGATTATGGAGGTTAAAGTCTAAAACTTTTATCTAATTAAGTCGGAGTAAGTGAGATGAAAGTGGTTATTACCACAGTCGACCGGCTGCGAACATCTGCGAACATCTCAAGAGTTCATCTACTATTTACACACAATTTGTTTTGTGGAAGTTTCATAATATTAGCCTCGAAATAAAAGAAAGTCACTTCTGTAATTTAAGACAAACGTACGCCAGTGGTCTAACTCCTTCTTTCGGGGTTCGTGGAGAAACTTGTTATTTTATGACAAATCAAAAGGATATGACTCATCCTCGTACTGATACCACGTGACTTTATATACGGGTGTTTTCCTTCGGTTACATCGATAGGGAAAACCAAAACAAGACAGTGAACTAGGTCTCAGAATCGGAGATTATAGGCCTAATACTTTCTTACTTAATACATGCCCAAGCTAAGATTGCATCGACAACAGTCCATACACTAGCATACAGTGAATATAAAGCTGTGTACTTGAAACAACAATTAAATACTCCGTGTATTATTGTATGGTAATAATTCATTTTTCTAAAATTAAGATTCAATTGCAGATACGGTAAATTCATGTCATTAGAAGAACGGTTGCAAACTGATTTTTGTATTACCATTAACATCCTGTTTGGACCTCACTGTTCAAAAAAAAATCAAAATAGAGCCATTTGCTCTGTATCTCATCAGGCCTTTATATTACAACTTATTTTTGGTAAAACAAACCAAAAAAAATATCTGGAAGTTATTATCTGGGATTTAACAAATCTCAATTAAACCCCCTCATCATAGAGTTGGCACACAAGTGGAGTTGTGTATGGTCTATATTGGTTTTTAGTGGATGCACCAATGAAAATAGGGTTTAATGGCACGGCCTCATATACTTTTGATGAGGTCTGATGAACTACAAACTGTAATCCCCATTGGTCCAGATACCTATACAAAAGATTTGAGTTCTCTAGATAGGCAGTGGATCTAGAGAAGAAGTCGAAAGTGTGAGAGAACCAGGTGACAGATACGGAGAGAAACCAGGTAAGTGATACGGAGAGAAACCATGTAAGAGATAAGGAGAGAAACCATGTAAGAGATACGGAGAGAAACAATGTAAAAGATACGGAGAGAACCAGGTGCAGATACGGAGAGAAACCAGGTGACAGGTACAGAGAGAAACCAGGTAAGAGATAAGGAGAGAACCAGGTGACATATATGGAGAGAAACCATGTAAGAGATACGAAAAAAAACATGTACGAGATACGGAGAGAAACCATGTATTAGATACGGAGAGAACCAGGTGACAGATAATGAGAGAAACCATGTAAGAGATACGGAGAAAAACCATGTAAGAGATACGGAGAAAAACCATGTATTAGATACGGAGAGAACCAGGTGACAGATAATGAGAGAAACCATGTAAGAGATACGGAGAAAAACCATGTAAGAGATACGGAGAGAAACCAAGAATGAAATACGGAGAGAACCAGGTGCAGATACGGAGAGAAACCAGGTAAGAGATACGGAGAGAAACCATGTAAGAGATAAGGAGAAAACAAGGTGACAGATACGGAGAGAAACCATGTAAGAGATATGGAGAAAAACCATGTAAGAGATACAGAGAGAAACCAAGTATGAGATACGGACCGGAGAGAACCAGGTGCAGATACGGAGAGAAACCAGGTAAGAGATACGGAGAGAAACGATGAAAGAGATAAGAAGAGAACCAGGTGCAGATACGGAGAGAAACCAGGTAAGAGATACGGAGAGAAACCAAGTATGAGATACGGAGAGAACCAGGTGACAGATACGGAGAGAAACCATGTAAGAGATATGGAGAGAAACCAAGTATGAGATACGGAGAGAACCAGGTGACAGATACGGAGAGAACCGGGTGACAGATACGAAGAGAACCTGGTGACAGATACGGAGAGAACCATATAAGAGATACAAAAAAAACATGTACGAGATACGGAGAGAAACCATGTATTAGATACGGAGAGAA
This sequence comes from Phorcus lineatus, assembly GCA_921293015.1. Classification (NCBI taxonomy): domain Eukaryota; kingdom Metazoa; phylum Mollusca; class Gastropoda; order Trochida; family Trochidae; genus Phorcus; species Phorcus lineatus. The sequence continues at coordinate 28,541,665 of OV121083.1, read as the reverse complement.
CCAGGTGACAGATAATGAGAGAAACCATGTAAGAGATACGGAGAAAAACCATGTAAGAGATACGGAGAAAAACCATGTATTAGATACGGAGAGAACCAGGTGACAGATAATGAGAGAAACCATGTAAGAGATACGGAGAAAAACCATGTAAGAGATACGGAGAGAAACCAAGAATGAAATACGGAGAGAACCAGGTGCAGATACGGAGAGAAACCAGGTAAGAGATACGGAGAGAAACCATGTAAGAGATAAGGAGAAAACAAGGTGACAGATACGGAGAGAAACCATGTAAGAGATATGGAGAAAAACCATGTAAGAGATACAGAGAGAAACCAAGTATGAGATACGGACCGGAGAGAACCAGGTGCAGATACGGAGAGAAACCAGGTAAGAGATACGGAGAGAAACGATGAAAGAGATAAGAAGAGAACCAGGTGCAGATACGGAGAGAAACCAGGTAAGAGATACGGAGAGAAACGATGAAAGAGATAAGAAGAGAACCAGGTGCAGATACGGAGAGAAACCAGGTAAGAGATACGGAGAGAAACCAAGTATGAGATACGGAGAGAACCAGGTGACAGATACGGAGAGAAACCATGTAAGAGATATGGAGAGAAACCAAGTATGAGATACGGAGAGAACCAGGTGACAGATACGGAGAGAACCGGGTGACAGATACGAAGAGAACCTGGTGACAGATACGGAGAGAACCATATAAGAGATACGAAGAAAAAACATGTAAGAGATACGGAGAGACACCATGTATGAGATACGGAGAGAACCAGGTGACAAATACGGAGAGAAATCATGTAAGTGATAAGGAGACAAACCATGTAAGAGATACGGAGATAAACCATGTATGAGATAAGGAGAGAAACAAGGCAAGATGTATGGTGAGAAACAAGGTAAGAGATATGGAGAGAAACCAGGTAAGAGATAAGGAGAGAAACAAGGCAAGATGTACGGTGAGAAACAAGGCAAGAGAACCATGTAAAAGATAGGGAGAGAAACAAGGTAAGAGATATGGAGAGAAACAAGGTAAGAGATATGGAGAGAAACCAGGTAAGAGATAAGGAGAGAAACAAGGCAAGATGTACGGTGAGAAACAAGGCAAGAGAACCATGTAAAAGGAGAGAAACAGTGTAAGAGATATGGAGAGAAACAATGTAAGAGATATGGAGAGAAACCAGGTAAGAGATATGGAGAGAAACCAGGTAAGAGATAAGGAAAGAACCAGGTGACAGATGCGGAAAGAAACCATGTAAGAGATGAGAGAGAAAGCAGGAAGAGATAGGGAGAGAAACCAGGTAACAAATAAGAGAGAAACCAGTTGTGAAATGCCGACAGAAACTTAGAGACAGAAGGTAACCCAAACAGAGAAACGTCAATGCAGCAGATACGGAGTGATACAATAAATATATACCGAGAGACACAAATAAAGAGAAAAGGAGTGCACAGGATAAGATATTTTAGAAATACGGAGAGGTACAGAGAGTAAGCAGGTAAATAAGGATAACAGACAACAAACGAGAAAGTGATGCAGAGAGACAAACGAGAAAGTGATGCAGAGAGACAAACGAGAAAGCGACAGGGAAAAAACAAAGGGTTGAGACACGGAGAATATACACTGAGCCTGCACACCTGTATGGAGAGGAATTCATTGGGGCATATTCTGTATTGATTACATCAGAATTAAACGACGACATCATATATCAATGTCGTAACTCCTATTTCTAATTGTACGATTGCCTGTTTTATGTGCATTTATGCCGATACCCTGACTATTGCGCTTGAGTCATACATGTGCGTGTCGCTCATACAATAGTTTTGATTTATTGTAATGCATTGCTAGAATACTGATCTCTGTGAAATAAGTCCATGCTTGCATCTGTCACCGAACACTCGAGCTATTTATTCAGCACTCCGCATTTCCCTCATTTCGATACATTTTCATGCACCATCTAATTCGACCCTTGCAATTAATGCGGTGTCATAAATATAAAAATGAACTGCGTTATACGCATCGTATGTTTGCTTCGATTGTTCGATGTTTCGAAAACTGATATTTCTGTCGAGGGAATTGTTTCATTGTGAGGTTGAAACCTTAATCACTTTAGTGGTTTATATTAGCTCCTACATTGCGTACTGATCTGATTATGACTGATAGATGTTGTGCTGCTTGTTCAGGGAGTAAGGTCTGGAAGTTTTGCTTTTAATAAGAAAGACCCTAAGAGACTGAGAATGAGCTAGACCCTGAAGGAATGAGGTCTGTTTTACAGACCCTGTGAGACTGAAATACTGAGGGTGACTGAATATCTAGCCCTGAGAGCCTGAGCGTGAGCTAGACCCTGAAGGAATGAGGTATGTTTTACAGACCCTGTGAGACTGAAATACTGAGGGTGACTGAATATCTAGCCCTGAGAGCCTGAGAGTGAGCAAGATCCTTAGACTGTCAGACAGACCTTAAACTTACATAAAAGCCTTTTAAAAGACAAGTTAACTTGATTAAAAATGAAGAAAACTCAGTCTCCTTTTCATGTTTTAAAACAGTTTTTCTTCATTTGGTCAATTTTCATTGAAGAGTCTAATTGTTACGCAATATCCCGAGAGAGACCTCAAAGACAGAGATTCTGAATTCCTAAGAGAATGAGAGTGAGTGAAACTGAGGTCTTGCGACCTTGAGAGACTTGAGAGAGGTGAGAGACGGTGAAACTGAGACCTTGGGATCATGAGAGTGAGACCCTAAAAGACAGAGAAACAGAGATCCTCAGAGACTGAAAATGAGACCCTGAGTGACAGCGAGTGAGACTAAGAGTGAGACTGAGAGAAACTGAAGCCTTGAGATCCTGATATTGAGACCATGAGATACAGATCGAGAGAGAGACGCCTTTGAAGACAGTGAGTTAGTGAAACTAAACGCAAGCTGTGGACATTTTTCTCCAAGTTATCGATCCTTCCCAAAGCTTATCCTTCATTTAACACGTTCCTTGCTGGACAACAGGAGTTTGATGTCGACACATCAAACAATGGGGGAGTCATATCAGGGTGATACGGTGAAGTATTGAGCGAGCTATGACACGTGTTGCCTCTGTATTATATTGTGTGCAGTGGAGAACCGCATTCTGTCATTGGAATGAACCAGATATCAGTCAACAGCAGTGTTTTTACTCCTCAAAGTTTTACCGGCAAAGTACAAGATTGTGATGACATGACACTTTGGTAACATGAGGTAACGAATGGCCCTGTAACGTCAAAGTAAGCTAGCCTACATGTCACCGAGGATGTCTATATTTTCACATCTCAGTAGCCGGAACAACTTTTATTTTTGTAGCTAAATTCAAATTACTTTGCCATTATTTATACCATCATCATTACTTCTACACAATGAGAATACATGTAACAATGACAAGGGTAAAAGTGTCCTTACACCTTTTTTATACCACTTTGAATAACATGAACTTTCTACCTCAGATAAAGAGGTATTTGGTGCCGAAAGACAATTGAAGAAGTTTCATTCTGATGTCACTCTTTGATTAATAGGTAAACGAGGACTTACCAGAGATTGTGAACCCTAATAGGAGGGACAACCCGAGGACATGAAGGGTCCGAGAGTTTGCTGACGCTAAGGGTTTACAATCTGTCAGATTTTCACGTAAAGCTCGTGCATTCCACGCAATGTTGTGTTTTAAAGAGTATGTCTTCCATGATAGCGTTTTATTTCGGCATAAAATATTTGAATATAAACAGAGTAATTTACCTAGGGCGTTTATCGACTCGAAGAATAGTGGGTTCGAGTCCCGCCATGTTAGCTGTGAAAACTTTAACTTCGGATGATTTTCGACCATGACTCTTTGACATGGTTTTTGAAAATTATTTGTTGGCCGGTTAAACAATTATAGTGTAAATACAATCATTTTTAAAGGAAAGCCTCATATAAAGGTATCAAGATTCTTATAAGTTACATCCCGGGGACTTTCATCCAAAGGTAAAGAACTCTAACGATGTGGATGCGACGTTACAAAAGCTAATTAGATGAAGAATTATACATGAGGTAGGTTGATGAATGACTGAAACTGAGGAGGTATGCAGTTATTTGTGACAGGGTGTCGTTCAGTTAACCGTTTCATATAAAATGTTGGCGGTAGCTAGAGGAATAGATCGATGTTGCTTGATTGTGGTTGTTTCTGCACTCACTGTATCACTACTTAAGTGTCCTTCAATAACAATAGTAATCGTAACAATGATGTTTTGAATTTTTAAAACCCAAATCAATTTAATCATGAGGCAACTAAATATGTTATGAAATGTTAATGCTTAACGAAGTAGTTTTTCAAACAAATCATTTGATCAATTATTCCCGCAGCATCAGACTTGAGTAGTGGTTGGTTCTCTACTACCACATGACAGCACTGTTCCTGGAACCACAATGGTCGGAGTTGAGAGAACTGTGTCTTCTTTGTCAGTGGAGGAACGACATGGACAGCGCCGGGGCTGACAGCACAGTGTGGAGATCGAGTTACACACTCCACCATACATCGCTGTTAAACAATGCAGGGACAGCCAATTGTCCCTTATCATGCAACACTTGTACAACACGCCGTAGACTGATGTAATATGGATGACCATTGAATCTTTGGAATCATATTTTAAACGTTTTCGTTTAAGATAAAGACGAGTCAGCTTGTGAGGAAAAGACAGTGAATTGAATGGCTTCAATAAAAGTGGTATGTTACATTGACTCGCTAAGTCGACTACAGAACAATGGTTAGGAGCAGCAAGCGACTAATGTGCTACCAGTGACCAAACTGTCGCCACGCCCGATTGATCTGGGAGACGTTACCCTAACCTCATTCCTTCCCCCTCCGCCCCCAAACCCCACCCTCCTGGGACAGCTGTCTCCCCCAGAGAACTGACAGGGATGGGCAACATATGGCTTCCTTTCTATAGCACTGAATATATTTCACATTAACAAAACGCCATAATGGGTATTCATAATTTCTTTAGGTTGATGTTCATTTAATGTCGATTTTGGAAATCTGTCCGACTTTTGCCATTTGTTATGTTTCACTAAGCAGTCGCTGCGATTGTTAAGTCAGTGATACGAGGTGGATACTCATTGATCTTTGAACTACAAATGGTCTTGGCCATAAGTAAAACCTTGATATACTTATCGTTATATTTTTTGCGACTAATAATGTTGCAATGATAATGTTATGTACAATATCACATTTATATTCGCATTTATTCTGTAAAAAAACCCTGCTGAAAATGACAGGACGTCCCAGGCATGTACCATACATGTGGACCCTGGTTGTATATTTAACACCTTAAGTTTTTGTTCAATGATTATGATCTAAGGTATGACGAAAAATACGTCGTACCCTAGAATGCATTTTGTAAGCATTTTGTAAAGCGTTATATCCTTATCTAATCTACAATCACAACACTACAGTCTGTTTTTGATAACTTTACGATTTTGTTTGAGCATTTACAGATACATTGAAGCATGGTAGATATCACAACACTGACCAATACGATATAAATGTAGTGAATCTTCATCACAACACTGACCAATACGATATAAATGTAGTGAATCTTCATCACAACACTGACCAATACGATATAAATGTAGTGAATCTTCATCACAACACTGACCAATACGATATAAATGTAGTGAATCTTCATCACAACACTGACCAATACGATATAAATGTAGTGAATCTTCATCACAACACTGACCAATACGATATAAATGTAGTGAATCTTCATCACAACACTGACCAATACGATATAAATGTAGTGAATCTTCATCACAACACAATACATTAGACTCTTAAAAATTCCTTCTTCGAATATGTGAAAAATATTCTCATTATTTAAATTACACTTGTGTTTCAAATATCAAATATCTATTCATATAGGGTAATTAACCCGACTGATCGTTCCCCTGGACGTTATTAAATCGTTCACCGCGAGAGAATGACGGTGTAGGTCTTTTGAGAATGATAGTTAAACACTGCGTAGGGTGAAGCACTCGAATTTGGTTTAAGAAGAGTTCTCTAAAGGACGTTGTCTCTCGTTAATCTTTTACAGCAATAATAAAGTTGATCAGTATCCTAAATTGACATTGTGTTACAGGCTGATAGCCGAATACAATGAAAGAAGGGAAATACATTTGGTGAAGTTTCGCGCAAATGGATTGTAATATACAACATGAATTTTTGTGATAACCATGCTTAATTTCAAAAAGATATTGACAAATTTTCTACGCTGAAAGCATTAAAAACATGGTACCTTCTGGACAAACCGTACGCTGCTAAGAAAGTTTCCTGCTGTTCACCGCGTACAGTGTAAATATATCTTGTTTCATGGTATGTCACCATATTTCTTTGGCTGACTATGATGAAATAGGTTTTATTCAACCTTCTGAGTTCATTGTTTAATCCCATAATACGGATGACAAAGTATGTGAGCGTTTGACAAACATTACGTTGTGTCTACAGTATGGTACAAAAACTTAGCTGGTGTGTGGATTTGAGATGAGGCTGACAGTTGGTGTGTGACTCTGTATGGGATTGCATGGAGTCCTTGGTGTGATGTTCAGAGATCTGGTGTTGGTGACCACGGAAGATTGATTGGGAACCTTGATCTGTGATAGTGGATACACGGTCTCGAGTGCTTCGCCGGTCCGTCTACATGCAACACTGACGATTGGATCCGGACCCGGATTTGTCGACTTATCAGAAATATTAGAAGTAACAACATGCTCTCTGAGATGACTTGATACTTCCTGACGTGAAACATTTCTGCGTAATAGCCTTTGTTTTGTATCAAGTTATGTTTGATTTTGTACAACCTTGCATAGGACAGACTGTATAGTGCTCATTGACTCACCCTAAATACGTTTATACCCATATGCCGTCGCCCTGATAAAAGGTTGGATCAATTACATTCATTGTGTTTGCAGTGGGATAGAGAAATACGAATTTCATAGAAGCGTGAAACCTATGTGACGGGTTCTCCTTTATCAACTGCTTGGCATTGTTTTTCACATCGATAGGTCACTGTCGTTAAAGAGCTACGGTATCATGGTATTTCATTTGACTGTCATACATGACAAAACATGACAATTATTAGTTTCAATGCAAACCAAACAACTCTTTGTGTGAGCCGAAACCAAAATCATTTCTACCAATTATCTTCTAATCATAAATCCTCCCAATCATTATCATCTCAAATGTATATGTAACCTGCTTCATATACGTTCCAAAAGTTACGTTTGACTAATCAATACGCGTCATCATCCAGTTTCTGATCAGAATCGGGACTTTTTGCCTTTATTTTTGTCTGCCTCAATATCAATGTGCTATTATGTTCAACATATTCTCAGGTCATCGTTTTTTTAATTCCTTTATGTCATCGATCACTATGCTTATATGTCATCAATCTGTGTGTAAAAATATTTGAAAGATTTCTATGAATTAATCAATATTCTTTTTATCAATATATCGGTATTCTCAGATCAATTCATCAGAATCCTTAGATCAATATGTCAGAATTTCATTTTGTAAACTTGTAACTGTTCTTTACATTGATACATCGCGGTTCTCATATCGAATCCCTCTTTTCTCTATACAAATATGCCACTGTTCTATTTCTACTCTCCTTCTGTTTATTTTCTTTAGGAACAATGTTTCATTCACGATTGCTGAGTTAAACACGAGAAGACCGGACTCGTCTCCGTCAGGGTATGAGACGCGAGGCTGGTGGAGTGTCCTGAGCTCGATGTACAGGAGATAGACCGGCGCCACACCGGTTGTGTCTCAACACTGATACGTGGCAACTAGTCGCTACCCGTGTCTCTCAATACTCGAGTACACCTCTCTATCAGCTCGATGAATCCGAGGACATCTCTGTCTACTCGACTTAAAAATCATCTCATCTCACAATTAGAGATGTCACTCATGCTTAAACTCGACTCACTTGGTAATCTCGATACTCGCAGTTCCCTGACATCAAGATAGGAATCCTTTACGCAAATAAAACCATTGGTGTTGAGAGAAAATGTAGACCAATCGGTATCCGAAAGAATTTTGGGCGGATAAATGTCTTTTAAGAAAGTATTTTCATAAGTATAAATTCAGTTTTCTAACTATAATGTAACCCTATCAACGGTGGTATATGAGACAGTTAGACAAACTTTATGTCACAAATACTAAAATGGCAAAGATATACAACAAAAAAAGTAAATATACAGGATTATCTAAAACAGTAAGTTGTTAATGTGTATATTACAATATATTTTCTTATTATGATCTTCGTGAATACTTGCTTAATATATTTAGCTAGCAAGCGTAAAGTTTGGGAATGGAATTGAGAAAGTTTGCCATCTTTATTATATTATAGCATGTATTTTCGGGCTCAAATTGGCTTGTTCATAGAGTGTGAGGACACATGCACTCACTGTAAGTAGCTATCAGTGCAGTGAAATACTTATCACTCTTTACAGTTGGCCTGCAATCTAAGGGAGAAATTTAGGGCGGCCTAAATCTCTAAGGAACTAGAGTCGGTTGTGCACAAAATGAGAAATATCGATTGTTGAATACGGTTGAAATATGAATGTATGCAAATTTTGAATATATATTAATCTCTGAACAAACAATGAACTGATATTTATCAAAGTATATCTGTCACTTCACCGATTGTTTCTACACAGAGGACGCATTGCTGTTACCATAGCGACTACCGTTTTGGGTCCTCAGACTGTAAATAACATATCAAGATTGCCGATATCGTTGTTCATGCGGATTTAATGCAACGTTGTATCAAATACTTCCGGACATTGCATTATTTATTTCTACGAAATATTAACATGCGGACCTGCTTGTAGAAACATCAGTTTACATACTTGAATTATGTCCTCGGTCTAATCTGAATCTGTGCAGCCATCGATCCTGCCATAGAAGTTGCTTTTTTGTAGCTAATAATCAATAAGAAGAAACATAGTGATTGTACAATGGTGGAACCGAAAGCAATTTGGTTCCCATGCCGTGCAGCAACACGACGTCGACTAACCTAGACCTCGGATACTGGTCTAACAAGCAGGACAAACTACCTAGAAAAAGCTAGGTCCGCTACTCTTCCTTCAAGTATATACACATACTAGAAACTCTTATAAACATCAGCGATTCCCTGACTTAGTCAGGCTTGCGGACAGGGGTCCGAAATAGTATCAATTTGACGGAAGTACAGAGAATTTGAAATTTAAAGAGTAAACAATGTTGTTGCACTCTGGAGCGCTGCCAGCTATGTTTAGAAGACAGAGGTGTCGAGTGACTGCAAGCTGCTAACTAGTTTCTATAAGGAGAAGGTTTATTTCAGTCGATTGCCACTGAGTGCTTGCGGCTCAATGAAGAAACAACATGCTATAATTCCCCCTATGAAACAACATGCTATAATTCCCTCTATGAAACAACATCTCTTGAATCTGAAACAATGCTTTATTAATATTTCGGATATTAAATCTTAGGAATTATGTACATGATCTGAAAAGTTTATATTTCACTGAAGCACAGGGATTTCTTCTCTCGGATCAAAAACAAATTATGTTTAATTTCAGATTCATAAAAGTTATATAACGAGAGAGAATGGTACAAGGTAGAAGTGTATGTGAGTGTATGATGTACACGGTAGAAGTGTATGTGAGTGAATGATGTACAAGGTAGAAGTGTATGTGAATGGACGATGTACAGGGTAGAAGTGTATGTGAGTGGATGATGTACAGGGTAGAAGTGTATGTGAGTGAATGATGTACAAGGTAGAAGTGTATGTAAGTGAATGATGTACAAGGTAGAAGTGTATGTGAGTGGATGATGTACAGGGTAGAAGTGTATGTGAATGGACGATGTACAGGGTAGAAGTGTATGTGAGTGGATGATGTACAAGGTAGAAGTGTATGTGAGTGGATGATGTACAAGGTAAAAGTGTATGTGAGTGGATGATGTACAAGGTAGAAGTGTATGTGAATGGATGATGTACAGGGTAGAAGTGTATGTGAATGGATGATGTACAGGGTAGAAGTGTATGTGAGTGGATGATGTACAGGGTAGAAGTGTATGTGAGTGGATGATGTACAGGGTAGAAGTGTATGTGAGTGAATGGTGTACAAGATGAAGTGTATGTGAATGGATGATGTACAGGGTAGAAGTGTATGTGAGTGGATGATGTACAAGGTAGAAGTGTATGTGAGTGGACGATGTACAAGGTAGAAGTGTATGTGAGTGGATAATGTACAAGGTAGAAGTGTATGTGAGTGGATGATGTACAAGGTAGAAGTGTATGTGAGTGGATAATGTACAAGGTAAAAGTGTATGTGAATGGATAATGTACAAGGTAGAAGTATATGTGAATGGATAATGTACAAGGTAGAAGTATATGTGAATGGATAATGTACAAGGTAAAAGTATATGTGAATGGCTAATGTACAAGGTAGAAGTATATGTGAATGGATGATGTACAGGGTAGAAGTGTATGCAAATGGATGATGTACAGGGTAGAAGTGTATGTGAGTGAATGGTGTACAAGGTAGAAGTGTATGTGAGTGGATGATGTACAAGGTAGAAGTATATGTGAGTGGATGATGTACAAGGTAGAAGTATATGTGAGTGGATGATGTACAAGGTAGAAGTGTATGTGAGTGGATGATGTACAAGGTAGAAGTGTATGTGAGTGGATAATGTACAGGGTAGAAGTGTATGTGAGTGGATGATGTACATGGTAGAACTGTATGTGAGTGGATAATGTACAAGGTAGAAGTGTATGCGAATGGATGATGTACAAGGTAGAAGTGTATGTGAGTGGATAATGTACAAGGTAGAAGTGTATGTGAGTGGATGATGTACAAGGTAGAAGTATATGTGACTGGATGATGTACAAGCTAGAAGAATATGTGAGTGGATGATGTACAAGGTTGAAGTGTATGTGAGTGAATGGTGTACAAGGTTGAAGTGTATGTGAGTGAATGGTGTACAAGGTAGAAGTGTATGTGAGTGGATGATGTACAGGGTACTAGACTATACTTTTTGTGCACTAAACGGTGATATAAAACTCATATTTGTAAATTCATAAATAAAAGAATAACACTGACAAGATCAACCGCCTTTTTGGCATATCCTATCTTTAAAGCCATAATTAAACATAGAACGAGGGTCCTCGTGGAGATAAATACGTTACCATGTTTCTGCGAGTATGATATGGAGATACTCTTAGTTCTCGTTTGATATATCACCCGGAAATATGATATATCTGCATATCAAACTCGCGGACACATGGTAACTTACGATATCCCTTTTACTTAACAACGATTGTTTCACAGCGAGTTGCCGTATTTTGTCGTCTGCGACGTCATAAAACCATTATTCGTGACGTCACAATAGCGGACCGTCGCAAAAGAAGCAGGCCGTTTTCTGAATATTTCAATGTGTTTTAAATTGAATAGAATCGTTAATAAAGAAATTATTACACTCGAAAGACTGTCATATGACTTTTACTCTTGCTAATTTGTGTATAACCCTTGTTCTCGCTGGGCTTGTTTCGTAAAATTTATATGACACACTTCCTCCTGTTATACTCTCTATATACATAAATTGACAAACCGCATGGACAACATGCATCCTTGTTATATTTGACATGCAGGTTTTGTATCATTCCCTGACAACCAGTGCACAATAATCTTCATCACATCACAATTCAATCTCAGCTCCATGAAAGCTAACCTTTAAACTATCAACTAGAATACTTAAAGTTATCTGGTCTGACATTGCCTCCGGCATCGCAGATTCCCCTAAGCAATGTCACCGAGCTTCAACCTTCACCTTAAACTGAAATTTAGCCTATGAAATATTTTAATAATTTACTGTTCCTTCGTTATTATAATATTCATATATATAATATTCATTTCTTCGGCTCTACATTTCACTTCATATGTGTATGCAGTAAATCTATACTTGCTGAATGGGGACTTAGACTGTATTAAAGGCTTCTATATAAAACACAATCGTGAAACAGGACTATATTTTCTTGTGTTAGGCACGGATCAGATCAGGATTTGGTTAAACCTGTTTACAGCTACACCAGGCAATGTATAATCCTTTGTCTGAAATGCAAACATCAGAGTTCCTCATATCGTCCACATGATCTTGTAGCTTACGCACAGATTTCAATATCATATGTGTAACACCTTCTGATTAAAGCTACAACTGTCACCTTCTATAAACGAAATGATTTTTATTTTGTTTAAACAAAAGCAATGCAGGTTTAATGAAATAAATCAACAGGCGAATAAATCACACACTTATTGGCCTAAAAAGCAGTGATAAATGGGAGTAGACATGGCTGTTATAGACGGATACATTATTCGCCCGAGCAGAGTTCAAATCAAGCGTGTAGCATCGGGGCAAATAATCACTTAAGGAAATTGTCTCCTGTAGCTCGTCGATGTTTGCTAGAGTCGGACACTGCGATAAGTCCATCCTCAGAGTCGGTCTATACCACACTGCAGCGCCGACACTAACCTGCGTGATACAACCCATTATGTCTCTGTATACATCCGTTATGTTTTTTATTTGGGAAATGGAAAAAGTGCAATTTTGGAATTGGACATCTCGGCGATCAGTAGACATGAGCATCCAGTGACGCGAGCTCAGAGGTCCTGGGTGTGACTAGTCCCTTCCTCTGTACCTTCCATTAACTCGCGGAATTGGATGTCGAAGAAACATCAGCGAGTAATCTGGGGAGGCAGCTTCATTCTCTATGTTTATCAGTCACGATAGGATTTACGACTATTAGATGATTACATATTGTTTCCTAACCAAAGATATGAACATAGTCTAACTTGCGTTAAGTTTCAGTCATACAAAATGGGCGTATTTGAAAGTACCATTTACTTAGCGGTGTTCTGTAATAAACTTTGATGAAGGAATCAACTTATTAATTATATATTTCATAACGTGTTTTTTTTTGTATCAATGCATCGTGCGACCTCTGGTAAAAAGAAATTAATTTACTTATGTATAACAATACATTGTTTTCCACCAGAGATAAATGAATTTGTGTTTTTTGTTTTAAACATTTTATAATTAAGTATTTGCAACATAGCACTTAGTTACCTTTGCGGTGGACCTTTCTTTTTACAAATAAACACACACTCGCACATTAATAAAGGATAAGTTATTTGGACTTCAGCTCCTGTTTAAGTTGAAAAGTGAAAGGTTCTTTCTGAAATCAATCCAAAAAAATAAAACATATTCCTAATCTAAACAGAAAGTTTTGATGAGTTTATATTGTCAAATAGCTGTCCAAAATCTGATCTGAAAGAAATACCAAGCAAACTATTCTCAGTTTTAAAGGCATTTATGCAGGTGGCTGAGTAGCCATCCAAGTTGATCATAAAACGCAAGTCTTGGGTTGTAGAGTTATAAAATGTTTTTTCCCTCTAAACTCTGCTAAAGTCTTTAATCTTTGACAGGAGCGACTCTGATTAAAACACGTGCATCAAGCACATTACGGCCTGTTAGACAGCTAAGTATATATATATATATCCCGACACGACACCCCGGAGTTCAGACGGACACATCCTCGTCTCTACCTGCACACGCACATGTGAAACACACATACACCTGATAGCGAGTGGCGATTAGCGGATTAATCTGAATAGCAGGCCTGTATCGAGCTGGTTCTACTGCCTGAAACATGGTGCCGGTTATCACTGCACCGACGCATCTCCATCCATCACCTGCTTCGGTTCACAAAACTCATGTTCCAGGACGTTTGTAATCTCTACAGCCAATGAGAACAGGCGGAATGTGTAACCGACCAGTGCATTGAGACAAATCCTGGAAAAGGATCTCACTCTAGACTCTGTTGGCGCTGTGGATGTCTGCTAACGGTCTGGTCTGATATTGCACTCTTTAAAAGAAAAAAATGAGCAAAGTATTAACTAAATATCAAAGAAAATGGTCACGATTTGTAACATTTCTGTCAAAACAACGAAAAAAGATGGACATTTGAGTTCCTGTACCGCTTATAAATAAACTATTTCTTAAAACACCGAAGGACTCAAAATAGACAATGATATTAACAGTTTTGCAGTTTTTCATGTGTTATTTTTAATGTTTCAAAGCCACTTTAACAAGTCTCGCATCTTCTAAAATTTACTTTCGTACTTTAGTAAGTATTTTAGTTCTAATCAAGGTCAGTTCATACTTCAACACATCCAAAATCCATTTGCGGATCTCACACATATTTCAAAGAGATTATCAACATCATTTATCAGCTGTTATTTAACCTCTGTATCACGTGCCTTAGCACCGGTAGAAGGGTTAAGTGATTTTCAACCTTTCCCATTTTCTGCAAATGTGTAAATATTTGATAATCTCAACTAAAGAATACAAAAGCTCACACTTTATCGGCATTCATATCGTTAGTTGTTCTTAATTTCGGTTGAGAAAGTAATAACTTTATTTTACTCTTCAGCTTTGAATGTGATTCATATATTTGAATTTATTTAGATTTTTCATGTTACACTTCGAATAAAAAAAATATAAAAATCTGTCTAAGGTGTTGAGCGCTGGTACTATCACGTATCAAAGTATAATCGTATAATATTCAAATCTTACTCCTCAATGGCTTCCTATATATATATATTGGATTATGAAATGAAATGTACATAAGGCTGATTGATGATACAGAACATATTGACAAGAGAGGAAATAATTGCTTTGAAAGAAAGCATCGATGCCACGAAATTGTATTAACATACAGTAATAAAGTTTTATGAAAATTGAATTGAATAGGCTCAACAATCAGCGGCTCATTTAATGTCTTCAGCATCTACTGCCGATTGCCGATTTGAGTAAATTCCATTGACGTTAAATCTGTCAATGACGCAATGTACGACAATAAGTACTATATATAACTCTCGTTACTCGTCCAATATACTCCAATGGTATCTTATGTATATAGAAATGACTATACCGCCTATCTAATAAAATAAATATGGAGAATCCTCTCGTTGTGTGCTCATTTCGTTGTATTCGTTTCTTTAAAGATCCCAACTGGACTCTCTATTGCATCAAGTTCTTGCATACCGTCTCTCATTAGAACCGCCAGCATAGTAAACTTGTCTATGGTCCCCGTCGCAGACGTTGCTAACCCAATTAAAGCGCTCCCTGTGAGTGCCCTGTGTTTGATCGCTCGCCGATATCTGATTAGAGATATTATTTAGTCAATGCTCCTACTCCATCGCTATATCCATCACCCAATACTCGCAGAATAATAGGCCAAGAGAAGCGATTACCTAATCCCCTAGGATTGAGGCATCATTAACTTTAAGAGATTTGTTGTGTACGCGGGAAAACTCGGCGTTGCTGAGACGGAGAGATGTAATGAAGTTCAAGTACAGTTTTATTTGCCTCTATTTCTCCATCCTCTCGACTCGGAGTCGGCTAATAGTATGCAACACGGAACATTCTGTGTAAGGGAGCCATCAGCCAGGCTGATTGTTCGAGACTGGGATATTGTTTCTACTCGCAATCAATACACGTTATCCCTATGTCAGTCGCAACGAGCCTTGCCGCTTTTATTGCTGTGATTACAATATGAGTTTGTCATGTTGCTTGACTAATACGGCTAGGGTCACATTGCGTGATGATCAATCCGTTTCAACTGACTGAGAGATTTTCCCTAAAATCAGATCAGCAGACTACATAAGTTCTCAAATTGTCTGTGAAATATGATTTTCATTGTCTGCCTTTGATATTTGTCGTTGCTGTGATGATGATCAAACAGATTTCTTTCCTAAATCGCTACAATGCATTTCTTCCGATTGCGCATCCTTTGTTTTTCTTCAAAAACAACTTTGTTAATATTGATTTAATTTGTTAATAGACACTGGCATTTAAGGATAAAACGTGAAGGGACAAACAGCTAAGGCGTCCTGAAAAAATGAAAACGTGTACTTCCGTTTCTTAAATTTGTTGCAAGAAAGGTATATTCGTGAAAAGTTTTTAAAAAATAAGAAAAAAAATTGTTGCCAGAGATATGAAAAAGTACATGTATATTGACAGGTTACAATACATATCAAACACTAGGAGTATATTCGTCTGTATACCATAACTAGAAGTGGCACCATATTAAGTATAACAGTGGTTAGGTTCCGGGAGAAAGTCTGAAGATGAGTCGTTCTTCAGTTCCTAGGCGCCATGAACTCTTCTTTGGGAAACCAATTCCAGAACACGGAAGTTCAGAAGACGCTGATTCAGCGAGAGAGGAGCACATTGTGGCTGACGACAACCGAGGAACCCTCCGGTGTTTAAGACACCATATTACAGAGGGGGCAATGACCAAAATGATTATATACGACTCGCCGTTGAAACCATGGGGTCAGTGGAAATCAGATCCCTGGTGAGTGTTTTACTCGGGACAGACTTAACCACCGGCAGTGTGTCGCCCCCCTGGGACAGTCGTTGGGGAAGGCAGAGTGAGGGGCTCTTAAGGGTAGGAAAGGGTTCTGCTACTAAGATACATAAATAAAGGTTTGCTCTGTTGTCTGAGATCTACTACAAGCATGGATATGTGTATACAAACATTGGTTACAGGATACAAGGACCAGCAACTTCGTATTTCATTGACATAAAAATATGAGCATCTGCGGTTCTCCAAGCGACTGTGCTTGCGTAACTATTTATCATTCACAAAGGAATCGAAACATCGGGGTGAACGTAAACTGTAATCCTGACGCTTAAATCATTTGTCGGTCAGCTTAATTTTGTCTCGTGGATAGAGAGCATCAGTTTGACTAAACAGGACTTAGTGAGGTCTAAACGTTTATATAAGCTTAAATTTTAATGAAGGACACTTCACTCTGGGTAATCGAGCAACATGCTACTAAAACAAGCAGCTCATTATCCGAAGTGAATCAATAGAACTCACAGTCGAATTGTCCCTAGTCGGCTCTATAACTGTGTTTAATAGTAGCGAGCTGAACTTTCAGGGAAAATGTTTCCTTAATGAATAATTCTTCCTTTATGTTGGTTTTCAATAGAGCAAGTGGGTCAGCATATGAATAATATTGAATAAAAGTAATACAATAACTGATGCACTACTAGGAAACATCTTCATTTCAAACCCTTATAGTCCTTAACGTTCAGCTTTTGAGTTCATTAAAGTCTCCTCTCATTAAACTAATTTAACCAAATCCTATGTGTGTATGAGAGCTTAGGTCGATATCAAATGTTAAAGTTAAAAATTATTCCCAGATTCTGTGTCTCTCGGTCTTCGTTTTGTGGCAACTTGTTCATTGTTATATAGTTTCGTGAACCTAACGAGCATATTATGAATCGTCTATTTAACGTTTCTGTTTCTCATACTAACAAATGCAGCTTCCTATTATGATTGGCCCGTCCACAAAACCAAAACATTGTGGCGTGCGGCGGTCGCCTTCAAAAACTTTAGAGGTTTTGCTTGGCCGTTATTCGACCAACAGATGGAGCTAGGGTCGATTCAATACAGCGTTTGATTAATTCTTTATATCACGGAGATATCTTTTTGTAATCGACGTTTTGAAAGTAGTCTGAATTGTTCGTAATTCGAGTATTGAAGATCAAACACGTATATATATAGGAGGTTGAGGTCGAAGGTAACCTGAGCATATGGGGCGAAGTCACTGAATAGCATATCTGAAAATCGGTGAACCTGACAGCTTGAGTAATGGGGTTGAGTAACCTAAAATCTGTGTAACATATTGACCAAACTATTAGTTTTTTAAAATGAGATTGCTATACATAATTATGTTAACGTTATCAGTTTGGCATGTCGAGCAATATCCATTTTGAAAATATCTACATCATTTTGTCATCTTTTTTGTGTAAAATTATGAATCCATTCTGACTTTAATAGGATATATTTTATGTGTAAATTCATGCGTACGTCTATGTTGTAATTTGCGCTTTATGAAAGGACAAACTAAGGTGAATTAAATAAAAATGAATAAAATTTCAGAATGTGCATAGTTCATTCGACTCTAAACATGAATTGTTATTGTTACTGACTTTCTCTCGGCAAGTTGTCAAGTTTTCCGATTATTGGTTTAGTTTGGTTTTACCCGACACTCTATCCGCGCTAGTCTGTGTTCCCTGGGGATCACCAAACAGATCCTTTAGCGCAACAACATGTTCCGGATAAAACAATGACGTAGTCTACCGCTATGATATTCTCTTTTTTAATCGATTCCAAGATTCAGTTGTATATTCTTTCATATATTACGATTAAAAACGTTAGGCTAATTTCAGGTTATAATGTACATGCAATTGCCACTGCTTCCAGAGTGCTAAAAACATCTCTAATAGAATGTCGTGACATGTTAAAAACACAGGAGAGAGATCAAGGGGTATAAATCATGGTCAAATACATTATATCCACAGACAGCAGTGTATCATCAGACTCGATAAGCTTCTTGGATACATAACGGACTATTTTCTTTGCAGTCCTTCCACTAAATCACCTTCCCTTCATAAAATGTTAAGCTTCATTTCGGAGATGCGCCATTGATGATAGTTGTGTTAAACAATGTTTAGTGTTTTCCTTCATGCATCCAATTTTTATGTGCATGCATGTGTGCATGGGTTAGTGTGTGTGCTTAAGGGTGTTTGTGAGAGTGCCTTGTTGTGTCTGTTTGTGTGTATACGGATGTTATTTATTGAGTTTATATGGAGAGGGTAGCCCAGAGAAAAGAGAGAAGTTATACTTAGCGGGTGTTGTTGTGAACAGCGTGTTGTTCCGACTGCTGTCTTGCAGAATAACCAACATGGACGGACGAGCTGTCAAACAGGAGCTCCCTCCACAAACACTGCAGACCTGCCTGCCCCGCCTGCTGTCTCTATTGTCAATTCCTTTTCTTTATTTGTATGTGTTTATCTACATGTGTGGTCCACTCCCTGCCAGTAAGTATAGTACAGGATAAAAGTACAGACGTGTGAACATCCGATGAGGGACTACGCGTTACATAGCAGGTAATAGATTTCAATGTGTTCACCAATGTAAGGGATGCTTTTTCAGCAGATAGTTAAGACAAATATATTTGATCAAATAAGGGTAATCATTGAAGACGGGTTGGAGAAAATACACAGTCAGCAAAACGGTATACATAATGACCTTTCTATCAACGTATGACTGGCGAACTCGGCTCTCTGGAAGCAAGCAGAACCTGTGATTATGCTGAGTACGATTAGTAGCTAGAATTGTCTTCTAGTCTTTAAGAAAGGCTAAAAGTTTTTAAACACGAGATCTGGTTTTGATACGTATTTTATTGCCATCTCTCACTCTATCCTATTATATTCATCCTCAATTGCCAAATCCATGACAGAAATAGTTTTAAATGAAATTGGAAGGAAAATCGAATCCCCATGTCTAATTTACATAAATATAATTGTTATATAGCATTTGAAACACTACCAACCTCAACCTTTCTTCCTGTAAGGTGTTTTAAAAAAACATTGTTTGAGTAAATGTCGCGGAAAATTACAACGTTTTAAATTGAAAACATAGATAAATTAAATCAATTTATTCGATGACAACACCATTGGGAGAGTTATATACGTCACTTTAACATGTACACAATTAGATGAGTTCCTTGGCGTGTAGACTGCAAATACAGATTTCTTTTATGTGTATGAAAAAACTTTTTTTATTATGATATTGGAAAGGTACCTGGAGTCCCTTTGAACCTAACTCTGTGCTTGCTCTCAAGAGATGTAATGTCGGCTTAAGTAATTGTGAAATACTATAAAAGACATTTTCTGAGAGAGTCCAATTTAAGCGTAAAAAGAGATAATTTATGACAAGAGATAATCAGGAATGATTTTTCTCTTGCTGATTAACCAAGTATTCTTTGATATTAGTAATCGACAAAACAATTTCAAATTAACGTTTTCAATCTGAGTTTGACATTGGGTATATTAAAGTTAAAGATTTTAATGGTTAATCCTATAATTTGATGGCAATTAACAACATATGAAATGAAACACATATAAGAAAGTATAACCGTCATCATTAGCAGTAGGAACTGGTGGATGAAATAATAAGGAACATGACCATGAAATTGAACAGATTGTAGTCCATGTGCGTATTACTTTATATAGTATATCATGTACCATGAATGGACGAACTAAACATTTTAGAAAACAAATATCATTATCAAAACGTTGCGTTTTTAGGAATTAAAAGAGATGTCAACCTATGAAACACAGACAAGTGTCCTCGAAATCATAGCAGTTTGATAGAATCTCGTCCTAAAGATAGCCTGAAGACAATCTGATCTTGAAGCGCACGGCGCCATTGACGCTGCTTTGAGAAAACCAATTTAACAAAACGGAAGTTTAGAAGACGTTTCTTCACCCTTGAGAGGAGCATTTGAGGATGACCATTACTCGGGAACTCTTGTGTGTGTGAGGCGCGTTATTACAGAGCAAACCGTTGATTGTTGTTTACCAGCTGAACTTGTAAACATTGGGGATAGGGTGCATCTGTAATTTCGCATTCTTGAAAGCAAATAGCAAAAGAGGATTCGATATAAACCTTTTCATTAAACTAGATAAAGGGAAACTCTTAACTGAAAATCAATAGATATTATCATATGAGATGTGGACCATCACATTAAATAAATCAAAATACCTTCAATATATTTATAACATCGACCCGCAATCGTTTTAGAGACCCCGTCGTTTGGACCCTTTATTTACTCTACAGCCAAAATATGTTAGGTATTTTACTAATTACAAAACACTAGCTTTGAATAAAGATGTAAGACAGTACATGTTGTTTGAATATTGAACCCATAAAAAGATAGTTTGTAGAGGTCATGAAATAAAGTCGTGCACACTGAGTTTTGAGCTGGTCGAGTTCAACTGCAGTAAACACATGTCAGTACAAGAGGACGATCTGTAAACTTCTCATCACCGATCACCTGCGGTTCACAGTTGCTGTCACGTTGAACCTGCGTGTCATAGTTGAGCTGGGTTTGTGTGGACGAAATGTCACCCAATGACAAGTGACTTCACTGCACCGGAGTGCATCTAAGTACGTGCATGGTAAAAGTGAAAATTAAAAAATAAAGAGTAATCATCTGTTATCGGTACTGCCTGTGACCTAGATTCTTCCCGATTTCTGTGATGTCGTACACTGACCATCATGACCAGTGGAGCTTCTCACCATCAAGTACCACTGGAGCTTCTCACCATCAAGTACCAGTGGAGCTTCTCACCATCAAGTACCACTGGAGCTTCTCACCATCAAGTACCAGTGGAGCTTCTCACCATCAAGTACCAGTGGAGCTTCTCACCATCAAGTACCAGTGGAGCTTCTCACCATCAAGTACCAGTGGAGCTTCTCACCATCAAGTACCACTGGAGCTTCTCACCATCAAGTACCAGTGGAGCTTCTCACCATCAAGTACCACTGGAGCTTCTCACCATCAAGTACCAGTGGAGCTTCTCACCATCAAGTACCAGTGGAGCTTCTCACCATCAAGTACCAGTGTAATTTCTGACCACCATGTACCAGTGGAGCTTCTCACCATCAAGTACCAGTGGAGCTTCTCACCATCAAGTACCACTGGAGCTTCTCACCATCAAGTACCAGTGGAGCTTCTCACCATCAAGTACCACTGGAGCTTCTCACCATCAAGTACCAGTGGAGCTTCTCACCATCAAGTACCAGTGTAATTTCTGACCACCATGTACCAGTGGAGCTTCTGACCATCAAGTACCAGTGGAGCTTCTCACCATCAAGTACCAGTGGAGCTTCTCACCATCAAGTACCAGTGGAGCTTCTCACCATCATGACCAGTGGAGCTTCTCACCATCAAGTACCAGTGGAGCTTCTCACCATCAAGTACCAGTGGAGCTTCTGACCATCAAGTACCAGTGGAGCTTCTCACCATCAAGTACCAGTGTAATTTCTGACCACCATGTACCAGTGGAGCTTCTCACCATCATGACCAGTGGAGCTTCTCACCATCAAGTACCAGTGGAGCTTCTCACCATCAAGTACCAGTGGAGCTTCTCACCATCATGACCAGTGGAGCTTCTCACCATCAAGTACCAGTGGAGCTTCTCACCATCAAGTACCAGTGGAGCTTCTGACCATCAAGTACCAGTGGAGCTTCTCACCATCAAGTACCAGTGTAATTTCTGACCACCATGTACCAGTGGAGCTTCTCACCATCATGACCAGTGGAGCTTCTCACCATCAAGTACCAGTGGAGCTTCTCACCATCAAGTACCACTGGAGCTTCTCACCATCAAGTACCAGTGGAGCTTCTCACCATCAAGTACCAGTGTAATTTCTGACCACCATGTACCAGTGGAGCTTCTGACCATCAAGTACCAGTGGAGCTTCTCACCATCAAGTACCAGTGGAGCTTCTCACCATCAAGTACCAGTGGAGCTTCTCACCATCATGACCAGTGGAGCTTCTCACCATCAAGTACCAGTGGAGCTTCTCACCATCAAGTACCAGTGGAGCTTCTCACCATCAAGTACCAGTGGAGCTTCTCACCATCAAGTACCAGTGGAGCTTCTCACCATCAAGTACCAGTGGAGCTTCTCACCATCATGACCAGTGGAGCTTCTCACCATCAAGTACCAGTGGAGCTTCTCACCATCAAGTACCAGTGGAGCTTCTCACCATCAAGTACCAGTGGAGCTTCTCACCATCATGACCAGTGGAGCTTCTCACCATCAAGTACCAGTGGAGCTTCTCACCATCAAGTACCAGTGGAGCTTCTCACCATCAAGTACCAGTGGAGCTTCTCACCATCAAGTACCAGTGGAGCTTCTCACCATCAAGTACCAGTGGAGCTTCTCACCATCATGACCAGTGGAGCTTCTCACCATCAAGTACCAGTGGAGCTTCTCACCATCAAGTACCAGTGGAGCTTCTCACCATCATGACCAGTGGAGCTTCTCACCATCAAGTACCAGTGGAGCTTCTCACCATCAAGTACCAGTGGAGCTTCTCACCATCAAGTACCAGTGGAGCTTCTCACCATCAAGTACCAGTGTAATTTCTGACCACCATGTACCAGTGGAGCTTCTGACCATCAAGTACCAGTGGAGCTTCTCACCATCAAGTACCACTGGAGCTTCTCACCATCAAGTACCAGTGGAGCTTCTCACCATCAAGTACCAGTGTAATTTCTGACCACCATGTACCAGTGGAGCTTCTGACCATCAAGTACCAGTGGAGCTTCTCACCATCAAGTACCAGTGGAGCTTCTCACCATCAAGTACCAGTGGAGCTTCTCACCATCAAGTACCAGTGTAATTTCTGACCACCATGTACCAGTGGAGCTTCTGACCATCAAGTACCAGTGGAGCTTCTCACCATCAAGTACCAGTGGAGCTTCTCACCATCAAGTACCACTGGAGCTTCTCACCATCAAGTACCAGTGGAGCTTCTCACCATCAAGTACCAGTGGAGCTTCTCACCATCAAGTACCAGTGGAGCTTCTCACCATCAAGTACCAGTGGAGCTTCTGACCAGCATATACCACTGGAGCTTCTCACCATCAAGTACCAGTGGAGCTTCTCACCATCAAGTACCAGTGGAGCTTCTCACCATCAAGTACCAGTGGAGCTTCTCACCATCAAGTACCAGTGGAGCTTCTCACCATCAAGTACCAGTGGAGCTTCTCACCATCAAGTACCAGTGGAGCTTCTCACCATCAAGTACCAGTGGAGCTTCTCACCATCAAGTACCAGTGGAGCTTCTCACCATCAAGTACCAGTGGAGCTTCTCACCATCAAGTACCAGTGGAGCTTCTCACCATCAAGTACCAGTGGAGCTTCTCACCATCAAGTACCAGTGGAGCTTCTCACCATCAAGTACCAGTGGAGCTTCTCACCATCAAGTACCAGTGGAGCTTCTCACCATCAAGTACCAGTGGAGCTTCTCACCATCAAGTACCAGTGGAGCTTCTCACCATCAAGTACCAGTGGAGCTTCTCACCATCAAGTACCACTGGAGCTTCTCACCATCAAGTACCAGTGGAGCTTCTCACCATCAAGTACCAGTGGAGCTTCTCACCATCAAGTACCAGTGGAGCTTCTCACCATCAAGTACCAGTGGAGCTTCTCACCATCAAGTACCAGTGGAGCTTCTCACCATCAAGTACCAGTGGAGCTTCTCACCATCAAGTACCACTGGAGCTTCTCACCATCAAGTACCAGTGGAGCTTCTCACCATCAAGTACCAGTGGAGCTTCTCACCATCAAGTACCAGTGGAGCTTCTCACCATCAAGTACCAGTGGAGCTTCTCACCATCAAGTACCAGTGGAGCTTCTCACCATCAAGTACCAGTGGAGCTTCTCACCATCAAGTACCAGTGGAGCTTCTCACCATCAAGTACCAGTGGAGCTTCTCACCATCAAGTACCAGTGGAGCTTCTCACCATCAAGTACCAGTGTAACTTCTGACCACCATGTACCAGTGGAGCTTCTGACCATCAAGTACCAGTGGAGCTTCTCACCATCAAGTACCAGTGGAGCTTCTCACCATCACGTACCAGTGGAGCTTCTCACCATCAAGTACCAGTGGAACTTCTCACCATCAAGTACCAGTGGAGCTTCTGTCCACCATGTACCAGTGAAGCTTCTGACCATCAAGTAACAGTGGAGCTTCTCACCATCAAGTACCAGTGGAGCTTCTGACCATCAAGTAACAGTGGAGCTTCTCACCATCACGTACCAGTGGAGCTTCTGACCATCAAGTACTATTGGAGCTTCTCACCATCACGTACCAGTGGAGCTTCTCACCATCAAGTACCAGTGGAGCTTCTCACCATCACGTACCAGTGGAGCTTCTCACCATCAAGTACCAGTGGAGCTTCTGACCATCAAGTAACAGTGGAGCTTCTCACCATCAAGTACCAGTGGAGCTTCTCACCATCAAGTAACAGTGGAGCTTCTCACCATCAAGTACCAGTGTAGCTTCTGACCATCAAGTACCAGTGGAGCTTCTGACCATCAAGTACTATTGGAGCTTCTGACCATCAAGTAACAGTGGAGCTTCTCACCATCAAGTACTATTGGAGCTTCTGACCATCACGTACCAGTGGAGCTTCTCACCATCAAGTACCAGTGGAGCTTCTCACCATCACGTACCAGTGGAGCTTCTCACCATCACGTACCAGTGGAGCTTCTGACCATCAAGTGCCAGTGGAGCTTCTGACCATCAAGTACCAGTGGAGCTTCTGACCATCAAGTAACAGTGGAGCTTCTCACCATCAAGTACCAGTGGAGCTTCTCACCATCAAGTAACAGTGGAGCTTCTCATCATCATGTACCAGTGGAGCTTCTCACCATCACGTACCAGTGGAGCTTCTCACCATCAAGTAACAGTGGAGCTTCTCACCATCAAGTACCAGTGGAGTGTCTGACCAATAAGTACCAGTTAAACGTCCGAACCATGAAAAAACAATTGGAGCATCTAACCATCGAAACACAATGGAAAACGGACCATCGAGGCGATACTGACAAAGGCAAGGCACATGTATTAGAGTATTTTATCGTTGTTCAAAGTGATATATGGCAAATAGAATGGTGCATTTGTTTCCTTGTGACAGTTACATTTCTCAATAGGCTCTTGGAGAGGGTTCAAACGAATCAAGATATATTGATAGGAGTATATCGACATTTGGCTAATTAAGCTGTCTTTATTTTCTTACGTTTCTAAACATATTTGTAGTTCCGGATCCTTTATGTATTAGCTCATATATCAGTAATAATTTCTTTGTTCTATTGAACGTGTAGGTATACAATGAAAGTGAAAATAATTCCCCAGAATGAAATACCAAGTCCAAGGTAACTTGCATACAAAGTACTGACATGAAGCACCATTGAACAGTGACGTGTCTGTAAGCAGACAATATTTGATGGGTTTTGATCAGACAGATTAATTCCAGGGTTGGTATTGTGAGGCCAGGATACAGGAGCGTGAAGCAGGCACACCCATTGATCCCTCCTGGCAGACTCGCCTCTCCCCGTGCTGGGACACGGCCGGGGTGCTCGGACGTGATTCCGCATCATCACTTCCAAAGAAAGAATCACTTTTGAATAAGCGATGATAACGCAAAGTGAAACACTGTATACGCAACACTGTTATTGCACATGTGCAGGAACCCATTTCGGAAGCTAAACAAACTATCTCGCCAATGTATTCACGATTGGCGATTTCTTTTAAAATTCATAACTAATGTGTTACTTTAGCAATCTAATTTAATTTAAAATTCTAAAACTCTTTTTTTGTACTAAAACAAACAACTCATATATGTATATAAAGATGCATTCAAAAATATATAAATATAGTTTGGGTTCAAACAGTTTAAAGATTTTAACGCATATCAATGTAGCCTACATGTATATGGAAGGTAGAAATCACTCACCCAAACTACAATTTACAAAGTCGGAGCGCGTTATACGGATCCGTCAAGAAGTGAAAGTGTCCTTTGTCGCATAAAACTGATCTTTGCGGCATGTCTTCTAAT
This sequence comes from Phorcus lineatus, assembly GCA_921293015.1. Lineage (NCBI taxonomy): Eukaryota > Metazoa > Mollusca > Gastropoda > Trochida > Trochidae > Phorcus > Phorcus lineatus. The sequence goes on along the minus strand of OV121083.1, from coordinate 28,515,066 downwards.
CTTTGCCACATACATTTACATAAGTCAGCCTTCCTTCCCATGTTTGTTTGAGGGAGCATATCAAAGGGAGACATAGAATTGAGCTTTCTGTCATTTTATATTCTTTTATGACTAATGTGACACGTGTCATGTGATAGCCTCCTTATTTATTCATTGAAAGTCCGTCTTTTTTGTTCAGACTCTGTAATAAAAGACGGTATGATGGAGCATTCCAGAGGTCGAGAGTCACAATTACACCCTTGTGGTCAAATTATCAGCAAGCCTCGCAAGCAGCAACTGACGCAACCACCAACAACTCCTCTTTCATTGAATACAGTCCGCATTTACAGAGATTTGAAGGAGACAGTTTTAATTTCATCAGTATATTAATAAATGATTCCGCAATAAATGATTTATTTATGAAGCAATCACATGTTTACAAATAATAACAGCAATGCGCTGTTGATTCATTGGACTTTGTTTATAGCTTTTAACAGCCCACGTTTGTTAAACAGAAGAGCATACACCAGGATGTGTGATAACTTTTGGCCAACTATCTAGATCAAGAAACACTAGAGCAATGTTACGGGTGTTAAACATAAAACAGAATACAAAGTATCACTAAAACATAACGTATTGAAATAAGGTATGGCTGTTTCACTCAATGTCGTATCAAATTCAAAAGAAGACGAAGTTCGCGGATCAGGTTTCTATTAATGGTCCAGGTAAATGCGTGACGGTAAATGGAAGACAAGTGACGTAATCTCGCCTCTATCAGATTAATCGAGCAATGTGCAGTACATATCTTGTTTCATGTAAAAACTTTATGACACGCTATGAATCACAATTTTCACGCTTCAACTCGATATCAACAATTTTTTAGAGAGTAATAAATAACCTGGTGCGTGGACGTTATGATTAGTTAATCATTCAAGATAGGTGCTATTCCTGAAATGTGACATGTTTTGTGTTTGAAATCAACATGCACGCGTATCGCACGTGTTCGATAAAACACACTTCCACGTGTTGATAACGATCTATTATTGCCTTTAATTGCCATGGAAATTCTGTTTGTCAAACAAACACAAAACATGACTATGTACTTCAAGGATACATAGCGTTTATGAAATTAACATAACACCATTCGTTATCGCCTGTCCACGTGAAGTAGGAGAGAGCGCGCAACTGTATCACTGGCTACTTTAGCAGGGGCGAATGCTTCAAAAGTTTAGGGCAGGACGGTGTTCAGTAATGTTCATTTGTCATTCAAATGTAATGAACAATGATTTTGGATGATAAATAGAATCTCACCCTCGTGTCTTCTGATATCAAATATATCAACAGTAAGCCTCGGATATTTGTAACATTCATCAACTCGTGTTGATATATCAGAAGACACTTGGGTGAGATTCTCTATTTACTCCCATTGCTCTTCCGTTGATAGGCATTCGTGGTTATTTTTTCAAATTTTCACATCGAGGTATCCAAATATGATTTTTAAAATTTAAATTTTTCCAATTCAAAATTTAGTATTTCTATATTGATATTAATTTGATGCGAATCGTACTGCGACAGTTTAACTTCCATATTTATCTTTCTCTGATATCATGCAAAATCTTGAAAAAAGGTTTTCGAGAAACCTTAGGTCGAGAACTCTTGACATGGCACTTCAAAATGTTTTTGGTAAACCTTGAAAGGCAGAAACGTGCTATTTTTTTGGACTATTTTTTCACTTTGCTTATAAACCTGTGACAGATTTCTTTTATGGTTTTCTTGAGAACTTCTCTTCATGAAATAACCTCACACTTTCTCTTTCTCTTCTTTTGAACAAAGACATGTTTGGATGTTGGGTTTTTTCTGAAGGGGGACCCACTATACAGATTTCACTATGTTCATTGTTATACTTCCATATGAACTCTTATCACAACAATTATTAGTTATCTTCAGAAACACTTGTCACAGGTTAGGCTTGAATCCATTTTCTTCATAAAACGAACGACAAAGACCAATTAAGAAGGCTAAGAAGATTTTTTTACAACTTTCGCTTCTTCTACACTTGTTTTAATTTCCCAGGAACGAATGAAGTGCGAAACTGAAAGAAGCCCACTTAATAATTTCATACCAATAACATAATAAATGTAAACAGGACATACACTCAATTCCGAATTTAGATATGTTTTAAAACATCAATTTTTTCATCAAGATAAATTAATTTGAAAAGAATGATGTAGATCTCTCACTATGTGTAAATAACAAATGATAATAAATAATAAATAAGTCAAAACGTTCAGGATGCGGTGTAAGCTCTGCAATGAAACATGAAACGGAATAACTCTTTAAGTGTCGGTAATTTTCTACGAATATCACAGTCTCTCTACACGACGAAAACCCTGCCGAAATAAGGGTGTATGAGGGATGTTGCAGGACAACACTCGCACTCTTCTGTGTGTGGGAATCTTCGTAAGGATCACTTCACTAGCAACATGCAGAAATAAAGATCAATGCACAGAGAAATGAGAGGGAGTCAACGGTGTCATTAGCACTCATCTTTTCGTATTTCACTCAATTAATTAAGTTCTATGAGCACGGTCGTCACCTGTAGCTGCTACTGCTTCTCTCTCACCTGCCATAATGATTTTATTACACTTCAGGTAAAATGGCTCTGCACCTTTGCATTGTTTTGACATTGTGATGTTAAGGCTGTGATTTAGTGCCCGTGTAGAAATAAAAGTTCTTGTTGGCAATGCTTATGCAAGCATCTTATTATCTCAACACATCTCTTTAGATAACTTACATACCGGATCAACAATTATGTTTCACGTCAACCCACTTCTGTTATTAGAAATAGTTCTCACGTATTCATTCGTTTATGTGCATGTTTTACTGTTGACATATGTATTTGAATGTTGCACACTGAGGAAAATGAAATGACATAAAACCTATATTCCAAATCTTTGAATTCTCGATTTCATTAACTTTCCTTAAGTCAGCTAAATCGTTCATCTTTCATTATATCTGTCATCCGTCGTTAAGTAAAACACAGCCTGCAACAACTAATTTACAGTAGACATCATCTCATCTCCTGTCACCGTCACTTCTACAATATCTCTCTGACCAGAAGGTCTCTTATTATCTCCTAAAACTAAAAACATGAATTAAACATTCTCTCCAACATTTCTACCGAATGCCTCCTCTTTTTCTCCTATATTTCTTCAATATCACGTCATTATTTGTTCAATATCTAATGTGTATTATTTAACTATTTGTGTTAATCTCTTTAGTAACAATAAGATTTTTCGTGTGTGAAAGTAGTTTATTTCCAGTATTCGTTCACTGTAGGAGTCTAGTATACCCAGGTCTCCAGAGTCATAAGACCCGCTATCATCTCTCCCCACACCCAGATGTGAGACTACTCTTCGTGTCTCTACTGTAAACCCCGTCTCATTATAATTATAACAAACGTCGAAGCGACATAAACAATGGCGGCCAGAATGGACCCATGATATGGAACGCCTGCTGCAGGTGAGGAGGGAGAAATACCAAGCATGTTTACTGTTGATCTTCGTGTATTTGAAGTTCGGGTTTGAGCTTCTCATAATCACATAACGCTAAGAGTATTTATAACAATAACATGATATGAGATTGTGCAGGACATATGTTATAGATGAAAACTGAAAGTATTGTTGTCAGACGATCTGGAGGCAGCGTTTAATAGTTTCCAGGAGAGGGCTGTCATGTCAGGTAGAGGAAGCTCTCAATATGAAGGCGGTGCAGACGTTGGGGTACTCGACTGGGTACTTGGATTACTGATGAGACTTCCCTCGGGATAATCCAACCAATAATAGTACACACAAACATCCAGAGTCTAAGATGTTGAGAGGATGAGGGTTTCATATGCGACGATTAGTCGTCTAGCGAGTCAGTACAGCCGTGTGAAACGTATCCATTGCATTTAGTTCAGTAAGCGCCGTGCATGTCTTCCAATACAAAGAGCAATGCTATCATCACCTAAAACATATCACGCCTCCTACTAACCAGGTTTTGGTTCCATGAATTTATTATGAAATATTTATTATCGGAGTCTATGAAACACGTTTTAAATTGAGTAACGTCAAGAATTGTTTTTCGATCAATGTTTCAGTTTTTTAAAAGAGAAAATAAGGTTAACGATATACAGATATTTTGATACTTTTACTCGATATTCATTGGTCTGGTATACTGGCCCAAGCGGTTAAGTGATGGCTTCTAATTGAATCATGACAGTTATGTTATTCTCTGCCCTCCGACATAATATCTGCCGGCAGATCGATGCATGGCTAGGTGTCCATCACGGACTCTTGTTTACGCTAACAGTAGAGGCTGCTCAACTCCAAGTACAACACATACGTGCTCCTACAGCAGGTCTCGACTTCCAGTCCGTGTTGTAATAATCTGGGCTGTCACACTTGAAATTATGCTGACTCCATTACCCTGCTTAGAATTCAGTTTAGCATTGGGGGTTCATTTTTGTTTTATAAGAGATATTGTGCATCCTAGTGAATGAAACTAGACCTGGAATCAAGTAGTGCACACATCTTAATTACATATATACGAGGGGATATCAACAAGTTTCAATTATCACAAAGAATGTACAGGTAAATACGGACCAAATGGTCACTGTAGCATAAGTGAT